>JAJGOT010000089.1:1230000-1850000 GCA_022457155.1 Cladopsammia gracilis | reverse complement strand
CAACACGACGATAGATCCACCCTGTTAATATTGGAGTTGATTTTATCGAAAACCGGCCTTAAAAATTCTCTGAAATCCGTATTTTAAACTGCCTGGTATTTAGTCTATTTGAGGCCGTGCCCGGCAGTCTCAGCAGAAATTTTTTGTGTCGTAAATAGGAGGACGATTTTTATGGTATACCCAAGTTTGGATATTTCGTCAACTGGAAAATCAAAATAATTTGGGGAATCGCTTGACATTTCTAAACGAACATCGAATACTCTCAAAACGTTTGAAAGAGCCTTTCAGTGAAAATTCTATGAACATTTCTCACTGCCGGGCATTTTGTCTATTTCAGACCGTGCCCGGCAGTCTGCAGAAATACAGGAAATGGAAAGTGTCGTGAACATAGCGATCTTATAGTATGCCGAAGCTTGGATATTTCGTCAACTGGAAAAGCAAAATAATTTTTGGAAGAGCTTGACATTTCTAAACGAACATCGAATACTCTCAAAAGGTTTGAAAGAGCCATTCAGTGAAAATTTTGTGAAAATTTCTGACTGCCGGGCATTTAGTCTATTTTAGACACGGCGTAAATTAGTGAGCTCCGCAGGCGTTGGACGTTTTATCGGCTTCAAAAGTTTGCATCAAAACTTTTGAAGCCGATGCTGGCAAAATCGACTCCGCTGGCGAGCCGAGAAGTTTGAGCTTTTCCTGTTGTTTTATACAGTTACGGTCGACCGGTCATGCATCAACGGTAATAATATGCAAATGTAAACTGACAGTATGTATGTAGAAAACGAATGTAGTAACGACGGAAAATAAAAGAAAACATACAAAAACAAGATGCGATGTGATTGAATATGCACTAAATATTTGAAAGAAATCATCTTGAAGATGATTTTGAAGATGAAATTATTGACAGAATTTTCGACTATAAGTTTGTCTTTTTAATACTTACGGTACACTCTTTCGAATTTGATGATAATTCCGTTTTGGTCTTTTAATCACGCCGATAACAGGTATTTTACAGGTATTTCTTGCATTTAGCTCGTTTAGTTTTTCATAAATCGATCTCATGTTCAGTCTTCAATTAAAACTGCCCAAGCAAATGCCTAACCCCGCCTCCCACTGAGATGATTGACGGAACAGAAAAAAACAGAAAACTTTCGAAGTTTGCATTTCGCGCATCGCGATACAACGAATTTGGCTGTAAATGACCTTATTTTAAAATTAAAGAATTCTTCATTTAGGATTCCATAAATTATAGAAATCAGTTAAATCTTTGCTACCAAAAAGCGCAATTCAAAAATGCAACCAAGTAGCCAATTAATAGATTCGGGTCTCCTGAAGCGTTGTGCATTTTCACTAATCAGTGCATCAAGTTTTCAAGTCACGTGTTTGACATATCGTTTGTGTAGGTCATCTTTCCATGACACATTAATTTTTAATCCAATCCTTACTCCAAAAAGTCGATTTTAGCTACATTTTTGCCATTTTACCGTGCGGTGCTTAAACCCGTGACCAATACTTTTAAATTAATTTGCATTCTTTCTTACAAACCTCCAATCAAATGACCCGAATTCGACATGGGAACAACTTAATTTAAAATGCACATTTTCTCGTTTAGATTGTCCAATCAAAAGTCCTAGACAGTTCCACTTAACTCAAAAACAAAATCAAAGCAACAAGTAATACTACGGAGTGAGGGTGTTACTAAAACGAGTAACGCAGTAACGAGTAACGAGTAACGGGAAAACGAGTAACGGCAAAAATATACGAGGGGTAAATAAAATAAAACGAGTAACGGGGAAAAAAATAAAAGGTATAAATAATAAGAATAAAATAATAATAAGAATAATAATAAAAATATTATTTTAATACGATCGTTTGAAAAATGTTTAGTAAATTTAAAAAATGCGAAAGAAAAAAGGCTTGGCGAGGAGGAATGGGCTTGTTGTTTTCGCGCCAAAATGTCACGTGTCAGGTCAATTTACAACATGGCGGCAAAAGAACGAAGGAAAGGTGAGTACGACACTTTTCTCCTTTGTGTCAGTCTTTTCTCGGAGAAAACAGTAGTTTTGTTTGATCAGGGACTAGAATTGTGAAAGCGACAAACGATGGTTCGATCCGTTCGGTTAAATAGCGAGAAAACAAAGCAATCAAAGCACTTGTTACGAACAGCGAAACACTGCAATGACTCTGCAATGTTGCTATTGTCCGAGTATCGAAGGATGAGTTGAGATTTCTTTTTGATGTTAGCATTATTCTTCCTTAAAAACAGGGCCTGGCGTAGAAGTGATCATATTAGACAGCTCCAGTTCTGAAGATGAAGGTAATGGTGTAAAAAACGTTGACGGGCCTGCACGACTCCTGCTGTTCGCATTAGGTGTTATTAACCTTCATAGCTTAGCTCTGACTAAAAGGTCTTTAAGGGATTTACCCTTGCGATATGATATGAGGGGGGCTCCTTAAATATTTTTCTTAGGTATTGTTGGTTCTGTATAAGGTGCCATTTCCCCATCAGTATTTTCTTAAGGCTAGGTAGTGCTGGGTGATATTGCGTTACAAAATTAAAGGTAATAGTTTCCTACGTGCAGATTTCTTTGTTGGAGGGCTGTTTTTCTGTCACTAAACTATTACGTGACATTTTGGCGCGAAAACAACAAGCCCATTCATCCTCGCCAAGCCTTTTTTCTTTCGCATTTTTTAAATTTACTAAACATTTTTCAAACGATCGTATTAAAATAATATTTTTATTATTATTCTTATTATTATTTTATTCTTATTATTTTATACCTTTTATTTTTTTTCCCGTTACTCGTTTTATTTTATTTACCCCTCGAATATTTTTGCCGTTACTCGTTTTCCCGTTACTCCGTTACTCGTTACTCGTTACTGCGTTACTCGTTTTAGTAACACCCTACGGAGTGAAAATTGCTGTTTCATGAATGAGCGAATGTTTTGGAACGTTAATTTCAAGCTATCAATTTTTTAATGAAATCAGACCTTAGGACTTCGACTGATAAAAGTATAACTTGTGGTTGAGATATTTCTTACCTGACGATGTATATTTTTATCTATATTAGAATGAAGTTACAGTGCGGCTCCCAAAAGTGTGACCACTTTTAATTAATTCGCATTCTTTCGTGCCGATTATCCAATCAGAAGGCGAAGATAGTTACAGCCAACCTCAAGAACAAAATCAAGGCAACTTGTTACGAAGGCAAAAATACCATTTTTGTACGCTTTTCCTGCTGAACTTTGGCGTTTTTGGCCTCGAAAATAACACCGAAATGAAAAATGTTCAAGGTTAAATTTTGGCAAATCGACATCGGCTTACCCGCTGTAGTAAACGGTAAACGTTCGGCCAGGCGACGTATCAATTTAATAGTCGTAAGAACGCATTTTCCACGGCCAGAAGAACGTAATTGCAAATATTTATTTCTTCTCCAAATATCATTGGTGTATATCCTGAGGTAATTGTGTATTTATGTTCTATTTATGTTCTGTATGTTTGGCTATTTTTCTGTATAGTAAAGCGAAACCGCCGCGCGATTTCGGCTCGGCGGAGTTACAACCACTGAACTAGAGCTGATCATGATTCGTCAAATAAAAAGAAACTTTTTTCATCTTTCATTGAGGACCATGCTGTTGCAGCAAGCTAGGAAGTTTTTGCAAAATGCCCATTTGCGACTAGATCTCACATCTTTTCAAAGCTATCCACAAACACAACTCCACAACTGACACTTCGCCAGGTTTCACAGACGTGGGCATGGATATATATCTTTTCATGTTCGGAAGTTAGAAACGCTATCTGTCACGACTAAAAAAAAAATTATAAGCTATCTGAAAACTGCGCACTTGATGATTTCAATAGCTATTGCCAAGTAGAATCAGCAGAATAAGATTCTCGGGGAATACCCTGAACTTGTTATTTCGTTTGTTATTTTCGTTTTTGAGCGAGAATTTGTAGTCGCTGCGGTGACCCCATGACCCGCATCTGTCAGCACGCTCAATAATGTCACTTCTATTAACGGCCGTAAAAATATAAACAAATAAAAGACCCATAATATAAATTTCATGTGGAAATAAGCAAAGACATCGTTTTATCGGCTGTGGGACCTACTTTATTCAGCTTTATCGTCGACCGTCTGATCTGAGCAGTGGAATGAAATTCGCGGTGAGCAGATGTGAGTCGGATGTCGAAGCGCACGATTTTCCCGCAACAATTCCCATTTTGGAGTTACAAATTTAGTCAAGCGTAGAATTTAAAAGTTAGAAACGGAAAACTTGACTTGAAAGATCGTTGAAGGTAAAGGCCCTGAAGCATTCTTGAAACAGATGTTTTTTACGTTCCCGCATCATCGCTTGTTCGTTTGAATTGTTTTGCTTCAGTCTTCTTCGGCTTCTGGATTCTTATTGGCTATTGCACGAAAGAATGCGCATAAATTAAAAGTGCTCTCATTTGATTGGATAATTGCACGAAAGAATGCGAATTAATTAAAAGTGGTCACACTTTTGGGCGCCGCACTGTAAAACTTCCTTTGTAGTGTTTGTTAGTCAGTGCATACTTTTATACTTTTTTCTTGTGTTTATTTATGGAAACAATTGTATTTGTATTCTTCAACACAATTTCATTATATCATTTTCTTCAATGTATGCTTTTTTACAAAACATTATCGAAGAAAACCTATCCAGCATCGTATCGTATCGTATCGTATCGTATGGCATGGTATTGTATTGTATTGTATTATAGACATGTGCAGAGTATATTACGTGTTTTTTTTTTTTGGCAGGTAACAAATTTTGAAAAGAAAAAGGTTTATAAAAATAGTTTCCTACATTGGAAACTTACAAATCATCCTCATTTAAATGGGACAGTTTTCCTTCTATAGTAAGGCTTTCGGGTGAAAAAGTTGTAAAAACTTAAAAGAAACAACCAAAATGGGTGTCGAAAGTCATGACTATTTGCTGGGTGTACGGGCTCTTGATCGCCTAATATGACCATATATACATTAGATAGGCCATCTTATTACATATTTTGGCAAAAGAAGGAGATAACTGAAAAACCCAAATTTTAAAATTTAAAATTAACGAAGGTTACCACGAAATTACCAAATAATTAATCGGATAAAATATAAACCGTCCTAATTTTCCTTGTTGTAGTTACCCTATATTATCATTTTATAAAATATTTATGATAGTACACGCGCTCTCATTGGTAGATAGGTGTGTTTAGATGAGAGTATGTAAACACGGTAGTGACGTCACGCTCTCTGTGTTTCCCGGCACAATTAGAAAACATTTCAAAGCTTTCCGGTCCACAATTCCAAATATTAATCATTAACGACCGCGCTATTGTTCAATTTTAGCAATTCTCAAAAACAGTTTTACGCAACCGTCTGCGCAGTAGGTTTAGAGTGCAAAAAAAAAACCCTCACAAAAACAACTTTTTCTCGGACTAGAATAACTAAACTGACTAATTTCCGAATAAAATAAACCAGTTGCGCATCGAAAATTGCCCGAGAAATTTATTTGGAAAGCAAAAATGTAAAAACAATACAGACATATTTGCACAAGGCGACGTGAGTGAAGTTAGAGCTATAAAATGCAAGTCTTGTTTTGTTGACATAAAATCGCTTTTCAGCCTATGTAATAAATGAACAACACATAAAAAAGGAGAACGAAATGTTGTTTTGAAAATATTTATTCAAATATCCGCTAGTTTTTTTTTTTTTTTTAAAGCAAAACGCTTACCATAAGTGCATCGCGGTATTGTCCTCGCAAGCAAAATTGGCTAAGCACATGGCGAGATTCAAGATGTCAATCCGATTGAATTTGGGCACGTTTTATAAACATTATCGATGAGCGATTCAACTTCTCAACCATTCCCGATTCCCAAGTGTTTGAGTGCTTTTACGGAGAAACATAAGCTTAAAATTATGTCTAATTAACGGCTCCTGCGAGCCAACCCGTGAATACGAAATGCTAAATTAAAGGTAACGCAATTTTGAGGGGTATTTTTTGGGGTAGCAGTCATCCTCTATTTTTAAACACTATAAGAGCATGCACGAAAAGGTCCCCGATGACCTGCTGAGGCGCTTCTCGGTACTTAAGAAATGTACAAATAAGTTTGACTGTTTATTGCACGAAATGTTGTTTATCAAACAAGAAAAACCCATTCTGAACGAGCAATCGGACTCCATTCCTGCGAAAGTATTTACATAAATTCTTATTTTCGCACTTTCTGTTATGTTAATTTTAGCGCCAACACTGCTTCAAATACTTGTTGTCATTTACATTTTATTCACAAGTTACCTTGACAATGGCGTCATGATGACACCGAAACGTCGGTTTTTATCGTTTGTTTTTGCTTGCTTATGTTTGACCAAATCGTTATTGATAATTTTCAGTTTGAAAAAAGAAATTCGTCCTGGGCGGGAATTGGACTCACGTCCTTCGGCACCCTCCGGAGCTATTGTTCCATCCTTTCCCTACTACACCAGGCCGAATTTTGTTATTTCAACGTAGATATACGAAAAAACGTTTACATCTGAGTGATGGATCGAGCGAGAGAGTGAGTGAGTGAATTTGCCGTCGTCTCCGATAACCCGTTCATTATGCTAGGCGTATTCATGGTTTAAAAAGTAAGACTACACCACATTCAGTAGCCGACACTCCAAAGCTCGATCGCAATGCAAATTGCTAGCTACATAAAACACAAAACTTGCGGAAACAAAAACCCCACAGGAATATTAAGCGGCGAACACAATTTCAAACGCTCCTATCCATCCATGAACGCCTTGCATTGTGTTAAAATTTTACAATTGTAAGCTGTAGTTCTTTCTTTTGCTTCTCGAGTCCACACACAGAGATTTTACTGTATGTATATCATGACTGAAAGCAACATAGTCGTCGACATTATCTGAAATATACGTGCATAAATTTGCATGCGCTAATGTGACACGAAAAAAAAACTCAGTAAAACCGGATTTACAGCTTATGTGCTGCTCGGGACAAAAGCACCAAGCTGAATCCATGTCCCTTTTCGTTGTTTTCTATCCGCGCCGCATTATAGTACATGCAAATGTATGCACTTATGCAAATTTAGGCATATACAAGGCGGGTAAAAATCTATAAAGTGCTGAAAACAATATCGTTATTTTTATTATATTTAGTTTAAAGGAAAGTTAAAAACCTGAAAGCGCGCTCGAAGACCTAGCCAGACATCCGGGTGACTCTTGCGTCAACGTTTATAAAAGCAATACAGGACTTTTTTCCGTGTTTACATAGCCTCATCTAAACATTTTGGGAGTTGGGACATTTTTGGAAAGTTATGCAAACCCGAGGCGCAGTCGAGGGTTTCCATAACTGTCTCGAATTCTCCCAGCCCAGATCTTGTTTAGATGAGGCTATGTAAACACGAAAAAAAAAGTCCTGTATTTCTTAAATACTTTTCAACAACAACTTGTAAACACGAAAAAAGTCCTGTATTGATTTCTTAAATACTTTACAACAATAGAGGTGTACAGGTGTATTAACTAGTGTTTTCTAGCTTTATAATTAAGTAGACTTGCATGGCTCTTAGGAAGAGCGCCTCTATAGGCCATTTGCACGATGACGTCATTTGACTACTACTACCAGAATTCATTTCGTTTTTCCTTTCTTATTTAAATTTTATAATCCCAGTGCGGTTTAAATAACAATAGCCCTAATTTGCACTACAAAACAAAAAACTGAAGGATTCTGGTAGTAGTAGTCAAATGACGTCATCGTGCAAATGGCCTATTGTGTTTTGGCATCCGTTGATAAATAAAGATATATAATATATATAGATAGGCCCAGCCTATCAGCGTCGCACTTTAAACAAGCTTAACTAAGGTGAAACTTAACTAAGGTGAAAGGTTGGAAGCACAAGAATTAAGATTGAAGAACGGGCTATTTTCAATTTTAGCAATTCTCAAAAACAGTATTACCCGACCGTCTGCACAGTACATTTAGACCGTACAAAAGTTCACAAAAACAACTTTTTTCTTTTCAGAATAACTAGTACGACTACTTTCCGAATAAAATACAGTTTTTGTTTGTAAAAAAATTGCCCGAGAAACTGATTTGGAAATTAAAATTGCAAAAATACACAAACATAAGCTTATTTGCATAAGGCGACGCGAGTGAAGACAGAAAATCTAAGTCTTGTTTTGTTTACATAAAATCGCTTTTTAATCTATGTAATGAATAAACAAAGACATAAAAACGGACAACAAAATCTTCTTTCGAAAAATTTTATTCAATCTCCATTAATTTATGTTTAAAAGAAGAAAAAAAGTACTATTTCTAGCGCATCAAGACAGAGCTGTCCTCGATGAAATTCAAGATAACAACACGACTTAATTTGAACACTTTTCATAAACATGTCTCCAAAACTTAAGAGAACTCAAAGGAAAAGTCAATCAAACATTGATATCAACATAAATTCCCATCGAAAAATGTGATTTATTTTACCTTTAAAGCGCTGGACTGCTTGGAAATTCGTTAAAACTCCGCTTCTTAGGTTCTGAAACCGTAATAAAACAAGGCATCTCCCCGCATTGATAATATGAAGTTCCTCGAAGCAAGATTTTATTCCTGAAAGCTTTTCTTTTTCCACTAAAGCGGCTTCTGAGTATCCCTTAACTAGTATCTCTGTCTTGAGTAGCAAACCGCGAAAAACTGCAGGGAAATAACGACTTTTATTCTCCGCTAAACACAACAATCCAACTCTGAATCCAACTAAAGTGTTTACCGAGCTGACGGCTGTGTAGTCGCGCGAAAAACAAAGCCTCAAAGATCCCGGATGTTGATGACGTCGTACGCATACAGCTGACGTGACATTCGGCATTCCCGGATGTTGTGTGGCGTCATTCGCGCATGTTTTGCGACGTCATACGCGCTCGCGAGCTAGTAGCCTTGAGCGACGCTCGGACAAACAGTCACACATGTAACAGACGCCGCCCGCGAAACATTCCGCTGGCCATGACCATGAAAAATCACGGCACAGGTTCTATGAGTATGGAGCTGCGCAGCCAGGCCTTCGGCCTGGCAAGTGCTCCGCTATTATGTAACTTACGGATTTTTTTTTCATATCTTATTTGGATATGTTAAATTTTAGTTTGAGACTAAGTGAGCAAAAAAACGCAGCGGTTAATATCGATCGGTGATTTTTGTACAGGTGCAATTTCTACCTCTATTACCCCATCCTTCGAGCTTAACAGGAATTAAGCTCATGTTCTATAGCTAAAATGAAAGTGCTACTTACAGCCACCCCAGCTTAGTATTGTTATCAAAAACACCTTGTGGTAACTCCTTCAGCTGGTTGTTATTCAGTTTCCTATCAAAGAGTAACAACAACCTTGTGGTAAGTATCCGTTTATGTATATTAATGTAATGTACAATTAGCTTCAGCAAAGACTCCTTCTTTCCGTAAATCTTCAGCTGAAGTGATATAATCGCAATACCATGTTCTATTTCTAATAAGAAGCTGTACACCGCTTGAACTCGTAGCGCCTTTAACTCATTGTAGTATTGATTCCCGAGTGATGGAGTGCTTTTACGGAGAAACATCAGTTTAAAATTATGTCTAATCAAAGGCTCCTGCGAGCCAACCCGTGAATACGAATTGCAAAAGGTAACGCAATTTTGCGGGGTATTTTTTGGGAAATTAAATATAACGACTTTTGACGAACGCAAAAAAAAAATAAATAAAAAAATAACAACATTAAATATGCGTGCATAAATTTGCATGCGTTAATGTGACACGACAAAAAAAAATCAGAACCGGTGCTGTGCCACAAGTAATTATTGCTCGGGACAAAGGAACCGAGCTGAATACGCTATAACATTTCTTTGTTTTCTTTCCGCGCCGCATAAATTATAGTACATGCAAATGTATGCACTTATGCAAATTTAGACATATTCAAGGCTGGTGACAATCTATAAAGTGCTGAAATCAATACCGTTATTTTTATTGGGGGCTAATCTTTATGGAAACCCATCCAAAGATGTTAATTTATAAAGATAAAATTTATCTCAAGTGTCGTTTTGTTGTAAGACAATGAGTGTCTTGATTCCAAAACAGCAACGTAATTATCATTTAACAGTTAAGTACACTTCTCGCTTTCAATGTTAACAATCGCCCGAATGCAAATTAATTTGTCCTCATTTAGAAAGCACCCCATGAACTGGTTGAAAATTGCCTTCAACGATGTCAGAAAGTTCTGGAAGAAGTAGAGACTGTAGAAAGTAACTCAGAAATCCTCAGAGAGAACGGCACGTTTAGTTCGGAAAGTACTAATTCGGCTTGTTTTTATTTTTAGCTCATTCATGTGCATTCGCAATGAATGAGGTATTGTGTGGGTAGCAAATGTCGACGGAAGTTGTGGATCCGTAGATAGTGACGTAATCGGGCGGAAGTGAAAATGACCGGAAATGGAAGGGCACGAATAAGGCCATCGAGGCGGCCATATTGAAAAATTGCTCAGGTCTGTTATTGTTTGCGTTTTTATTGGTAAGTACGTGAAGCATTGCTTTATTGTTGTGCTTTTTCTTTGGAGCTCTTCAACATACAACACACACATCAATAATAGCGGCCAAGATAGTCACACTTGAAAATTTTTTGAGTTCCACCAGTTTCGATCCAGACTCGAGGCTCGCGCGTACAAAAAGTGCTTTACAATCGGGTGGGTACAAGGGCCGGGTACGATGAAAATTTTCCATTACATGAATGAGCTGGCTCTAAGAGCCCTTTGATTTTGTTTTTAATATTTGTTATCGTTTAATTAATATTATATTAGCTTTTCTATATACTCACGGCATACAGAGAAACGGAATATTTAGAGGAGTTGGCGTCGCATTGTTTCGGCCAATTCGTCAGGCCAAGTAAAATCTAAAGACCATAGTTATAACCATGTAATTATTGGCCCTTTTATGTCTGCCCCATGTTGAGTCATGTGACCGCGGCACATTGCGTGGTCACCGAGCAAAACCATGTGGAGAAATGTTTGTATGAGCACATTAACCTCGGAAATCTCTGTTTATTCATTTGAACAGACCTTATTCGCCATGAATTGCAAATCGAATTGATTTAATTTAACTCCAGTGTTTCAGCATTTAGTTCAAAGGAAAGTTAAAAACCTGAAAGCTAATCGAAAACTTAGCCAAGGTAGCCAGGTGACTCTTGCGTCAGCGTTTATAAAAGTAATAGAGGACTTTTTTCCGTGTTTACATAGCCTCATCTAAACATTCGGGGAGTTGGAGAATTATCGAAAGTTATGCAAACCCGAGACGCAGTCGTTGGTTTGCATAACTGTCTCGGATTCTCTCAGCCCACATCGTGTTTAGATGAGGTTATGTAAAAACGCAGAAAAAGTTCTCTATTCCTTAAATACCTTTCAACAATATAGGTGTACAGGTGTATTAACTAGTGTTTTCTAGCTTTATAATTAAGTAGACTTGCACGGCTCTTTGGAAGAGCGCCTCTATTGTGTTTTGGCATCCGTGGATAAATAAAGATATATTATGTAAATTACGGATTTTGGATATGTTAAGTTTTAGTTTGAGACTAAGTGCGTAGAAAAACGCAGCGGTTATAAATCGGTGATTTTCGTACAGCTACAACTTTTACCTCCATTACCCCCACCCTTCGAACTTAATGGGACTTAACCTCACGTTTTATAGCTAAGATAAAAGTGTTACTTACAGCCACACCAGCTTAGTATTATTATCAAAAACACCTTGTGGTAACTCCTTCAGCTGGTTGTCATTCAGTTCCCTATCAAAAAGTAACAACAACCTTGTCGTAAGTATCCCTTCACGGATATTAATGCAATGTACAATTAGCTTCAGCAAATACTCCTTCTTTCAGTAAATCTTCAGCTGAACTGATATAATAGCAATACCATGTTCTAATTCTAACGAGAAGTTTTACAATGCTTGAAATCGTAGCGCCTTTAACTCATTGTAGCATTGATTCCCGAGTGTTTGAGTGCTTTCACGGAGTAACATAAGCTAAAAATTATGTCTAATCAAAGGTTCACGAGCCAACCCGTGAATACGAAAAGCTAAAGGTAACGCAATATTGCGAGGTATTTTTGGGGAAGGTAAATGTAACGACTTTTCACGAACGCAAAAAAAAAACATTAATTTTCAGTTCGATAAAAAAAAATCCGTCCTGGGCGTGAATCAGACTCACGTCCTTCGGCACCCTCCGGAGCTATTGTTCCATCGTTTACCCACTAAGCAAGGCCAAATTTTGTTATTTCAACGAAGATATGCCGTAAAAGTTTACATCTGAGTGATGGATCGAGCGAGCGAGTGAGTAAGTGAATTTGCCGTCGTCTCCGATAACCCGTCCATTACGCTAGGCGTATTCACGGTTTAAAAAGTAAGGCTACACAACATTCAGAGCTCGTCGCTAAGCAAATTGCTAGTTACATAAAACACAAAACTTGCCGAGACAAAAATCCCACAGAGTATTGCAATTGTCCGCTATAGTTCTTTCTTAATCTTTTGCTTCTGAGTCAACACACGGAGAGATTTTACTGTATGTATTTCATGGTTGAAATCCTTATAGTCGTCGACATTAACTGAAATATGCGTGCATAAATTTGCAAGCACTTATGTGACACGAAAAAAAAAAAGAAAACTCAGAGCCGGATTTACAATTTGTGTGCTGCGCCACGAGTTTATTGCTCGGGACAAAGGCACCGAGCTGAATTCGCTGTCCCTTTTCTTTGTTTTCCTTCCGTGCCGCATTACAGTACATGCAAACGTATGCACTTATGCAAATTTAAGCATATTCAAGTTGGGTTAAAATCAATAAAGTGCTGAAAACAATACGGTTTTTTTTATTAATAAGGGCTAGTCTTTCTGGAAACCCTTCCAAAGATGTTGATTAATAAACATAAAATTTATCTCAAGTGTTTTTTGTTGTAAGACAATAAGTGAATTGATTCCAATACAGCAACATAATTATCATTCAACAGTTAAGTATTACTTCTCGCTTTCAATGTTAACAATCGCCCGCATGCAAATCAATTTGTCATCATTTTCAAAGCACACCATGAACTAGTTGAAAATTGCCTTCAATAATGTTAATAATTTCTGGAAGAAGTAGAGACTGTAGAAAGTAATTCAGAAACCCTCAGAGAGAACGACGCGTTTAGTTCGGAAAGTGCCAATTCGGCTTGATTTTCTTTTTTTTTCCAATCGTTTTTATGTTTTAATTATGCTAGCTTTTCTAGATACTCTCGGCCGTGATGTGCTCTACAAGACAAGGTAAAGATTACGGGTTATAGTGCTGCTGGGTTCCGTGACGTCATCCAAAATGGCCGCCAAGATGGCCACCAACTCGGATTTTACTAAATATTCAAATTTGGAAATTGTAAATATATATTTTGTGCAAATTCTTTTTGTGAGAATTTTGTCGAGACATAGGAAAGTGTCTGTATAAGAGAGATGTCCATTTCCGAGGTTCGACTGTATTTAACACGTCATACCATAGCAACCGATTGTCACCAAACTTCGTTACTAAAATGTGTCTCAGGGATAAATGAACCTTACCGCCTTTAACAATAAATGCTCTTAAGGGTGGGTGCCCCCCCCCCCCTTCCCTTGTATGTCCGAGGGTTAAGACGTCATTGAAGTTATCAGCAGGTTTGTTAAACATTTAGAATAAGCCTTGTAGTTAACTAAAGGTTGTGTTACAGAATATTACCTTCTCACATCATTGTGGGCTTCAAGCTTCCAAACATTTTTGTAGCCCTGAGTTCTTTTTTCTTATTTTACGACTCTTGCAACTTGTCCTCGGAGTCAAGAGTTTATCAATCATAGATTTTCACAGCAATAGATATTGTATCGTTATCGGTATTGTTATGAATCTGTACACCGTACATATATTTACAAAATAGTCACTTTTCCCCTTACATCCCATTCGCAGTCACGAAATTACTTGCAAAAGTACATTTATGTATTCCATCACTCTATTCTTAGGTGTAGTACGTATTTAGAAAAATAACAATGTATTTTGCTCCTTTTAACCAAGATTCATCTTAGACCTAAATGGTGACAACGCTGTCAGCCTGACTTTCAAATGCTTGTATTAACGTCGCTATTGTATAGAAAAGGAGAATATCTTAACGTTAGTTATCTCAGAGAAACTTAACCAAATACTGAAATAGAGTATATGAAAATATCTCTTAAGTATTAATCCTGTTTCTGATAATTATAACATTTGCCTTCAAACTTTACTTTTCGTAATTTTTTTTTTTCATCATTATTATTTTACACAGTTAGGTATTGTTCTTGTTACTTTTTTATAGCATTTACATGATTTCAAAACTGAAAAAAGTTTTGTGTTTCTTTAGAATTCAAACTTATCTCCTGCTATCAAAACCTTTTGGCAATCCTATTATTAGATAACTATTTACTATTCAATGTACGCATTGGGTAAACAATGTGGATGTTTATTTAATTTTCTTTTAGCTAACCTATCCCTGGCAAAGTAGAACTAAAACACGGTAAACAAGACAATATTACTTTTATCGAAAGTCACACGTAACACATAACTTTGTATAATATTTATTATTCCAGATAGAACACTAATATGATTATGGGCTGCTTGTCTGATTAGTAGAGGCGTGGCACTTACAGGTTTCTAGTATTCTCTGGCAATGGTCTTGGGACAGATGTCAGCTGCATCCTCGCACACGAGACATATATCAAAGATTTATCCCTCCAATATGGGGTACAGATACATGGCTTTGGACATACTGTTAAAAAAGGCCGGGATAAAATAGAATGATCAATGTTGTATAGACGAATTTGAAAGAACCGTTTTCACTGTCTTGTTTTGTCATATTCTTACCTTCTATTTTAAAGTGGCTTATTTATGAGACAGTCGAACCTCCACTAACGGACACTTCCAGTAGGCGACGTCTCCCACAAGCAGACACGTAGTCATATGCATGGTCCTAGCCACATACAAGCACAACATTTTTAACATGCCATTAATGGACATCTCTCTTTTGTGAACACTTTTTCTAGTCCCAGTGGTGTCCGCTTTCGGGAGATTCGACTGCTAATGTGTTCATGCATTTATAGAACTTACTCTCCATGAGCATTTCGAAGAAAAGTTAAGAGCTTTTTAATACCTGTATTGTAGTTAAGAAAAAATATCAACATGCATTTAAATCACCCTAACAGAGATTCTGATCAATTAGTTCATGTTCTTTAAAACACTGGTTAGTGCTAACCAAAGGATAAGGTATAGGTTCAATTTTACCAACCTTGAAAGTTCGATTAACCGATCAGGGAATAAGGTTTGTAAAAAACAAACAGAATGGCGGATTTGAACCGGTCGGTTGCGTATTAGAGTTTTGATGGTTTGGGAACTTAAGTAGCGGAAAACAAAATGTACTGGAAATGAATTCTCGTAACGACTTTCATGCTAAAAAGTTTATGTTAAATAGTTCGGTTAAATAGTTAAATATTTTTTTTATAGAGCGTCGCTATCATGCTGTCTCTTAATTTGTAAAAAAGGCTTTGCGCTTAGTTCACCGTTTTAGTACTTTCACCTTGTTGATTTTGTTCGGATCCTTCGCAAAATCGAACAATCCCGCTCAACGAAGCTACATGTAATAGAAGGTCAAATTCCCTAGATGAGATTTGGGATAAAATCGGACATCGTAATGGTCAAATGGAGCTCACCGTAAACCTGTATCGCGTAGACAACATAATGGGTCCTTTTGCAGCTCAGGTATTTCTAATTAAGATTGTGGCCCTTTCATTGAGTGAAGACAGTGACTCTAGTGAGTCACACGCTGGGCATTCGCGTTACACGAAACGCAAGATAATGACACCATGGTGACACACGAGGGTGAGGCCTATGTGCGTTTTGACACAGACAATAGCCCATTACAAGCTTGACATGATGTAGGGCATGGTGAAATACGTGAATAAAAAGTTCAATTCTTAGGCCCCCAGCACCATTGTATTCTAGACACTTGCAACTGTTGTATTATAGATCTTCTAGTAGGGAAGAGTTACAAGACAACAGTTCTAGTTAAGCAGAATCATCAGAAAGACCAATCAGTTGTGCCGGTTAAATCAAGCTTCTACCTGGAATGGTCGGTCGATATGCCCAGCCCCGTTTGACAATAACAACATGTACAGATGAACCATTGTAGTGCTGGGGACTAGTCTGTCAAGAAGTTCATATAAGGGGATTTAGACTAAGAAGGAGTCCTGCTCTCTTCGTGTACGCTGTTTGCTGTATACGCTTTTACTATACTTTTACTTTTGTTATTTGTTATTTTTCTCTCGGAGAAATTAGCTACTAAAAGCTACTCTTAAATTCGATAAAAAATAAAGTTTATGTATGTATGTATGTTTATGTTTACTACCAAAGATCGATAGAAAGGCGGCTGCACGTCCATCGGAAAATGGACAACCGGACAACATACGCTGAACATACTGCAAATAGCGGGAGGGATGGGACACGACCCTGAGTGTTGAAAGAGATAACACAGGAAAGGAATTATGCCCTAGGTAAACAAATTACACTGACGACAGAATATCTGTTTGAAGAATCTAATCACGAGGTAGACTGGCAGTTCACTCTAGCAAGAGAATAACTAGATATATGTAGGGCCTCTAGAGATTTTCATATTTGGCGAATGTCTCATTATTCAGCTAAATTACTGTGTCAGTTAGTTTGCAGACCCTTTTGATCAGGCAACAGATGCCTTTCAGAATTCTTGGCCGAAGCTGAAAGATACAGCTTTCCGCTATTCTCAATAATTAGCCTTTGCTTGGAAAAGATCAGGAAGGACCAGGTAACAATACATTGTCATGAAAAAGACCAACGTGGCATACACAAGTATGGTATCCAGTTCTCCTAGAAATGTCTCGCAGACAGTCAACAACAGCAATTTATTGATTTTTAAACATGTACAGAATTTACACCACTCGCAGTTCTGCTACCCCTCTCAAGGATTCCTTTTGTCACGCAGTCAATCACTACACCCCTTGTTCTAGAATTAAATTTACAATTAGTGGCTTAGATGGTTTCAGGTAAAAAATCCTTACAAAAGGACTTTCAGGGCAAACTGCCGAGTTACTCAGCTCCCATTCCTGGTCACAGTAGCGTACGTAGCTGATTTTACCAGCCAAAAATTACCCATTTTACTCCGTTGTGATTCTATGACACAATCAATAAGAACATGTCAGCAATGTCTGTTTTCAACAAGCCCATTGATGACTGAATGTATGTTTCAATGGCAGGCCACCACATGTTGAATGTTGATATAGTACTAAATATCGTAGCGCGCGGAGCTCTAGCGCGCCAAAGGCCCGCTGCGGAGCCCCATACTCATAGAACCTATGCCCGTCATTTTTCATGGCCATGGCTAGCGGAATGTTTCGCGGGCGCGTCGTGTGCCCGCCCGCCCGTCGCCGTACGCGTTGGGCAGGGTTAGCTCACGGGCGCGAATGAAGTCGGAAAACATGCGCGTACGACGCCACACAACATCCGGAATCTTAGCAATTTTGAAACCAAAGCGAGGCTTTGTTTTTCGCGCGGTTAAACGACGGAATGTCACGTCACCTGGGAAAACACTTTGATGTTTTGCTGTGTTTACTAAGCGGAGAAAACCGTTTAAATTAAAGTCGTTATTTCCCTGCATTTTTTCGCGGTTTGTTACTCAAGACAGGAATACTAATTAAGGGATACTCATAAGCCGCTATAGTGGAAAAAGAAGGGCTTTCAGGAATAAAATCTTGCTTCGAGGAACTTCATACGTTTTTACCAATGAGGCCGAGGCAGCAATGCGGGGAGATGTTTGTCACTTCGGGTTTCAGAACTGAAGAAGCGCAGATTTAAAAAAATTCCAAGCAGAGGACTGACTTAAAGGCAAAAAAAAATACATTTTTCGATGCGGATTTATGTTGATATCAATCTGTGATTGGCTTTTTCTTTGTGTTCTCGCTAGTTTTGGAGAATTGTTTATAAAACGTGTTCAAATTTAGTCGTTCTGATTTCTTTCATCGAAGACAGCTCGGCAATGGTTCGCATTTTGCTTTTAAACATAAACTTGTGGAGATATGAATAAAATTTTTCGAAAGAAGATTCTGTTGTCCATTTTTATCCGCTTGTTCAATCATTCATAGGTGGAAAAGCGATTTTATGTAAACAAAACAAGACGTGGATTTTGGAGTTCTAACTTCACTCGCGTGGCCTTATGCTAACATGTCTGTGTATTTTTTGCAATTTTGATTTCCAAATCAGTTTCTGGGACAATTTTTGATAAGCAACAGGTATATTTTATTTGGAAATTAGTCCAACTAGTTATTCTAGACTGAGAAAAAGTTGTTTTTGTGAACCTTTGTACGGTCTAAATGTACTGTGCGTAATGTACTGTCGCGTAGTTCTGTTTCTGAGAATTGCTAAAATTGAAAAATAGCCCGGTCTTCAATCTTAATTATTGTGTTTCCTACCTTTCACCTCAGTTAAGTTTACCATCGGCTTTCTGTTCAGAGAGCGACGCTGTTAGGCTCAGCCTATCTATATATATTATTTGCACTTTTGATGTCATACAAACATTCATATAAGCAGTTTACTATTATTAGCTGAGTATGTCCCTTGTTCTTGCTTTAGCAGGTAGATCTTCTGACTTTCGGGCTTTTTGAGCTTGGTTGGATAACAAATTCAATGAAGAAAGGGAAGTGTCCTATTGCGTTTACATTTACTGCGAACCACGATGCTAAGCCTACGTTACGTGCTGTCTCAACCATAACTTGTTATTAAGATTGCACTAACGGATGGCGCTCTGATGTCCAACAACTTGGCTTTTGCTGTGTTTCATCAAACCGAATATTTTTGTTTGTCCCTTGTACGATTACAAGGTGGTCAGTACAAATGGAGAAAAACTGAGGGTTTTAAATCTCTGAGTAACCAGCTCATTTCACCAGAGGTGCTTTGGCCTCTAAAGCAAACGCCAAAGGGTTTTCATGTGAATAGATAATGTAATGTCCAAATGAAACAAAAATACCCTTTTCAGGAGGCAATTTTTAAGGAATTTTGCCCCAGAGAGGACACCATTTTTTTGGGACAGGAAAACATGCGACCACTGTTCTTTAGGATGGTTAGGTTGCTTTGAACATTCGCTATCTTTAGGAGCGAACCATCTCACGGTACTTTTCCTCCTGCAGATATCTCCTCTGCTTATTGCTTTAGGAACTAAGGCCCCGTCCACACGTACACGTTTACGTTCGTAAACGTATATTTTTTATGCGTTTAGGCCTCCCGTCTACACGTAAACGATAAAAACGGTCACCCTAAACGGATATTTTTCGAAAACGCTCTCCAAAGTAGATATTTTCGAAAACGCCGTTTAACCGTTTACGTGTGGACAGCGTAAATGGATATTTTCGTAAACGCTGATGCCACAGATTCGGACCCAGTCCACAAATAAAGAAAATAGAGCAGATATCCAATATGGTGTACTCATCAACGCATGCTTAATGCAGATTTGAAGCGTTTACGTAACGTTTTAGCGTTTGCGTGTGGATAGGTGAAAAAGAATCGTAAACCACGGCTGGCTTGGTGTGGACGGGAGCGTTTTAGGTAACAAAAAATATGAAATAACGAACGTAAACGTATACGTGTGGACGGGGCCTAAGAGGGACATAAAACTTGTTTCGGTGTAGTGGCTTTTAACAACAAGAAAATCCCAACGTTAATCGAAGTCGCTAAAAGTCTTCATGCACCCGTTATAAAGGCTCAATTTACTCAAGTCTTTCCCATGGATCTTGAGGCATATCAAGCATTTCATTTGATGTTCTCCTTGTTACTGTTTCCCAATCCTTTTGGGATGTTTAACGTGCAAAATTCATCGTTTGTTCATCCATTACTTAGGGGTGGACCATTAGAAATCCTGGGAGGGGGGTCAAAAAATTTTCAGTGTATGAATTTTTTTTTCGGCCTGAGTTTCCTGCAGGATTTTTTTTTGGGGGAGGTGCAAGCCTGCAGGTTTTTTTTTTTTTCTCAGATTTTCTTTATAAATCCGTGCAAGCTCCAATTTTTTTTATACTTGGCCCAATTCATTTTTTGTATTAAACGCTGGAGAGTAGATTCAAGTCAGACTGTCGAACCGTTGCATAAAATATGTGGAGAAATAAGAATTGAGATGGAGTGGTCGAGCGCCGAAGGCGCGAGCCGCTAGGGGGGTGTGGGGGCATGCCCCACCAGTGTTGTTCTGAGACAACAATTTCTGTCAAAAATGTTTGGCGAATTGATGTGGCTTCTCGTCACTTTGCGTCTCTTTGTGTGGCTCCACATACAAGTACTCTATTTCATTTTATATTTCTTGCTGTTTCTTTAGTTTATCTGGATATCAGAGTTAAGTATACGCAATTTCGTCTTTTTGTATAGTAAGTATTACGAGTATTTGACGAAAAT
Organism: Cladopsammia gracilis; assembly: GCA_022457155.1. NCBI lineage: Eukaryota > Metazoa > Cnidaria > Anthozoa > Scleractinia > Dendrophylliidae > Cladopsammia > Cladopsammia gracilis. The sequence goes on along the minus strand of JAJGOT010000089.1, from coordinate 1,829,527 downwards.
GACAGAACCGAATGTCAAAATCGGGATTTTTCCTATCCCGATCACATATTGGTCGGGATTCGGGATTTTCAAGCAAAATTGGGGTAATCTCGACGAAATCGGGACGGTTGGACAATCTGTAGAGCAGGTTACATATTTCATGTTTACAGTGTTTTCAAATATGTACATAAACAAGGTTTTGATTATTTAACAACTATTCACCGAAGTGGAGGTGCCGGGTAGTGGTGGATATATATACTGAAACAGTGACATAATATAACGAAAATGATGCTTTTTAACTCATTTATTCCTGTCAATTAACGATTACAATTTTCGCGCGCAAATTGCTGGGAGGTGAATATTCCGAGTTTCAGTAGCCAATCCGAGCGCGCCGACAATGCTATCCACTGTTTCAGTATACATGTATACTAAATTAAGATATCGGTATATGTACCAGATAGACCTTTGAGGCAGTTTAAAATAAATAAATAAATAAATAAATAAATATATGTATATATAGCCGGTTAGCTTGCAGGATTTTATTTTTTTATGGTCAACTGCTTGCAGGAATTTTTTTGAGACAATTTTCCTTTGCAGGATTTTTTTTTTGGTAATTGTCACCCCCCCTCCCAAGATTTCTAATGGTCCGCCCCTTATCTATCTTTGTTCACTTGCAACGCTACGGCTACATGACAATACAACGTATAGTTTTCGGCCTTATCTTACTTCTTACTTGGTCTTGTTTCGCTTCTTGTTCGCCCATATTGGAGAATGAAAAGGCACGGTATGGGAGTCAGGGTCTATAGCCTCCTCTGAGGACAACGCGCTATAACACCTTACTTCAGTTTCTCGTGAAACTATAATTTTAATGCGACTCCGTGCGTTTCGTGCACTGATGGTATGTCCAAATTCTAGTACAATATTCTGCCGGTATGGGCAGAATTTTGCATACATAAAATGTGTGCAACAAAATTGCAAAAACAATATGGAAATAAGATGTCAAACCTAATTATAAGAAGATGAAACTATTGAAAGAGAACGAGTTCACAGGGCAAAATTGTTTCTTTCAAAGACCTCAGCTGCATGTGAATGTCGTTCTGTCTTCTTTCCTCTGAATGAAAGAGATGTACAAAGCTTCCGGCATTTTTCGACCTTTTCTCTTGGCTTTCGTATAATTGGGGCAGGACATGCTTATTGAGAAACAGTGTTTTCTTCAGTGTTGACGTGGAAATGTACCAAATGTTTTATCCTGTCAGGTACTCTTGTATGATTTAAGGTGCAATCAATGGAGCTTTCAAACCATACCTTATGCCTTTCTGGTAATATTTAGATGTGGCTGATTTTTGTTCATGACATGTGACGTTTCCATGACAACGATATTTTGACAAAGTCGTTTACCCAACTAAATTAACGTTCAAACAGAAAAAACATAATTTTCTTGCAGATCATTTTGCCATTTAGATTTAGCGCATTCTTAATATGGTGAAAATCCAAGATTGCGGCCATTTGGAATGATGACTCAATTTTCACGTCATACGACGTCATCACGTTACGTGACCTACCTTAACTTAGAGATTCTGTGCGTACTATAATCCCTCAACTTCCATATATTCTATAAGTTACGGAGGGGGCCTAGTCCCAGAAAACCAAAAAAGCCCACCAACTTATAGTGAAGAACTTCTCCACAGCATGCATATACATTTATTCAAGTTTTTATAGGCTTATAGGTTTTTATAGACTTAATAGTTTGAATTTTGTGACCGATCACTGTAGGAGCAACTCCACACTTCAATATTTCCACTAGTTTATGAATATTTTGCTGGAAGTGGAAGAAGGGGAGAAATATTTTGCTGGAAGGCTAGGGGTGGAGGAGGGAGTAGGAGGAGTAGGGAGGAGATGAAGGAGGGACGAGAGGAGGAGGGAGTTGGATAGAGAAGGAGGAGAGAAGGGAGGGGAGGGCGAAGAAGAAAGGACAAGGAGCAAGGAGGGGGAGGATGAGAAGAGATAGAGAACAATAGGATCGAGAAAGAGGAGAAAACAATGAAATTGTAATGGTGTTGTCGGTGGTGGTGAAACAAAAAAAAAAAATAGTGTGAGGAGGGAAGGAAGGAAGGAAGGAGGAGGAGGATTAGAAGGAAAGCCAGAAGACAGAAAAACAATAGAGTGAAAAAGGACTACTACACTTGTAGTGGTGTTGGTACTTCAGAAAGGGTTTGGGAAGGGTTAAGAAAGGGAGTAATCATCTCAGTATAATGCTAATATTAAAACATGTTTTCTATGAATGCCGTGCCTCTAACTATTAATTAACATGAGAACTTCTCTTGTCTAAAATGTTTGAGGTAGACTATTCCAGAGAACCCCAGCGCTATGGCAAAAAACGGCTGTTTCGAAGATTATATGTTGTAGAGAATCAGACGCGTGTATTTGTGGAATCACGAAAAGAGTATGAAGTTATATCATTTCGATTCACAAAATTGGAACTTAAATACTCAGGTGTAAAATCTTTGAGGGATTAAGGCTTTTTTAATTTCGTGCTGAGTCATAACTTGATAAGGTTAGCATCCAGCCACGCGATTTTGGAGCTTTTGTAGTTTATCTGATAGCATTATGCCACAATTTCCCTACACGAAACTGCAATAATCGAAATGCGGTTAAACTAAGGCTTTGAAACATAAAATGAAATGTCGACGAAGGAACAACACCAGAAGCAATGTAATGTCGACGAAGGAAGAAACTGCTTTAACCGTTTAATGACACTGCAATAAGAGAGGCAATCCTGTCATATCTGTTTTAGGTAATATTTTCATCAATAAGTACACCCAGCGATTTAACAAATTGACCTCAGTTTTTTATGCGTCTGTCCTCTTATTGGTGATAAAATTCGTCATAACATTGTCAAAGTGCTGTGGATCCAAAGCAAACTTTGACAATGTTATGACGAATTTTATCATCAATAAGAGGACAGACGCATAAAAAGCTGACGTCAATTTGTTTTTTACAATAACAAAACGCCAAAATATAAACTGATGTGGAAACGGAGGAAGGAAATGCAAGAGCCGATCGCCACAAAACCAGAATTTCATAGCCATAATTCGGAGAAACACGGGCTCGTAAATTAAAAGTTTGAGTAGCGTAAGTCAGAAACACATAGAAAAATTGGAATTTTGAAACTAACCTTTATTCTGGTTAAAATTGTTCTCAAATAATCCGTTGAAACACGGTTCAGTTCACCTCCGGTAAAGCTTATTTCAGCGACAGCACTATAATCCTGCTCACCGCCAATTTTTAGGTCTGGATTCTCAACAAACATCTTCATCTTTTCGCTTTAAGGTTGTGTTTTAGCTTCTTGAGGTTCATCTCATCTATTTTGGACGATTTTCTCATTGAATAATTCTGGATTTGTGAAAGAATTCTCGCCACGAAAAACGCAGCGCTGACAAGTTTGGAAAAAACTTTCGCTGATGGCGTCAGTTTTATCGTTTTATGCGTCTGTACTCTTATTGATAATAAAAATTAGCCAATCAGCGCGCGAGAATTCGCACAGTTATTGTAAAATTAGTTGTTGAGACTTGGATGGACATGATTTATGGGAGAACCGTTAATAGCAAGGACTGGAGATGAAGTAAGGGTGTCTTTTCGAACCAATTAACAATATATAAATTCGCTTATAGTCATATTTAGCATGCACGAGGAGCACGGAATGTTAAAACCGAATTTGATTAACAACTTTTCGGCACTCAAAACGTGCTAGGTGCTAGGTGGGTAATCTGGCAAGCCTGGTCACCCTCTCTCCATGTGAACAGACCCTAAATCTCAATGTAATTTAGCACCAAGCTTAGGGCTTACATACATCATCATCATCATCATCAATCTTTATTTATATACGAAATCGTATCATATTTACATGGTCTTCCTAGGAGTCACATTAAAATAATTTCGTATAAATAATCTTGTAAAACAAGTTGATTACATATTCGAGCCTATAGGAAAGGTGAAATAACAGCTCATCGCGAAAGGGTGTAAGAGAATATATAGAAAACGTTTTGCCCCCACATGGCTGCGCGCACTCAGTACAGTGCACGGTATATCTGACAATTCAGAAAGGTTCGTTGCAGTTCTTACAGTAAGAAAAGCTGAAATTAATGATCTGAAGGTCCTCACCATTGATTACTTCAAACACTTTCTCATCAGTCCCATACTTGCTGGTCGCCCGGCATGTGTAGTTTCCCTCTGTTGCCGGAATGCTTGCTATGTTTGTTGCTTTTACCAGGATTGTTGAATTCCTTATCAGCTCTATTTTTATGGGAGGAGTTCCGGTGGCTGAACATGACAGTCTGAACCCTAGTCCAAACCCTGGTCCAAACTCTCGTGCAACCTGACCTGGTATCACTACCTTGGGTGAAACTGAAAATATAACGATATAAATCACTTTTATTAACATTAGGAAGTTTAGATAAAATCACACGTGTGAAATGCACATGAAATCAGTAAGCAATGGATAAGTAAGTGAACTTAGCAGTTATTAAATAGCTTACGAATTGCAAAGAAAAAGCAGAAAGAAAACAACACAACATCAAGACATCTACTAATACATTTGAACAAAGGTATATTTCGTGGTGATTGGGTCCAATACCCAGTTAAAGAGCTATAAAGTCGAATTCTACTTTACACCCGCTTATAACCCCGTTATTACGGGCAGTTTGCTAGAACCCGGCCATTCAAAAGCCGATTTTTTTTTTTTTTTTTTTACATTTATCCGTTTTTTTTTTCTTTACTTTTTTCTATGTTGCTCTGGACAGCGGCAATCACCTGTATAACATCTTATCAAAGATTGAGGCGCTTGATTTAACTTTCTTTCTTTTACGTGGTTCACTGCTTTCTCGGACCGTTAGTTGTTTTGATAAATACCTAGACATGTTTGACCTAACATAATTGAAACACCAAGTGTTTAGGCTAAAGTAAAGGAGGATATTACCATCTTCCCGGCATGCACTGCAAGCAAACTATATCAAACGGCGCGACCCGAAAACAGCCCATTTTACACAGACGCCGTTGAGGTTGAGGTTGGTCGTAGCGGAAACCTTTCCAAAGAAATCTACGTTAACCTATTTATTCTATTTACCTTTACAGAGTATTTTCCATTTCGGGTTATGTTTACAGTTTGCTTAAGGCCGCTTAACTTCCCAGAAGGGCCGAAACCCGCGATAAGCCTTTAGTGGTAGACGCTTGAAATCTCTTCACAGATCCATGAATCAATAAACCGTCTCGCCATTTCAAAACGACTATGCCGGCTTACGTCCGTATATTTGCTTGCTTTGACTTATTGAATCTAACACTGGTGAACAGAGCCGGTGAAATAATTACCGCTAATAAAAAATATAAAACAACAGCTACTCAGCTCAACCACTCAGCACGCGACTGTCCTGCTGTGTTTGTTTACAGTTATGTTTTTTTTAGTTCAAAATCGATCTTCGCTTTTCTCACTATTTTGTGACTTTTCTATGGTACTGAGCACTAATCATTCAGCTTCATTTCATCTTATGTTTTGCTGTGACCAAAATAAAATTAGAATCGGTGCACAAATGCAAATAGATCTTGTCACAAACGACGCGCCTCTTGGAGCTTGCCAGATATCTACAATTCAACGCCAGCCGCCGAAATAGATCACTTTCAACTTCAAAATTTGGGATGAAATCGTGGAGTCAATTGGAGGCAATTAGGTTTTCGAGAAAGTTTATATCTTAAATGACTGGAATTGGGTATTATTTGGTTTTTGACTCGCCTTTTTTGAATTGATTCAACAAATTTAAAATATGCATTACCGATGATTACAAACAGACATGGACGACAACAGTCAAACTATACCACGATAATTTTTTTCAACGGGTCCACTCCAGCTTAAGAAAAACATTTCCTGGCGCATTATTAATAGAGGAATAAGGTTCACATTGTTTTTTTTCCATGCCTTTACAGTAAAGCGAGGAAATCCATGTACAACTTTGTCTAAAATACCGTATTTCCTCGAATGATAGCCGGGGGCGATTTTTTTTTTCGCACCAAAAGGGGGCGATTATTCGAGGGAAGGCGATTATTCGAGGGAGGCGATTATTTCAAATATTGCTCACTGGAAGTCGTGCCCGAAAGGAAATAAAGGAAAAAGTGAAATACATGAACATTACAAAAGAAAAAACAGTAACAAAACCTGTGCTTTTGTAACTATTTAGTTGTAAACAATTAAATGAAAGCTTGTTTGTTATCCAAGGTGTCAATTTTTAACTTGACAGGGAGGGGATAAAAGAAAGAGAAGATGGCGAGAGAGGTGGGGGGGGGGGCGATTATTCGAGGGAGGCGATTATTTTTAATATTTCCGTCGAAGGGGGGCGATTATTCGAGGGAGGCGATTAATCGAGGGACGGCTATTATTCGAGGAAATACGGTACGTGCGTTCTTCGGTTCCACCGGAAGTCATTCACCCGAATTTTACCCAAAGCACGCTGGGAAGATGGTAATATCCTCCTTTGGCTAAAGTTATCGCCATATGAAAGCCTGAAAGGAGGCTGAACGATCGGACTCATCCATGTCACACTACGTCACGGTCGCCGGGTTTGCCATTACGCTGTAGAATTGAAGCCGTAAAGGTGTGTTGGGAAAATTTCAATTCAAATTTCATTTGAAAATGTGAAAGAGAGCAATAAATGTCGATAGTTTTTAACATGTGAAATGGTATTAATTTTTTCAAAATTGTCACAACTGAAACATCGCTTGTTTGCCACTAAATCAGTCTATTACATAGTTTAGGAAACCATTCTAATACTCTTCAGAAAAAATGCAACACTTGTTCAGAGTAAGTCAGAATTTAGAGAATTTCGATTTTTTTAATTTGAGTTTTTAATTAATAAATATACGCTTTGTTGCAAGTATACGGAAATGGGGTAATTTGGACTTGACGAAAGGTCGATTTCGAGAGGCAGTGTCGTTTGTTAAAAATCTTGAGTCTTGTTATGAATAGCAACAAAATAATCGCCTTTTTTATTTATTATATATGACCCTTGTCTTCGCAGAAAGTTTGAAGGAAATCGAAACATCGTCCAAATTGACTGGTCGAAAATTACGCGTACAAACTTATAAAACACGCAGCATTTTGAAATAATGAACTCAGGTGCTTTACCACAAAATAATATTAATTACATTTTAGCTCCGGCCAAATAACCTCTAACCTGCTTTTCAAGAGTTTTCTTGAAACTAACCTCGACTGTACTGAGATTTCAAGTTGAAAATGGAAAGAAGATGCATAGCCGAGCCGATGTTAATTAATAAAAAAACGGCCTTGCTGTGTTGCTTGAGCTTGAAATCACCGAAGAAGTATTTCCATACCAAAAACTTGCCCCCTGAAAGGAGACATTTGCTCCGGGTGTGCGCGTTACTAAAATGAACTATTGGCCATGCGCAGTCGAGCTCGAACGGCCTGGGCGCTAGTCCGCGCAAGTCACCAATAGAAACCAAAATGGGGTCAGTCGAAACATATTGCACTGAAAAAAATGGCAAAATGACGGGTTTCTTTTCGCTCCAACTAAATCATGTTTCCCACCAAAATGTTCACTAGGTCCTAGTCTCTTCAAAACCAAGTGTGAATGTCGACATTACGCCTATTAAAATGAGTTATACCGCTAAAAGCGATGACCGCGCGGTTGAACTCCATGCAAGCCTTTACGAAACATTGGTCACTTCAAGGTCAAAATGACGGGACTTTGTTTTAAGTTATTAAAACATTTTAACGTTTCCAAATAGAATTATAACCAAATTACTGGAATCCGAGTGTGGATTTCCGAAAAGTAATTCATAAATGGGCGAAATTTTAATTTTCCCTTCAAAAAATGGCGTTTTCGCTATGATTAAAAGGGTCAAATTGGGGATCTGGGGACGAGTTAAAAATTTAAAGGCAAATGTCATCCAATTTTTTATCATGGATATTTTATGTCTGAAAAGTTTGAATGGATTAGCCATGGATAGAGCAAAGCGACTTCAAACGTATGAGAGTTCGTTATACTTCAGAAGCTGATCGGTTGTCCAGCCAATTTTTACAATTTTGGTTATTTTGAAGTGAGACTTCAAATATCACCAAATCATCGGATGCGAAATTACCGCCTCCAAGATTGCAATTTTTTTATATTTTGATGCCTCTAAGGCCATTTACACGGCAGAAAAATCGGGTACGGACTCGTCAAAAAAGTGGTACGGACCGCATAATTTTAGCCGTTTACACGGATAATGTTTTACTACAAGTGGGACAAAGCAAAAAGGCCCAGTTTGGAAGGTTTCGTTTACACTACATTTTTGGAGGGACCGGACCAATTTCTAATTCCCAGAGCCACGCGGATTTTTACTGTGCATGCGATCAGCGAAGTAAATTAGAGTAGTTTTATAGAGGGCCACAAGTTTATTAGCTTTGCTATTTAGTGCAACCCTCTTTAAATAAAGACTTTATTTATATTTATTTATTAAATTATTTATTTATTTATTTATTTATTTATTATGCAAGCGGACGTAAGGAATGAAGAAACTGGTCCGGACCCGTGTTTTTTCAGGTTTTGGGGCCATAGACGTGTACCAATCCCAAAAGACATGGTACGCATAGTTTGCAAGGGCGAAAATGTGAGGTCCGTACTTCTTTCTTGATGGGTCCGTATCCATTTTTTTCTGTCGTGTAAACGGCCTTTCGTCGCTTCGCTTTGGCGCACTGGTTCATTTAAACAAGTCTTCTGGAAATCAAACAGACGATCTCAAACTGTTTCCTCAAACGTCCGCAAGTTTCTAAAATAACTCATAAGGAAATATCACAACATTAACCCTATTCATCCTGGCACAAAGTGCCCGCGCTAACTTTCAAAATTCATAACTTCTTTCATATGTATTCAAACGCCATCAAACTTTATCTAAAATTTATCTGGAACCAATTTCATATGACAATTTATTCATCACGTGACTTGATGTTTCCATGGCAACAATACTTTGACAGCCATCTTTTTTTGAAATTTGCATATTTGTACCTTTGAATGAAGAAAAACAATGTTTATTGGTATAACTTTTATATTTTTACGTCATTTAACGTTCATTTATTGGTTTTGATTAATTTTGACTCAATTTGGTTTTAAAAAATTTCAAAAATCCAAGATGGCGGATTTAAGATGGCGGCCGTATAACTAATTACCTAATAGCTACGTCATATGACGTCATCGTTCCATTGTGTGGACCGCAAATAAGACAGTTTTGGACGTACTATGTACCCTCTAGGTTTCATTGTCATAGCCTTAATGTTCTTGAAGTTACGAGGTTGAAGTTACGAAGTTACGAAGTTACGAAGCACAATGTGCCCCCCCCCCCTCACCCCCCCTCCCCCCAGGCTCAGGAACTCAAAAAAAGCCCAGGCCGAATAGGGTTAAATTGCTAACTCTAGATCTTACAACTCGACGGATCCAGACATCTAATAATGCATTGGAACAATGGTATATTTCAAGGTGATTTGGTCAAATACCATTACAGACGTATATATTTTCTCTACCTTCCTTTCTTTAAAACCATTTACGATACTTAACTTTCTCAGACTGGGTTTTTCACGCCCTTCTTGTGTCGTAAAGACATTAATAATCAAACATAATTAGACGTAGATATGGCCATGTCATTTCTTTGTCCATATTTTCTTACCAGGAGGAACAATGGTGAATAAAATCTGGAATCCTCTTCTTTGGTATGAATTGTCTGAATGGAATGTTATCACTGCATAGTCTCCTGTTGCATAAACTGTCTTCCCAGTCTTCACGCCGCAGTATTTGCCAAACGACTCGTTCTTGTCATTAGTTATCTCCAAATAGTCATTGCTACGAAGAAAATATTTATGCCACTTATTAAAGGACAAAACAAAAGCTCGACTATTACAGCCCGTAAACCACATCTGCTTGGGACATGAGTCATAAGTAGTTGGATAATCAAATGGTACGTAACAGTATTGATCGTTGAGAGCTACAATGATTGATATGGGAAATTGATTAACTCCTTTGAGTACTTTACTGGTTTAAGGAGAACAACTACCTTAGTTTAAAATACCTAAAATGCCACAGGACTCGAAACAGAACAGTAAAACTAGAATTATTTTCTTAATTCACTGAATTACCACCCGGAATACGCAACAGCTTAATTAACCACAATCCTCTCGTGTGGTAAGCTATGGTTATCAGTAGTTTATTATATCCAGATTACCCAAAAAGGCGATTATTCAACTGAAATATTTGCCGACAAGAAAAGGCTAACCATGCACTTCACTTCCTCCAAAATATTTCAAACATTTTCAACATTTCAAGTGTGGGACGCATCTTTAACATCTTTTAGCACATATGTGACGAGGACGCTGGTAAAATTAAGGTATATATTTCATTCATCCATCACCTTCGGTAACTTCAAGAAAATGCACAGGTTCATTTAATAGAACTGATCGAGAATCTCAACATTTTTACATGCTTGAACTTGAAAGTGTTCAAATCCTTTTGGCAGTAAATATTCTCCCATTGATGGAATCAACGATAACTTCTAGCCGAGGCGTGACATTCCATTGAAGACGTCATTTTTGTTAATGAGCATGTACTTTTTCCGAACATTACAAAATTCTTGAGAATTTGTAAATATATATTATTGTTGTATTTTTTCTTATTTCTACTTATGTTTCATAACAGGGCGCGATTTCATTTTTAGCTGATAACCTTTGGCAGCACAACGCCGATAACATCCCCTTTTCTTGAAACATTTTTTTGTCTACGTCAACTTTTTCATTTGTTTTATAACTAATATCATGTTTTTTATATCGTTATGCCTTCACTTACCGGCAAGACCCATCCCGCCAATACCGGGACCCCAACTCAAAGTCGTCAAGTTTAATAATCAGCGTCATGCCATCTGGAATTGGAACTGAATAACTACAGTCCGCATTCCTTGGGTAGTTGTTGGGATATCCAGGACTCTTTAGTGAATTTTTCACCACTGAGCCACATCCTATCGAAAGCAAAATGTAAATCTAAATTAAGATTAAACATATTCCTGTTAAAAACAAACTATCTCTTTTGGGTTCTGCCGTAAAGTCCTCATTCTCTATGTAATCAGTTACCGGCTAACCAGGTTACCCATGGAAGAGAGCATAAAAGCCCAGTTTTACATGCAAATTTTCATACCATTTCACCGGGCTTACTGCAGCGTCATTTGACTTTTTCCTTCACAATCAAGTCTAACTGCTACTAGTTAATGACTATCTACAAAAAATATGTTAGCCTGTTTGGAAAATATCGTTTTCTCCGCATTTTGTTGGAATTTGAATTTAAAAGTGAGCAAAAAAGTTAGCCCGGGCGACCCGATCAAGCAGACAGGGTGCTCGGGGTAAGCGGAAAAATGCGGAAATTGCAAATATTTTTTGCTTCCTTTTTGAAATATGATACCTGTCGATGGGACGACGTTTAACACAACTCGCTGGTTCGAACAAAACAGGTTTATTGAAGATTTACTCCGCTTTTACACTTTAGGACTGTCAGAACAACGGGCACGCTTCGCCAAAACTCGAACTCATAACACGACTCTATCACGTGCACACTAAGTTATGTCACAACAAGACAAATTGGAAAACTGGAATGGAAAGACCGGAAGCGGGAGGCACATCCCCGCCCCCAGTCGAGATAATGTCGAGATAATTTACAGTTCTAGCCTTTTGCTTTTTCTAGCAAACAGAGTTTCGTGATTGGTCTCTTGTACTCCCCGTACTGAGTACGCACTGTGACCACTCGGACCATCCCGTCCTGTCCAGGATGTGTTGCTACAATCCTTCCCAGCGGCCATACACCTCGTGGCTGGTTTGATTCAGCGACCAACACTATATCTCCCTCTTTTAAGTTCTGTCTTTTCTCCTTCCATTTCTTCCTCTCCATCAAGCTAGGAAGGTACTCCTTAGTAAAATGCCTCCAGAAGAAGTTTGTCAGTGCTTGGGATTGTCGCCACATTTTAATCGAGTTGATCTCTCTGTCACTAACTTCAGCATCCTCATAACTCGGATTTGCTCGCAGAAGCAAAAAGTGATTCGCTGTTAACACTTCGACGTCACCTGCATCGCTAGACACGTGAGTAATCGGCCGACTATTTAGTATCCCCTCCGCCTCAACTAGGGCTGTCCTCAGCACCTCTTTGGAAACAACCCTGTTCGCCAATATCGCTTTAAGTGTCTTCTTCGTGCACTGAACGAGTCTTTCCCACGCTCCTCCAAAATGCGGAACACTTGGCGCCTGAAAATTCCACTCGATCTCCTTGGGTGCGCAAAAGTTTTGTATTCTCTCTTCATCCAGTAGCTTAATGCATTTCCGCAGCTCATTATTCGCTCCCACGTAGTTCGTTCCGTTATCGCTGTAGATGCTCTGTGGCCGTCCACGCCGCGCAGTGAATCTCTTTAGTGTCATAATAAAATGATCTGTCGAAAGATCGTCCACCAATTCGAGATGGCACGCTCTCGTACTCATGCAAACAAACAAACAACCGTACACTTTAACTTGGCTGCGTCTCTCTTTAACCAGCAAAGGTCCGAAAAAGTCAACTCCGTTGTTCCTGAATACCATTCCAGGTTCAACTCTGCACTCAGGTAAATCTCCCATCTGCTGTTCTTGAGGCTTCACTGTCTGACGATGACAGTAGTTACACTTGAACTTCACATTTCGTACAGCCTGACGACCATGAATAATCCAGTACTCTTGTCTAATCTGATTTAGCAAGTGTTCGGTTGGTGGATGGTGGTAGGTACGATGCATTTTCTCGATAATCAGCTGTGCGAGCTCATGACGTGAATCGATTATCTTGGGATGTCGCACCTTGTATGGTAGTGAATGCGCTCTCTGCAACCTTCCACCCACAACTAAGAATCCATCTTCCATCCTTGGATCGAGAGGCTTAATTCTGCTTCGCTTGGGGATCTCCTGGCCTTTCTCCAGACACAGTCTCTCCTCGCCAAATGATTCAGTTTGTGCTCTCTTAACCAGATAATCTGAGCAGCCTTTAGTTCCGATGACCTAAGCGGTCCTATCAAACGCTCTCCCGTCTTTACTCGTGTATTGTGCGCAAACCGCATCACATAAGCTGTATACCCTTCTCAGCTTTGCTAACGATGAATACCTCTTCCATCCCAACACAGTTTCGGTTTCTTGAGACACTCCGGCCCATTTTTCCTTCTTTTTGGAAAACTGGAATGGAAAGACCGGAAGCGGGAGGCACAAAACCCTTAAACATGTTGCTGCTTTTGGTAACATTTTATATTTTTTGACCGAAAAAGGTGAAAAAACACGCATTTTTTATTTAAAAATGGCTTCACCGCATGCTACTTATGACGTCATATATCGTTACCATAGCAACCGATTGTCGCCAAACTTTACGAAAATGTTTCTCAAGGATAACAAAATGGCCACTGAAGACGGCATGTGCTAATCATATACGGTCTTGAAAAAATCGGGAAAAACCCCAAGAGGGTTGACATCCACCCCTCCCTCCCCCATCCGTACGTCCGAGGGTTAAGCTAGCATTTCCTTTTTCATAATCAAAGGTTCCTAAGAGCCAACCCGTAAAAATGAAATGCTAAAGTGTAACGAGTTTAGCTTTGTGCAACTAGTGCAACTAGTTTAGCTTTTTAGTTATTTTGGGTAACCAGCTACTGTATTTATTTTTAATTTATATGTTACTTATACATCCTTGTAATTGTGCAGTGCAAATAAATAAATGTTGAGTAATGCTAACGAGCGAGATTCCAACCTGGTCCTTTCGGGTGTTAGTATGCGCTTTGCTGACGTACCGCGATCACCGACTTGAAACGGGATAAATTTTATTACTTTAAGGTAGATAAGCATCAAAACGCGTGTCTCGGTTGAAAATTCCTTTTAGATCGATTTTAACGTTGTATTAAAGACTCCAAATGCGAAACATGTTTAAGCTTATTGTTGTTTATATTCGTTTACAACAAATCGCTGGATTCAAGCTGTTCTTGTTACAAAACGTTCGTAACAAAGCATTACGTCACTAAGTTTTTTTTTCTTTTTTTCTTTTTTATTAATATTTCCACATATATGGGTAGTGTTACATACATTGAATGCAATACATATAAATAACATAACATAACTTAATTAACAGTCAGTTATAAGTGAAATAGTAAATACAATTTAGAAAGAGCACATACAGAGAACTAAAAGCTTTCAACTTCTAGTACGTTATACATTGCTTTGCTACAATACTACAATGGTAATTATGTCGTCTCATTTTGTGAGGGGTTTTTCTTAAAGCGAAACCACTTCTTTTGAAAGGAGTTTATGGTGAGGAGTTACAGCTGATGGAAGGAGCGAGCGAGCGAGTGAGCGACTGAGTGACTCATTTGCATATCTGTCGCCGTTACCGATAACCCGTTCATTACGCATGCGCGTATTCACGGCTTTGCGCTAAATTATGATTTCCATTTCGCAATTTCTTTGCCCAAACTGTTTAGATGTTACAACAACAAAAAATAATTGTGTGACTAAAATTCATGACGCGCAACAGCCAATAATAATCCTAGGTGTACGTGCACAGAAGTCGTTTCTAACCCGTGAATGCGCACACGCATAATGAACGGGTTATGGGTAAAGGGGACCGATATGCAAATGAGCACTCGCTCACTCGCTCCTTTCATCAGCTGTAAACTTTTGCCAAATGTATGTCTTTCTTGTCTTAGCGTGACAGTTCAAATACGCATAATTTGTTTGATTGAACTAGGAGAGAAGTGGACACGGTTATGTGCTAAAGGTCAACTTTCATATGTCGTCAGTGGATCTGATCTGTTCCTCAAGTGAAAATATATTCTTGCGTTTTTCTACTGAACAGAATATGTAGATCTTAAACATCACATATATCGCGGGTTATGGTATTTTAAAAGCTATCGAGCGGTGTTTATAATAAAAAAAAAATACCGTACATTGCGTTAAAAAGCTAAATTTGGTAATCTTATCGAATGCGTTGCGCAACAAGAACAGCGATAACATCTCGACATTTACACTACCGTCATTTGGTATATATTTTTATAAAACTAGTTGATCACATATTCAGTCCCATAGGAAAGGTTAAATAATAGCTGATCGGGAAAGGGTGTAAGGGAATGTATAGAAAACATTTGATCCCCACATGGTTGCGCACTCAATACAGTGTATATCTTATAATTCAGAAATGTTCGTTACAGTTTTCTTACAGTAAGAAAAGCTAAAATCAGTCATCCGGGTATTCTCACCATTGATTACTTGGAACACTTTCTCGTCAGCCCCATACTTGCTAGTCGCCCGGCATGTGTAGTTTCCTTCCTTAGTTACCCGGATGCTTGCTGTGCTTGTTACATTTGCCAGGATTGTTGAGTTCCTTATCAGCTCTATTTTTATGGGAGGAGTTCCAGTGGCTGAACATGACAGTCTGAACGCTGGTCTAAACACTCGTACAACCTGACCTGGTATCACTACCTTGGGTGAAACTAAAAATATAACGATATAAATCACTTTAAGTGTATGAATTTTCGACACAGTCACATGTGTGAAATGTAAATGAAAAATGGAATGGATAAGCAAGTGGTATTGGCAGTTTTGCAGCAGCTTGTGAATTACAGAGATCAAAAAAAGGCTTCATTTCATTGCTAACGCCATACATTGGATCGACAAACTGAACATCTAGTAATATAATGCATTATATCACCATATATTCTTAGATGATTAGGTCGAATTCAATTAAAGCACTCGATTAGCTTTGATAACTTTCTTTTTCTTTACAACCGCCAATTTTTTTTTATAACATTTTCGAACTGGACTCATTTTTCCACGTCCCTCTTGTGCTGTAAATTCGCTGATAATACTGACATAGTCCTTGAAACGATCTCGTGTGACCACTTCGTTTAGTTATATACAATTTTGTTGTCGTTGATGCATTTATCCTTACCAAGTGAAGCAGGAAAATTTATCCGAAATCCTCTTCTTTCCTCGACTTCGTCAGAGTGGAATATAATCACTGCATACTCTCCAGTTACATGAACTGTCTTCCCAGTCTTCACGCCACAGTATTTACCGATTGACTCTTTCTTCTCGTTAGTAATCTCCAAATAATCATACCTTTAAAACGTAAATGTTTTTGTCACTTAATAAGACAAACAAGATTTTGACAAACAAGATTTTCAATTCATGATAGTCAGAGCCGATTGATCATTTGTTCTACAGGCATCCCATGCTGACGACACGAGAGGTTGGTGCAGTGGATTGCTAAGCCGTGTTGCGCTTATAACTCACTGTTGAGCTTCAAGTGTTTAACTTGGGAAATGTCGCTGTTTCTCAGCTTATAAATCATTAAACCAGAGACAACCAACATATTTCAAAGTATTATTTCCTTTTTTAAGTCATGCACTGGCGTGACTAGGGCATACACGCAAACGTACATCCTAACCGTAGTACAAAGGGGGAGCGGGTTGCAACCCCACCCCCTTGGGTTTTCGAAGGATTAAAATATTTCGAAAATAGTTCTCCTTTAATAGATAGCCTGTGGTATGCTCTACAAGATAAGTTAAATATTATGGGTTGTGGCGCTGCTGGGGATCTGTGACGTCATCCAAAATGGCGGACGAGACTGCTGCCATCTTTGATTTTACTCAAACTTGTAAATATGATATGATTAAACATTTTGCTGCTTTCAGTTGCATTTGAAGACCTTTTTAGCAAAACATGTGAAAAACACGCATTTTTTTAAACAAATGGTTTGACCTCGTGCTACTTATGGCATCACGTCTCGTTACCATCGCAACTGATTCCTCAAAACTTTTCCAAAATGTGCCTCATTGATCAGTGAACCAGCTACTGAAGGCGGTATTTACTTACAATAAATGCTCTTGAAAAATTTTAGAAAAACCTTAAGGGGGTGGTGTCCACCCTCCTTGTACGTTCGAGGGTTAAAAAAACTCGTTATTATCATGTTGTGTGGTTAGCTGTGATCATCACCCTCCAAAGACAAACTACTGAAAAACACGCTTTGAAAGATTAATATAACAAAAATATATATTTTATTTTGTAATTAACTGAATCTAAATTGTTTGCACCAAGAAAGGCTAAACGCGTTCCAAACTAACGTTTTAGTTGTTGAAGACGATGAAATCGTTCAAGGGACAGTTCTTTTTTTAAGGAAAGAGAGTGATTGGCAAACCGTGTGTACCTAAAAAAAGTGATTCTATTTAATGTATTAAGCACCGAAGTACTAGCTGATGACATTGTTGTTACGTCCCCTACTGGAGACTGGACCGCCATTTCTATCTGGTCATCCGAGCCACGTGATCAAGGTCTAACCGTTTGCAAAAAAACAGCAATTGTAATTGTAAAAATGTTGTCGTATAAAAAGCATAAACCATGAACCGGATAGTACAGGCGGGTTCTCATATAGAGCCCACATTTATGAAACAACGCATCATGATTTAAAAAAAAATGTATAAATAGAAATCAAACGTCAAAAGTATACTCAAAATATTACTTAAATGGAAAACAATATTGAATACAGTAAAAACCCGCATATCAGAACCTATATTTTTCCAAGTTAGTCTCAAAAGGTTCTTATATAATTGTTGTTTACTGGGAAATTCGGTTATTTAATAGGTCCTTAAACAGGTTCTTATTTTCTTAAGAAAAAATGTATTTGTTGCTGGAAGAATATTGGTACTGTCTATTGTTTATATAAAATATGCATATAATCTTGTCTCAATGACTGCAATCTAAACAAATACAAACCCTATTTTAAGTTATTTTATTTCTCTCAATGCCTTTATACCGATGAAATTAAAACATCAACAAAACAAAGCTAAACTATTATAGAACACAACAATTACAATGCCTGGCCAGATTTCAGGTTAAAACAGGTTCTTATGTAAAGGGGGTCTAAATGGAAATATTAGTCTAACAGGTTCTTAAAAATTAGGTTCTTATGTGCGGGTTTTTACTGTAGCAAAAAGTACTATGTTTTAAAAACAAGTTCACCGCGCTTGCATCCTATATACTTCGCTTTTACTTTTTACAACCCCGCCGCCCATTAAAAAAAATACCAAACTTCCTATCTTATGCTTTAAGGATAAAGTTTGCCTTAACTTACCAGCACGAGTCAAACAATTCATCCTGCAAGTGAAAGTCTGTAAAGTTAATCACCATCGTCATGCCGTCTGGAATGGGAACCCAGTAACTACAGTGCATATTCTTTGGGTAGTTGCTTGGATATCCAGGACTTGAAAGTGAATTATTTACCACTGAACCACATTCTATAAAAGGGAAAAGGCGATCTTACTAAGTAACTAAAATCAAACTTATCTGTATAACATGAACACGTAATCATACCTACTGTATAACCTCAAATGAAAAGTTCAGATCTCCAAACGAAATTGTATTGACATTAAACAGCGTTCTCCGTGATAGTGCCTATGGCCCGGTTCAAACGTCGAACTTCACATGTGCCGAATCTAATGCAAATGAGCAAGAACAATAGATTTTGCTCATTTTCATTAGGTTCGGCACATGTGAAGTTCGACGTTTGAACCGGGCCTAAGGAATTAGTTACGTAGACCATCGCAGTGAGCTATTTTGTTGGAATTTGTACTTTTTTTAAAAAACCGTGATATTTCGAATAGAGTCAAAAAAGAGTCAACGTAGGAAAATAACTCATTACATGTATGTGTTCTTACCTCGGCTGGCGAGGGCGGTGTTATTTTCTTTCCACACCAACGCAAGTAGAAAGAAACACACTCTAATGCTAAAGAACTGCTGTGTGACCATAATCGCACGAATGTTTGATCCTTTCTAGAGACCCGCCATTCCTGAGAATAGAAGAAATGAAATATAGCCGTAAATTTTGATTTATTTTTTATGTTATACGATATAATTGAAATGCTTTTAAATGTAAAGTATAAAATAGCTGTTTTAATGATCATGAAGCGTGTGGAATCGTACGATCGGTGTGATCATTTCAAAAACGCAATTAATCAATATCTTTGATTTTCCAACATTTCAGACGGTTACATTAAAACAGAAATTTATCATACGGAAAGTCACGAATTACACAGCAGTAAGACTTACCTACTAAAACGCGCGTCTACATGGCTTTTATGGATGGCAACGCCACTCCTCTAAGTACTTCTAAAAATAATAATGAATGATGTTGTTTTTATAGAATTATGGCACTTTTATAGTTTTCACTGGTAATGACTAAAACACAAGCTAAAGCCTAAACACATTGACAACGAGCCGTTCATATTTTTAAATATGGATGTCCTCATCGCTTTACCAAGCAGTTAATTCGCTGTTCAATGTGTTTATGTACAAGTTTTCATAATAATGAAGTCAAAAGTGATAGAAACATGGTATTTTAATAGACATTTGGAGTAAAAAAATAGGCCATAAACATTTTCTGTAAAATGGAACAGGCCGGAAATATATGGAACAAAATCCTTTTCTTCGAAAAAGTTCGCTTAATTATGACTTCCATGAATTTTTTAAACGAGTTATTAGCCTTCCGAAATTTTTAGCTGGTCTTTTATAGTACCTAAAATATTATTTTTCATCTTCTCAAAACGTCAGAAATAGTTTTTTGGAGTCCGAAAAAGTCAGCTTACATTTCCAGCTTGAAAACCTAAAACTTTTCTTCTAATCGTAATCCGAAAATACGAGGATGGTTTCAGCATCCCGAAAAGCTATTTGGCGAAACAATTCGTTGGGTGTCCCTGACAGATGGACATGTTCGCATGTAACAAAACATATACGTGAAGATAACACTAAAAATTTAACACAGATAGTAGAATTTTAGTTTAGTGAATCAAAAATTGTAGTTAAGACTTTTCTTCTTCTCTTCTGTTTGTTTTCAGTATAGTATTCAACTTTGAAGTCCGAAACACACTTGACTAAAATCACCATGCATCCAGTTCATGGTCATGGAAGGTTTAGATCCTCCAGAACCTGACGAAGAAAGCGAAGTGTGATGCTATTTGTTACACTCTCAAATGCTCTGGATATACATGTGTTCTTTAATCGAAATATGCCGCATTTCAAACTCATCGTTTGTTTTCGAAACATTTGATTATAAAATATAACTGCAATGTGGAAACCATTTTCTCTTTTTTTTTCACAGAATTCATGATATAAAGCTTACAAAAATATATATATTATATGCTACGAATTAAATATTTTGGTCCGCTAGAAAAATATCTATGTTCAGAATGGAGAAAAATTGAAAAGCCAGTCAGATCTGATCAATTGAAAAAATATCACAGCGGATAAAAGAAGTGGACCAAACGATATATGTACCGTCGGATATCTACTTGTAAGCAAAATACAGTATCTATGCGATGGATGTCTGAGCAAAGAATATTCTATTTTTAAATGTAATTGAGTCAGACACTAAAAATGCAAATTTTAGATATCTTGCAAAGAAAGCGGAAATGATAAATAAAATAGCTCGACTTTACATCATGAGTAATTGAGCCGGTATTTTATATACCATCAGTGTTACCTATTTATCTTTCTTTATCATGAGAATTAAATAAACAACTATAGGTATGAGAAAACAATTTTAGAATAACGTTTAGAATTAAATTAATTAATGATGTGTGGTATATTCATTATAATCGATCCGTTTAAACTTCAGCTCGTTTTCGCTTGAAATCCTGTTTACAACTGCATCATCATTCAGTGTTAAAAAGATCCATATTTTTTCCATGTTTAAAGGCAGGCGTCAAGTCCATACATACATAAGGGTTATGATATTTTTCTTCGATGTAAGAATGCGAGAGAGGCCCATGCGTGCTTATTAATTTCTAGTTTCCTCTTTTATAAGATTGTTAAGTGACAAAATGATTCAACTAAATTAAGGGCAAACATTTCGCCATATAAACTGTTATTATCACTAACTTACCTTTATAGATGATCGATTCGCTCTGTTAAAGTGATAAAATGCTCGATTTTCTCTTTTGATGAAAATTACCAGCATGAACAACGCCGAACACACGCACACAAGAAGTAAAGCCTTGTACAGCTGTTGTTTTTAATAACTTCAAAAAAAACGGGCACCAAAAAAATCATTAATACATCTCACGGAATGTTCAGTCTACTTAAAAGAAACATTTTCTATGTTCACTTGGTGACTTTAGCACTATTTTATAAAATTTAGAAATGAAAAAAAAGAAACACAATTTCACTTTTTACATCTCTAGAAAGAAGCAGCTGCTACCTAGTTGGTATATTTTATCCTTAATCAACGACAGTTCGTATCGTTCTACATTCATATGACATATGAATGAAGAAAACGTTTCATATTATTTGATCGACGTTTTAGTCACAAGTTTGTTTTATCATGAAATGCACTAACAAATATTGTATTCAGTTATAAGTGTGTGTTGCTTATGTTAACCGACCCGTTTTGAATGAAGATTAAAGAGTTAACTGCTCTTTTTAATAGAAATTGTCAAAATTAGGTCTCTCATTAAAACAACAAATATAAAAGGCTTCTGACAGACATTATATTAACTAGTTTTCGTATATTATTTTCTGGGATGATTAAATAGTACAAAAACAGGTAGTCGGGGACTGAATGTGGCTACTGCTGTAAATAAAAATTGAAAATCATTGTAAAGAATTCGTCTTCCTGTGTTACTAGACGTCACAAGCAACCTATGTAAAATATAGGGATCGATTTGTCTAATACATGAATCAGAAAGTTAGTAGACCAAGGTACAACGCGTTACGCAATATTGTGGTAAGCTTATGTTTTTATACTGACACGGTTCGATATTTTTTTTTTTAAATTACGTAACGAATTTTGAAGAAGGCAAAAAGAAAACCAATAAAAAAGGGAACAGCAAAATTTGAACTCAAGACGTCTAACAGCTGCCAAGACATGAAACACGCCACTAGACCACGAAAACCTACATTAAATATATTAGGGTACATTTTTATTATTTCAACGTAGATACGCGGTAAAACGCGTATTAAAATCCATTTCAAGCCTGCAGCTTGGTTTTAATTTTGCGCAAAAAGTCTCCAAATGCGAAACATCTTTAAGCTTATTGTTGTTTATGTTAATTCGTTTCCAACAAATTAGTTATTGTTATCGCTGGATTCAAGTTGTTCTTGATACGCAACGCATTCATAACAAAACATTACGTCTCTATAATAAAGTTTACAGCTGAGTACGTAATGGAACGAGCGAACGAGCGAGTGAGTCAGTAAATTTGCCGCCGTCTCCGATACGACTCTGAACGTTGCAATCGATAACAAGACGAGAGATCACGGAAATTCAAAACATGTCGCCGAATGCCGCCGATAACCACGATGATCGACGATAAGTCACGAACGATACTCACGAAAATACAAACATCAAGCGTCGGTGTCGATCGAAGCCCGATCGTGCAATTCCGAACACTATCCGAAGATGAGGACTACTGACACTCACTCTTACACGACCGGAGCCTGTTCGTGAATATTTCGTGCATTTTCGATATCAGCCGTCGCACTTCGTGCATATTTTTTTCATAAATGCATACTGATGAGCGGAACCTGTCCCCCGCACCCTTGATGTAAACAATGAGGTATTTTAAAAATTTTTCATGTGTGAAATTGTCTTGTCTCTTATGTTGTTGTTGTTTTGCATTTAGGTAAAGAATTTGAAAATTGTTATCGTGTTGTCTAATCCTAAATTGTTTTCCCTAGTGTACTACTAATTTAGCTTTCAGAAAATACAATGGTTTGTTGGGGTTATATTCTCTATTTTCGAATAGGCCATTTCCGAGTTGCCTTTAGCCTCTCTGTCAAAGCGAGGCTAGGTGCGAAACCTTTCATATGAAAATTAATTTTCATTCACATGCAAATAAAACTATTTTCATATGAATGAAAACTCATTTTGATATGAAAGGTTTCGCACCTAGCCTCGCTTTGATAGAGAGACTAAAGTCAACTCGGAAATGGCCTATTGCCATAATACACTTTGTTTGCCCTCCAAATTTTGCATAAACTATTGTTTGTAAATGCTCTTGGGAGGACTGCATATTCTCAAGAGCATTTCAAAACAATAGTTTATGCAAAATTTGGGGGGCGGGGGGCAAGCAAAGTGTATTATGGGTAATTCGAAAATAGAGAATTGAGGCATAGAGCAATGATAAGACATGAAGTAAAGTCGTGGTGTTTCGGGGTAACCTGATGACGTAATTCTGACGTAATTCTGATGACGTAATTGGGGGGGGGTTGGTTGGGGGGAGGAGGGTCCGAAATGAAAAATGCGGGGTTGCTCATCGGAAATTTGGAATTTAACACCTAAAGGAGACCAATCTAGGCGCGGCTCAAGCTTGTTTTTTTTTTATTTTTTTTTTATTTTTCCACACAAGTAATAACAAAGAAGAATACAATAGAATAATTTAAATAATTTACAAAGAAAAAATGTCGGGGAGAACGAAAAGAAATCAATCAATCAATCAATTAACTTCATTTAAACACGGTAAAACGGCTCAGTAAAACTGGTTTTCAGACATGCCGTGCACTTAAATATAATATAATCTAAATGATAACAAAAATATATGCTATATATATATATATATATATATATATATATATATATATATATATATATATATAGTGGCAAAACTGTTACACTCTACTGGCTTACATAATACTAATAAGATTAATAGTAATAAAAAAACACTATCTTACATCATAATATCCTCTATAAACACATAAAGCATATAAGTGTTTCGGCCTCCCCAATCAACAAAGTTGACTTAACAAATTATTAATTAAAATTAGTTTGTAACATGGTGTTGAGTCGCTGAATTAGAAAAACTAATTTTTTTCTTAAGGGCTTTCTTAAAAGAGCAAAATCGCTGTATCAAGGGAGTTATAAAATTTAGGACCTTGGAAAAACACAGAAAATTTCTTAACATTTGTTCGACGATAGTAGATGTAGGGCGTGAGTTTCAAGTATTGTAGGTGTGAAATTGGTTGTTTTTAAGAAATTTGTTATAAAATCTGGGTGGTAAGGATGAGGTCGTGTAAGAATATGAACTGTAGGGGCGTAGCTAGGGGGTCCTGGGATTCCCGTGACCCCCCCCCCCCCCCCCCCCCCCGCACCCTTTATGAGATAATTTTAGTAAAGCACAGTGTGGATGTCGACATGACAATTTGGTAAGTACCCTGGCTGTGACTCGGTGTGACTCCCCCTTTGAAAAATCCTAGCTACTCCCCTGAACTGACCTAATTGTAGCAAGAGAATGAGGTCACTGAATTTTAATATACCTAGTTCTTTAAAAATTGGATCGGTATGATCATCATGAAACCGTTCTAAAAAGAACAAACAAACAAGACTTGCAGTGACTTTAATGACGATAAAGACTTTGTCATTGAATGCTTTTAACTGTAAGAGATATAACAGCAAGGTCATAAAACTTCGCATGCCACTCTAAACATAACAAAACATAACATAACATAACATAACATAACATAACATGAACTTTATTTCTACTCAAAATTACAGAGTAGCCCAAAAATAAAGGCTAATATCTTAGTATAAAAAATAAAAATGAAAAAGGAGGAAAAATCTATTTACATTAAAAAATCTAATTTACATCTATTTACACGAAGAATGTCAATATACCATTATGTCTGAAAGGAGATACTTTCAGGAGTCTTCTAAAACCAGTTAAAGTAGGCTCAAATCTTACATTATTAGGTAGGGAGTTCCAGGTCTTAGATGCAAAGTAACGAAAGAAGTTGAGACAAGAGGTTTACATAGTGATAAAATATTAGTACCTCTAAAAAAGTATTCTGACTGACCCAGAGTAAGCATGTCTCTAACTAAGATATTTAGGAAAACTGTCATAATTCAAACATTAGCCATCAAAGGACACTTTGATGGCTAAAAATGCCGGCGTTCCTTGCTGAACACCCTAAGCGATACCAAAATCCGTAATATCACCCCTGAAAGAGACGAGCATTTCCTTACTTCTTATAGGAGGGTGAGTTCCATTGGAAAATCCGGATTTCGATTTTGACACCGGATTTCTAAATCTAAATCCGAATTTCGGATTTCCCATTGTTCATGGAAATCCATCGCAGAGAAGGATTTGGGTGCATCGAAATCCGTTTTCGGATTTTGCGTTTTATTAGGAATTCCGAAATCGGGATTTCACAATCCGAAAACGGATTTCCCAATGGAGAAATCCAATCCAATCCAGAGTCCAATCCCCGGGTGCACAAGCAGGACGGCGCTACCGTCGGCGCGTCTGGTCGCCTCGTATATGCCGACCTATAATTTTAACATTCCAATGCGGCTTTCGAAATATCATTTCTCTTTATGAGTTGTCGTGTATTTGTTTTATTGCACCTTGTGAGAAATTGTTTAAACATCAAGGCGAAACAAATGTTCCATTCATTATTTTTACAACATTTTCCATGTTATAACGCTTTGCGTATTATCTTGGTTTTCATCGCAAGAGGAGAACAGCTTGTGTACTCTTCCTTTCTTTGTTATACGGTTATTTAGTTGTGTTTTACCACTTTATTTGTAAAATTTTCTTAAAGCAGTAGAGCAAAAAATTTAATATTTTATTAATTTCCAGTCTGTTTATTTTTAATATTTAGAACGGCCTGCATCTCTATTATTATTTCTTGCTTTGAAAATTTGACGCGCAAAAATCTGCATATTGTGCATCATTCAATTAGATCTGAAAAAAGTAAACTATCCTACCTATGAAATCGCCACACATTGTTTTAAAAATGTAGTTTTCAGACTTTTCTATTCTTCATTGGCTATGTTCTAATACCCCCATTCTGCTTGACATTGTATTGACGGTGAAATGAGAAAATGGATGTTGCAGTTGGTGTTTGTAATACTGCATGGCATTTGGACAGTAAATCAAAGGCTCCTGTGAGCCAACCCGTGAATAAGGATTGGTAACGCGTAACGCAATATTGCGGTAAGCTTGTGTTTTTATACTGACACGGTTCGATATATATTTTTTTTAAAAATTAAACATAACGACTTTTGAATAACGGAAAAAGAAAGGTTCACGGCGACTGCTGCCTGATTGCCATATAAACATGAGCCACGCCACTAGGCCACAAAAATCCACGATAATTCGAAGGGTAAAATTTTATTATTTCAACGTAGATATGCGGTAAAACGCGTATTAAAATCCATTTCAAGTCTGCAGCTCGGTTTTAATTTTGCATTAACAGACTCCAAATGCGAAACATCTTTAAGCTTATTGGTGTTTATATTCGTTTACTACAACTTAGTTATTGTTATCGCTGGATTCAAGTTGTTCTTGCCACGCAACGCATTCGTAACAAAACATTGCGTCATTACGTTTACGGCTGAGTGATGGAACGCGTCTCGCCTTTCTCGCGTGGGGTGATTTTCACGCGCGCTCGCGTTTCGCGCTCGCTCTACAATCCCTGAGGAAAAATGAGGGACTACTCGTAGTCTAAGAGAGTGAGAACTCGAGAACATAACGGTCACATTACAATTTTTGAAGTGGGGATAACGGAACCCTGCAGTCCCTTCTGCGCATGCACTGTTTGGTGAAACTCTCACGATGGAATGTCAGTTTACATTCTATTTTATTGCAGAAAACATCAATTGAATGCGTTGCTGGTGATGTTCTTCTTAAATTGCTGGAACACCGCTTCTTTTGAACTCATCGACAGTAGAACAGACGCTTACTCTCCCGGTTAGTATTAGATTCCATCCGCCTTAACCACCTCGGACACCTTACCGAGACTTATATAACGGAGTAACTGGTAAGCTTTCAGTTAATATTGGGGTTAGCTGTTTATATAGTTAAATTTAGACATAAACAACCCGAGAAGCTAGGTGGTACTCTGGTACGGTAGGCTATGTAAGCCTAACCCTAGCTGAGGTAACAGGTTCAATCCTGAGTAGGGATTTGATATTTTCCTTTTTACACTTAAACATTTATTGAAAACCATTGAAAATAAAATTTTAAGTGTCGACATTACGTTATATAATTCTCAATAAGTGTCTGAGTCTGACCTACTCTCCCAAGCTTTCCCATCCATGATGGCGGACATTTCTTGATATATCAACAACAATGGCTTAGCAGTCTATGAATATTCCATAAAACGATTCAATACAAAAGAAAAAATTAAGGTAACAATGGATAAAAAGAACGAGGTACTGTTGTATTTAATTTCGCTGTTGATAAATCGAGAAGTTACCGACATTCAGCGTCTGATAAAAATTAAAATTTGCTTCATGTAAGTAGTCAGAGAATGTAAAGTATGGTCAAAATCAAAACAAAAAATGCAAACAAAGTCCAAGCATGCGAACTAGGGACTCCAGGCTCTCTTCAAGTGATAAAAATTTTAATTAATGATTTCTATTGCGCAACTAGCACGCTAGTGTCATCAATTGCGCATAACACTCTGGCTACATGTCGGCGATTTAACGGCAGTTTGATACGATTTTGAAATTAAAATTATGTTCACATTTTGGCAGACCCAAATAAAATATTGGAGTCGGGTTTTGATTACCTTTTAAACAGGAGCCCGTGGTTCTAAACAATTGACGTTATAAATGGCGATGGAATGTTTGTTTATGACGTCATCATGGCGCGCGCTCGACAGCAACGCTGTGCAAACGACGGATGAGTTATAATTCCTGAAAGCCACGATGTGAAACATATAGGAAGGGATGTGTTGGTTCCTGAAAATGAGGCTTGCAAGGTTAGTTGAAATGTTTATGTAAAGTGTTTTTTAAGTCTAGAACATATCCACGATAAGCTTATATATTCGTTCAATTCGCATTAGGTTTTCAAGGTTAAGCAAATTTTGACAACATCTTTTAATGTAGTTCAGTTTTTGTTTTTCAAGCCTTGTATTGTAAGACTGAGCGATGTATGATGACTGTATGATGTTCTAAGTGTTTGCCTAAACAATATTTTTTTAATCGTGCCTTGCTCTGCAAATGAGAATAATTTTTGTGCTAGTTTAGGACGACCTTTAAGACGTTTTTAGCGCAATCTTGTGCGCGGAAAGTCGATGCTGTGTAACATAAAGCGAAAGATTTTCAGCGCAATTTTTGCGTTGCAAACACGTTGCGAGTTTCCAAATCAGCATAAAAAAGTTACACATCTCAGCGAATCGTCAGCGCTTTGTTATACGACGTCGGCTTTTGGTGTGAAAGACAAATATTGCATATCCTAACGTAGTAGAATTTAGCAAGCCAAATTGAAAAATCGAAATTTCTAAAACACTTGGCTGCTTTGGCGAGCTAAACTTTTCCCTTTGATGTAAGTAAATAAGCAAGTAAAGAAATAAGTAAAATAAATAAATGTCTGCGTAATGTTAATTGCTTAAAATCAATATAAGTAACTGCTTAATGCTGCCTTAAGGCTGGTTCCCACTAGCGACGGAAGCGGAAGTAGAAGTGGAAGTGGAATCGCAAACCTCTAATTTCATTGGACCTTGGTATCACGCAGCTCTATTGTTTTCGGGCTAGGGATCATTGTTGTGTTGTTTGTTCTATTATTTTCTCAGCCAATCAGAGAAGAGCTGCGTACCGCCCCAAGTTACCTGTACGATCTAGTGGAAATTAAAACGACGGATATGATGCAGATGTGGAATCAGAAGAAAAAAGAAAGCGTCTGATCCTACCTATTCCGATTCCGATTCCTATTCCGATTCCTATTCCGATTCCGATCCCGATCCCGATTCCGATTCCGATTAAGATTCCGATTCCGATTCTGTTTGCGACTCCGTTTTTATTTACACCACAACATAAGGCTCCTTACACTTCCGACCCCGACTCCGCTCCCGATTACTCGCTAGCGGGAACTAGCCTTTAACGGAGTGTATTCGAGGGCGAATGCTTTACATCTGTGGGTAGTTCATTTCACAGTTGCGCTCCACTGCAGCTACAACAAATTTTGGGGATATTCGCTGTACGATCGGCAAAGCGTAAAATAATTAGTAAGGCATAATCAGCGTTAGTTATAATTTAACGAACATGACCAGCTCCGCTCACGTCGTCAAAATCACACCCTATCTTTACGCCTGCTACACAGTCTCCGTATCATTTACTAATAGGCTTCGTTGTTTATTCAGGCGAAGAAAGGCCGCAGAACAGACAGCGGATAGTCTGAAAAAGTCCATGCGCGACTCTTTAAACAAAATTTCGTCGTCCGTGTCAACGGTTATCGGAGGAAATAACAGGAAGGCTGGGCAACCAGGCCGTCCCGTTGGAAGAAGTTCTGGGGCAGCTGGACCGAAAGGGCCTGGAATAGGACGAGGGGCTGGAAAGGGAATCGGGAGAGGAAGATCACGGGGAGGGGGCGTTGGATCAGGAAGAGGAACAGGAAGACCCCCAAAGCGGCCTAATACCCCAGGGGTAAACACTCCACTTGCCAGCCCAAAAACAACGCCACAGAAGCAAACACCAAATGCTGCTAAAGCAAAACAAAAGACCAAAAAGCAAAAACAGAAGAAAGGCAAAGATATAGGCGCGGTAAGTGCGAATGTTATAAACATGACAATAATATTGTCATTCCTTTTCTTTAGAGATGACCTTTGATGTCACTTTAACCCGGATCCGGGCTCCTGCTTTAACCCTATCTGACCTGCGCGTTTTTTAAGCCCGGGGGGGGGGAGGGGGGAACACCAATCGTGACTTGCTCGCATACGTTTTCCCCCGCTTGGCGGCGGCCAGATGTAATTGCTTCGAGTTCTGATTGGCTCATTTGATTGTCTCTGTCTGTTGTGATTTGGCAGAGCAATTACTATTTTCAATTACGAGACATAACTAATATGTAGTAGTTTTTGTTTTAGTATCTCGCACGTCTTGCCGAGTAATGGAAAGGTTTGCGCAAACATGACTTGATAAAGTCAAACAGAAAATTAGACGATTTATTTTCGGTATTCGTGCATTGCTGCGGCTACATGTATTTAAATTGCTGCTAGTTGTTATTGGTTCATTGGATTTTCTGCATCTGTTGTGATTGCATGGTCAGAGTTATTACTTTTGTTTTGGTTTTACGACACTTAATTGAAAACGTCCCTAACAACAAACATAAAAGATTTTCTCATACAAATTCATAATGTTTATCAGTCGTGTTTGGTTCCCAGTTTTGAGGCAAAGTTAGAGGATAGGAAGGGTGATATTAAAATTTTTGCCAAGATATGCTAAACATATCTTGGGGCAAAGTACCTCCGTTTTCTCGGTCTCTCGTTAACAAGTTAAGAACTTTGTTCAAGTAAAATGAAGCCCGGTTCCCTAAATTACTTCACTGTATTACAGTTCTTCACTCAATCAGATTACTACATTTTTTGGATTTCAACTTCATAATGACAAGGCCATGTGTTCATACAAATCAGCTTTAGCCTGTTCACAGGCTAATCAGCTTTTACTTCGTAATGTCACTTTCTTTAGAAGCGAATCTGAGGCGAGGAAAGGTTATATTTTGTCATGATATGTCTAACATATCTGGGCAAAGTATCTCCATTTCTTGAGCTCTCATTAACAAGGTATTAATTTAATCTTAAGTTGAAGCAAATGCCGTTTCCCTAAATTGCTTCACCTATATCAAGATTACAGAATTTAAGAGCGGTTTTGCATTGCTACGCTTTGTGATTGGCTAAAAATCTCGCGCCACTTTTTCAACCAATCAGAAATAAAACCAAAACCAATTCAGACTTGCTCGCACGCGTTTTCCCGCGCTTGGCGCCGGCTACATGTATTTGTTTTGAGTTCTGATTGGTTCATTGGATTGTTTGCGAGTTCTGTGATTGGTCAAAGTAATTACTTTGGTTTTGGTTTTACTAATTCAATTGAAAACCACTCTTATAGAGCAGTTTTCAATTAGTGTCGAAAGTAATTACGCAATTGCTTTGCTTTTGCATTGCTACGCTTTGTGATTGGCTAAAAAATCTCGCGCCACTTTCTCGACCAATCAGAAGTAAAACCAAAACCAATCGTGACTTGCTCGCACGCGTTTTCCCGCGCTTGGCGCCGCTGACATGTAATTGCTTCGAGCTCTGATTGGTTCATTGGATTGTTTACAACTACTGTGATTGGTCAGAGTAATCACTTTGGTTTTGGTTTTACGACACTCAATTGAAAACTGCTCTATTTTAACTTCATAATAACAAGGCCGTGTATTCGAACAAATCAGTTTTTACTTTGTGATGTGAAGTGAATCTGAGGCGAGGAAAGGATATATTTTATCAAGATATGTCTAACATATCTGTGCAAAGTATCTCTATTTCTTGAACTCTCATTAACAAGGTATTAAAGAAGTATTTTTAATTCTTAATCTTGGTCACTAGAGTGATACCTTTTTATATAACTGTTTTTATCTTTAGGAATTTAGTATTTTTAGACTTTTTCTAGATATTCTTTTTATCTAGTAAGTTATCTATTATTTAATTCAGGACCTTCCTGAAAACCACTTAGGTGAGAGGGGTTTCCTGTTAAAATATTGTTATGCAGTAAAACTATCTGTATGCACAGTGTTATAAAGCAACACAGGGCGCAAAGCGTAACCTGTGCGCAAGAGCGAAACTTAAAAAAATAAATAAATAGGTTACTGAAACCTTATATCTACAAATCTAAAAAATATAATCTAAACATATAAATGTCTCTAATATCTCTCATTCTACGTGTAAATAACTTACTAAATAAATAGAAAAAAACATATATACAAATCTAAAAACTATAATCTAAGCATATAGATGTCTGTAATATCTCTCGTTCTTCGTATAAAAAAAAACTATAAGCTAAGCATATAAATATCCCTAATGTCTCTCATTTTTCCTGGCCGACAGTCGGGCTTTGGTCGCGGATCTTCACATCACAACCTTGATGTGAATAATAACTTGTTGAAAGTTATTATCATTATTATTATTATTATTATTATTATTATTATTATTATTATTATTATTATTATAAATTGCTTCAATATCATGATTACAGGATTTTGGAGGGATTTTGTTTTTGTATTGTTATGCTTGCACGCGATTTCCCGCGCTGGCGCTCGCTACCTGTATTTGCTTCGAGTTCTAATTGGTTCATTAGACCGGATTGTCTGCGTCTCTTGTGATTGTTCGGAGTTATTACTTCGGTTTTGGTTTTACGACACTCACTTAAAAAACGCTTTAACAACAAACATATACCATATGCTCATACAAATGAGTTTTGGTTTTGTTTTCCTTTGATAGAAGCAAAGTTAGGGGAGAGGAAAAGTGATATTTCGCCAAGATTTGCTGATCATATCTGGGCAAAGTATCTCTGTTTTCTCGGTCTCTCATTAACAAGTTTAGAACTTTGTTCAAGTGAAACCATGCCCGATTCCCTTAATTGCTTCACTGTATACAGTTGTCCACTTAACGAGATTACTGCATTTTGTGGATTTCAACTTCATAATGACAAGGCCATGTGTTCATAAAAATCAGCTTTATCCTGTTCGCAGGCTAATCAGCTTGTATTTCGTAATGTCACTGGTTCCCTAAATTGCTTCACTACAGTTTTGGATTTCAACATCATAATAACAAGGCCACGTGTTCATACAAATCAGCTTTGACGTCATTATGTTATTTTCTTTAGAAGCGAATCTGAGGCGAAGAAAGGTTATATCTTGTCATGATATGTGTAACATATCTGGGCAACGTATCTCCATTTCTCGCGTTCTCATTAACAAGGTATTAATTTAATCTTAAGTTCAAGCAAAAGCCGTTTCCTTAAATTGCTTCACCTATATCAAGGTTACAGCATTTAAGAACGGTTTTGCTTTGGTTTTGCATTGCTACACTTTGCAATTGGCTAAAAAATCTCGCGCCACTTTCTCAACCAATCAAATTGCTCCACTATCATGACTACAAACTGTTAGAGCGGTTTTGGTTTAGTTTTGCATTGCTATGCTTTATGATTGGCTAAAAAATCTCGCGCTACTTTCTCAACCAATCAGAAGCAAAACCAATACCATTCGTGACTTGCTCGCACGCGTTTTTACGCGCGCGCTTTGCACCCGCTACTTGTATTTGCTTCGATTACTGATTGCTTCGTCTGCGTCAGTTGTAATGTTGTGATTAGAGAGCACAATTACGCTTGTTTTGGTTTTGCGACACTAAAGTTAAAACCGCTCTAACTCCAAGGAACTACAGTTTTGACTCCCAAGAGTGCCAAATATCAAAATTCAAGGTAAATCCCAAATTTCTTGAAAAATATTGAAAAACAACTGACACCATGCAAAAGTACTGCCGAGGATTCATTTGAATGGTCACACCATAGGACTTCATCCACAGACTCAAAAGTTAGAACTACACTACATGTCTAGTCCATAATTGACTCTGGGAGAGAAAGGGTGAAGGATCTTTAAAGTAGATGAACTAGTATTCCATTTGGGGAGAGTAGTAATATTCCTAGTCGTTGGGTGTGTCCCATCCGTTGGGTAGGGTAGGAGGGAGAGTACCAGTGGCGGATCTAGGGGAGATGCCCGGATAGGAATTCTCCAAGTCGTTGTGTGAACATGTTATCTACACAGCAACAAATGTATTATACACCTAATTGCAATAACGGTGTCATAGAAAATTAAAAATGGATCAAAGGACTCTAAGGGCAATCTCGTGAATACACAGATCGGTTTGAGTTTGACGTCAAAGAATTGAAGAGTAAAACAGATTTAGAGACCAAAACCAAAACATCTTAGCGTGACATAAATATGCATTGTGTGAACCGAGACTGTCTAGACAACTAGATGACGTAATTACACTGGGGAATTAAGTCATCTTTTAACTCGTAATGCACTGAGGAAACAAAAAAGTTTACAGATGATGGAACGAGCCAAAATAGCATTTTTCCCGAATGCTAAAAATAGACTATCACAAAGCATCATGGGATCGAAATGCGGACAAACATTTCGAATTGACTGCTTCGCTTCACTTGCTTCTCGATGTTAGTTATTTTTGAAGAATGGCAAAAAGGAATGCAACAAAACACTATTGCACAGGAAAACAAGACAAAACACATGAAAGTGCTTTCTTGTTTGTCCGCATTTCAATCCCATCATGTCCTACGCGCTGAAACCATGACGTCAATTCGAAATAATGCTATTTGCACACTGTCACCGTATACTGTCCTAATATACTACATACTGTCCCCGTATACTGTCCTAATATACTACATACTGTCCCCGTATACTGTCCTAATATACTACATACTGTCCCCGTATACTGTCCTAATATACTACATACTGTCGCCGTATACTGTCCTAATATACTACATACTGTCCCCGTATACTGTCCTAATATACTACATACTGTCCCCGTATACTGTCCTAATATACTACATACTGTCCCCGTATACTGTCCTAATATACTACATACTGTCCCCGTATACAATATCTCGTTCAACGCTTCGCGTATTCACGAGATAAAAATGAAAAAAGCCGAATAGGAATCAATTAGTTTTATCACCATCACAGCTTGCAGCATTGACAGGGAACCCATACGTTCATAGCTGTACATTAATCGTGCAATTACGATGTCGTGATTTACTGTATTCCGAGGCTTTTTGAGGCCGTTTCTTTGTTGCCTTATTAATTCCCACTGGCCTTTTTAATTTTTAATTTTTTATTGCAATTAGGCAATATATGTGTATCATGTTTTTATTCAAAAATCTATCTAAAGTTAGTAATGTTTACTACTATAATGTTTACTTTATAAGCCAATCGGAGGAGAGGAAAGGTGATACTTTGCTCAGATATGTTGAACATATCTGAGCAAAGTATCTCCATTCCTTGGGTTCCCTTTAACAAGATTTTAAACATTTCGCTCAAGTTGTTTAAGTGCTTAACTCGCTGGTCTTTCAGTGCTAGTAGAGCGAGTGCTGAATTTAAAAATTTGTTTCGTGTTTTGCCGCCATTTTGGTTTTCTTCGTTTGTAACGTGACACACCCAGGTTATTTCCACCGATTGGAAGTCGTGTTTGTTTTCTTACAATCTGAAGCCGTTGTTCAAACGAAGCGAAGACATTTCATTATGTTTTACATGACAAACTAGTCCAGGATTCTTGGAGTATTTCGTCAGCCTTGTCAAGGGTTTCTTCGCCCGCCATTTTGAAAGCCGAGAAGGGCATGGGGAGGACACTGGTTCAGTTTGACAACCACGACTACCACACCCTTGGCCGCGTCTTTTGACTCGCCCCATTCAGCGGTTAAACCACGCAAAATAACAGGATCTTTGCTTATGTTTTGACCTCATCAGCACACATATATGTATTGCGACATTCTCCTTTATATAATGCTGTATTTAGTAACATCTTAAACCTGAAGAAGGCTGGTCTGGCCAGCCGAAATATTATTTCAAATACATTTAATCGTTGTATCAGCTCTGCAGTAGTCCTTGGACTTCTCGTTTTTATTGATTCAGTGTAGCTGATTATGTCTCCTCTTGTGAGATCCAACGAAAAACCAGCAGGATCTTCGTCCACGGTTTTTGCAGTTCAACAAGCGCATTACATGTACTATTCTATTAAATCTCAACCTCGTTCCCATTTTCTATAAAATGAGAGATCCTGGGAACGAGGTTGGATGGCACCAAATGTGAACTATGACGTAAACAACGATTCCCCTATACGCCTGCTCTGAAGGTTAATTATTATTTACCTTGTCACACAACGCTGTTCACGGATACTCAGCGGACACGTCACCGCATTCTTTTATTTCACAGGCTTTACCGGAAGCAACCAGCACGCTACCAACCCTGTGCAGATTCTTTAAGAAACCACAGCGACAAAAGGGAGTTAGTAAGCCTAGTCAACGCTTCCGGAAAGATTTTATGTGTAGATCATGGAAGGATGACATCGCAGACCTCTCGATTCTTCATGATATTGCTGAAGAAGATGAAGAATTGTATTGACAGTATTGTGTGACTTTATTGATGAAGTTGCGTGACTGTTAGTGTATTGATACAGTTGCGTGACAGACGAAATCATCAATGAAAAATGTACATCGCTTTTAGTTTAGGAAAAATTGTCGTCCTTGATTTTACGTAGGTGAACAATAGATTTGACATCAGTGTGGAAATTCGCACCCCAAGATGATAGATTGTTCTGTTCTGTTTGTCATTTGTTGAGAGAAGAAAGCAATAAAGAATATGTTTCTTGTTTTAATTACCAACCAATCAACGTGGACTTTGTTGAACTATGTTGAATAGACCATTTTACAGTTGTCTTCTTAGTGTCCTGGCCTTTGAGTGAAAGCGAGGTTGAAGTTGACCTTGTTTTGATACAGACCTTGGAGCTTTTCAGATGTAAATTTACCTAGTTAGCATAGAAAAGCATTATTACCATATGAAAGGCAGAAAGGTTTGTATCAAAGCAAGGTCACCTCCAGCCTCGCTTCCACTCAAAGGCAAGGTCGCCCGCCAAGCACACAACTGTAAAATGGTAGGGTCTACCTTTTATAGCTCAGAAGGAGGTCGGACACTTATTAAGAATTATACAACGTAATGTCGACACAATTTATTTTCAATAAATTTTTAACTGTAAAAAAGAAAATCTAAAATCCCCACTCAGGATTGAACCTGTGACCTCAGCTAGACGTAGGCTTACATAGCCTACCGTACCACTGTACCACCTAGCTTCTCGAGTTGTTTAGTTCTAAATTTAACTATATAAACTGCTACCCCCAACCTCAACTGAAAGCTAACCAGTTACTCCGTTATATAAGTCTCAATAAGGTGTCCGACCTCCTTCTGAACTATGGAATCTAGACTTTTCCCTGTAAAATGGACTATTGGATTATATTTTCAGTTCTTCTTTATTTCCAATAAAGATAATAATCTCTTAGTGAGACTGTAAAGATGTTTTATAGGGCGTTCCACCTTCGTTTCGAATGCGTCATTATTGAATGAGGCTGCGTAGTGTGGTAGGAATGAAATTAATCCCCTTTGTTGAAGTGGAATCTCATTAGTATGAAATAGAATGGGCGACTTCACAAGCTATAGGTCGGTTCACACTAGGGACCAAAGTGCACTTGAAGTGCGCTTGAAAATCAAGTAGACTTGAGGTCTACTTTGGAAAGACGAGACAATAGATTTTCAGGCACGACTGCGCACAGCGCGCATGTTTAGATGCAAATTACTTGTAAGCACATGTTGGTACGCAGTTGATTAGTCTAGCTTGACAAACAAAGTTGCAGGACTAAAGTACGATATGCGTAAAACGCTAAGTTGATAGTAAAAATAATTTTTGTTATAAAGTCAAGTTTTATTTGAACTTAACTCAGCAAAAAATCGTCTTAGAGCCTGGTGTAAAACTATCAAAGTATAGAGCACGGCTGATACTACGTAGAACATTTCACGCGACAACGACATGATAGAACCCAAACTGAAAGCCAAAATGCAACCGTGGACAGCTGTTTCGACCCGGTTGGGTCTCGTCAGCACGGTGTAGCAGCAAAAAGATAGAAGAACTAGCGCGAACGCCAATTCTCAACCAAATCGCACGCGGTGATGGCAACAGATGAGAGCAATCCAGTCACATTAGACAAACTGAACAAATTGTAACAACTGCAAAGTAGTTTCAAATAGCGCGAATCCTTTTTTCAAGTGACGGTTTCCTTGGCGTTGCCGTCGTCTCATCTAATAGGGGGCTCAACGACGACGGCAACGTCAAGGAAAACGTCAATCGAAAAAAGGATTCGTGCTTTTTAAATCTACTTTGCAGTTGTTTCAATTTGTTTAGTTTATCTAAATCAGATATTTTCCAATGCACATATATAGAAATGGGTTAAATCCAGTTGCTACCAGAAAGTAGAACTCAAAACTGCAAAAGACCGCAAACGATAATGCTGTAAACGATACGTAGGATCTACTTTTTTACGTAGTCAGATCAGCCTTGCAGTTTGTCGGTCTTGTCGGCTACCAGAAAGCTCAATTAAAAAAATGTAACCAATGCACTGATAAATAGATTCAGCATTACTCTTATGAAGGGAAAAACAGTGGTGACAAAACAACCCAAAACGGCTTGAAATACTCGAAAGGACAAACGATTACACCAGAGCTGAGTTCAATAGAGTGACTTTATTGAATGAATGCCTAAATTTTGCTTAATTAAGCGTGAAATCAAAGTTTTAAAACGGCCGCCGTACTGTGTAACCCAATACCGCTTTCCGTCTCACACACCGCTAATAATTAATCCTTCGCTTTCTCGTGACGTAAGCTTGGGCCGCCTGTGATGTGACAAATACTATACGATTCTTAGAGCATTTTCATTGGCCAAGATGGTGCGGGGCTCCCATTGTCGAAA
The DNA here is from genome assembly GCA_022457155.1 of Cladopsammia gracilis. Lineage (NCBI taxonomy): Eukaryota > Metazoa > Cnidaria > Anthozoa > Scleractinia > Dendrophylliidae > Cladopsammia > Cladopsammia gracilis. The sequence continues at coordinate 1,791,161 of JAJGOT010000089.1, read as the reverse complement.
AACACCGTGAAAAGTACCAGAATCTGGTTTGATGGACGTGGCTCAAATGACTCCTAAAAGGTACAATGAACACCCCCATAATTTTTTTTTTTTTTGGAAAATTGGAGCCCCCTTCCCCCGGGCCAGGGGGGTCATGCAGTCGCCAAATTAATGCCCAAGGGCTTCTCGGTTTTCAAACCGGAGAACAACCTGGGACGACTTTCCTTCATTTACTTGGCGACCGCGCCTTGCAAAATCCAGTATGGCGGTCTGTCGCGGTTTTCATTTGTGGAGGACGGCTCACAAATTTTCACGCTTGTACAATAAAAATCTCGTATTTCCCACGCTTATTGGGACAAGAAGGTGTTTTCGTGCTCCAGGTAGTACAGAAGAAGAAAGTTTCGAGGAAATGTTTCGTAATTCTGACTTCGTAAAGATGGGAAGGCCACAAGGAAAACTGGTAGCTGGGAAAATTGTACACATGGTGGAACATGAAGATAAGACAGATTTGTATGTTGATTTTGGATGGAAATTCCATGCTGTTTTCACTCGAGGGAAAGAACAAGGGAGGTATGTGCTTTTTAGATTTTGCCAAGCAATTTATAGATTACCAGCCGAGGGTAGCGGGGCCGGACATTCTGCGAGCCAGTCTTGAAAATGTTTGCGAGATTATTCTGGATTGAGCAAGTGAAAGCCTCAAAAAATGTTTAGCAGGAGCTGTTTACAAGCAGGAAAAAGACAAAACCAAGACAAAAAGTGTTCTTGGCGACTTGAAAAATACCTAAACTGGAACAAATCTTCAAACAGTCGAGCGCTACAAGGAAAGTTCGTAATTTTGCTATTTTTACTTTTCTGTTCATTGTATAAAACAAATAGATTCCATATGATCGTGTGTCGGTTCAGTTACATGTATGGATCACTGAAGACATCAAAATGTGGTAAGAACATCAGTGACACACTCGCCTGTGGCTCACCTGCCACTTTCTTGTTCTTACCACATTTTGACGTCACAGGTCTGTGATCTATAACTGAACAGACACATGGCCAAATAGAATCTATTTGTTAATCTCATCAAGTGTCATGTGACGAAATACTTCAGGGTTTTTGAAGTATTTTGGCAGCGCCGTTCCAGGGTTCGTACGCTTGCTCCGCCATTTTGGTTGCAGAAAAGGCCATGGTGATGAGGTGGTCCAGGGGACAGGAAGAAGAGAGACCCTGGGAATGATGTTGACCCTGGCTCTGAGGAAAGCTACTTTTGTAAGCAGAAATATTGGGCAGTAAATAAATCAGCCTTGTATTCAGTTTTGTGTACTCATCTTTGTTTCTAGTCACTACAAGGTTGATGATCTGGTCAAAATAAAGCTGAAGGAATTAGAGGCTACAGGACATTTCTTAGGACAAAACAGGAGAGTGACATTATGTGAGGCAGATGCCGATCTTGAAGGAAAGTTCAATCCTGACACAACTCACCGAGTGTTAGAAAAGGATTAGTTTAATCAGATGCATGGTGATTTGCAGTTTTCAGATAAATGTGCCATTTATTGGCCATGATGTTGACTCAATTTTAATGCTCTGTTTCTTGCAACCTGGATTCTTGGCAGTGGCTTGCTGTTTGTTTTGTAGCCTGTTTACACCTGTAACAGGCTTATTGTGGGGGATGAGAGTAATAGTCCATTTTACAGTTGTGTGCTTGGTAACCTTGCCTTTGAGTGGAAGCGAGGCTGGAGGTGACCTTGCTTTGATACAAACCTTTCTGCCTTTCATATGTTAATAATGCTTTTCTCATGCTAACTAAGAAAATTTACATCTGAAAAGCCCCAAGGTCTGTATCATAACAAAGTCAACTTCAGCCTCGCTTTCACTCAAAGGCCAAGACACTAAGAAGACAACTGTAAAATGGTCTATTGACTGCTGAGTTATGCTGCCATCTTGTATGCACAAAACTGAGTCAGCTTTAGAACTACCCGAAAATGCAAAGCCAAGGCGGTCGCTTATGGGACGTGGTGGCCTATGAGGGGACAGACCACAATGGGTCTTAACTTTGAATCATATGAACCTACATGTACAATCTATGTGGTAATTTCAATGTACAAAGCACCTATCAACACAAAATATTGTAACATTGACGTATGTAACACATTACTACTTGTGCCGGTATGGCACAGAGTTTGCCCTCTGTTTTTCTTTTCTTTCTCCTCTGTGTTTTCGTATCTACTTTTGTGCATCGCGGTATGAGAACACACTCATGCACTGTGAGAAAAGTTTGAGCCCACGATACTTGGGATTTGATATGATGCAAGCAGAAGCGAAACAAAGGAAGTAAACCCAGTATTTGTGTGTATAAAATTAATAATGGGTCATTTTATAAGGGAAATTATAGTAAACTTTCTGTTCCTGAATTGTTGAGTTGTATAAAAGCACTCAGGAATTCTTAAAAACACTTGAGAAATGCACTTTCATATAATTATATATTTTTTAAATTCCTGTATGCTTAAAGGGACACTGTCACCTATTTTTAGTATCACTTTGAAAAGCCAAAAAACATATTTGTTTCAATGGAAACCTTAAAATAATGGTCCAGTTTTGTTAACAAATACTCTACCAGTGCACAGAAACTAGTATTCGTTATCTTTGGCTGCGGATGGCCAGGATGGAAATGGATTGCAACTTGAAAAAAAATTGGCCAATTTTTTCAAGTTCCTCCCAAGGATCGTGGAAAAATCGCAGAAAAAAAACTTATTATGGTTTGTTCTTCCTTGACGAAATCACTTGGTATTATCTTCTTGGTGTTCTAAAAGCAATTTTATGTTTGAGGTGAAGGTACTTTGTCATATATATGGTGTATTTTGACCAAAACACGGCAAAATCTGCGTGACAATGCCCCTTTAAATCTCAACAATACACTTGCAATAATGCCTCAGTATTTTTCAATCATGCACCAACTGTGATCAATCAATACTTTAATTATAGATTCTGATTGATGAATGATTATCATCGATGATCTAAAAAACACCTTTAATGTAATTAATGATTCGCACTCACAAACATGTCTTTTTTTGTATTTTTATAACTTTTTATTCAATTCAAAACATGTCTTTCCATACTCACTGAAATTGATACTATGTTTCCTGAAATGCCTTTGGAGATTATTTATTGACAAGAGTGTTAAAGGGGCATATTGTCCCACTCAAATATCAAACTTTTGGGATGCTATATTATTTATTTTTCAAATGTCACCAAATGTACAACTAAATTAGATAAAAAGATTCTACAAAGCAAAATGGAACAGCTAGTTTGGAGATAAAGTGCAGGATTACAAGGATGGAAGTAGATTACAATTCATCAAAATTTGATTCTGTGATAGGCGGTCAAGAAATCAAAACTACGTTCTTGTGAATTTTGACTTTTTTCACAGTATTTTGTCTCTCTACAGTTTATATTTTTTTTTGCTTTCGTCACTTTAGGTGATATTATCTTTCTTTTTCAAGATAATAAAGTACTGTTAGCTTCCGGCCTTACTCATGAAAACACAACATACTGTACCAGCTGGGGCACTGTGCCATTAAACAGATCTGTTGATTGAGTTTTAATCCGTAGAGTTTCTATGTTAGAGCAGTTTTCAGTTGAGTGTGAAAAGTAATTACACAATTGCTTTGGTTTTTATTGCTACGCTTTATGATTGGCTAAAAAATCTCGCGCCACCTTCTCGACCAATCAGAAGTAAAACCAAAAGCAATCGCGATTGCTTGCATGCGTTTTTCTGTGCTTGGCACCACTGATGTGTAATTGCTTTGAGCTCTGACTGGTTCATTGGATTGTTTACAACTGTTGTGATTGGTCAGAGTAATTACTTTGGTTTTGGTTTTGCGCACTCAATTGAAAACTTCTCTATTTAAGACACAGAAGCAATTAATTTTTTATGACACCACTTCAAAATTATGAAAAAAAATGTGCATCTTTATTAATTAAACCTAAACATATGTTTCACTTGTGCAACATTAAATAAAGATAAGATAAGATTATATTATTCAGAATTCTGTATTCCATTTTCTTTTCCACCTGTTCAGTTCTGTCTTGGCTTGCTTCAATTGGTCAATTTTTATTTAACCCTTTCACTCCCAGAGTCAATAAATGGAGACATGTAGTTCTTACTTTTGAGTCTGTGGATGAAATGTTATGGTGTGACCATTCAAATGAAACCTCTTCAGCAGTACATTTGCATGGTACCATTTGTTCTAACTTTTGAGTCTGTGGACGAAATCCTATGGTGTGGCCATTCAAATGAAACCTCTTCAGCAGTACTTTTGCATGGTACCATTTGTTTTTCAATATTTTACAAATTAAATGAAGTTTGATTTTTGGTACTCTTGGGAGTCAAAGGGTTAACCTCAAGAGCCATTTCTTCCTTGCAAATGAAGATGGTGTCTTATCAAGTCTGCACAGGCATGGTGGTTAAATCGTCCTGCTTCATCAAGTGGTGAGAAACCCCATCTGTATTGATTATTAAAAAATGATGCATGCTTAATTCACACTTGCAAAACTAAATTTAAATCAAGGATGTCACTCATTTTGGAAGTAGCCTGGGAAATGGAAAATTACAGCAGTTACCAATAACATGCAACCCACTGCCTTCAAATTGGGTGGATAAAGTTGAGTTTTAGTGGATGTCAATCAAAGAAAAGCTGTGAACATTGATTTTTATTCTGACAGGATTTCAAGCAAATAGCTAAAAAAAAAATTAGACCACAGGCCTACCATCCTCCGTTTGTATGGACGACTGTGCTTTTAAATGGCTGTGTCAGTTATAAATTTAATAGCTCTTTCTAAATGCGATATTTTGGCCTTTTAAACAGATTAAAAGGAACTAAAAATGCTCAAAATATGAATATGATGAAGAACTTTGTTGTTAATGTGTTTGTTTTGCTGATTTAATGCTTGCAAGAGTGGTTTTACAAGCTTCAATTTTGAGTGAGTGAATAAAGAAAGAAAGGACCTCATTCTTGCAATCTTAGTGATTCACTAAGAATTCACTCACAAGAATGTACTAACATGTCTTGGGAGTTAAGTTTATAGGCAGTTATATACCTGTCTTTTGGATCAATTGGAACATGGCACTGCTCCAGGAGAAATCTGATGACTTCATGGTGACCTATTGGCAGAAAATAAATGAGATAGGATCAAGTTAAGTCCAGTTCATTCAAGTACTGCAGCCTGGAATATGTTCAAACCCCCTTTACAAGCAAGAACAATACACAGCTAAGTGCAGACTTATCACAGTTTTGGAAGCCACATCATCAGGTAGGGAAATGCATTATTAAAGGACTGCCTCGCTTCAATGAAAGGTGGGTGCTTGGGGTATCCAGCGGCTCCCACTGTGGCCAGCCAGCCACTAGATAAAATACTGCCTCCATGGCTGGCAAATCCCTGCAACCCAGCCGTGAGCTCCCATTCCAGGCACCCGTCCATGATTGAATCATGATCAGTGGAAGGAAGAAATAGAAGGTGGGGTGGGGTGGGGTGGGGGAACACTGAAGACAACCGCTACAAAAACCGCTTCAAAACCGCTCGAAAAACATGAAGATCCTAGCTGAGACAAAGCTGCAACATTCCAAGTGAGCCTGTACTAGAGAGTTTGACCGCTGACCAGAAGCGTCTGCTAAGCTCATGGTGGTTAACTTTGTTAAATTGTCATGAGATTTAAGTAAATGATAACCAAGCTCTCAACTATAAATTCTTTAACTCCCAAGAGTGCCAAACATCAAAATTCGAGAAATCCTAAATTTCATGTGAACATTGAAAACCAAATTATGGTACCAATTGCAAAAGTACTGCTGAAGAGGTCCCATTTGAATGGTCACACCACTGATAGGTTTGTCGATAGACTCAAAAGTTAGAACATTGTAGTCACTACCAAAACTGACTCTGGGAGTGAAAGGATAAATGCAAATCTACACTTGTTTAATAGTTTAAATTAATGCTGATATATGCAATTAATGTTGTTAATCAAAAATGTAGATTTATACTGATATGCAAATTTTCTGTGCTCCATTAGAAAACATTGTTTCAAAGCTGCAATTTTAGTTAAAAGTTAATTGCCAATTATGGCTTAGGAGCCAATTTATTTCTTTATTTTCAGTCTTTGATCTTGATGGAAAACATGAATTAATTAACTTTAGTTAATACCTTCAGCTGCTGCTAAATGTAAAGCTGTTCGCCCATCGTAATCCTGCTGCGTCATGTCGTTGCCAGACAAGTAATACCTGCAACAAGGGAACAAGAAAACTCTAACTTCGGCATAGCATAGTGTAACACTGGGCTTGTGCAACCTGTCTTGCAATTTTTTTTAGAGGGGACCCACTGCATATATATGCATATGTTGTGGTTCAAATTTTTCTGTGGTTTGAAAATTTTCAAACCAGTTTAATTTTCCTTTGTCCTTGATTCATTACCATAATCAGAGACAAAGGAAAACAAAAATCAAACTGGTTTGAAAATTTTCAAACCACAGAAAAAATTGAACCACAACACATACATGCACCCAGTCCTTTTCAGTCAAAGTTGTGAGACAAGTTGCAGGAAACATTGTCTAGTGAAATACTTCCTCTTCATGATTGTAGCTGCAACGTATCAGATTTGAGCTTTGGCACGACAAGTTGCATGGAAGTATCCAGCTGGACATTTGCATGCATTATACTGTAATAATATGATACACATGTAACAGCACAGATCAATGTATTTAATTAGACAATGATTTCTTTTACCTTCTTAAGGCCGTCACATCTCCATTGCTTGCAGCGTAAAGTAAAGAAACAACTTTTTCTCCCTGATAAAACAGTTTGAATTTTTAGTTTTGTAACATTTAACCTGTTCATTACCATAGTCAAACCTTGTGGTTATAAACTCAGGCCAGGGGAGGGGGGAGGGGGAGGGGGAGGGGGAGGGGGCAGTGTATTCATTGAATATTTTGTGGTGGAGATGTGCAGCCAGTTTCTTGAAACTCTAACCCATTTCCACATACCTAGTTAACCTACTGGGGGTGTGGTGGTGGTGGTGGGGGTTGTTGGAAAATCAAAGATTGTGGGGTCTGCAGCCAGGTAGGTTGTTTTCGAAATAAATTGCAGAATAATTATTGCTTATGGAATGACTGTCATCGGCTATGGTGTTTTAAAGGTTTCATGACAAAGTCCCTCAACTGTTAAGTCATGAAACTAAAAAGTACCAAGAAGTCACAACAAACTTGACTAACACATAACTGCTCGTCAAAATACTGTGGAATACCCATACAACATCTAGGGACTAACCTGAACTTCAGCATGCCTCCTGCGGGGATCAATTTTTCTTCCTGATATAGCACCCTTCAAATCATACTTGTGAAAATTGAACAAGTTTACAAGTTCCTGGTGAAGGAAGTGAAAACATTAATTTTTGATCTACACTGCACTGAGCACTAATCCAGGGGAAAAAAACATTTTGAGGGCTTGTTCTTGACCATTGAACATTTCAACCAATGAGGGTGGCAAAGGGTTTATGCGTAACGCGTGATCAGGGCAAAAATCAGTGCGTGAAACATGAAAGTTAAGTAAAATGGCAATGTGATTCGTGAATTTAAGAACTAATATCCTTGTAAGGAACCAGACTAAGGAATTTAACAAATATGTGACATGTGAATTGCGTAAAAAAAGGTGCATGAAATGGGATCATGACCCCCCCCCCCCCCCTCCCTTGTTACCCTCGCCAATCACCAGTTGGGTATGAACAATTTCATTCTTGAAATTCCTAACAGAGAAAAAATGTGTAACAACTACTGTGATTGGTGGAAATATTCAACAGTCAGATGACAGCAAGAACACGCCCTCAAACAAAGGACATCAGAAGGGGAGAGAAGAGAGTGAGTGCAAGCGACCTTGGACCGTCGGAGAATCAAAATAGACTGTTTGATCAAAAGGCAGCTAAATTGCAACATAATGTATGTAAAGTATGAAGTACTAGTACGAAATTGAATTCATTTTACAGCTGCTGTACCTTACAAAACTGCATTCCTCTGACGCTGTTGCCCAGGTGATCAAGTGGTGGCGACCAGACCATCATACCACACACTTTAGGGACCACAATTAAAATAGCACCACTTACGCCGGACTTGGCAGGCAATCCCACCTGTATCGACAGAAAACATCCAACTGAATAACTTAGATTGAATCCAGCAACTGTTAGTTACTGAGAAGTAAATGTTACCCTTTATTTATAAGCTTTCAATTGCTGAAATACAAGGATTTTTAATTCTGCGTAAAAATCTTATCTAAACACATGTGAAGATACCAACTTTATCTTCAGAGTGACAAGATAAAATCTTTGTGTTAGTAAACATGTTTGCCCTCGTGAAATGTCAAACGAGCTAAACGATGTTGGTCTGTAATCAATAGTCAATTTTCGGATTTTCTGTTCATACAACTTTCAGACACTATTTAGAGAATTTTGAAATTTGAAATTAAAACTTAAGTTTGCATATTAGTGTAAACAAAAAAATACGTGGCTGCTTGTGAATTGGAGATCTATATGAAATCTTTCTTCTCGTGTTCAACTGTATGTCTCACTTGTTCATGAATTGAGTTCAGTCAATCCTTGGGTCAAGAAGCATAGAATCCGAAGATTAGGAAGTTTGAAACAGTGATAGTGGCATCAAACTTCACATTTCTCAGACTGAGTTAATACCAAGGGTGGACTAGTAGCTATGGAATGATATGATTGTATTTTTAAATTATTTTAATTTATTCTTACATGAAATGCAAACTGTCCAGAGTAATCGTACATTCCACATGAGTGCATCAGAGACAAAGTGTGTTGAACAGTCCGTGAACCAAACACCTGTGGATAAATTACATGTAGGCTCAACAATTGAACTTGATTCTCTATTATAATAACAGCCACCTGTCAAAAAGATTTCAAGCTGCCATAGAGATGCATGCTGTCATGGGGAGCTGTATTATGGTACTATGTGATTTAAGCCCCAATATCAAAATACAAATTCTCCTTTCTTGGTCTCATACTTTTCTATATAAGTTAAGTGGGGAGAAGTTGTTACTTACAGTCAAAACTGGTTAAGGCCCACTTATTGTCACAAAATTATATTTGATGAACTGTAATCCACTACCATCCTTGTAATCCTACACTTTATCCCCAAACTAAATGCCAGATGTTTTTCTCTGTACTGCATAATCTTTTTTATAGTAATTTAATTGCATATTGGTGGCATATTTGGCAATTTAACATGAAAATTACCGGTCTGGTGGCATTCATTTAAAGTTTTTTTCGTTTTATAGTTCAGTTACTAGGATAAGTCTACAATATTCATAAAATTCTTTGCATGTCAATTCTTTCAACACAATAACTTTCACTATTTTTTTCCTGAAAGGAGCACTTTCTTGAAGGATACTCAGGTGAACTTTTTTGAAAAACTTGGGTCTCAGCAAGTATAGCCGAGAGTTTTCCATATTTTTTTCAAAAGCTTTAGTCCATTATGAATCGTGTCTCTCAAGTCTCAGCTTATAGCCAAATAAATATGGTAGGTATTAAGCAAAATTTTGATACTTGGGCAGGACACTGCCCCATAAGAAATTACCTTTTGTCCAGTCAATGGACAAATTCCTCCATTTGCTAAAGTTGCAGCCATTACACTCCCTGCATCACAGTTAGTCTCTGTTGAGCAGGTCTGAAAAGGACAGCTTGACATTTCAACAAAACTACTTTGTAAAGATTAGACAGTACTAAATAAATGCATAAAATTATATAGCTATGCAGATTTATGTTTGTTTAAGCGAGTACACATGATAGTGCTGTGATATTCAAGGGTGACTAACTAAATTGTAAACATGTAGGCAGAGATTGGGAAGGCCATGCGCCATGAGCGTATATGGTGCATAAATTTAGAAAATGGTGCATTATAAATTAAACTACTTACCGAGCCCAAGATGCACCTTAGTCACATACTAATTACTTTACATAAGATGAACAATAACAAATACAGCTACATCTACATTAGGGGGGTCCTACAAAGGAGGATACCCATCACTGCAGAACATCAGGGATATAAAACTATGCGGAGATAGGGTTTGTAAACAAAGGTCAGTCTGGCGAAACAGTGGCAAAACAAGCAACTCTTCCACATCTTCCAGGTCTTCAAGTACCAAAGAGCTAAAATTTTAAACCAATTAAGTGGTTATACCTTTAAGGCTGTGGCTCTCCTTTGAAGGTGTTTAATAACATTACTAAGAATTGCATCGTTACTTATTTCTGGAATTCTATTCTTCTGGCCCACCGGCCTATACTTTTTATGAATGGACCATAAATTTTCAAAGTCAGGGGCCAAAGGCCCATTGGCTTGTTTTGCTTTCCCAATCTCTATGTAAGCAGGTTAAATTAACTGAAATTTACATTAAGTTTAGAAGGATGACAGAGATCAAAGCAACATCTGACTCAAATCTGATAATAGCAGCTCAGCTTAACCCATTCATTCCCAGCTGAGTTGATTATGGACTACACATGTAGTGTAGTTCTAACTTTTGAGTCTGTGGACTAAATCCTATGGTGTGACCATTCAAATGAAACCTCTTCGGCAGTACTTTTGCATGGTACCATTTGTTCTAACTTTTGAGTCTGTTGATGAAATCCTATGGTGTGACCATTCAAATGAAACCTCTTCACCATTTCTTTTGCATGGTAACATATATTTTGGTTTTCAATATTTTACAAAATGAAATTTGGAATTTTTCTTGAATTTTGATGTTTGGCACTCTTGGGAGTTTAAGGCCCACCTTCACCCAAAAGACGTTGCGGTTGTTTGTTTTTGTTTTGAAATACTCCATTGTTCATACACATGATCTGATTGGTTGCATGCATTCAAGCGCAAATATGGGTTACACAAAATTCAGTGCAGAAAGTGATCACGACGTGCGCAGCATTTTGGGTGAAGGTGCATGGGTCTTAATAAAAGGGTTAACTAAATGGCTTATGATTGACACTGAATTCTGAACCAACATTTATACAACAAAATGACAATCCACTCACATGAAAGTAAAGCTCAAAAGTATCCATCAGATTTGTATTTGGTGGAAATGCCTGTTAAGATGAAAATTAGAATCAATATGTCTATTAATTAATAGGTAAATACATTTCTCAGTTAACATGACAGTTCTTTAGAGGCAGATGACTTCTAGATAAAAATATCCTGCACGTCGGTTACTTTCCATAGTGAGACGTCAACTTCAAACTTTTCTGACAACCCTACTTTTAAAGGTTTGTTACAAGATTTCCAGCAAGTACATGTACATGTGTACCTCTGTCACTTTCTGCGAGTTGACAGGGGGGGGGGGGGGGGTGCTAATTCAAAAGGGAGGGCACTTGTTTGAAGGGGGCACTAATAATTTTGTTTTTCAAATCGCAGCCTCAATTTGACACTGTTTATTTCAAGTAAACACAAACTGTAACTTAGTACATTAAATAGCAAAACTGGAAGGTATCTTTAGTTAATTTCAACGCACTAGCTAAAAATGAAAATAACCGCAAAAATTAAATTTTAAGTGCCCCGGTAATATAAGTTTAATATCAAATTCACCTTGTGAGCGTTCATGTAGTATCCCAGGGCATAGTTCCTATCTGCAGTTTCACGTTCTGATAAGAAGCTGAAATTATAATAAATATTATTATTTATACAGTTGTTAGTGAAAAAAACTATAAAATCTGTATTAAAAAACGTTCTTTACTTTTAGACAGTACATTGCAATTCAATTTATAAAACAAAAAATATAAATCTTATTTTTTTCTGTCAATTAAAACAACTTTCTTAGGATGCAATCTGTGGTGCTATAATGTTATTATATTGTTACATTTATAAATTAACTATAATTTAATCTCATTTCATTGCAAATTCTTTGAAAAAGTTTGGTAACTTCAAAGTGACAATGAACTTACGTAGAATTACTGAATCCCGTGTATTCTCCACCAGCAATTTGTTTAAATTTGTTCTGAACCTATACATTAAAAAATAAAACAAACATTTCCATAATTGTAATAAGACAAATTAGTGGCTTATTTGACAACCTGCAATTTTTTCGAGAGTCAAGAAAACTTTAGTTACTGCCAGGAGACAATGGTTTCATTAAATTAGATTATACAGCACCTGACAGAGTTGGTGCAAGTTAGATGTCCATTTCAGGGTTTTTGTTAAGCACTTTGCAATAACGGACCAAATTGTGAATAACAGGGACCATTTACTGGCACGCAGTCCCAATTCGTGGAGAGTGTCGGAGGGGGATGTCCCCCTCTCACTGAGGGGGCATGGACGGCCTCCCCCAGAAATTTTTTGGAATTTCTGACCAATTTGGGTTTTTGTTTTAACTGCTATAAAAGAGGCATCAGTAATGAAGCACAGTTTTATTTAACCCATAATAAAGATGAAATATAAATACAAATTAAAATACAAATATAACTTGTTGTTTATAGTGGACGAGCACTTAGCTATACTAGTAGCTAATTCACAGGCACGCAACTCAAATATTGAAACAAAATAATATAAATTGAACATAATGCAAGATCAAATAGCCCATCAACTTTAGCAGTTCTTTATTCAAATTTATTTATCTTTGCACATTTACCTGAGAAATAGCTGGGACAAGAATTGAAAAAGCCAAGTAAAGGTCCCAGTGTCCCTGCCCTAACAAAAACCCTGCCATTTGCCACCTACATTGTACAGTACATTGTATTTATTGAAGGGGCGGGGGGGGGAGGAGGGAGGGGGGAAGGGATGGGTGAGAATTAATTCCAAAAAGGGGGAACTTGAAATTATTATGATAGTCACTGCAAAAAGGGGGGAGGTGAGGGGGTCCTGAAGTACTTGCTGAGTTTGGAGGGAGCCTTGAAATATGAAAGAGAGGTTATAATGTGTTTTATAAGTAAAGATGTTACTAATAATACATAGAGTGTAAATGTACCACTGACAGCATTTTTGGGTTATTAAAAAGTAACAGTCAGAACAGTTTTAACTCCACCAGTTCTACAAATTATACAGAGCAATGGAGCAATAATCAACTGTATGTAATTTTTATTTTATAATAACTAATATTTTTTTAAGGGGGGTGGCATTGAAATACAGAATAGCCGGGGGTCATAAAAATTTACTTTTTCTAAGTGGGTACACGAAAAAAAAAATGAAGAAAAGTTTGCCAATTTCTCAACTATCCCCCCCCCCCAAGTATAAAAAATGAAAATATGATATGATGGGGGGTGGGGGCTTGGATCTTGGATAGGCCAATGACACCCTCTTCATTTTGTAAAGTCAGATAAACCCCAGGTGTGTTATTACATGACTGTGTATTACATTCAACATTGGCTTACATATTCACATCTGTCTGCTAATGGCCATTCAGGCTGCAACATGAAAAATTGCAGAAAAGTAATGAATAGAAAATACAATATGTTACTATCTATAAGTAACACAGTGTTACTAAAAAAACTGACTTGTTCAAACAGAAAATTTGCTATGAAACAGTCTCTTTAGCTAAAACTAAGAGTGTCAGATGTTGCCACAAAGTTGATTCCACGATGTGTACTGCCTGGACAGTATGTTAAGTCTGTTAACATTATAATTTTATTTCATGGCACATAATATTTTTTACATCCTGGACATATTAAAAACTTGCCCTTTAATAGGTTTACAATAAAATTAGAATGTTTTACAAAGTTGTATAATTTTTTTTATTTTAAGAACTATTAGGCCAATAAAAAAAATGACAGGCACAAAATTTGCATAATCGCATGAAATTGACAAATGAATTTAAAATTAAAAAAATAATTATAAAAATAGCAGGAACTGTGAACATAACTTATTGTATTAATGTTATGTCTCAGTGTTGTTAGTAAGAACTGAATATTGTTATAAATTACCTTTTGAAGTGCACATAGAAGAAGAGCACCAGAATTTAACATTGGATTGTGAGGTCGATCTATAACAGGAGTTGAGAAGCTGTAAGTTACAATAATTAATAAATGAATATAATTCTGTTTATTTTACAGATAGTATTTTTTGGATCATATTGTAGTGCACCTTTATTATAATTTCAGTTTGTTTACCTTTGTATAGATCAAGACAACAGTCGATTCTTTCTTGCTAGTTGACATATTTAACAGACACCTTTATACAATGGATACCTCAGTGTTCCAGTTAACTTTCAAACGCAGGGAGTCGATGAATAATTTTAAGGGGTCAACAGGTTGTGGGTCTCTCTAAATCGTTAGCCATTTCATTTGTCAGGTCAGGAAGCCTGAGCCTTGTCGGGTTTTTTACCTGAGACCCCTCTCTTATCTGGAACACTCTGATACCTACAGGACAGTATCTTACTGCACCCCAGTCATTCATTTTAAACTCGTGAATACACGCAGCATTGAACGATACTCTGACTTATAGCAGTATGTTGGAGACTAAATTCACTTGTTATGATTTATTGATCGGTCAATGGGCTGTTAATATTGAGCCCGCAACATGTAATGGTCACCTACCTTACGTTACCTTATGTCGGGGGTACCAGAATGGGGTTGCGGGGTGGGGGGGTCAGTGGAACAAAAACACCTACTGTAGCTAGCTAGGAGAGGGAAGCGTCTAACATGTTGAATTCACGAGTTGGCTCATAGGAGCCTTTGATTCAGTAGTTACTAGAACTCTTTCTGTAATATTAAAGGAAATGACATGCGATCACTTTTGTTCCGAATGTTGTTCATTTTTGTATCAGAGAGCTGATAGTATAGCAAATCAAGAAACCGACCCAGTGCAACATTTGGATGTGAACTTGGTTTGTTTTGATAGGAGCTTCCCCTTTGTTTGGATAGTCAATCTGATTGATCAAATGGATATTTAATTATTATTAATTAAATATAACACCAATAATAATATTACTATTAATTACAATTCTTAATACTAATACTTCGCTTTGAACACACTTTTGCACATTTGGTTTGTTTATAACATACCATTATTGTTCAGGTGTAAGTAGTTAAAAGTCTGTCCACTGGGTTCATGTCCGACATATTTATGAACCTAAAAGTATGGAAAAAAAATATGAAAATTTATATACAGCCAGGAACTATTATTTTGTATATCACAATGTACCCATCAACTTCAAGGAAATTTTGTCTAGAAATAAATAAACTTTTATTAGTTAGTTTATTTAACAAAGGTGGATCTAAAAACTGACAAACCTGTAACCCTAATTAACTCCAGATCAAATTGATTTTTCAGGAGGGAGGAAAACCTGGATAACTCCTAGAAAATGTACCTGGGAGCAAGAACGAGAACCTGTCTCTAGTGGGGACAAAAAAAAAACACTGACAGAGGATGTAACAAAACCCTGGCTGAGACCACTCTCAGTGCCATACATTGTTCATGGGTGGGATGGGGGAGATGAGATCAACAATGGACCGACAGTTGCTGCCTGAGGCGTCTTCATGAGATAATGTCCAATCTCATGAATTCTCATAAGTGTATGTAAAGTGTCATTTAACATGTGTTATTTGTGCGCTACAATTGTATATAGGCCATTGTTCATTCAAACTCAACCCACATACGATGCTGAGTCTAGGATTTAAACCTAGACCACACTGATCAGAGGCAAGCAATCTACTAAATAACCACTGCACCTTACCTGCTTCCCAGTCCCCCCTTTCAGTTTATATTTCCCTAATCGCAAATGGTCTATGCCACCAAAGGTGGAAGTTAAAAAAAAAAATCACTAATTCTTAAACAAATTACTAAAACTAATTTCCTTTTTTTTTCACTTTTCCTGTACTTACCACCTCAGTAGTTAAATCTTCTAAAACAATGGGATAATGAAGACACTTTGATACTGACTGTAGGCAAAAGTGATCCTTGTAATCTCCAATGGCAAACCTGACAAATTAATAATGTCATAACATTGTCTCATTAACTAGACTACATGTCTCCATAATTGACTCTGTGTGTGAAAGGGTTAAATAGGCTGCGGGGAAGTGCATGATGGCGCTAGGCCAAGGTTTTGTTTCATAGAAAGACTGCAAGACTTAAACTATGCTATTCTTTCAGGTTGAAGCCTACCTCTGTCCATCTACAGAACAAACTGCCACACCCCAGAGATCGGGGTCAAACTTTGCCAGCTGAGGAATATAATCAGCTACCTACAATGTATAAAATAATAAAGAAATCGGTAAGCATGATAAGGTGATAATTAATACTATCGTCCAATAAAATGAGTAAAATAAACATTATTGCATGTAAGTTTCTACTGGCAGATTTTTTGATATTTTCAGGTAAAGCATTCCATAGCTGCACGCCAAATTGGGAAAATGAATTCTTAAGTTGTTCAAGACAAGAAGACATGACATAAAATTTATTAGTAGTTGCTGATCTGGTGTTGTAGGAATGTATATCTGAGACATGGGTAAGTAGATTTTGAATAGGAAGAGGAGCTAACTTGTTTTGAACATCATACATTAAACAAGAAACAGATTCGACATAAAGAAAATGAACAGGCAAAATATTAAGATTAACAATTATTAAGATTAACAATTAAAATTATTAAGATTTACAATTCTATACTGTACAGTGTATGTTAACCCTTAAATTCACTCCCAGAGTTATATATAATCATGGATGGAGACATGTAGCGTACATAGCTCTAACTTTTACGTCAGTGGATGAAATCCTATGGTGTGACCATTCAAATGAAACCTCTTCAGCAGTACTTTTAGATGGTACCATTTGTTCTAACTTTTGAGTCTGTGGACGAAATCCTATGGTGTGACCATTCAAATGAAACCTCTTCAGCAGTACTTTTGCATGGTACCATTTGTTCTAACTTTTGAGTCTGTTGATGAAATCCTGTGGTGTGACCATTCAAATGAAACCTCTTCAGCAGTACTTTTGCATGGTACCATTTGTTCTAACTTTTGAGTCTGTTGATGAAATCCTGTGGTGTGACCATTCAAATGAAACCTCTTCAGCAGTACTTTTGCATGGTACCATTTGTTCTAACGTTTGAGTCTGTGGATGGAATCCTATGGTGTGTCCATTCAAATGAAACCTCTTCAGCAGTACTTTTGCATGGTACCATTTGTTCTAACTTTTGAGTCTGTGGATGAAATCCTATGGTGTGACCATTCAAATGAAACCTCTTCAGCAGTACTTTTGCATGGTACCATTTGTTCCAACTTTTGAGTCTGTTGATGAAATCCTATGGTGTGACCATTCAAATGAAACCTCTTCAGCAGTACTTTTGCATGGTACCATTTGTTCTAACTTTTGGGTCTGTTGATGAAATCCTATGGTGTGACCATTCAAATGAAACCTCTTCAGCAGTACTTTTGCATGGTACCATTTGTTCTAACTTTTGAGTCTGTTGATGAAATCCTATGGTGTGACCATTCAAATGAAACCTCTTTGGCATATAGTACTATTTGTTGGTAAATATTTTACAAAATATAATTTAGGATTTTTCTTGAATTTTGATTGTTGGTATATGGGAGTTCAATGGTTAAGGTTTCTAAAAACAAGACTGGAACTGCTAACAACTATGGAACAGGGGGTGGATAAAAATAGACGATATAAATACACCCATGACTTGTGTTCAACTGATATTTAAGAATCTGACCC
Organism: Cladopsammia gracilis; assembly: GCA_022457155.1. Lineage (NCBI taxonomy): Eukaryota > Metazoa > Cnidaria > Anthozoa > Scleractinia > Dendrophylliidae > Cladopsammia > Cladopsammia gracilis. The sequence continues at coordinate 1,773,514 of JAJGOT010000089.1, read as the reverse complement.
ACCCAGTTTGCATTGTGCGCCTACGTTGGTTCATCTGCCATTTTCAGGGCCCCCGAAAGTCCATACTGTATTGTAGATGAGAAATTCACTCATGCAAGAGGTGATATGCTTTCCCAAATATGGAATAGAGCTGTATCATAACAATAAGAGAAGCATGCAATGTAAACTGGGTGGGTCAGACTTTTTAATATGAGTGAGTGCAGTAAACAAGTGTGATATTGAGTTGAACATGAGAAGAGAAATTTTATATCTCCAAGTTGAGCCATGTATTATTTTGTTTATTAATAATAATTAATAATTATACTACACTTTGTCTAATTACGCAGTTTTAATCAATTTTTGGAAGATTCTCCAAATACTGTCCAAAGATTGTACAAACTTTTCAGATCATTTTTTGAAGATTTTCAAAGAATTATCAATTATCATATGAATTAGATATTGATATCTTCACTCTTTGCAGTAAAGATAAATAATTATTAAAAATATCTTTACATCTGTCAAGATATGAGTGGGAGATAGCTTGTATTTCACTGAAGTTTTTTTAATACTAAATAATAATAATAATAATAATAATAATAATGAATCATCGAGACCATCCAAGCACGAAGAGAGCAGGGAATGCACCTCCCTTCCTCCCTTTGCACTTTCCTTCCCCTTTCTGGCACTTGCCATGCACGCTAGATTGTAGATGGTTCAAACCTAGGAGTATTCTGTAGTCTGTTGAGTGTGATTGTCTGCCGGGGGTTAGCATGGCTCTGAAAAGAACTGTTGTTATTGACATTATTATATATTTATAACTACTACCAGTTCTTTACAGAACAACACTAACCCAGATGATCATACCTTGACTGACTTTCTTTTTTAGAGCTGCATCTAGAAGTTACTTTTCCTTCTGTGTTCCCCCTGCATCTGTGGCATATTTCCTCAAAATCATTATCACACAATCACACTCGATAGACTTTCTATTTTAGAGCTCAGCATAGAAATTACTTCTCATTCAGTGTTTCTGTTACACTCGACAGACTATCTATTTTAGAGCTGCATACATTTGTAGGTCACAATCACCCTCGACAGACTTTCTATTTTAGAGGTGCATAGAAGTCACCTTTCCTTCCGTGTTTCCCTTGCATCTGTGGTATATTTCCTCTAAATGATTTGTGAATTGACTAAACTCTGGGATCACTAGATCTCCAAGAAGTGCAGTCTCGATGAGCACAATGTTTTCCTGTATAGACCTGGAATTTTTAAACACAATGGATTAAGGTGGCTCCCAACAGTTTTCAGCATTTTCTAAGACTTAGATTTGGATGGGTCATTAAAACCACTCTTTATCAGTTGATGCTACAATCATGATATCAAACAAATGCCCAGTGATTGGTGAACATGTTGTTATCATTTTTGTGAGACAATATGTTACTATAGCAACAGTATAACGTGCTGAAAACACCCTTAATTTTAGCTTTAAGCGTTAATAACTCAAAAAATGACTCAGTGAACCCCATTTTTTATTGTTGAATTTCGATCAGTAGGATAAGATGCAACTTTTGGCAAAGTTTAAAAAAATTCTGTAAGAGGTGTTCAGAGCCACCTTAAATTTTCGAAACTAGCATCCCATCCAGAGGGGAGTAGCAATTTTCCTAGCTGCTTCATGCTACAGAGACAGGGTTAAGCTACAGCCGAGTGGGTACCCTGTGGCTTGTGTGGGACTTTCTCATACTACAGACCTGCCATTTATACTGAAATATTTACCTTCTGAATGTCTCTTTGTCTACAAATCCTTCAAAACTTTCTTGTTGCAAATACTGCTCAAAGTTGGTCATTGTTTCCTTTAGTCTTGGATCCTTAACTCTCAAACCATTCTCTTTTAGAGCCTAAAAAAAATGTTCATTTAAAAGAGATTATGTTTTTCACACCTTATATAGCCTGCGTGGCTGGCGTAAACGGGAAGGAAGAAAGACGTCAAAAAGGAGAGGGAAAGAAGGGAAGGAATGCCTGCAAAAACTGGGCCATTCGCATTATGCCAACCGATTTCCTGGTGATGAAATTTATGTCAACTGTCAATACATTCATCATTCAGAAACTGGCACATGCTTTTATGCATGGCTGACTTCACATGGGAATTTACGTACTATGTTTACTGATCAGCGTGAATTAGCCAATCAGAATTTTGTGGCCGCTTGCACCATAGAAATGAACAAAAGGGGGTCTTTATTGCAGGCCTCCTTTTCCTCTCTCCACACTTCCCTTCTCCCCGACACCTGTTACAGACTGGTGCTGTTTCCGAGGTGTGTTTGAGTGTTCAATTCTGTTATTTTAAATTTCACATTGTTTAATTTGCCTATTAATAATAATTATGTTGTTTCTTTTTTGCTCAAAGCCCAAGTTGAACTGTATATTAATAATTTTATAATTCTTATTGCATATTAAGTTACTTACTGCAATAAATCTGGCAACTGGCACATTGCCATCTTCATTTTTGAAAACACGATATATCGCATCTCTGTGTGATCCACTGTGAAGGACAAATAAATGTGATTTTTGACACTTCAGATCTACCAAGACTGTTTCCTTTTCAAAAATTATTGATTCTCTTGTGTTAAAAATTACACATAAGTATATATCAAGAGGCACTGAAATAGCTGCAGATGTGGTCAACTATCATAATTTACCAGACTCAATTCCTCAGAACATTTACATTGTATTGTTTTTAATTTACACTCCCCTCCATTCCTTCCCACACCCCCATGCATACTGATGCATATTGGGCTGTTACATTAATAATGATGCATACCCATTCCCCACCCCCACCCCCAAAGAAACAGTGAATTCTTCAGGGGTAAGGGTCAAAAGTGGTGGAATTCTTTATGCGAAAGGGTTAGAAACTGTGGAATTCTTTAGGGGTAAGACCCATATAAGGCCATTATTGGTAATGGAATTTTTTAGGGGTAAGACCCATATAAGGCCATTATTGGTAATGGATTCTTTAGGGTGAGTTACCTTGTAATCTTAGTGATGTAAAAAGTAAAAGAGTGTGCCTTGATAGCAGATTCCTTGCCGGTGAACCATGTTTTCACATAGTACATTATATGCTTTTATACATTTACTTGCTTTGTTCCTTCCTTTGTTCAAATTTTTTTTAATTAAATTCTTCAGGGGTCAACCCATTTCTCATGGAAGTCTTACATGTGGCTTCAGGGGTTAACCCATTTTAATGGAATTCTTGTACTCACACGCGCCCATGCCAACTATGATCGTTTATGATGAAACCACACACAGTGATCGATGCATACCAAGTAATTAAAATAGTTGTATCGGTTATCAAAATCATTAAACACAACAGAGGTTTTCTTATAAGCACAGAACATCAGACAAAATATATTTCTACGCTTTCCCGTCACCAAACTAACCTGCTTAATATTCCACTGGTACACAAATTCGATTTCCGTTGTAAGAATGGCTTGGATAAACACACCAACTTTCTAAATACCCGCCGAAACTGCAGTTTGCCATCTCTATTAATTAGATTCCGTTGACAAATGCGCATAACTGTAGCCATTATTTACAAAATAAACAGTTAAAATGACCGATTCGCACGAGATCACATTTCACAAACAAATGAAACAATTTCTTCCAGGCGTTAAACATTAATCGAGTGCGAGAGGTCTGGATCCAACAGTCCTTCCCGCCTTTCTTTGAAGATGGAGGATTTTGTCGAAGATGTCAATTCTTTATCCAAAATTCTGGCAAATTTAGTCAATAGTTCCCCTGCAGAAGTCACAGAATCGAAATTTATTACATGTGATTCAGAACACGAGTTTTCAATTTGGGTTGTACCGCCGAAAACATTGCATCCTTTGAGTAGAATTGTCGGGAAAAGCCCAACGGCTTTTCTAGTTGTTGGTAAAAGTTTGCATGATTCCTACGATTCCCCGAACGAAGAAGCGTCCCAGTTGAAACGCTACAAGATTGAACGAGTGCCAGTCGGGACACCGCTTTCTCAGGAAATCTTTTATCTCACGAACAGCGAGCCTTTACAATCTTACACAGGAGTAAGCAAAGACGAGAGTCAAAACAAACGCTGTGTCACCGAATGGCTGTTATCTCAGGAAAATATTCACCCAACTTCTTTGCAAGAAGCAAGGTATTTCCTTTCTCTTTATGCGAATGCTCTTAGAGGTTCTTTACAGCCTTTGGAGGTATGGGTGAGCGTGAATGGTGTCAATACTCAAGAAATTACTTACCTTGCAATGATTCCTGAAGAAAACAGTGTCAAGTTGACCAACAAAGACATTGAGACTTCAGGTAGAAAGTGTATGAGGCATGTTATCTTTACAAGTAGGAGCGAAGCAATAATGAAGAAAGAGGATTTGCCGGAGTTGGGTTCGTTCATACGCATCCATCACTCGTCTAGTGCGTCAACTGCTTTTGTCGAGACCCAGGGCTACGCCCTTCATGAGGTCATGGGGTCTTCACATTCCGACGGTCAAGAATGTCAGCACAGTAGGATCGCTGTAGAGTTGACGTGGAATGGAGTTAATTCCCTTCTTCAACCTCATCCACATTCGTGCGATGGTGTACTCCATATTAAGAGCATTCCTGGAAGCATTCACCTTGCCACCCACACGTTATACCTGGAAATGATGAAGATTGATCAATTCTCCAAGATCTTGGAAGATGAAGATTTGCCATGGCCTGTATCAACAGCTGTCAATGTGAGTCCAGTGTCCAGTCAGATGGACGATTTCTTTGCCAAGTTAAATTCCAGCAATGTATTTTCTCCATCAGTTGAAGAATTAAATGAAGATGAGCCTGATGGAGAACCTACCTTTGCTGATGCTACAATGGCTCACTTGACCTTCCAAGAGTTTTCTCGAAAGGATTTGGATTTCTCAGAAAGACTTTGGCTCTTGTTGAAAGACTGTGTGGATGAGGACGACCTCACTGCATCATTGCAAATATGCAATGTAGCTCTGTTCAGCGGCAAGTGTCAGCCAGTGTTTCACAGTTCAAACATGACTTCTCTTGCTATGTTTATCAGGGATCTTCTGCAGTTTGAGACAAAAGAAGATCAGGAGAAACTCCAAAATAGAGCCAAGCAGTTCCTTTCTCCTGATTCAGCTATCAAGTGTTTGGTAGAAATCGGTGCTGAGAAGCTTGCCAGAGACTACACTCAGTACTTTATACATGAAGAGCTTGCAACCATGGGGCAGTTATCCAGCTTTCTTAACAATGATGTTTCTCTCCCCACCAGAGTCTCTAATATCAAGAAACTTCATCAAACAATGGAGCTGGTTGTCACTGCTAAATCAGTGACTAGACTTGGCCATGAAAACCTACGCTCCCTGACACAAAGTGCTCTAAACTACTACCAATCTCACCTAGATAGTCAACAGCCCACATTCTCTCTCTCGCTCCCGACATTTGGATTAACTGCTGGAGCAGCTATCAAAAGTATCTGTGCTACATCTAACCCTGCAATTTGGTGTGCTGCTATCAAATCTAAGACAAAGACAAGCAGCCATACAACCATTGTACAGCTGAGTTCAAGCCATCCGGGAAATAGCCAAGATTCTGAAGGCTCTGAGCATGATGGCACTGAGCTGAATGAGGAAGACTTTGACCCTGATAAAGATAAATTTCAGTATTTTCTTTCCTGCGCTAAGCAAGTGTTGATGCCTATTGTTCAGTAACCATGGACAATTTTCACTGGGCTGTTTAGCCATTAACTAAACTTTGAACTGGAATGAGAAATTGAAAAATAAACTTGCTAGGATTAAATCCTTGGAAAAATTTGAGGTGAGGCTGTGAAGAACAGTGTATAATCAAAGCCAGCAAAAATACCAATGTCAGTGTAGCAGTTCTTGTGGATGATGCAAAAACTGGTCTGCCCGACCTAACAAGAGGAACTGCCTTGTCAAAGAATTGCTTGTTTTGGTATAGTTAATAGTTTGAGTTTAAAGGCCCAGTATCACCCATTTGGCTTTGCGGTCGTTTGTTTTTGTTTTCAAATGACGAGCTCACTCGTGAACTTTTGGGAACTTTCAACTGCGTTAAATTCAATTGTCGAGGCTTGGTGCACAATGCATTTTGGGTGATACTGGGCCTTTAAGAGATTTAGTATTTTCTCTAATGTAAACCTTTCGGTGCAAAATTATTTTTCAGCTTATTAATTATTTATAATAGTGGAACCTTCTGTTCACATTGCTTCATGAACGTCTCTTTATCCAACTGTCCAGTTATTATGGTCACTAGTTTTGGTCCAAAAAAAACTAATGGGATTGATTCTAGAAAACCAGACCACTTATTTACATTTCCCTAATCATTTTGTAGAATGATGCATATGAAAACAAAAGGATCCATTTATGGACATCAGTTAAATACAAATACCTTGTTACTACACAAGACCTTGTCACCTCATGGAATTCACAGAGACTTTAAATTCTAAATTTTCCTCGAGGCTACATTAGCTTCATTTTTCTTTCTTTGTCGCATTTATGTGCACTAAGCACACCCTCAAATTTGCATATTATTTAGAATATTTTTTAATGGTGTTCACACGACATTTTATGTGAGCCGAGCATTATTTGTCTTGTTGCGAGAACACAAACACTGATGAAGGGGTTATCTCCGAAATGTCTGACTGTATTTGTAACAGTTTTCAGCAATCAATCTTTACATTTAATATAATTTATCATTTAACGTGAGTGCTATGCAGCAAAAATATTTTTGTGCACCTTGTTACATCAGGTGGGCGGCATGGTGGTCTAGTGGTTAGCGCGTCGGACTTTCAACCTGAAGGTCGGTGGTTCGAAGCCTGGTCTCTGCCGTCGTGTTGTTTCCTTAGACAAGAAACTTTACTCCACACTGTCTCTCTCCACCCAGGTGTATAAATGGGTACCGGCGACGAAATGCTGGGGGTAACCCTGCGATGGACTAGCATCCCATCCAGGGGGGAGTAGCAATATTCCTAGTCGCTTCATGCTATAGAAACCGGGTTTAAGCTCCGGCCATTATGAGCCTTCTGGCTCGGGTGCGCGACTTTTGTTACATCAGACTGTTTTCTTGGTCCTGGTACACATCTCATACATTTTCTATAAATAAACCTGCTTAATATGGACACATGTTAACATGGACAACAGACAGTTCAGTTCCCATTTGCACTGAAACACCCTCATAAAATCAACCTCATCATTAAAAAGTAATATGATCAGTACAGAGAATTTGGCCAATAAAAATTCAAACCATTGAAAATTTGTGGAATGCACTGCATGAGACAGCTACTGTAACAATATTTAACAATTATTGGATGAGGTTGAGCATGATAGCGATAATTATCAAGGCCAAAGTTTGTGTTATCTGCGGAAGCCGAAGGCTGAGGCGGATAAAAAACTGAGGCCTTGATAATTATCGCTATCATGCGAAAACCGAATCCAATAATTGTTTTATTATGCATATTCCTGAGCTGCACTTGTAAAGACAAGAGCGCGCACAAAAAAGTGATCAATGCACAGCAGACAAACTATTGTCTGTAGGTATGACGTCACTTCTACATATATAAAATTCATTGTCTGTAGGTATGACGTAACAGAAACAGCAAGCAATAATTAGCTGCATGCTTATAGCCAATCAAAATCGAGCTCGTAACACCAATGTATAACAATATATATTTATGTTATCATTTTTGTTGAAAGAAAATTAAATATTTTTTTCCAGTCATTGCTTTTTATTGTTTCTTGGGGGGATGGCGATCAGATGTGGTACTACACTGTATTAAAAAAAAATTATCAATGACAGTCAACCCTCTCTTTGCGGACACCTATAATAATTTATGGACACCTCTTTTGACCCATGCAAGTGTAAAATCTTGGGCCAGTACTGTACAAATAGTACATTTGTTGGTGCAGTTCTGAAAGTAGCTTGCCCAAATGGTGAGTGCTGTCAATTTGAATTATGTTTCCAATCCTGTGACGATTTAAGATTGTATTAACTTAACCCTTAATTTTTTAAAAGCCCCAAAGTTGATACAAATTCTCCTTACTGGTCTCCATACATTACTTATAACACAAATTTGGAGAAATTGGAAAAAAAGGAACAATTAGAGAATAAATCTTTGATGATGATTATCTTAATTTTTATTACCTTACCAATGAGAAATTTGATACTGATCACTTTTGGGGCTTCAAGGGTTAAACCACCTCTATGAAAGATCTGGCACTCTTTATTGGTTTGTTGCTGTGGGTTTGCTGTTATTATAGTTTTTCAAGCACATATCTAGGCAGCCTGTGAACAAGCTCTCCAGCTCAGGGTTGGTTGGGAGAGGATGGAAGGAGCCCTCTACGCTTCCCTTCCCCTCTCCCACACTCCACCTGAGTGCCCAAGAGCCCCCGGGGGGGGGGGGGGTACTCCCATATATGAGCTATATAGGTATGTGCCGCTGTGAAGGGTATGGTTTTCAGGCAGTTTAGTCTAGGATAGGGTATAGTTATCAGAGATTTTTGGTCTAGAATAGGGTATCATTTTCCGCGAAACTGATCAGTTACGTGAAGAATTTAGTCTAGACAAGGTTTACTGGCAAATGGCATTTTAAAATTGGTACGGCGGGCAGTATGGCATTTTAATGACACCTGTTAACTAATAACTGTGATAGTGAATGAGTTTCTGGAAAATAGCGAGTCTAGGATAGGGTAGGGTTTTTCGGTGTTTAGTCTAGTATAGGGTTGCAAATGCAGCTTAAAATGGTCAAGTATAGGTTAAGGGTCTCAGAGTCCCAGCGGCACACCCCCACCCAAAAATTTGCAGAGTAACCCCCCCCCCCCCCCCCCGGCCGAGAGCTTGCTTGCAGTCTACTCTCTAGGTGGATCAACGCCCAGTCGTCCGAAAAAAAGCATTGTTGACTTGCCACGGGTTGTGATGCAGATGATATCCATAACCAATCAATTTTTTGTCTTACTCATCCCCCAAGACCCTGGGGCAGTTAGTCAGGACAGGATGAAGTAGCCTGCAGTGCTAAATTGAGAACGCTGTAAATATTGGAAACAAATACTCAAAATAACTAAACAAATGGTGGGAAAAGCTACCTCAGAATTATTCTTTTTAATCTTGATTTGTTTTTTTGGTGCCACGGTCTGGTAGCCTGTACCACATGCACCATCATTGTCCCCCACTGCCTCCTATTTATTCCTGCCTGCTGTTCATCCTACTGATAAACAGTTACGAAATTCAGATATATTTAGTAGCCACATTTATTTGAGGTCTGTCCCCTTTGAATTGCTAGTTTGGCATCTTGAAAATTTCAAAACAGCATTTTTTTTTTGAAAGCCTCTGATTATTTTAGTTTACGAACCCTAAGTTATCATTTTTGACAAACTATATTATAACTGCAAGGAAGTACACTACACTATCCCCTCGGTATGGTATGGTACTGGTATGGTTACGCATATGCACAAACAAATCTATAATTAAACACATTGATACACTGCCCAAATATGGTCAAAAAGTTATCGATATACGCTATGTCTACATGACGTATATCCAACGATGGCGGTAAATTTCGCATTTTGACAAGAGAATGCAAAAATGACGGACCGGCCTCGATATTTCTTCTTCAAACTGTGCTTTGTTATCAATGTTGAATTATAAAACTATTATAGCGCTCAAGCTTGCGTAATATCGCCTAATTTTAGCCGCCTTGGCCTACGGCCTCGTCGGCTAAGAATTAGGAGATATCGCGCGCTTTCGCGCTATAATAGTTCCCGGGAATAGTTACAGTGCATAACCATATCGCACTGGTAGTGGCAGCCCCATAAAAGGTGTTGTCATGAATAATTTGTTTTTCTCCGTGCTTATAACGTCCTTGCACAGGGACATAGTATGAACACTTTAATGGCTATTTATTTATAAGTTTGATATTTTTATCAAACTCACGATATAATACAAATCTGTATTTTGGTCGTTGAGAAGCCTGGGTATCCTGTGGTCTAAGTCAACACAAAACTACTCACCCTCCCCTCCCTATATCTTACCTCGGGAATTGATTTCTGCTTCGCTTCACGGTTCACACAGATACAAACAAGGCCACTTGAGTGTCGTTTCTTGTCATGTCAAATCAAGGCAAAACGCAGAGAATGGCCATGAAACGGTCGGCAAGCTACAACGGATTCTCCTTTGGCTTACCGTGCAAGATAGACGAACTGAAAATCGATGACAGTTTGTTAGATCCTTCGGCATTTTCGGGCGAATGAATTTGCTTTTTCACAAGCAGGGCTGTCGATCTCTGATAAGATCACCAAATCGCGGAGTTGATTGCTCTATTTCTGATGGATTTCCAAGTGGATTTGATGGTTTAGAAAAACCTGATGTTAGTTTAACCGAATTAAGCGATGCTTCTAGCGGGAGCGACTCCGCTTGGCAAGAAGAACTTCTTCGCTTGCGGCGACAGGAAGTGGCCTTTGAAAAAGACAAAGCGAGGCTCGAAGAAGAGATAAAGACCCTTAGACTGAAGTTGGAATTGGAGGAAGATTTGAGACGCAATGATAAAGAATGCATGGATATTTTAAGAGGTCACATTTCTGCCCTCGAAGGGAAACTGCAAGGTAGCGAGAAAAAGATCAGGAATTGGAACACGAGAGACAACGAGTGGAATTAAGCGAAGTAAGCTCGGTTTTGACAACAGCATCAAGTCGCGAGTTCGCTCTCGTAAAAGCACGCTTGGATGCGAGTCAAGCCACCGTTCAGGCGCTTGAGACGGATCTAAAAATGATTAAAAGTGAAAGATCTAAACTAGAATGCCAGAGAAAGGAATCGCAAGATCTTGTGATTAAGCTCGAACATCAGCTAAGCAGCGCGAATAAAGAACTACAGCGTCGCGAAAATCGAATCAACCAGCTCGTCGAGGAAAGAAGGTCTTTAGAGGATTATCAGATAAAGTCGCGTAGTCTTCAAAGAAAAGACCAGAAATCCTCTTACGCGCTGCAGACTCAAATTGTCAATCTGCAAGAAAAGTTGGAAATTTCCGAAAGAGCCAATGAGGAGTTGGCCGGGGAAAAGATGAAGTTGGAAGACAAAATTAATCAACTTGAAAACAAGATAAAAGAGTTGGAGGGTAGCTACCGTTTGAAACTCGAGAAAGCTATTGAAAGAGTTAAAACAATGAAGACCATATAAAATCTTGTACCGAAGAGGAAATTCAGCACAATTCAATGGGTGATAATTCACAAAACAACCCTTTTTCAGCTGTTGAAAGCGACCTAACTTTCACACAAAGGAATGATAATATGTCAGCACTTAAAAAACACGGTTCTGCGTTGCTACTCGAGCTAAACAAGCAAATAGAAGAAAACTCATTTAATGGCATTGATTTGGAGAATCTAAAGGATGTTTTGAACAAATTTCTTAACCAAATGTCGAGTGGTGGTACGCAGGCACCTCCTGGGACCAAATTCATGGAGAAGCCATTGAGGCTGGGTGCAGTTTCTAAGGAGTCCTCCCAAGAAGACCCCATATGGGAGAAGGGACCACTAGATGTAAGTAAAAGATTAACATGAGGGATATCCTTCATTCTGATGGAGTTGTTAATTAGCTCTTGCAACCTGCAACTCTGGCCTATGTGCTCTTGCTAAGCACTTGCGCACAGGGGATTGTTAAATAGCTCTTGCAAAGTTGAAAATTTTCCCATTAATTGGCAGCCTGTGAATATAGCTGTCTCTCATTGCTCGTTCACACAATACGTCCCCAGCAGCCAGGAGTGATAAGAGTCGGTAGTATTCACAGGCTATTGGAATTTTCACATGTGGGGAATTCCAACGTGTTATTCCCGTGGTTAACATCTAACCGTGATTGTATATTTTTTAAAACAATGTCTTGAATTTTCCCTTGTCCCAGGGGTTAACCCCCAGGGGAAGTTAATGATGTGTACATTACATGGACGTGTATCAGTGTCCATCCCAAGAAAGAGGGAGAGGGGGCCGAGGTAATCAAGGAGCTTGGTGGCCTACCAGAAAATCATCATTTCTTTGCACTTCTACAGAGGCCCTGCCGGGGGGGGGGGGGGGGGGGGGGTCCCGTGCCGCTTGTCTGAATTTTAAAATGTCTACTAAATGTCTCGTGCCGGTGTTTTATCAATGTTTCACATTGCTGTCGGAAATTGAACGAACATTTGTCTCTTGTCGTGATTTTATTTTACGTGCTGTTGCTACTTTTTGGGTCATGTCGCCTGTACAATTACCAGAAAAAAATTCCTGCATAGCAGAAGTAAAGAAAAAAATAATGCACAGAGAGCCAATGGAAAAAATAGGTATGGAACAATCCGAAAAAAAAAATTATTGCACAACATCAAGACGGAAAAAAAAATTCATGATCAGAAAAAATTGCCACCCCCCCCCCCCCCCCCCCCCCCCCCCCACAAAAAAAGTCCCTCCCTTTGTAGGCTACAATTTCAGGTCTCTACTTTTTTTTCTCTAATCGGCTCGGTACTGTTAGAAAAAACACAAGTTTAGAATTTTGTACAATTTTTTTTTTGCTTTAAAATCCTTGAAACCACCCACTACAAGGAATCAGGATTGTTTAAACACAGGCATTTTGGAGAATCGGTCATAGGATTTCGAATAAATTAACAATATCAACATGATCGATCGCGACCATAGCGTGACATGAATTCGAGATGTTCGGAATTTCAACGTGACTCCATGGCGTAATGCTTAAGAATTGTTTACTCATCAGCTGACTTGCCAGGACGTGCTTTCTAAACTCAACTGTTTGACAATTGATTTGGTTAGAAAAGTTCAACCTGCTTTCCTTTTACTAGAAATAGAACACATTCTGAAATCACAGCGATTCAATGTTTAACAATTTCGTCGAAATTAGAACGGTAAATATTTCAATTGTAAATTGTTGTTTCAATGACATCACAGGGTCCAGAGGAGCTCTATTTGATCGTACAAGACGCTAGCTATTTCCTTCGAATCGTCGCCGTCTTGAAAGTTTAACTGATTGCGTTACATAATATGTACTGCGGGCCAAATTACTAAGGGCGCAATTATCTTCGGAAAGCGAAGCTTTCCGAACAAGGCACGAAGTGCCGACAACGAGGCACGAAGTGCCGAGAGAAAAGAAAGGAAAGGGAGGAAACTTGTACCACGTGACGAGTTCGATGTGAACCGCATCATCTGGTGACGGAAGTGGCAATGACCGGAATTGCGGTGAGCCGTTACTAATTTAAAATTCACACAGCTGTGGAGGGAAAATAAAAAACATGTTAAATTCTTCTTTGAAAAGGTCTGCTCCTGCAAGAAAATCCACCTTAGAAGAAAAGAAAATTATCGAGCAGGACAAAACATGCTTACGTTTCGAAATGGTAGAAAGATTATTGAAAATTTAACGCGTGTTTAATTTCTTTTGGTGTTCAAACGGAAGCAGTTGCCAGACTGTCGCAATTGCGAGCGGAGGTTTTAGTATAAACAGCGAGCTAAAATTACAACCTTGACTGAAACAAACTTCAATTCTCTACAAGTTGAATAGCTTATTAAGCTACAGCTCTCTCTGCTATAAAGCTTGGATCCTGAAAATTAAAATCCTGCAAAGACAAAACTTAAATAGCTGGGCCCAGCGTGACATTACGAATAGCAGAAAAGACATTCACGCCAACAGATCATTTCAGATCCTGTCATGTCCGGTATTTCAGAGAGAAAAGTTAAAGAAATTTAAACGGCTTTCTTACATAAAAATCTACATGCTAATATTAGTAGCGAAAACAACACACCAACCGCCAGGCCAAAAAGACGCTATAAAAATGAGGTGAAAATCTACAAGCGCGACACCACAGGAAACCACAACCGACAGACTTGACCTCTAGTCTGTTGCACGCGGCTTTTGAAAGGTTTTAAAACCCAGTCCACACTAAAATCCTTCTTGACAAAAGGCTAAATGTAGAATACCCATTTTACACTAGAACAGTAGAATTTGCGAAGAATTTCAGCAGACTTCTCAAGATTTACATCTTAAAATTCCGCGAAACTGCACACGGGCATGATCATAACCTTCGGCGGAGCGATAACGACTGAAAAAAAACTTCCGATCATGCGCACAATACCTGATGGCGTCATTTCCGTCACCAGATGTTGCGGTGCACATCGAACGAAAGTGATGCTTTCAAGCCGTAAATTTCGGTCGCCGCAAATGTAGGTTTATCTACTTTTTTGGATGGATTTCTTCGATATTTCCTTAGAATATAGAAATTACAGATCACATACTAAAAATGAGGCGTTTTTATTGAATTTCGTCTGAGTTACAGGGATTTGAAAAACTATGCCTAAATCAGTTTCCTCCCTTTCCGTATTCTTCACTGAACGCCGATTTCGCAGCTTCCGAGCCAGTAGTAATTTGGCCCGCGGTACTTATTTTGTGTAACGCAATCAGTTTAACTTTCAAGACAGCGACGATTCAAAGAAAATAGCGTCTTGTACGATCAAATAGAGCTCCTCTGGACCCTGTGTGACATCACTGATTTCTGAAAACCGGAAGTAAACTAGGTACGGTGTTGGCCGCAGCAAAATCGATTCCCGGGGCAGGTGACACGACAGAAAAAAAAAAGGGTATTTTAAGAACTGACTCGTCGCGAGCGACGAGCCAGTTAATAATCCGTTCATATGATCACTAACAATGTTTTTTTTTTCACAATCTGTATTTCTGTAGACGAACAGAAATCAACGCAAGACTCATGATGGGTAAGCTTACAGTTTTTATCTTATGAATAAGTGAAGCATTGAGCTAGATATAGTATATGCACCCGTAAACTTTAATTTGTAATTCCCCAGAGTATTGGGTGTTAAAAAATGATTAAGGTAAAGTCGCACGTGAGCCACGGATGGCCCACATGGCCAGGGCTTAATGAAGCAACTAGGAATATTGCTACTCCCCCCTGGATGGGATGCTAGTCCATCACAGGGTGACCTGGTTTATACACTATGAAGTGACTAGGAGTATTGTTCCCCCCCCCTGGATGGGATGCTAGTCCATCACAGGGTGACCTGGTTTATACACTATGAAGTGACTAGGAGTATTGTTACTCCCCCCTGGATGGGATGTTAGTCCATCACAGGGTGACCTGGTTTATATACTATGAAGTGACTAGGAGTATTGCTACTCCCCCCTGGATGGGATGCTAGTCCATCACAGGGTGACCTGGTCGATATACTATGAAGTGACTAGGAGTATTGCTACTCCCCCCTGGATGGGATGCTAGTCCATCACAGGGTGACCTGGTTTATATACTATGAAGTGACTAGGAGTATTGCTACTCCCCCCTGGATGGGATGCTAGTTCATCGCAGGGTCACACCCAGCATTTTGTCGCGGGTACCCATTTATACACCTGGGTGGAGAGAGACAATGTGGAGTAAAGTTTCTTGTCTAAGGAAACAACACGACGGCAGAGACCAGTCTTGTTTCACACAATGCATATATTATATGTCACACTAAGATGTTTTGGTCATTTTAAATCTTTTACTCATCACTTCTTTGGCTTCTAACTCAGTATGGGAAATTACAACTGATCTGTGGACTCTATCTAGTATCCACTATTTTCTTCATCATCATTACCTGTGACAGGTTTGCTCCCAGTCAAACATAAAGAAGAAGAAGTGACCAACATAAAATAATTTTGAAAAAAGCCTTTCTCCATTTTTTTTTTCACTTTATTATTATAGGGTACCAAGAACTCCACTATTTATGGTACAGAAGGTGACGAGAGAGAAATTCACAACATACCGCCCTGATTTGTGGGAAAAGAGGCAGATGGCTTCCAAATGCAGCTCTCATTCAAAACATAAAAGGAAAAATCCAGAAAAGGATGGTGACAAAAAAGGAATAACAATAAATTAATATTTAAATTTGCCTGGTAAAATAAGAAGGGGGGAGAAGGGAGGGGGGAGAGAAGGGAGGAGGGGGGGGAGGGGGGAGGAGGGAGGAGGGGTGTGGCAAAGTGAATAAGGGGCGGGGGGAGGGAGGGAGTGAAAGTTGGAGTTAAAGTTAGAGACTCAGAAAATATTCGGGCATTTGGAACTTATCTGTTTTGGCTTCACGAGGGGAAGGGCCCATCCCCCCCACCCCCTCTCCTAGATCCAGTAGATCTAATAATTAGCACTGTTTGTGGTATGTTCTGTGGGGGGGGGGGAAGTGACGGGGAGGAACAGTAACCGAGTCAACTTGGCATTTGTTTGTTAGTGCATAAAGAAACTAGCATATTATTTTATTCAGGAATTTATTATTATCAGAAAGTGTACGTGCATGAGGTTTATCTATATGTAGTTAAGGACAAATTAAGTAGTGTACTGTATGTATGAAGCTTCTAAATGTAATTTAACTTGCAATCAAGCTGTATTATAGGAAATTTAAAGGATTGTGTAGTTCCAGAAAATATCCAGACCCCTACCACAGAGGGAATTTCAAACAAGACCCCCCCACCCCCCACCCCTTGGGAATTTCCAATTCCCTCTGTGGTGGGGGTCTGGATATTTTCTGGAATCATACATTTTTAAAAAATAATAATATTAATACCTGCAATTGATATAAAGCTGACCAATAATTGGTCCATTGTTTACTAATAATACATGTATACAGGGTTTTTTTATTCACCTGTTATAATAATTATATATATATATACATATAAATGAATAAACAAATATATATATAGTTTGCTTCACTTGTTCTATGAGTGCTCTATGCATAGAAATGCAGAGCAAAATACAAATGTAAGGATGGAAAGTTGTAACACGAGTTTCACACACTAATGATCTGATGATCGCTTGGTGCGTGAAACTTATTTTTTATTAGTTACAACTTTTCATCCTTACATTTGTATATAAAAATTACATATATACATATTATATTCAAAAATTAGATTAATAAGTTAAATCAACGCTATCAGTTAAGGGAAATTGGAAGAGACGCTGCAGGTGATTAAACATTACAAAGCAGTGTGTGAACCAGTTTTATTTCTAATCTTTGACAGATAGCAATCTATATGATTGTAGTAGTCACAGAAGCATGATGTTTACAATTGAATTTTACATCTATATAATGGATTACTCAGAACAATATTTTTTATGAAACACTATATTTTGTGACTGGTCTTAATCTCTGATTCAGACAAATATTTTGCTGTATACAAATACTGTAATTTAAAAGCAAAATTAAAAGTGATTTCACAGAAGCAAGCAGTCCTTGTTAAAAATAGTCATTATATTAAACAATGGAACTGGTGTCTGGTAGTATCCAATAATTGTTTTGGAACTCTTTTTTTAAGCCTGATTCACTAGCTACATGCAAAACACAACCCATATCGATGTTTTATGTCACCAGTGCGAACAACACGACATAATAACTTGAACACGAAGTTCCGGTATAAAAGGATCCTGGCCTGGCCATTCTCACCTCCAGTCATCAATCAACCACTGAAACATTAACAACTGGCTAAAAAACATGCGTCATTACTAAGACCATTGCTAACACAATTATTTTGGAAAAACGTTATGAAAGTTATATCAGAGGTCTTTATGAACTTCTATTTTTTTTATTATTTTTTTTGCTTAGGTAAAATCTTGGTTTAATTCGATTTTTGAAGCAAACTGTCTATTTTTTTTAAAGGACACTCAAATTAACCACATTTTGTGACTGAAAGGCGCTTTAATTTGCATTTCACACCTGAAGGTGTGAAACACACCTTATTTCAAAATGGTGGCAATTTATTATTCTTTTGTATGCATGTCAATTAGCCCTCTTTGCCTCATTCTGTTGTATTTTGCACATGCTGATGAGGCAACAAGGGCTAATTAACATACAGATAAAGGAATAATAAAATGGCCGCCATTTTGGAATAAGGTGTATGGGGGAAGAGCTAAGCCTTTTATACCGGAACTTTGTTTTTAACCCTTTCACTTCCATTGCCAAAGTTAATTTTTGAGACTTCTAGGTACTGTAAACCCTCTATTAAGCCCCCGTCTCTTTTCCTTTTTTCGTGGCAAAATGAGGGAATGCTTGTAGTGCTTAATAGCTGCATGATCCTGCACCCCGTCCTAAAAAATAACCAATCAGTTTGCCAACCCTAAAACAAAAGATCGAGCCCTCTGCTTTTAAGTTTAACACCCAATAAGCCTCTGGTTACGTTGGTACATTAAAAGTCTGCCCTCATTAAATGTTTTTCTCACTGAATTGCATTTTCCTTTTAGTTAACTCTATTTTTGATGTATCTGTTGTGTACATGGTCGCTAAATCGTACCTGCCCGTCACTCTTATTTAATTATAACTAGCAGTAATCACAGATTATGGAGATGCGTTCGAAGGAATTTACGGCGGAAATGAGCCCCTGGAAAAAACCAATAGGGGTGGCCATTTGGAAGACCGGCCACCAAAAAATCTCAAATTTTACTGCACATAAACCACAGGACAACCAACACGAAATTAGAATTGTGTTCTTCAAACGCGATAATTAATTTTGTCCCTTATCGTGTTGGTTACCCTGTACCTTGCATGCAGAAAAATTTGAAAACTTTTGGTGTCCGGACTGCAAAATGGCCACCCCTATTGCTTTTTTCAGGGCTCACTTCTCCTGGAAACCTTCAAACACATCTCCTTAATCTTTGATTACTGCTAGTTTAACTAAGTTTCTTGAGTAGTCACCGCGCACGAGGCTTCGCGTCCCGTTCATGCCTTTCCCTTTGATCTGTATTAGTGCAAGTTTGTGTCCAAAAAAGTTGAAAAAGCGACTAAAACAGGTGACATAATGGGAAACATTGATATACTCCGAGTAAAGTGAAAGCAGGCACAAAATGTCACCTCATTCAGCAGTTTCCCAGAACATCTCTATCTACAGGGGAGAGAGTTATACCTAGGCACTCCTTATCCCAGGTCCTTGGCATTCTCAGTTCCTTAAAGCATGGACTCTAGCTTGAGTGGCGACCTCATGGAATAACACTCACCGCCATGCCTGCTCCCACCCCAGGCTTTGCTTTGCACGAGACCCCAAACAAAATGAGAGAGAATGCCTAGCTAGATAAAATAGGCGGGCATTCTTGGCTTACTAGGTTGTTAACTTGATTTTGAGAGCACTTGTCGGCAAGTGACTTGTCGGCAAGTGACTTTCAGAACTGCACCCATAAATGCACAATTTCCACTCACCCAAGATGACATTTGCCTGGGTGAGGGAACACACTCGTCTGAACAAAGTGGACACGTGGACAAGTGCTAATTTTCATCCCTGGATAGAATTAACTCCGTGCTTTTATTTGAGCAGGCAAAGAGATAAGAGAATGCCTCCCTCAAGTCACCAATAATAATTATATGACTGAAGAATTGTACATTTTTTTTACAATTCATTGCATAACTATGTTATACAGCAACTGTAAACTTGACCTGCGAGTAAGCTTTCTTGGGATTACATTGGTCCCTAAATTACCCCCTCCCCCCCACCTCAAGAGAGCTTGCTCATGGCCAGAGTAAATTAACTTTGGATCCCTTAAAAATAATTAATAAAACCTTTATTTCAACACTATGAAATTTTAAGCTTAACAGGCTTGTGTTACTTATTATTTTATGTTGACAATTTTATCCCTGTGACCATCTATTTATAACGTTTTCTACAGTCACAATCAACCAACTACCAAGATTGAACATATATAATGTAAATTAAATACAATTAATCAGAAATGACCAATTTTTATTGGTCGAGAAACACTACGGTGGTAGAACACTGCACTACCAATACCCTGAAGAATTTATTCATAAATGGCGGCCGATTAATCATATTCATGCTAATCAGTCCTACTGGCCTCATTAGCATGAGAAAAATTCAAAAGAACTTTTATTCTAAAATGAGGCAAATATGTTTGGATAATTAAACATAGATAAACTCATGTCAAACCTCTACTAACAGCCACATCTCTACAATGCCCATGTTTTCTTGTCTCGACTTATTTTTTTTACTCAAATTCTGTAATGGAAAACCTTCCGTTAACGACCACCTCTCGACAACACAGCCAAAAAATTCTGTCCGAAGGTGACCGTTGTAGCTCAGTTTGACTGAATAAAATAATAATAAATTGACTACCATTTTAATATTAATTTAACAGCCACTTTTTGCCTGAACAAAAGTTCATTCAAGCAACCCTTTTTGTATTGTTCATGTTATCTGCAACAACATACAAATAACCCTGTACATGTACACGCAGTTTACCAAGCCAATTTATAACTAAAATTGTTATGACCTGTTGGTGGTTGAATTAACCAGTTATTACTGTACAAACAAAGACCAAGGGTGGGTGAGTGCTTCAATATTTTAAAATAAATATGTTAATTAGTGTTTGACCACCATTTTGGTTTTCTAAAATGTCAGGAGTGAAAGATCTAGAGAATGTGGGGGGGGGGGGGGGGGAGGTGGGCCCTTCCCCCTCCCCCTCCTTTCAAACTGACTCACCCCACCCTGCTGTTTTAACTCAGCGCTCATTTAATTAGCCCCCAAAATAGGCTACCAAGAGCCATAATAGCATTTGACCTGCCTTGTATGCACTGCAGGTGCTTATTGGGGTTTTCCATGGGAGGACCATGAGGCCTACAGGAAGGCTTGATAGAGGCTGTGTATGAGGCAGGCATTTCACTATCATAACCCTTTGACTGCAACATTGATTCACAATTTATAATACCACAAAGTAATTAAGATAATTATTTATATCTTGTATATTTTGTTTTGAAATTTTATTCACTGCTCACAAAAATACACAGTGCAGTGCAGTGGTGAACCCTAACTCCATCATAGCGGGGGGGGGGGATGGAGTTAACAAGGGGAGGGGCCGGGGAATGTGGATGAAGTCCAGAAATCTATGAAGCACTATAAAATTTACAATAGATGTCTTTGTGTAACTTTAAATACAGGGTAAATAAGTTGAACTTATTTTCTAATACCAATAAGCCATGAGGGATTACGTACACAGGGCTCAACTAAACCCAAGACTGATTATAACATTAATAGCATTATTTCATACTATATAACACTTGAACATGTACACGAGTCTGGATTTCACCACAGTAACCCTTTAAATCTTGGATCAAGCCTAAACTACAATAGGCAACAACAAAACGTTGACACACTTTATACCAAAAACAGTTAATTTTGTGCCATATTTTTCACTGTCTCTTTCCATTGATTCACTACACTCTTCCACATTAACCCCCATCCCTCCATCCAATGTTGTAGGATTGTAGCGACAGACCTGACTAAAGGATACACAACATTGACTGGGGGGTGGGGGTTGGGAATAACGGGGGTGGGGCTGAAACGCATCTTGTCCCGAAGAAAACAGGGTTCAAAATGATCATGTGTCAACAACTTGTACTTACCTATTGTAGCTTTCCCTGCCTGGAGTAAAATTAGTTATTTATAATATATTTAGGGTACATTACTTTGTGAAAATCCAAAACCAAATTGAAGGGGTGAGTGGAATAAAGCCCCAAGTGAATTCTGATTAACTGCTAGATTCTCCTTACAGTCTGTCTTGTATATGCTCATGTAACAAAGGGAGAATTTGGCTATAGATCAGGAGTCACTTAGGGCCTTATCCCAAACTTAAATAAGGCCCTAAGTGACCCCTGATCTGAAACCAAATTCTCCCTTTGTTACATGGGCTTATACACGACAAACTGGAAGGAGAATCTAACAGTTGATCAGAAGTCACTTAAGGCTTTATTCCACTCACCCCTTCAATTAATACTAGTCAAAAATCAGACAGATTCCTCTTGACCAAAGAAATACTGAATAATTATCTGAAAACAGATGCATGCAGGAAGCATGCAATGGTCAAAATCTTTGCAGCAAAAGTTACTGCGACTGCTTCAGCTAAAAGTAGACTTATCTTTTCTTCCATGGACAGTTTTACAGTTTAATATCACCTTTTGCAACTTGTTTCTAAGGTATTTCCCTTTTTTAACAATATTGAAGCCATGTGTGCACTTGAGTATCTTGCCGCAGCAGAGTTTTCAAGACACAGATTGCAAAGCAGATTGAGCCAATGTGAGACAAGTTGCACAAAAGAAATGTAAGGTTAAAGGGGCTATGTCACCATTTTTAGTGTTACCTTGAAAAGCCAAAAGACATCTTTATATCAGTGAAAACCCAAAAATAAGAGCCCCGTTTTGTTTAAAATTCTTCTACTTGTGATCTTAAAGTAAAATTAAGTATCTTGGGCTGCAGATGGCCTGGATGGAAGTGGATTGCATCGCTTCTGTCTTGGAAAACCTGCTAAAACTCTGATTATGGTTTACTTTCTCTTAGAAAATTCACTTGGTATCTCTTGGTGTTCTGTTGGCATTTTGTTTACGGCAAAGGCACTTACTTTTAATTTGGGGCAGGTTTGACCCAAAACCTCAAAATCACTGTGACATACATAGCTCCTTCAAACTGCCTAAGGCACTTTCTGTGCACATTGCACATTGCACATTATAGAATAAAATAATATTAAATACCAAATCAGTCCATTTTGAGGTTAACGTAAATGTATCGTATAAACTTGAGGGATGCACAAAAGGCTACAGTACTCAACATTAGGAAGAACACATAGCACGTCAATAGAGTGTACCCAAAGAACTGGACAGACTGTAACATGCCAGACATGTTGGATCTTTTGTAGTAGTAAAACATGGCGTAACAGAACACAAATACTGATGTGGAACTGAAAGAGAAAAAGTAGGAAAGATTTTCATTAGAATCAGCTAGTCACTTTTAAGTATTGAAGGGTTGTGTGTGTTAAGGTTCAATTTTTTCTTTGGTTTAAAAATTTTCAAAAAACGTTTGATTTTTGTTTTAGTACTTTGTCTCTAGGTGTAGTACGTAGTAGTAGTAGTAGTAGTAGTAGTGAATTTTATTAACATGTCAGAATCTCCTGGCACAAATTAAAAGCACTTATAATTGGTGAAACAAATAAAATCAAAATTCAAAAACAATCCAAACTTTCATTTTGTAAAAATATTGAAAAACAAAAAACAAGCAAGCAAAGGCACTGTTGGAGAAATTAATTTTCATTTGAATGGTCACGCCACAGAACCACACAACATATCTCCATAATATTTGACTCTGGGAGTGAAAGAGATAACCCTCGGACGTACACGCAAACTTATACCCCCACCATGATACAAGGGGCACAGGGAGCAATGGAGCCAAATTTGGCCTTTACGCATTCGATCTTCGATCTGTTGTTTTCAAGTCTGTTTTTCGCTCCAGTGGGACCCCAAGCGTAATATGAGCTTTCAGTTGGGTAACCGCAGACTGCTGACTGCGGGTGCCACTTCATGCCTCCCTCAGAAAGCGACGATTACGCTTGGGGTCCCGCTTGGGCAAAAACTTGAAAACAACAGATCGAATGACGAAAGACACAGCACGCATTTAAAGCTCAAAGATCGAATGCATAAAGGTCTAATAATGGCTCCTCTGCTTCCTGTGCAAGGTGGGGGGGGGGACCAACCCCCCCTTAGAAAATTAATCTCTCTAACAGTACCTTTGCATGGTAACATTTGTTTTTCAATATTTAACAAAATGAAAGTTGGGATTTTTTTAAATTTTGATTTTTGGCAACTTTGGAGTTAAGGGTCAATTAAAAAATTGACTTGTCGGAATGACTTTCTTTTTAGCAAATGGAGTTAGTAATTTTTGTTTAGGCAGCTTACCCTCCACACATAAGAGAACGCCACCACCATCGATAGTCCTCACTGGAAAGTTGGAAATATGTCAGTGCGATGGAGATGCAGGCCGTGACACTAAGCAGGATGACAAAAACCACAAACAGGATTCCATACAAGGTATACTGCTCACGACCCCACAATGTGGCAAAGATGTAGTACAGTTCCACTGATATGGCACTGGATAGAAATTCAAAATTTTAAAATGAATTATTTAAAAGGCAATAAAATTCTAAAGTGCGAGCATTCAAATGAAAGCTACTGAGCAGTTCTTTCCTGTGGTACTGTTTCTTTTGCTGTACAAGGTGGTTTTAACATTTTGCGTTTGTGAATAAAATCCTAAAGTGTGCATGACCATGGATTGAAATGAATGCTTAAATCAGTATTATTTTCCTGTAGATGATTCCAACTTTTGAGTCTGTGGATGAAGTCCTCAGAAAAAGAATACTGGGCAGTACTTTCTTGAAACCATTTGATTTTTTATTAGTTTGCAAAATGAAATTTGGACTTTTTTTTTCACTAGTCTTTTAAATTTGGGCTGCCTATCTTAAAAAGTATTATTGTATATCTTAAAAAGTTTAAGATATACAAAATGATTTATTTAACCATTTCCAGTAAAGAAGTTTCTTTTGTATTTTTGTTAAAAGGAAGAAGCTTTGAAAATTCATTACCTGAATGGCAAAAATCCTCCAACAGTCATCCTAACTAATGTACTTCTATACCTGAAAATGATAAATAAAGTGTCCAGTCGGCATAATTTGTTATCACTATGAAAACTGAAAAATCCAGGATAATAAAAAACTTAAAGTGCCTTAGGCTGCTTGTTTATTCACATTGATACTACATGTTATAAGTGCGCTGAAAGTATTATTATAAATAAGAATTAGTTTCTTTTGCTTTGCATAGCCAGAAAATGAATTACAAGGCATATTTAGCCAAACGTTTTCAAATATTGCCCTCGGCTGTGTTTTTAGACAGAAATATTACTAGAAATCATGTTTATGCAATAAGAAATTATCTGGTTATCAATAATTCGCATTTATTTATTTTGTTCATTACAAAATGAAAGCCCTGGGTTATTACATTATTCCAAACACTGTAGTTGCTTTGAGAAGGTGTTAAATCAAGAACCCACAACTTAAAGCAAGTTACAGAAACACAGAAATATTATAATTGTCATATTCTGAAAAAGAATTGAATTCTCAGTTTTGACCAAAGGTGAGAATTTATTGAGGGGCATTTTAAAGACCCAATATTGTCCATTTAGCTTCATGCACCTCTGGACAATAGGAGCCTCACTTCTGCACAAACCAAAACAATAACAGCTAGAAGCACATGAAGCATAACGGACAAAACTGGACCTTAATGTACATGTGTGGTTCCAGAAAATATCTGTACCTTCCTCATGGAAGGTCATTGGAAATTCCAGGGGGGGTGGGGTCTCAAAAGCTAAGCTTTTAAAGGAAGTATATGAAGCTAAATTGGAATTTCCAGAGGAGGACAGGATCCAAACGAAAAACCCTTGGAAGTGGGAGTGGTATGGATATTTTCTGGAACAACAAAAAAAGAGCAGGCAACTCATTCATTTGAGTAAAATATGATAAGCTGTTTACCATGGTATCGGTGGAATTTCTCTGGGAATGTTCTTTGTTCTGCATGGTGCATTGAAGCTCCCAGCCCAGTTTTTGCCAAAAATGCCACCAAGAATAGTCAAAGGAAAACCAACTGAAACATAAAATTGTCACCAAACTTTAAAATGCATGCCTGGGTAATAGCACAATGCCACACAACATTCTGTACATATTATATAAACAACATTTAAGACAGTCACTGTGACTAGGCACGGTGGTCTAGTGGTTATTGCGTTGAACTTTCAACCTGAAGGTCGGTGGTTCGAAGCCTGGTCTCTGCCGTCGTGTTGTTTCCTTAGACAAGAAACTTTACTCTACACTGTCTCTCTCCACCCAGGTGTATAAATGGGTACCGGCGATAAAATGCTGGGGGTAACCCTGCGATGGACTAGCATCCCATCCAGGGGGGAGAAACCGGGTTAAGCTCTGGCCGTGTGGGCCATTTGTGGCTCGAGTGCGACTTTACCTTTTCACTGTGACTAGGCAACTTGGGCACATTAGGGGCTTATGCATTGCAAAGTTATCCCTAGAATTTGTCTTACCGACTGTGTTTGCTGGCTTTCATCAATTGTTTTACATTGTAGCTATACAATGTATAAGGGTATCTGAGTGACCATTTTGGAGAGAAATTTAAGTTTACTTTAGTTACATTTAGTTTTTAATAAATGCTTTTAGGAGAACAATAAGTGATAAATGTTTTATTTGTAGCTGCAAAAACTCTTCTTCTTGCAAAAATTATGGCAACATTAAGGTTTCGAGAAGTATCTGTTGTTGCAGGGTATGTTAAATGGTGCAACTTGGGTCACAACAAAATGAGGAGATGAGTTGCATAAAACAATGCCTAATGTAATGTTAACACCAACTTTTTCTTAAAATATAATATTCAAAGAAATGTGCAAGCTATGGCTTGTCACATCAAGTTCATAAAACCACGACCATAATTATAGTGCACATGATCTACTGTATGTCATACGCATGAATTATTGATTTTTAATGCACACAGCCTACATCACCAGACGAGTGTGATTATGCACATATCATGGGTCATTTTATGTAGGAAATAGTAAACTTGCTGCTTGTGTATTGTTGAGTTACATTATATGGGGCTAATTGTAATTTAGGCAAGGTTAAACTCGAGACAATGCTGGCCAGCGGTTTCACCCATGGGCGTGGGGCGGCCCGGGGGGTTTTTACAGGGAGCGCTGTTGAGTTGCAGCTCTTTCGCGTGTGCTTTGACGTGCTCGATTGCCTTTCGCTCCCGACCCTTCCCTCCCTTTAGGTAAGTATCAGTAAGTTAAGTTACAGGCTTTCCACTGATTTCTATCAGTGTGACGGTGCCTACGGTGGTAGCCGCTCACTGGGTTGTCATGGTAACCCCCTGCGCGTGCGGGCGGCCCCCCACCGAGCCTTCAGGCACCATCCCCCACACTCATCTATTGTCGATGAGTTTAAATAATATTATATTAAGCACTTGGGAATTTTTAAAAACAATTATAACAGAAGTGCATCTTTCCTGCGTGCTTTAAATGATAGTTATATACATGCAAATCAACAATATATTTGGTTGTGTTTACTACTTCCTTAACAAACAATCTGTAAATATCTTTCTTTTACAGTATTTAAAGACCCAGTATTGTCCATTACTTATTGCGTGCTGCAAGCATATCGGCGGCCATTTTGGCCATTTTCTTGATGTTGACAAATCCGGTAGATCTTATAGCTCTTTGTTTTCCATTTGCATTGGCCATGTCGGTCACCACTTAAGACCATATTTTTTTTAATATAAAAGGTTGAAAAGAACAGCAGCATGAGATGATATAATTCCTTTCACGACTGAATGTTGCCGCAAGAAAAGCAAAACCTCGAAAAACAATAGAAGCCTCGCTAATGTGCAAACCAAAGCAACAGAGGTGCGTGAAGCATGATGGACAATACTGGTTCTTTAAACCAACATTTACATACAAATAAAACATACAAATAACATACAAATGAAAACTAACCAATGAGCCAGATCAACATTAGCAGTATGATGGTGGTGTATGGCAGTGCCTGTGTGGACTGATAATACCATGCTATTGAGTTTATTATGCTCCAAATCACAAAGAATGGCACTGAAACAAAAACAAAAATTATGTTAATAACTGTGCTGTTCCAGAAAATATCCATACCCCTCTCACAGAATGGTTTTGGCTTGGACCAACCAACCCCCACCCCTCTGGAAATTTCAATTTAGCTTCATAATTAATCAGCGTTGAAAGTGGTCGTGGCTGCTTGCAAGAGGTTTCGACTAAAGTGATAAATTTGACTGGAAAAAAATTTAGTATTTTGAAAAAAGTGGTCACTTTGGAGAGGTGATCATAGATGGAAGTTCGACTGTAGTTATGAAGTATAAAAGGTAATTTCCTTGGAGGTCTTACCTGAAAAGATACTGGTTGTCAAGACAACATTCCAAACCCAGTTTGTTCCACCAATTTTTCTGTAGAAATTACTGGACACATATCCTGACACACCTGGTAACAGAAAAGAAAAACATTAATTGAAGAAGTGTAGGTAGGTAAATTTAACAGTAGACAGCAAAACAGTCTTGGAGTCTAATTTAACAGATTCTTATTAATCTTAAGTTTCCATTGCAAAATAGTCACGGGAAACAAAGTCTGTGTTAAAGTGAGGAAACCAACCTGCATTTCAGCTCAGTATTGACCAGTGTGCATGCATACTTAATCATCAGTGGCAGATTCAGGTTTTATTTCAAGGGACCATTGTAAGGGGTAGGGGGCTGCAGTGAACAAGGAGGGGGGGGGGGGGGAAGTAAAAATGTCAGACTGAAAATAGGGCCCTTTTGGCCCTATATTTTGGCTAAATAAGGGTGCCTGCGCCTCTTTCCTAGATCTGCCTCTGATGATCATAGACATACAAAGCAACTGACAAATATTAATAATAATTTACCCTGTGAGATAATATAAATAGTGCTCTTCCTCATTGCTGTTATTTTAGGGGTCTTCAGCCCATGCAGAGGCTCTGCTTTAAATTCTTCAAAATAAATTTTAGCCATGTAGTGTAGTTCTCACTATTGAGTCCGTGGACAAAATCCTATGGTGTGACTATTCAAATGAAATCTCTTCAGCAGTACTTTTGCATGGTGCCATTTTGTTTCTCAATATTTTACACAATGAAATTTGGGAATTTTTTCTTGAATTTCGTTGTTTGGCACTCTTGGTAGTTAAAGGGTTAAAGAACTTGTACATGTTTCAGATCACTTACAGCAGGTTAGGGCATAAAGCAGGACAGCTGCAGTATTCATGGAGCCATGCCTATGGGGCAAAAAAATACTTGTAAACAGAAATTTACTAATAAGTAAACTATATTCTCAGTTTGCCATAACATGATAAACATGTAAGGTAATGTCACACATGAGACCCAAGTGGCTCATACAGGCAGAGAAAAGCAGCATGGCCCTAAATTAGGTTGGGCATATTTAGCTCCCAGGCATGGCACACAAAACTCATGCCCACTCAGTAAATAAGTACTTAACATGTTGAGAACATGTCACCAAGGAAGCAACAAAGTGAGGTTCAACCTGAAGGAACCTTAGAGTTATCTAATTAGGTTCACAAGGTAACAATGGAAAGCAATGATTTGATTGTACTTTAAACATCAACTGCATGTACATAAACCACAATAATGAAGGGGTGATTGGAATAAAGCCTTAAGTGACTTTTGATCAACTGCTAGATTCTCCTTCCAGTTTGTCTTGAATATGCTCATGTAATAAAGGGAAAATTTGGTTTCAGATCAGGAGTCACTGAAGGCCTTATTCCAGTTTGGGATAAGGCCCTAAGTGACTCCTGATCTATAGCCAAATTCTCCCTTTGTTACATGAGCATATACAAGACAAACTGAAAGGACAATCTAGCAGTTGATCAGAATTCACTTAGGGCTTTATTCTAACTAGAAATACGTGTCTCGCAGAACCTCGCGAAGCTCGGGGGAGGATGCACTGCAAAATTTTAGCGATGTGGGAGGGAGAGATGGAATTTCTGATTTGACTGGAGAGATTGGGTTGCTTGCTGGCAATGACCTCATTTAAAGTTGAGACAATTTCGTTCTCAGTCTCTTCAATTTAACTTGTACTTTGTGCCCTGTCTTCCTGGAGAGCTGGTGTTGGTCAGTGTTGGGTTTTGAGCTGTGGGTCACTGTAACTGCCATGGGACTGCCCCCCCCCCCCCATCTTCGGTCCAGGACAATATGCAGTGGTGTTCTGTTTATTTTGATTGTCTTAATTAAATTCCATTTTTGAAACTTGTGAGCTAGTGCTATCTCCTGTGCCCTTTACATACTGCTATAGTTTTTGTTCTATATACTGGGGATCAAACAATTGGTAATGCAATTTTCTATTCGTTTGAATGGTTGAGATCACAGGAGGTTACTGCTGCTGAAAAGTGATGTTGTCCAAAAAATAACAACTCAATGGTGAAAGTGGCATGAGATTCTCCCAGCAGTAACAATACTATATTTTGGATACAGGTCATGGGAATTACAAAACTGATTACAAAACATGAATATTCAAGATGAAGCAACAGATTCTCTACAAATACCATAAGCAATGTATAGAGACCTGGATGGAGAATTTGTAGGTTAAGACCAGGACTTAGGCCTTCATGACCAGTTAGCGCCTTTAAAAATCTTGAAATCAAAATTAATTTGTTGATGTACATTCTCCTTACTGGTGTCAATGCAGTTCACATAGCCATATAACTACAGTGAATTTGTATTCAATTTCCACAGACAACTTATGTTGAAGGTGATCAGGTTCTCAATTTGTATACTCTATGTACTTGCTCGTACACTGATATTGTGAGGAGATTTAAGATACTGATCACTGTTCCAATAATAAATGTGAAGCAGTAATGTTGATGTGTCATGTGTTTAGCTACATGTATACGGTTGCTACACATTGACATTAGCTGGTCATGATTGCTAACAGAAAATTTTTTTCCTAACAAAATGTTTTTATCCAAATTGTAAACAGAAATTCTCCTTACTTATTTGTTATTGAACTATTTTATGAATGCTGTAAACTCAAGATACTGTATAAGTATACAACTCGATCACTGTTTCATTCACAAACAATGCTACATCATGTAAATGTTGTATATTTGGGAAATAATTTCCACCTGTGTGATCTGTAGTTTTGATCATTTATCTGTAGTTTTGATCATTTAAAAAGTTCCTTAGTGACGTTAGTGAGAATATCAATAAACATCAAATTACAGTGTGTAGTAAGAGAATTATTTTTCAGTGTTTGATTATCCTCTCAGTAGTTTAGCCGGTGATTTGAGCTACATTTCTTAATCGCTCTTCTTCTCTGAGCCTTTCCTGTAATCAATGTTTGCTTTTCCCTACGTACCGTATCAGGCATGAAAGATATTCGTCACGAGTATTTAGCTGATCGTGTAATTCTTGCCGCCTCTCGTTGCGTCTACAAACAGAATCATTTTGTCCAACACTTCCAGTCGGTGTCGCCTCTCCTGATCGGTTTCGTTCAGAATTCTAATGGCGGCATTTTGTCAAGGCGTTTGAACCTAGTCAAACGGTGTGCCTAGGCTGTTCGAAGTCTTTGTAATGTATGCTCTCGTTGTCCGTCTTCGTTGCTCGATCGCGATGGCGCTGAATTTCAAGTCACCGTTCAGCGGAGTTTCGGTAGTTAATTTTCACGGACAAGGATTTCCAGCCACTTCTGGAATCCAGCGTTGTTGTCTTTGTTGTTCTTTCTCATTTGCATCAGAAATTGGTTGTGTTTCATCGAGAGTAAACATTTTTTGACAGACTATGGTTAAACGGCCGCCGGCACGGCCGCCATGAATAAACATAATACGCCATTGTCAGCGGTCGCGATTTTTGTTGCCAGGCAACTGCTGGACACCTTCAAGTATATATATATATAAATATATTTTTCGCTCGAATTCACGCGGCTCAGCTCCCGAGGGACGACAAATTTATTAACCTCGTTACGCTCGGGCCTTCGGCCCTCGCTTCGCGAGGAATCACCCCTTCAATTACACTTGTAGGATTTGAGCTGCTAAGTTATTCAGTCATATTGTGCGAACTTAAAACAAAAAAGTCACACATTTGTGGTGCAGGCAGATTAAACAATGAGAAGGCATGGCTTCAAGAAGAGGGCACATTCATAAAGTTGAGAATGCCATCACAAATAAAATCAAAATCTGAACAAGTGCAGCTCAGAGATAAGGGACCATTGCCTTCACATTTCACACACAATCTTAAAGGCCCACTGTCACCCAAAATGCATTGCGAATTTAATGCAGTCAAAAATTCCCGAAAGAGCCAATCACGAGCAAGCTCGTCATTTCAAAACAAAAACAAACGATCACAAAGCCGACTGGGTGACAGTGGGCCTTTAACAGGAAGGAAATATGTTTGCACGTTTTCCGTGTTGTTCCTTGAGTACAACTGTAGCCGGCAACCTGAGTGCATGAATATGCATGGCACACATGCATGCACTGGCAGTTAAAACTAATTTTACATAACGCTTTCTCTTTGCTAAATCACAGGTGGCCCAAGCTCAAGTGATGTTTACAGGTAACTGTTGCATAATAGCGAATTTATAAGGACTTGTACATGTATGGGGAAAATTCACTTCGAATTTGAGCATAAAATTAGGAATGATATTTGAATAAAACTGGCTCACCTGAAATTCTTTGTGTGTTTACTTGTGTCTTGAATCGCTTCGAATCGACCCCAAAACCACTCAAGACACAAGTAAACACACAAAGAAGTTCAGGTGAGCCACTTTTATTCAAATATCATTCCTAATTTTACGCTCAAATTCGAAGTGAATTTTCCCCATACAAATCCTTATAAATTTGCTATTATGCAACAGTTACCTGTAAACATCACTTGAGCTTGGGCTACCTGTGGCTAAATCTGCCTTGATTAACACCATCCTGAAGCCTACCTGTGAACATTAAACAAACCCAGCAACGCCAAAAATATGATACCAAAGCAAAGAGTTAGAAACTGTACACCAACACCTGTGAAACAACACACGAGGATTAACTGGTCAGTACGCACCTATGGACATTAAACATGCCCATGTATGCCATCGTCAGGACGGATATACACAGCGTGATGAATTGAGAGCCAACACCTAAACAGGCACAAAATTAAGGACTTTAAAATTAAACTGCCACAAAGAATTAGGCTTATCAAATGGGTGGTGTCTTGCATAGCCCCCCTACCCCTACACAAGGTGGGTCCTCTTCGAGTATACTTGTCATGACCACTTCCCTAATAAAGGTTAATAAGGATAAACTGTTCAGACCTTCCATGCCCAACTGCTCGACATTATGACGAGCATGCCGCCTCAAACAAAAATCCTGAATTGTGATTATATTCAATGTAAAGATATATTCAATGTAAAGATCGTTCTGCAATAACATGCAAACTCACCCAGGATGGCACAGAGCCAGCTTTTGTATGGTGGAAATCTGAAGACATCAGCATGAATAATCTTCCAACCAACCTCATCCTGATCTGAAATTTGTAATAAAAGTTATACTAAGACTGTGCTTTATTAACAAGACTCAAATGGTCTTGCATAGCATAATCATAATAAACAGCACCACATAAAAGTACTGCTCAGTAGCTTTCATTTGAATGGTCACACTTTAGGATTTCATCCACAGAATCAAAAGTTGGAACTACCTTGTACAGCATAATAAACAGCACCACAGGAAAGTACTGCTCAGTAGCTTTCATTTGAATGGTCACACTTTAGGGTTTCATCCACAGGCTCAAAAGTTAGAACCACCTTGTACAGCATAATAAACAGTACCACAGGAAAGTACTGCTCAGTAGCTTTCATTTGAATGGTCACACTTTAGGATTTCATCCAAAGACTCAAAAGTTAGAACCACCTTGTACAGCATAATAAACAGTACCACGGGAAAGTACCGCTCAGTAGCTTTCATTTGAACGGTCACACTTTAGGGTTTCATCTACAGGCTCAAAAGTTAGAACCACCTTGTACAGCATAATAAACAGTACCACAGGAAAGTACTGCTCAATAGCTTTCATTTGAAATGGCCACACTTTAGGATTTCATCCACAGACTCAAAAGTTAGAACCACCTTGTTCAGCATAATAAACAGTACCACAGGAAAGTACTGCTCGGTAGCTTTCATTTGAAATGGTCACACTTTAGGGTTTCATCCACAGGCTCAAAAGTTAGAACCACCTTGTACAGCATAATAAACAGTACCACAGGAAAGTACTGCTCAGTAGCTTTCATTTGAATGGTCACACTTTAGGGTTTCATCCACAGACTCAAAAGTTAGAACCACCTTGTACAGCATAGCATGAACAGTACCACAGGAAAGTACTGCTCAATAGCTTTCATTTTTCATGAAAACTTGCTTGTGTATTTGACTAGTTTAAATAAAAATCAGTCAAAGGTGTCAGAGCATAACCATTCTATGTTCAATTTAGTTGTTTGTTTTTTTTTGTCCAAATGCGCAGAATTTTTGGATGTGGTCTCCAATTTAAAAGAAAACTACAGCCCTGTATTTTTTTTTTCCGCTTGAAATAGGTTATGCTCAGACGTCTTCAATTGTTTGTCTGATAAGATCAGCTTGTACAGCATAAAATACAGTACCACAGGAAAGTACCGCTCACTAGGTCACTGTTTTGCACCTGTTCTCACCCCAACCCCTTCCCTTTTCAGTGGTAGAGCTTCTTCTCCAAGAAGGGAAGGGAAGGAGAAGTTGCATATTACAAACATCACACTGGCTTCAATACTGACGTCACATGCGCCAAATTTCAAAATTCATAGTCATGTTGGCCTTATGTACAACTCAAACAGCCAATATAAACTGCTTGAAATAAAAAAAGCAACAAGTTTGCCATTTGCTCTCCGTGTCGTACAACAATCCAAGGCCAAATAAACAAGCCAAGAATCAAATTAAACACGGTTATGGATATAATATTTCTCATTGATAAAATTAATTATCATGTTTTGAAACAACAGAAGCACAAAGAAAGTCTTACCAAGACGAAAGTGCTCCATGGACCCTACCCCCCCCCGTGTCCAACTCCCTCCCCTCCCCTCTGCTAGGTGTTATGCTCCACCAACCCTCCCCCCCCCAACTGCGTCCAACTCCCTCCCCTACCCTCTCTCCAACACCAGCCCCAATGGGTAAGACAGGTGACCATTACATATTGTGGGCTCAATGGTTACAGCTGATTGACCAAGTGGAAATTTGGATATTTTCCCTGTATGTTCTAAATCATTTTATTGACAAGGCCAATCTTTGCTCGGAAGGTACATTAGCAGATGGGACCTTTTTTACACCCCTACAGAAGGGATGACAAGTGAGAGTCAAGGGTGTGTGGAAAAGGAAGCTCAAACCCCTTTTCCATTATTCTGCACCTTACATTAGCCAGTGCAAGTACTGCTTTCTTTCTAATGAGTGCCAAAGGCATGCCAAAGCTTGGGACACAAACAGAGCAAATCACCACAAGAGAGGGTACAGTAGTGAAGGCAAAGGGAAGAAAACCCCTGCCAGCATACTTAAAAAATTTACTGATGCCCTCAGCTAGCTTATTATCTTGTTCCACAAGCTTCCGTGTGCCTTCCTTTCCATTAGAAAAGAAAGATGGCTTCACAGGCTAAACTTACACACTCCTGACATACCAAGGTCATCAATCAATTCTTCGTCATCTGATATGTTGTACTTTGCAAAGTCACTTTTCAGTACTCTCATCTGTAAAGGAACAAAAGATTATAGGGATACAGACACCAGAGGGTTGTCCAGACTCCAGACCTTTTTTATAGTGTACTATTAATAGTGAACACTAAAAAAATTACAAATTGACCTGTCCAACCGACCAGTTCTGACACAATGGTAAGTGCCCTAGATGTCTGTTGGTGAAGGTGTAAGAGGTTTAGACAGCTATCAGTTCATGTACTGTACGCATCACACATTATCTACGTACATGTAGGTATTCAATGAAAATCAGCGTTCCAAGCTTATTTTTTCAATAAGTCGCCTTTTGGCGACCTACATTTTTAAAATGGTTGCCATTGGAAAATTTCGGTCGCCAAAAATTGTCATTTCATTAACGCAAGCTAGAATGTATGAAGACTAGGACTTTGCTAAACATTTTTATTCTTACATGTACATTTAAAACCGATTTCTATCAAAGCCATAAGTTCCTCCATTTAAAATCGCATTAGTTATTAATTATACTAATCAAAACCTTTCAAATGGCATATCATAATATGGTTATAGAGTTTTTAGTTACCAATTCGGAAAAAAGGGGATTTGCCTCAGGGGTTAAAGGGTTAACTGCTGGGGTCCCTGTGGGCTTCCCATGATAACTGTTAGTCTTGTAGATTCTAAGTCCTGGCTGCTTTGAAAGACAAACTAAGGCATAAATACATAAACTGTTTTCTTTTTTTTCTAGCTAAGTATTTATTTTCCATTTCTCCAGAGTCCTTAAATAGAACTTATGTTATAATTCTTTATTTACCAGAATAATGACGACAAATCCAATGAGGAGAAATACAAGCACTACTGAGTTGATAATCGACAACCAGTGAATCTGAGAGGAAACATTTCATAAATACATTAAAGAATTAATAATCAATGATAAGGAATAAGCAGAGCTGTAAAAAAGACAGGATTTTTCCTGGCTATTATGTACTTTGAAGCCTGGCTTCTTCAATAGACAAGAGGCGGCTACGCGTAGCCTAAACTCATGCCGGTCAAAATACAGGTGATTACTAACAGATACAGTCCCGAACATTGTGAATCGAAGAATATTCTAGGGCAAACACATGTGTGCAGCACGTGCTGAAACCTCGTTTTTGTAATTGTTAATTATGTTATGTTGTCTATTTTTTATATAAAATATTCCAACTCTGTAATCTGGGACCCTCCAAAATTCAAAAGGTGAAAACCAATGCAATGTTGCAGCAACAGTTTGTATGCGTAATTAATGTAGGTTACTTGTGAGCAAACACTAGAATACTGATGTAAAACAGCAACATGCAAATAGCACCAAAATTAGTATCTATCACTTCTGCTGCAAAACAACGCCGATCACACCAAATCTCAAATATCATGGGCTCAAAATTTTCTCTCATACCCGGGTCTAATGCAATGCACAAATGAGACACGAAAACACGAATAATGATAAAAAGATAAACAGAGGGCAAACCTTACGTGGTTGCCATATCTGGCATGAGTAAAAACCAAAACAATGACAACACCAGGAAAAAAAAATTTCCCTGGCAACTTTGTTCCCTTTCCCGTCTATTTTTAAATAATAATGATAAGGTCATGGTAAAGTTGTTTTACAGGCCAAGTTGCCCATCAGGCCAGTTGTTATCTTCGGTTTCCATCTACAATATTAGAAAACCTGATAGCGTAATATTACTGTAGTTATGGAGGGTTATTCTATAATGAACAGAAACAGGGGAAACTGTATAATTTTTATGGTTGACATTGCTGGAAATAACAGTCAGTTATCAGACATAAGTTTTTGCCTTGGAATTCCTGTTAATTCATCGCATTTGATTCCAAAAACATCCAAATAAGAATTTGTTGTTTGTACCATTTATTTTTGCTGCAAAAGGCTTTCTCGATTCAACAAATCAATAAACATATGCATCAAATGCAGTGCATTTACCATTTGACAATTATTTAACTTATATAGCATGTCCTGTATGCTAATGAATTGTGTCTCAGCTAAAATCCAAATGGCTACAAACATGAAGGCTCTCTTACCTCCAAACTCTTTGGGAAAAATGTTCCAGTTCCTTTGGTCTTGAGTCTCTCTGAGTATGGAGTGCTGAATAAAACCCAGTTAAAATTGAACAGATTAAATACCTGCTAAGTTCTTTCTTTTAAGTCTGTGGATATCCTAAAGTGTGACCAATCACAATTCAACTGAAAGCTACTAAGTGGGGTGGGAGGGGGGTGCAGGGGGGAGGGGGGTGCGGGTGGGGGCATTTGGCAGTCCAGACACTAAAACATTTTCACATTTTTCTGCATGCAAGGCAGAAAAATGTAAACCAACACAAAATTAGGAATGCATTCTTCAAATGCAATGATATTGCCTTTTGCATAATTGTCTGAGGATCTTTAGAAATATTTTACTTTAAAGAGTTGTGCCACTCACTCAGTAAAGCTCCAAATCACACTGTATGTAAAATGGACTTTAAACGGCAATTCTACATCATCAAGTGCTACCGGCTGGTGGTTTGTTGTACTCACATTAGCTGAAATAATCTGAAAAACAAATAAGTTTTGACATTTGTTTCACACACACATACATTGCAGTTTAGATCAATCAGTTCAATCTTTCAATTGTTGGAATTACTGCCATAAGCTGTCTCTAAATCAATGAAGCAAAAAATCACTCATAACAATTAAGTTGCCACTAAAAATAGTAAACTTCAATAAAATTATGATAAAATCTCTTATTTATATATGCAGATGTCTTTCTTTAACACACAGTTAAACATGGTCCCAAGGGTGTCTGCTTAGAAGAGGTTTCACTTTAAATTTACTGATGTGCACCTACACAAAATGAAATAATTTTATTGTTTTAATACTTATATGCAAAGGTTTGGTAAATACATGAGCATGTATAAATCAATGATACAAATTGAACAATGTTTTGGTGTCGTCATGATGCCATTTTCCAGTTGTTTTAATACTGTTTTAAATATTGCTATATAGCTGGAGTTATTCTCAATACAACACGCATGTTCATCGGTTGAATCATGGTCACATGACATCTAACAAACAAAATGTTTCCTGCCAAACATCCATGAGCGGGCAACATTTGCGAAAGCGGGCAACATAAGATTTGACATCAGAGGGTAGCAGTGCTCTGTTGGCCACTAATGCACATGAACAGACCGTAACAAAATGTGGCATGATTATGACGCCGGCCCTAGTTGTGTTACTATATAACAAATCACTTAATGGCTGATCCCTTGGGAAACAGTGAATTTTGTTTCCCTTGAATCTAGATGAAAAACATTGAGATTCACAGGAAACAAAATTTACTGTCTGTTTCCCTCGGGACCAATCATTCAGTGTTTATTGTTTGATATTCCACCTGTACCTGATCTCCATTATATGCAATGTTGAAGTTTAAATGCGCCCACAGGAAAACCTTGTGAGTGTGAGGCAGGAAGGCTCCTTCTTCTAAATGACCAATAAAGCCACGTAAAGGAAGATCGTCTGTTGAAAATTTAGTAAATGCAGTGACAAGATATACCAGTCCAGCAGATTACATACATCTTTATTTATTCAAGATATTAAAAACTAAATAAAATACAAAAGAAAATCTTGAAAAGGAAAACATGAGGTTACCCCTACAACGTTCCCCACCCCCCCCCCCCCCCACAAAAAAAATGCAAAACAAAACAAAAACAAGAATTTTAAAATTGAATATTAATAACTAAAACATTATACTTATATATGTATATATATAAAAAACATGTTAAGATAGCTCTTACAAGTAAGTTTTGACTTCAACATAATATTTACTTCCATGACAGACCTAGGTAGGCTAATTAAATTTGCACGTGATACAAATTGATTTGTTTTCATGAATGAGATGTCTGAATCTAATCAGGTAATGCCTGTCCAGTGATATCAACGCCATAAAGAAAAGGCATAACTGACCTCAAAACACTGCAGTTAGAAATGAAACTGTGTCCATGTCATTACTGTATGAAATGTGTGACAGCCCAGTGGCGAAAGGCAATAACAATCTACTTGAATTTTGCATGATATTAAGCCTGTTCTGGGTATATCAACATACCTAAAACAAACTCAAAATAATACAAATCTTCAATGGCCTCCTTGATATGATCAATCTCCTTCTGATTAAGTGTAACAGTACACAGCTCTTTGTTGTCAACTGGTTCTGAAGAACAGAAACAAAACTGACGTTAACAATTAAATGCTTTTAACCCTTTAACCCCCAGTATCAAACTACAAATTCTCCTTTCTTGTCCCCATACATTTCTTACAGCTGTAGTGTGGAGAAGTTGTTAAACTATCAAGAGCATTCATCTTGGGTGATCATCTCCTGATTCTCGTGACATCTCTGAATGATTTAGCATTGATATTACTAG
Organism: Cladopsammia gracilis; assembly: GCA_022457155.1. Lineage (NCBI taxonomy): Eukaryota > Metazoa > Cnidaria > Anthozoa > Scleractinia > Dendrophylliidae > Cladopsammia > Cladopsammia gracilis. The sequence continues at coordinate 1,733,990 of JAJGOT010000089.1, read as the reverse complement.
GAGAAATTTGATGTTGATCACTATTGGGGCTTAAAGGGTTAAACAAGATGCTCAAGGTGGTCAAGCAACTAACATCTATAAGTTATATTTAGAGTGAATACTTCCACCAAACTACGACCTAAGTCAGCATCGCATTTGGCAAGATTAGATGATGATGATGACGATGATGATGATGATGATAATGATGATGATAATGACGATGATGACCACGACTATGACAATGAAGGTGACAGTGATGTTGATACAAACATTAATTACCATGACGATGATGGCAATATTGATAATGATATGCTCTAGAACCACTTTGCATGTCAAATTAAGAAAGGACTGACTGACAGACACCCCCCCCCCCCCCCCCCCCCCTCCACTGCCGACTCATCATATTTTGCCCCTTACTCCAGCTTGTTCTTTAAATGCCAGTAAAGGTTGGATACACAGTGGCTTTCAAGTCTTGCCCTCTGCCTGAAGTTGTGCCATGCATATACTGATGAGTTCTAACAAGGCATAAACAGCTGTCCATGGTTGTCACTACATGGGTAATTGGCTGTATGCATACACGAGGTTTTGGCCAAACCCTGGCAATGTGTTTTGTGACTTCCTCGTACATTTTTTATTAATATATATATATCTGTATTACATTAATATCAGTGCTTTGAAAAGCTAAAAACTAATAACATCACAAAGCTTATTAATTTTTTTAATTAAATTACCTTTGAATTTTATTTCATGCATTGCCACAGCCATTCTGTCACCATCAAGAACTTCTCCCAGCGTTAAACTGCGATGTTCTACCTAACAGTTACAAGGAACAAGATTCATTGGAAGCCCTTTATTACGAGGATAATAATGAATCGAATCGATCAACACCAGCTCACAGCTGGGGTTTGAAAGTTTTTAGAGATAAATATGAAAACGTTTTATGTTTAGCATGAGATGAAAGTCTGAAGGATTAAAAATACTAACTGCTTATAACATAAATAAAAGGAATCAATGGATGGAAATAAACAACATTCGAAATCATATTAAGCTTTAATATAAGCTTACAATCCTCTAATTACGAAATGTTCCATGTTGTGTTCGATGCAATGTCCGATGCAGAAATATGTGACAGACATCCTGAGAAAGATTTACGATAAACTCTATTGTAAATGACAAGCAAACATAACAAATAAAAGTTTAACTACCTTTTCGGGCCGGCAAACTGGCAACGAATAATAATGGTAAGTTTCTTGCGGGTTGAAATACGGTCCAACTTTGTTGACATAAAGAGGAACCTGAAAATTACCAGATCACGTTTAATTATCGTTTCGAGAAAAGACAAAACATTAGCTAATCCAAATACCTTTTCTCCACCCGTATATTTCGCTCCATGAGTAAAATATGGGGAAAGAAGAACAGCCACTATACACAAGCTGAGAATATTGAAAGTCGCCATGATGGAACTGGGCTTACAGGGAGTGATGGGAAAAAATGAAACGTGGCTCCGCGGACCTTGCGAATGCTTCAGAGAGCCGTTGCCATTGACAACAAACCTTTTACGCGATACGGTAGCTTTTCTTGAAGACAAAAACAAAACAAATTGTAATGTCCGTTTTACATTTTGTCTAAATGTTTTACTGGAAGAAACAGAAAACATGTGCTATATTAGGTCTATCTTAACCTCGTTCCCAGGGCCTTCTTCGAGAAGGCGGTCGAAGGAACTGGGATATGTTTGACCAAAAGATTCGGATTACCAGAAATCAATCACGAATACATATTATTCGCTGGAAATACATGTAACCTCCGAAAACGCCATTTCATCGAGTGCTAGTGACAAATACTCCATGGTTCTTGTTGCCTGCCCGTCCTCCGATTTTTTGCTCTCACCCCAATTTTCGCGCGGCCAAAAGGCGGAAAAATTCGTTCGAACGGGAATGCTTCCCACGCAGGCTATGGTTCTTGGAGATGGGTCTAATCTGAAGTTCAATTGACTCAATTGTATGTCACTATGAGGCCTTTTTAACACAGGGGGACCACGCAACCTGTTTGAGTAACATAACCGTTTGTAATTTTAGCGGAGCACTCGCCGGCCGAAGGCCCGCTGCGAAGCCCCATAGTCATGTGCTCGCCGCCGCCCGCCGCCCGTCGACGGTCGGGTAATACTGTTTTTGACAATTGCTAAAATTGAAAAATAGCCCGGTCGTCAATCTTAATTCTTGTGCTTCCGACCTTTCATCTTGGTTAAGTTTCACCTTAGTTAAGCTTGTTCAGGGGGCGACGCTGTTAGGCTCAGCCTATCTATATACATTATAGGAAATGTGAAGGATTTACCTAAAAATCATATTTTAGCGACGTATCGCCAAATGTATGTACTGATTAACGCTAAATAAACGTTAAATTACCTTTCTTGTTACGTGTTGTCGTCCTTTTGCCGTAGAAGTGATATTTTAAAACGATTTGATATAAAAGCAAGGCTGATAAACGGTACGGAAACGACTATATTTGTAAAAAATCCAATATTTCGAAAGGCACATCCTTTCTTCTTCAGGGTCTTACAGATAATCATTATCTGTAAGACCCTGAAGAAGAAAGGCTGTGCCTTTCGAAATATTGAATTTTTTACAAATATAGTCGTTTCCGTACCGTTTATTTATTTATTTTATTTATTACAATCTATGGATTAAAAACCAAAGGATGAACTGTAAAGGAGTCCTAGACCCCATATAAAAACAGATCACCTAAAAATATATAGAAACACAATAAAATAATAGTTTCAGAAAATACAGAAATATAAAGCTACTTAAAAATCACTAAAAAATTTCCTAACTCTAGACTTAAAAATATTTACATTATCAGAAACACGAATGTCTAACGGTAGTTGATTCCACTGGTCAGACTTGCTTTTTATATCAAATCGTTTCATTATTTTATAGCTGATTAGATCCTTTACCGTGGTCTTTGCATATACAGTTAAGTGATATTTTGACCGATTTTGGAGGATTCTGAGTTCGCCGTTGACTGTGCCTCTGCGGACCCCCCCTTTTTTTTTCTTCTTCGGTCTGAACATTATGAAAGTGATTTCTTTTTTTTTTTTGCGTTCGTCAAAAATCCTTACGTTTAATTTTAAAAATATATCGAACCGTGTCATTGTAAAACATAAGCTTACCGCAATATTACGTTACGTGTTAGCATTTCTTATTCACGGGTTGGGGTTTAGGAGCCTTTGATTTCTTACGAAAACAAAGGAGGGTGCGAAGCCTGCCTCGGGTTGGCAAAGTTATGGCTTAATTTTTGACTGAACAATTTAATGAATTACATCGATCCGCTGCCTTATAGATTTCGGGCTAAATTCTATGTCTAGCCTTCCGAAATTTTTTGTAAACTTTTCAATAACTATAGAAACCAGAAAATTAACGTAAGTCCAGAGGCGAACCATTTTATTTGAGACTTTTCAGAGGTACGCACAATCAGTTTTCAAACACTCCCCCTATCTCCTTCCCCCACCCTCAAGTCCCAAATCATTCTTTTTTTTTTCTGACTTTTTCAGGTACGCACGTGCACGTGCTCCGCCCCTGACTGCAAAACAGTCGGGGGGGGGGGGGGGGGGGGGTTCCTGCTCGTGGAGGACACGCGAAGCACCGATACTCGCGAGGAGGGAAGCGAAGCGCCAATCCTCGTGCGCGAGAAGAGGGCGGATTGAGATACAATACAATATTTTTTATTTAAACACGATAAAAATTAAAGCTGACGCTTGTGGGGTCGTGTTACAAAACTAAAATATTAAATGCTAATTTACATGTACTAAAAATCATAATAAATACATAATAACTCGGTGGTTTCCTACTAATATACACAAAAATCATCCCCAATGTGTTTCATGGCCTGAGGGGATTCAATATTAAAATCAAAATTTTTCAGTGTCCTAGAATTTTTCACTTTCTTCAAATAAGCATGTTTGCTGTTTACGTCGTTAAAATAAGGCGTTAAAGCGTTCCATAAAACAGAGCCTCTGATATGATTCCATGAAACAGGATACGAAGCTTTGTAGATAAGATTAGCCTGTCCCAGGTGTTAAGATCGTGTAAATGTGTCCTGATCGATGTCACTCTCTAATCCTCTTCGTCCCAGCTGAGACATAACGCCGATGTTACTGGCATCTATAAATTAACAGAAAGTCATGCGAATCAATTTAAATTTTTTATGGAAAATATTCAACCCAATTTTATTCAAAAACGCTCACATAGAATTTTTCAAACGTTGCAGTCTTGAAAACCTACATCTAGACTAAAGACGCATATAGTCGCATGTTTTTAAAGTTTAGGTCTACATGTTGAGAAAATTACTAATATGCAAAAACCATGACGTCATCAGATCGTCGTTAGGGTAACACCGATGTCAATCAAATCTACATTTTAAGGAAGTTTATTTCATTCCTAGAATATGTGGGAAGCAGCTTGTTTGACCGAGCTCAGACAGTGAAGTATCAGCCGTTCAAAGTTGGGATGTCGTGTCGCCAAAAAGAAAACAGTTGAGCCATTTTAGGGGACCTACGTAGTTTTTAATGACGGTCATTCCCCGAAATATGGGAGGAGGGGTGGGGTGGGGAGGGGTGGGGTGGTTTTGTGGTAGAGTGAGACAATCAAAGTATAGAGCAAGGCTGATACTACGTAGAAAATTGCTCTATACTTTGATTGTGTCTCTATTTTTGGCTGACTAGATCTGTTACAGATCCTACGTACACTGGCAACAGTTTCGTTCGCGGTCCTTTGCTTCTTATGTACAGTGAGAGCACTAGGAGACGACGCCATATGTGAGTTTGTTGTCAGTTCTATTCCTTGCTCCGATGTTTTTCCTTCGGGTATTCCGGTTTTCCTCCCTCCACAAAAACCAGCATTTTCAAATTCCAGTCATGTCGATCCGAAAACAGTGGAATTAAGAGCCACCTCGTGTTGCGCTGAAATTCTCTAGTATCTATTTTGTTTTATGTTTTTTAAATTCCCTGAAGGTTTTGGGGTAGTACAGATTCGTATTAAACACAATTATAATATCAAGAACTTATTCAGTTGTCGATGTCGTTATTAACTCCAAGTTTTCTAAGAATTAGTTGAATATGAAAATTCACCTATAATTCTCAAAGTGGACACCACTGTAAGGCGGTTGATCTCTTGAGGCAGACACCTCTCTAACGCGGACAGCGAACACTTTTATTGAAAAGTTCTGGTTCAAATACCTCTTAAGGCAGATACTAAAACTGCAGTTTTGTACAAATTTGACCAAACTCAACATTAATCACAAACTGATTTTATCATTCAAGAACAGGCAGAAATAACAACATTTCGCTTACCCTATTTCCATATGTTAGAGCAGTTTTCAATTGAGTGTGGTGAAACCAAAACCAAAATAATTACTCTGACCAATCACAGCTGTAGTAAACATTCCAATGAACCAATCAGAGCTCGAAGCAATTACATGTCGGCAGCGCCAAGCGCGGGAAAACGCGTGCGAGCAAGTCACGATTGGTTTTGGTGTTACTTCTGATTGGTCGAGAAAGTGGCGCGAGATTTTTTAGCCAATCACAAAGCGTAGCAATGAAAAACCAAAGCAATTGTTCATGATTGCCGAACTGCATATGAGATGGAGGTGGATTACTGTTCATCAAATTTGATTTCTTGACAGGCGCGGTCAAGAAATCAAAATTGCCATTCTTGTGGAATTTTGACCTTTTAGCCGGTATTTTTTTTTGCTGTCATCTCTTTATCAACTGGGATATTGTTCCTAACTCAGTGCAAGAGAGATTCTTCATACGTATGAGCAAGACATTACAATTATTTTCTCTTGGTATGAGCAAGTTGCATGCTCGCGTGTCCAAACTGGCGTGCAATTAAATTTTGTTCACACGATTCAAATTTGGTCTGGATAAACCGGCCCGTCTGCCAAGAAATCACGAAATTGCAAGATAATCTTCCCCAGGTTGACATAACAAATTCCAACAGATTACCACACTCTGAATATTACCATTTTGATAACTATTGCTCGCGTGATCAGTCAAATTTTTATGTACGACCGCTTGAGTTTTTCTTGCTACTCTTTTTGTGAAGACTAACTCTCATTTTCTTGTCATTTCAGCTAAGTTAATAGTGCTAGTTCACTTTAAGATTTATTCTTTGTTATTTAGTATTATTTATTACTCATTTACCTTTTCCGATTTGCTTAATTGTTATATACATGTACTTATTTTATTAATAGGGTTGTCTTACATTTTGTATGTTTTAGTATATTAATATTTCAATCAGTTTTATTCTGTATTTTGCACGTTCATGTGCAAACGAGTCTTGAATTCAACCCAACGGTGATTAGGCTCAATACAAAATTACGGAATATATTTTGAGAATTTTAGACACCGAAAAGAATTTTAGAAAACCTCGGGATTTTAGACAATGAGAAAAATTTGGTAGAATTTGAGAGAAATATCAGCTTCCAGGTGACACTTTGACAGTTGTACACAAGCAAAAACGTCGTGGAAGGATATATTTTGTTTTGCCGCTGACTAACTTGAGGGCTCACCCTCACAGTAGTGTATAGTGTCTACAGTGCAACCATGGCGGTGTCCCACTCAAATCATACTTTCCATGAATTCCATCTCTGTTGGTAGCAAATATGGCTAATGGCCCTTATCGTAGATGAGTACGCCACGCCAAGATATCAGCGGTTTCTCGCTTTCTTGACCCTATAGTCTCGTTTTGATGTTTACGAGAACCTTTGACGACGATGAACGTAAACATCAAAACGAGACTATAGGGTCAAGTAAGCGAGAAACCGCTGATATGTTGGCGTGGCGTACTCATCTACGATAAGGGCTATTCCAATGAGCCCTCTACAAGCTCACAGATAGAAACAAAAGAGAAACTTTAAGAATAATTCGAGAATTTTAGAAATTTTTGAAAGAATTTTAGAGCTATTTTGGAGAAATTCCGGGACCAATTTTAGCGATTTGATAAAAAAGAGCAAGGCTGATAAACGGTACGGGAACGACTATATTTGTAAAAAATCCAATATTTCGAAAGGCACAGCCTTTCTTCTTCAGGGTCTTACAGATAATGTAATTACAGATAATTATCTTATGTCTTATTATCTTATGTCTTACAGATAATTATCTGTAAGACCCTGAAGAAGAAAGGCTGTGCCTTTCGAAATATTGGATTTTTTACAAATATAGTCGTTTCCGTACCGTTTATCAGCCTTGCTTTTTTTATCAAATCGTTTTATTATTTTATAGCTGATTAGATCCTTTACTACAGGATCCGGTGCTTCTATCTCGTTACGGTGGTCTTTGCAAATACAGTTACTCGTTACCAATTTTAGCCCATTTTTCGGGAATTTTGTATCTAAGCCTAACCGTAATATTTGCGTAAATAAAATACTACTACTACTGCTATTCGCGTTACATTACGGGTCAGGTTTCCACCACCTCCGCATCCCCCCACCTCCGCATCCCCCCCACCTCCGCATCCCCCCCACCTCCGCATCCCCCCCACCTCCGCATCCCCCCCCACCTCCGCATCCCCCCCACCTCCGCATCCCCCCACCTCCGCATCCCCCCACCTCCGCATCCCCCCACCTCCGCATCCCCCCCACCTCCGCATCCCCCCCACCTCCGCATCCCCCCACCTCCGCATCCCCCCCACCTCCGCATCCCCCCACCTCCTTCTATCCCCTCGGTTTACGTTTCCCATTAGGAAGCTTTAGCAGCCACGACGCCGACAGCAGCGAGAACGGCACAAAACAATAGGTTTAAAGGAAACCTCCACTATTATAACAATTGGACGTAAAATTGTTGGAAATGACGTTTAAATTTCAATTATGTTAATTGCAAGTGGAAATATAATTTTAGTGTACACGAAAATTGGATATGAATATCGCCTATTTTCGCTTTTAAACTTCCCGCGCGCCGTCAGTTTGAATATTTATGACGTCATATGGTTGCCAAATTGTTCCAAACAAAAGAACGTCGATTCTTAACAATAGCGGCAACCAAATGACGTCATAAAAATTCAAAATGGCGGCGCGCGGGAAGTTTAAAAAGAAAAATAGGCGATATATATATCCATTTTTTTGTACACTGAAATTTCCTTCCTATTTGTTATTAAAAAAATTGAAATTTAGACTTTATTACAAACAATTTAACGTCAACTTGTTATCACAATGGAGGTTCCCTTTACTGCGCCTTTCAATAACATGAGGAATTTGAAATTCAAATCTCCACCAACAGTTGCGTTTTACACTGCCGTCAATCATCTTAGCTTACCTCTCAGGAAACAGATCTTCACTTCAATGAGGTCAAAAGGTCACGTCCGTGCATTATGATTGGTAGATTTCGATCCACTTTGTTTGTTTCTTTTTTACATGGTCCGTTGGCTTTCGTATTAATTATGATTGACTGCAGGGAATAACTCAACTGTTGGTGGAGATTTGAATTTTAAATTACACATGTTATTGAAAGGCGCAGTAATGAGCGAAAACAATGCCTCTGCACGTGCGTTTTACATTTTGGTACATTTCTTAACAGTTCTCTGCTAAACAACAACGTCAAATGATCAAATTATAGGTTTTGTGGAGAACGTGAACATACGACGGTCAACTTATCTTTCTCTATTTGAACTTGAAAGCCGTCCCTACGAATTAAGCTCCTGGATATTTCAGTAACATTACCCAAATTCAAGAAATTGGAACAATTGTAAAGTAGTTTCAAAAGGCGGGATTCTAATTTTATTGACGTTTTCCTTGCCGTTGCCGTCGTGTTTGCTAAAGCTTCGTATTCTCTGATCTGACTCGTCCGCTGAATCGCGTGACTAAATACCAAGCCGCGGTAGACTGGTAACTACTTCCGGCATGCGCCAACGTTTGTTTCTGTTTAGACAAAAGATGGCGTCCACGTTTGTGGAAGCCTCACCTGAGTTTAATCAGCTTTTTAGAGACATATCTTTACTGTTTTCTCCAGCAGAATCAAAAGATGTTGTGCAGTCGGCAAAAAGGATTTATGGAAAACAATTTTATTCGCTTGGAGATCAAGATTTGTTGTCGTGTTTGGCTCATTTGCATAAGTTTGGTTATGTGTCGAACACGAATTTGACGCTACTCAAGGAGTTTGTCGCTCCAAAATCTGACAAAAAAGAGGACATAAGTGATGCGATTGAGAATTTCAAGGTCTCCTTTCTGTCTCAGGCTAAATCGAAGATGGAATTGCAAGGAAGAAGCGATGAAATCAAGAAAATCACGGAAAGACTTCAAATGGGGCAAACAGCTGTTGTTAATTTGTATGGATCAGCGGGTGTTGGTAAGACAACTCTTGCTAAAGAGGTTTGTGCAAAATGGCCGGGAAAGTTTTATGTTTTCGACTTAAGAGAAGCTAAAGACATGGTGGCACTTTATATTCAGATGATGCAAACCCTTGAACCAACTGACCGTGTCAGTAATGTAAGTCTGAGTTATGTTGTTGGAAGAATTCATGACCAAGTTGAAAAGAAAAGCAAAGGTCAGCCCGTTCTGTTTCTTCTTGACAATGTTGAACAGTTTACTGGCGAACAGGGTGAGAATGGCGAGCACTTAAGGACAGATTTTATGGAGTTTTTAGGGAAGCTTCTAGAATATAATGACAAAGGGAAGACGAGAACATTGAACATACTTCTGACTTCAAGAAATCCATTCCATGATCCAGAAAAGGTTGTGATCGATTTTAAGTTAGGGCCCCTTGATGATTCTTTTTCAGAGGAAATCTTGCTTCCTATGAAAAAATCATATGTTAATGCTCAGCAAAAAAAGAAGCTTCTTTGCATCTGTAAAGGAATTCCACTTTTTTTGAAAGGTATAGCTGCAGTTTTAAGGCAGGGAAGAAAATCTCCTGATGATGTGATTGTTGTAATAGAAAAACATACAGCTTCTGAAAGAGAAGCTGGCTCTCAGATGAAATCCAAATTGGAAGAGGATGCTGAAAAGCCATCTGATTTGCAAGAAGATGAAGTTGATGAAGTGATCAAAGAAATGTTTGATACACTTCCATCTGACAGCTTAAAATTGTGTGCAGTATCCATTTCGTTGTTCTGTGGACCCTTTTCTGCTTCCACTGCAGCCAAAGTTCTTGGTGTTACGCCACCAGAAGCTGCAGCCCAGCTTGAGGGACTGGTGACCAGTGCAATTATTGATGTAGTCCAACAAGAAGCCAAGGAGTGTATGTACGACATTCATCCACTTTTGAGAAAGTACGCTGACAGCATAAAAAATGATGCAAAGTTCCTTGAATGTTATAATGAAGCAAAGGGGCGATTCCGTGAACACTTTTGGTCCAAGATGGAAACAATTGCAAGATTGATAGAGTCTGACTTTGTGAAAGCTTTCAATAAGTTTGCAGAAGATCGAAAAAACTATGACTTTGCCATTGATCATGTTGATATCTCGTTGCTGCCAGAGTACTTCAGTGTTCCAGGTGAATTCCGTCAAAATGCATTGATCACATCCATTTTCCATACTATGATGCCAGAAGAAAAACAGACTGAACTATTTCATTCCTGGGCTGAGAAGTGCGAAGATGACGGAAAGTCTGGTATGATGTTTCTTTTTTAAACAAACAACAATGAAATTAGAGTGGTTTTCTATATTGAGTGTCGAAGTAAACTTCATTGACCAATCAGAAGTAAAACCAAAACCTTACGTGTCTTACTCGCACACATTCTCCTGCACTAATGGTTCCTAATGCATGTCCCAATCCCGGGAGGGGGAACTCCCATTTAAAAATGACAGGGGTGCTTGTCATACCTTTCGTGGGACCAAATTTGTAGATCATTTGGTACCACGCATACTGTAGGGTACTAAAAGCTAAAATAACCACCGTTACAATTATCGTGGTACCATTATGAGTACCTTATTCTTACTAATTACTAGCAGTAATCGGAGATTATGGAGGCGCGTTCGAAGGAACTTCCGGCGGAAATGAGCCCCTGAAAAAAGCAATAGGGGCGGCCATTTGGAAGACCGTCTACCAAAAAATCTCAAATTTTACTGCATGTAAACCACAGGACAACCAACACGAACCAAATTAGAATTGCGTTCTTCGAACGCGATTACTTAATTTCGCGAAAATTCGGGAGCCGTATTTCGCGAGTATAAATGTTCGCGATTCCAGGAAAAAAACTAAACGAAATTGTATTTAATTTCGCGATTTTTCCATTTCTTTTATCTCCCAAACTCAAAAATATTGTTCACAAAATAGCTATAGAAAAATATCAAGAGTTACGCGCTTTCTACATTTACCAGGTGGCTTTGTCAACGTTGAGGTTCCTGAGTCAAAGCGCCGAGATCTCCTCAACCTTATCGATTTATGGATTGTTTTCTTATGCAGTATAATATGGTATTAAATTTCGCGATTTTAATTTTCGCGCTCTCTTTTTTTCGCGAGTAGTAATTTTCGCGATTTTTTCCAAAACGCGAAAATCGCGAACTTTAGTACGCGCGAAATTTAGTGCGAATAAGGTATACAAATATGAGCCGAAAATATAACACGGGAACTATATGTCAGTCAACTGATATTAATTGTTTTCATTCATCAGTCACAGTTCATGTGTTGTTTTAGAATTGGTACCTCCTAGGGGTAAAAATCCATGTGAGCCAGACCTATCAAACAAGATTCTGGTACCTTTTAGGGTGTTTTTAAAAACTTTTGACGAGCTACCACACCCACTGGCATGTCATTTAATGCGAGAACACCCCACCCCGGGGTCCAAATATGCGTCGCCATTATTCATTACGGCTATATAATTTATGTGATAAGCTTCTGGGAAGATTCCTATTGCATTTTGCAAGCAATAATTAGTGTTCCAGTTGTGATGAATTTGGCTGTTTTCATTTCTCTGTAGGTTCTCTTTTTCGAGCTCAGTTGAGATGTTGGGAAGCTCGGCAGGTTTTAAACGCTCATGGCACTCATAAAGCTTTTGAAGTGTTACAAAAGGCATCATCATCGTTAGGATACGTTCAAGATAAATCTACAGAAGATTTCAAGCTGACTCAAGGCCTTTTCTTTTATGTTGAGGGAGAAATCAATTTTAAAAAAAGCGATTACAAGAAAGCACTAGAATCCTTAAAATCATCTTTAGACCTCATGGAGGAACCGTTAAAGCCTGACACCAATCTTTCCAGGTGCTATAACGCTATGGGGAATTGCTATTCTAGGCTTAACAAAGTGGAGAGAGCACTTGAGTTCTACAACAAAGCACTGAAGATGCGAGTGGAACTGTCTGGGTCTGAAAATCACTATGACATGCCGGTGTACAAGAATCAAATCGGCAATGTCTATCAGAGTAATGGGGAATTTGATAAGGCAGTGGAATGCTACCTAGATGCTCTGAGACTTTTGAAAAAACTCGAACTGTCGGGTTACGAACACGAAGCAGTTTTTTGTCGGAATCTTGCCAATGTATATAGTTTTCAAGGCAAGTATAGTGAAGCTATTGAACCAGCAGAGAAGGCATACAACATCAGAATGAAACGGCTTGGAAAACATCCCGAAACCGTGCGAAGCATTTACCAACTTGGAGTGATTCAAGCAAACTTATATGCATTTGACAAAGCCTTAGAATTTTTTCGAAAAGCCTGGGAAATGGAAAAATCGCTGGAGGCGGGGAACCGAAGTGAGGTTTGGCGAAAGATTATTTCTGGCGTCTTTGGCATGTGCCAGATAGAAACAGAGAACGAAGAATTTAGGCAAGACGCTTTGGCGTTTTGTCAGCGTTACTGGGAAAAAGAGAAGGAGTCTCCACAGTTTAGCTTCACCGCGGTTAACAATAAGGAAATTATTGATGCCATTTTGTCTCTGCTTGGGGCCGACAAGAAAAAAGACGGAGCTGCAAGAGACTTGTATGAGAAAGAAGCTCTATGGTTCTATGATGGAATGCAGAAAGCTACCGAGGAAGACTTTTACAATGATTTTGATCAGGCAACAGAGAGTAAAGTGCTTAACGAAATGCTGACAAAGAGAATTGAATTCTTGAACAACTTAATTTACTTCTGTCGTCAACACGATAAGAAAGAACAACTTATTCTAAAGCACAAAGGAATAAAGTTGAAGCTCTTGAAAACAGTGCTTGAAAGGTTAGACTTTGTTGGCGAGGAAGGACACGAGAATTCGAAAGCAACACTGAAAAGTGAGGTGGAACAGTTGTTGAAGGAGAAAGGTTTAGGAGAGAAAGGAAGTATCACAGAATTTCGAGAAAATCTCTTGAGCATTTGGCAACAGCAGTGGGAAGAAGGAAAAGGAGCAGATGAGTCGAAGAAGATGTTGGTGGCTAGAGAGAGAATGATCCAAGGAATACTCCAACTGTGTAAAGAGCTAGAGAAAAAGGAACTTGGCAGGAGATATAAGGAAGAAGCTCTATGGTTCTATGATGGAATGCAGAAAGCTACTGAGGAAGACTTTTACAATGATTTTGATCAGGCAACAGAGAGTAAAGTGCTTAACGAAATGCTAAGAAAGAGAATTGAATTCTTGGACAACTTAATTGACTTCTGTCGTCAACACGATAAGAAAGAACAACTTGTTCTAAAGCACAAAGGAAAAAAGTTGAAACTCTTCAAAAAAGTGCTTGAAAGGTTAGACTTTGTTGGCGAGAAAGGACACGAGAAAACAACACTGAAAAGTGAGGTGGAACAGTTGTTGAAGAATAAAGGTTTAGGAGAGAAAGGAAGTATCACAGAATTTCGAGAAAATCTCTTGAGCATTTGGCAACAGCACTGGGAAGAAGGCAAAGGAGCAGATGAGTCGAAGAAGATGTTGGTGGCTAGAGAGAGAATGATCAAAGGAATACTCCAACTGTGTAAAGAGCTTAAGAAAAAGGAACTTCGCAGGAGATATAAGGAAGAAGCCTTGAGCTTTTACGAGAGATTGTGGGAAATAAAGCATGCTAAAATGAAGCCTCCTGAGATGGAGGCTTTTCTCAATCAGATTAAACGCCTAGCTTCATCGATTGGAGATCGTGAAAGAGTGAAGGTCTACCGTGATGTCTTTCAGGTGGGTTTTTAAGGATGAATATAGTTCGTAATGCCGGAATTCAATGTTTGTTGATGTTTCTTTCTTCCATGAGTTCACATTCTTTAACGTGTCAGTCGCAGAAATTTGTTGTTCTCTAACCTTTGCTCAAACTGGTTCAGTGCCAGCTGTGTTGCACTAGGCTGTGTTAACACGGTAACAATGTATCATTTCATTTCGATATTGACGTAATTAACACGAAGGCCATGTCATTGTTTACACTTTAAAATGAATAGATCATCCGATAAAAATGCACGTATTGCAGATAGAAAGTGCGTGTGGAATTTGGTTATGCTGGCCAAATTTGGTGGAGAAAGTGGACGGAAAGCTGCTAAAATGACAACAACAACAACAACAACAACAACAACAAACAGACAAACAAACAAAAGGTATAATCAGCTTCGAATGCTCCCTTCAAGTGTTCTAGCTTTTGCTTTTGTATACAACCCCAGGGTACAACTCCGAAGTCACATCTGCTTTTTACTGCTGAATGTACCGTTTCGAGTCTATAGAACTAGGTAATAATTTAATTGCGATGTGTAAATTTTAATTTTTTTTATCAGACTTTGAGACAGAAACAACAACCAGGTGCCACACTAAGACCAAAGGGTAATGTATTGTTATGTTTTCTTTTTCAAAAGTCATTTAACCCTTTGACGACGGCCAGCTAGTAGTGAAAAAGGCGCATTTTTAACCCAATCGTCCTTTTTGGACCGGTTTTCTGCTAATTAGCATGGAAATGGCTAAACATGAGATTTCCAACACTAACGGCGCACTTTTCTACAAATTGGATGCAATTAAGCTTCATTTTTGTTTTTTGGCGCATGCGCATAACCCAAAATTGGGACTGCGGATCTATTTCGATCTTTCTTTCTTCCTCTCTTTCTTGCCTTTACCTTTCTTTTTTATATCTAGTTTTTTTGCCCACTTAATGGGAAAATGGAATTGTGGTTGGCTAACTTTCTAGGAAAGGGGAAAATTTCATCCGCCGAGAGTAGTAGGTAAATAGCGAAATTGGAAGTGGATTTTTCCTCAAAATGTTAGTAGGTTTGTCGTGTGTAACTCTGGCAGGATTAGTTAGAATTTCCAAAGTGAGGCACCTGTGCAGAGATCTATCCTTCCTGAATTCGCTGCTTTCCAACTAATTGCTCAACTCTAAGCTAAATGGCCTCAGAAATGCATAATCTGCATCGTTCAATAAGGAACGAAAACGACCTCAGCCGTCGCCAGAGGGTTAAATACAAACTGTTACATACACGATTCATTGTGTAAGTTTTTACCGATCTTCTTTCAGTCTCCTTTTCCGCGTTATCATCATCATCATCATCATTAACATCATGGTGACTGCGAAACGTCGGTTTTTATTTTTATTTTTATTTTTTGCTTGTACTTACAAATATTATTTCTACAGTCAAACCCCGCTAATGTATGTAATGTAAGCGGATTCTCATAAATGACGTAGTTTAAACGTTCTATTGTTCTTACGGGAAACTGGAGTAAATTATCACAATCTAACCCCACCAAGACACTGAATAATTATGACTAGACAAAAGATTGTGTTTAACTATATGCTTAGTGAAAATTTTAACTCCTATAATTAGCCAAATTGTCCGTATTAACGAGGTCGACTTTGAATGACATTGTTTTAGTCTGGACGGGAAAAAACTGTCCGTTGTCCGTATTAACGAGTGTCTGTGTTAAACGGGCAAACGTTAGGGAAAATGTATGGACTTTCGGCAGGGACCAAGAATACTATCTATAATAACGGGGTGTCCGTATTAAGCGGGCAAATGTTAGAGAGAATATATGGGCTTTCGCAGGGACCAAGAATACTATCTATAATAACGGGGTGTCCGTATTAAGCGGACAAATGTTAGAGAGAATGTATGGGCTTTCGGCAGGGACCAAGAATACTATCTATAATAACGGGGTGTCCGTATTAAGCGGGTAAATTTTAGAGAGATTGTATGGGTGTTCGGCAGGGACCATGACAACTCTCCGTAATAACGGGGTGTCCGTATAAAGTGGGTGTCCGTAAAGCGGGCTTCGACGGAATTTTTAAGTTCGTAATTTATTCTTTTACGTTATCCGCGATCCTGCTAACCTTAATTGTAATTCATAGCAAACGGTTTCTCTTAATCATTTCTATGGTAGAATATGAATTGCTTCAAATGGAAAAGAGACCTTTCCTCAAAGAATCCCGGCTTTCGACATCTACAAATGCCAGTGAAGAGACAGAAGGGAGAGAAGTGGAATCCGAAGAAGAATCCGAGGAGGAAATTGAAGTTGAAGAAGATTCTAGTGTCGTTACCATCTTCAAGTAAGTGCCTTCATTTCAGTAAATATGTTCAATACATACGGTAACCATAGTATATATACATTTATCTATATTAGAATGGACAAACATTTTTTGGCCAAGACACGTCTTGAGTCAACTTAACCCTTTCACACCCAGAGTCAATTATAGAGACATGTAGTGTAGTTCTAACTTTTGAGTCTGTCAACGTCCTATGGTGTGACCATTCAAATGAAACCTCTTCAGCAATACTTTTACATGGTACCATTTGTTCTAACTTCTGAGTCTGTGGATCAAATCCTATGGTGTGACCATTCAAACGAAACCTCTTCAGCAGTACTTTTGCATGGTATCATTTGTTTTTCAATATTTTACGAAATAGAATTTGGGATTTTTCTTGAATTTTGAGTTTTGACATTCTTGGGAGTTCAAGGGTTAAGGACGTTCGTGAAAAAATACCCAGATTTTGAAAAATTGGAACCCGTAAATGGACATACTGACGATGAATTCCTGGATACAAACTTTCCTAGTCAAACTAACTTTCTCAAATTTTGTACAAGTGAGTCTATTGAGTAAATAATTTTTAAATAACAAATGTCATCCTTTCAAGGAAACTTAACTATTTACAAACTTTTTACAGCTACAATATCAGCGGAATTCACAACAGAAACAATTCAACTTTTTCACCGAACATCCAAGCGAATGAAACCTAAGCAAAGTTAACACAACACAACGGCTACCAACCCTTTATTTTCTTCCTTGGCGAGCGCACTGGACATGACATGTGATTGCAAAATGAATTTTGTACGCAGTAAGGATGCGTAAAACAATTAGCGCGAACGTCTTTAAAACACGGAAAATTTACATAGCTTATTTATCTCGTGGTTACCATGATGACATCGAGATTTTGTGGTCTGTTGGCGCCACGTCAGCAAGAGAGAATCGGGTTACCTCGTATAGCTAGTTAAAGTTAGTGGGTACATGCAAATTGACCAAGCAACCAAAACGTTATATCAAGCGGTTTCTTTGTCCTAGATGTCAAAGGAAGAGTCATTGCAGAAAATAGTCAACGACTTTAGGGGATACGTTTTACCCAATCTCGTCATACATGGGTACAAAAGCTTTCAAGTAAAAGACAACCTGGAAATCGTGTTACCTCTGCGTTTGTAGCGTTTTTCACGACTATTCTGATCCATACTCGCTTCGTGTTGTAATAAACGATTGATTTATTGATTGATTGATTGATTGATTGATTGATTGATTGATTGATTGATTGATTGATTGATTGATTGATTGATTGATTGATTGATTGATTGATTGATTGATTGCAGAGGAACAGTGACAAGTGAAGGCGCTCACTGGGACTCGAAAGTAGGGGCTGTCCACCTAACGTTCCCTCCTAATGCTGTGTCTAAGCCCACGTCAATAGTGATCCACAAATGGAATTGCAGTGCCTGTTCACCCCCACTTGAGGAGCACGAGGCTATTGTCAGCAACGTGATTGAAATTTCTACCATCACTAGACAAGCTATGCAATTCAATGCTGATGTGAAGTTGTTCCTCTCTCACAGTGCGCCGGACCTACAGGGCTATGAAGTAGTTGTCAAAAGGCAGATCGACGGAGATGAATGGGAAGACGTGAATGGAACAAAGGACTTATTGCACCTGTCAGGTTTAAAGATTTTCTTATGATAGGGCAGACTGGCGCATGCGTTGTTGCTAAACCTTTAGAGCCTCAATTGTGGAGAGGGATGGAGTCTGCATGCTACATCTCCCTTCACTGATAGGCTTTTTTATCCTATGAAAGCATGGTGATGTAGAAGCTGGCATGTCTGGCTTTCAGTTGGAAGGGATGTGGTTCTACATCTACATTTATAACTTGCAAACTCCTTGCCAGGACTTGTCGCAAATGCGCAAAAGAAGTCCGAGGTGGACTCTCCTCCGTGATCACTTACCTTACAGAAAATAGACAAATACCAGTGCATATGGAAGTTGTTGCTCATTTACCAAATATATTGTTGCAGATATCGAAGATGATTACCCTTCTCCCAAGGATATTCCGGACTTTTACTTTCCTGTAGCACAAGCTGACATAACCAAGTGCTCGATATATGCAGTGGTTTGTCGTCTCACGTCATCTCCCCCTTATACCATTACATCCACTGGTGGTGTCTTTAGTCATCCTGACTTTCCAGGCGTAACGATTACCATCCCCGAGAATGCTGTTGCATCCGATGCAAAGTTTCCTCTGAAGTTAAAGGTAGGTGTAATTACATATTAAAGGTACACTATCCCAACTCATATATCGTGTTTTCATGATCCTATTATGGCCAGTAGCTTGCTTTATTATCGTGAAATACAAAGAAAAAATCGCTAAAAGTAATGTAAGCAAAAAAATATTAACTAATTAAAGAAGCAAAATAACACGGTTAAAAAAAGTCAAAATTCCACAAGAATGACAAGTTTGATTTCTCGACCGCCTGTCACGAAATCAAATTTAATAAAATGTAATCCACTTCCATCCTTGCAATCCTGCACTTTTTCTCCAAACTACTGCTTCTGTTTTGCTCTATAGAATCTTTTTATCCAGTTAAGTTGTATATTTGGGTGCATTTGGCGAAATAACCTGGAAATTTTCACGGAAATAACTCCTTGCGTAAGACACAACTCGTGTGGTCTCGATCGGTTGTAGTCGTAATAATGAAAATTCAGTGACTTCTTCATCTTCAACTTATTAATTTCAAATTACAACGAACGTATAAAAATGAAGTACATTTTGCAACGGATTTTTTTTTTTCATTTTGTGCCAAGTACAACTTTTGTGTATAAATTTATTCAAAAAGGAACGTGCTTTAATTCTCAATCATTGTGGCATCTGTGAAATTCCAGTCTTTCGAGTTTCATGCACGTGGCTTAGATGACCTCGACATCGATTTATATATTATATATACAGCTCTTGTAATTTACATTACAAAAAAACGTTGTTGTCGTTGTTCCAAAAACCTTGCAACTAAAGACTAGCAAAATCTGACAGTGAAATACTAAAAATACGGCAATAGGAGATGTTTCGTTTTCCAAATACCGAAAAATGCGATTTTTTGTGATCATTCTTCATATTGTTATTGCGGAATACGTTTAATCGAACGCACCCTAGATGAAGTGTTCGATTTCTGTCAGTTTCAATTTATTTGGCGCTTTAAGGACTATTCTTACCCCAGACGATCAAACTCGAAGCATGTGCCAGGAAGAACAAAGGTCTTGACGGTACTTTTGTTTTTGCAATCCTGATTGTCTAGGTGCAAGAGGTCCCAAATAAGGAATTTGAAGGTCAAGATGTGTTGATTGGACCTGTACTGCGAATCATCTGCCCCCAAGTCGTCCACTTCTTGAAGCCCGTCACAATTCAGTTGCCAGTTTCCCTTCGAGACGAACAGGAGGGAATTCCGGATCCCTCAACTTGCCGTGTCAGAGTGTTTTTCCTGAAGTCTGATGGTGAACATAAAGAATGGATTGAAATCACTGACGAACTTATTAACCCTGCAAGTTTTGATGGGACGTTTGTTAGGTTCCAGGTCGATCGCTTCTCTGGGTATGGAAATTTTGTATGGTTGTATATGTTGTTGTCGATGGACGTTCGCGTGAAATTGCCAGTAAAATCTGTTAATATTTATCATAATTGCAAGCATTATGCTTGTAGTTTTCGTTTCTCCTTTGACTGGCGCGTTGCCTTTTTTACCTGAAGGTCTGGTGTTTAGGGCCGTATTGTCTTTCTTCACTGTAAGGTGCACAAGTGGGCACAAATGAAACATTGGAGAAATCGAGAAAATTCTGGGGTAACTTAACCTGGGATCAAGCGCGAACGCGCGAAAGTTGGCGGAAGGGCCCCGCACTCCGCCAACTTTCCCTCCGAGAAAAAAGGAGCGCCTGATCGCACGTTACAGGTGACTCTGCAATGGATGACTGTACACGACTCGAAATGATCCATTATCCCAAATGATCCCCGATTCCGAAATGATCCCTAAATCGACCAGAACACGACCCGAAATCATCCCCGACCCCAAATGATCCCCAAATATTTTTACACTGACCCCGAAAAGATCCCCAATGAATAGCGCTTTGCACTATTACTAAAAATAGATAGACCCCCTACATGACTCAGACAAAGTTTCCTGTCTGCTCAAAGGCTTTGTATGAGCGTGATGTCTTTTGGATATGAAAAATCGGTGAAATCAGCGGTAAACGTGATTCGAACGTTTTGGGGGCTTCAAATATAATAAATACAAGGCAATGTTACATTAGGGAGTGAAAAACTGATTCAAGAAATGTAGATTTTGGCTTAAAATTCAACAAATTATGTGAATGCTACATGATTTGTTGAAATTTGTTGATTTTTTGAAATTATGTGGAGGCTACATGATGAAATCCGATCATCGGACTTCCAATATATTAGCCCTCATGTGATAAGAAAACATTTTACGACTTGTGCCCAAAATTAAGGAAAAGAAAAAAGTAAGTTTTTGTATTTTTCTTGTACGACTAAGATGTGTGCATTGCTTGCTTGGAAAAAGATGCGTAAATAGGTTCCAAATGATCCAGAATCAGTGTTTTTGATACAAATACTGAACCGTTTATCGACCCGCGTTAATCATACAAGCAAAGCTGAACAAAAGGTCCTGAAGATGACAACGCGAATTTGTTTTTGCGCAAAAATCCTGTCTTTGAGCCTATATTCTAAGGATACTGATTATATACTGTACAATTTGGAGAGAATATAGGCTGCAATTGGATAAATTAGAGAGCTGCGCACTCTCGAGTATTCGGCCAACGGGTATAAACTTTTCTATTGCTTCCCGCGGTCGCATTAAAACAGCATTAAACTAAACGTATCCTTTTAGTGGGGTCGCAATGGACAGATTATCATTTCTTTTCACCATCATTGAAACCTGCCTATTTTTGCCATAGACTACTTTACCGCTTCGTTCTATATGCTTCGCTTCTAACGGCTCAGCTGTATATGCTGCAAACTGAACCTCTCAAGAGTGAAATCTTTCAGACAATAATAATTTGCCGCCCTCTATCAATTTTTTGCATTTTCACCAAAATTTGAGATGTTCCAAGAATAGTTTTTAGGTTTTCTATTCAACATTGACCCAGGTGTTCAATTGTCTTGCGAAAATAGTGATAAAAGCAGCATCAAAGTCTTCGCCAACACCATTTTCCCATACAAAATTCTTATGCAGATAACACATGGAAGAGTTTGTTTGTCTGAGTCACAACGGGGGCCAAAAGTATGTGACATCATTAGTGCAAAGCGCTATTATCGGAATGGAATGAGATGACGTTTCAGTTCCGAGGATGCTGGAATTGCAAAAATAAATTGTTTTAGTAATTCCAGCATCAAGACAATAAATTAAAGAAATTTTGACTCCAATTGTTTGACGTGTTCAGATCATGTATTAGTTAATTGTGGACAATTTATCTAGAAAAGAATAATTATAACTCATTTTTTAATTTTTTAACTTCCTGTAGTGTGCATTAACGTTTATTTTCATTGACCTTGTAAGACACAGCTGCTATTGTTTTTAGGGCTAGGGTACATTGTTGTGTTCTTTGTTCCATTGTTCTCTCGAAGGGTATCGAACCAATGGTGTGAGACCTTACGAGAACTGTTACATCGCCCATGCATTCTGCTGATTTTGTTTAATTTCACTCCAATTTTTACTTCTTTCAGATATCTGCCTGTTCTAGTTCTAAAGTGGTGCAAAGAAAATGTTGTTGGAATTATTAGTTACCTTTCCAACCTAGCTTTAGCCAGACTGGCAGTCTTCTTCGCTTACTTCAGTCTTCCGTCAGAACGTTCTTGTTCCCAAGACATTTTGCACCTTATTTGCTGCCCTGCTCACCTTAGAGATGAGGTAGCTGACGATCTTGAAGACAAATGCGTAACACTAAGTGAGGAAAGTTCTACGAGAAACATGATACCAGGGCACGACAAGGCGTTCGTGTTTGTATCAGGGGGGATAACTCCATTAAAAACGGAGGACATGGATGACTTTCATCTCAGGTATTAAGTGTAGATACTATCAAGTACAAAAATAGTCAAACGAAGGGATGGAATCACGCACGTCTTCGATAAGTGAATGTAATTGTCGATATCCAAATCTTGACAGTTCGAAGATTCGATCGCTTACTGTATGTCTTTGGACGATCGGTAGCTCTGAGGGAAAACTTTCAAACCGGAATAATGAGGATCCAAATCCACCACTCAGATCCACTAGCAAACATTTTACAGTGACGCATTTCGATAGTGACGCTCAACATCAAAAGTGACTACATCAAAGATAACTGTCAAACGCACACCCACACATACAAAAAATCTGTGCCGCATTTTTTTAACTTGTGAAATTCAGCGGTTTAGCACCTTTTTCCCTTGGTATATTAAATGATTTTTCTTGTCATTAACCACAGTTATTAGAAACGAAAATTTAAGGCAATATCCAGTTCTGTATGGCAAAGGTAACGCCAATATGTTACATGAAAAAAATTTCTATTTTATTCGCTTAGCTAGATCACGTTTAGTTCAAGTGCATTTATGTACTTGAATGTGCTCATCAATTACCTTGAATATTTATGTTTTTAACAGGCTTGAAAGAAATGCGCGGTTCACGAAAGAATTGCCGGTTCGCTTAAGTAGTGACCAGGTTCTATCACATGTGGAATTTCGCAGCACTCCGGAGCTTGAAGAGAAAAATTTGTTGTCTAGATTGAACTTAAAATTGCCCACTCCGAAGGGTCATAGTACGGTAAGTCCTCGATCAATGATTTTATAGATCAGAGCTGATGTCCTTGGGAATGTCTTAAAGGACACTGTCCCGCCGAAATGACAAAGCAGTGTTTACTTTATTGGATAAAAGGATTCTATAGAGCAAAACAGAAGCTATACTTTGAAGAAAAAGTGCAGGATTACAAGGATGGAAGTGGATTACAGTTCATCAATTTTGATTTCGTGACAGGCGGTCGAGAAATTAAAGTTTCCATTCTGGTAGAATTTTGAGTTTTTCAGTCGTTATTTTGTCTTTTTAGATCATATTTCTTTGCGTTCATCAGTTTTGAAGAATTTTTTTTCATCATGAAATATATTTCAAGATAATAAAGCAAGCTTAAGGTGGCTCACAACAGTTTCTACTAATTTCCTGTACTTACATTTTGATGGATCTGTACTACCCACATTATAAGCTAGTACTACAATAATGGTGTCAAACAAATGCCCAATCATTGGTGAACAAGTTGTGGTCTCTTTTATGATGTAACAGGTTACCATAGTAACTGTATAACCTGTTAAAGACACCCTTAATTTTAGCTTTACTTGCTTATAACTAAAAATCGAGCTGGATGACCCCCATTTTTTTATTATCGAATTGTTACATGTTAAGATACAACGTTTTGCAAAGTTTAAAAAAGTTCTGTACATAGGGTTCAGAGCCACCTGAAAACACGATTTTTCAGCCGGAACGGTGACCCTTTAACCCGTCACAATATTACTGAGTTTAGAACGAAGAATTACGGACTTCAGTGGAATACACTATTTATAGACTAAGGCCAGTTTGATACTATTCTAGGTTACGAAGTTCTCGCAAAAAGGACACACGGTTACACAGTAACTTGCGATCAGGCCGAGAGTTCTACACACGCAAGGGAGTATTTCAGTTCCGAAAGTTAAAACAAGTTCGGTTTAAGTGTTTCCCAGTTGACAGTTTTTATGGAACGCAAACGCTTCTCTGTCCAATTTAAATGCAAACAAAGCCAAAATTTGGGGAACTACTACTAAACCGGAAGAGACTGAGATAATAACAACTTCAAACTCATCGCTCATAGGTTTCTTTAGGTATGGCGCAATAATGTATAATGCATAGTGCCAAGCAGTTCACGATAATTATGAAACTTCTTATCGGCCCTTTGGAAGGATAGAAACAATATTCCGTTCAGTTCAAGTCTGCATTTCACGTTTATTATTGTTTTCGTAGGACGTGTTTGTTTTATCAACAAACGTCCAGTTCACGAGTTTTCCCTTCAGGTTAATTAGTAGTACCCCAAAATACGTGGGGGTGCGGGAAGAGATGGTTAAAATATCATGCGCAGTACGAAACCCCTCCGGGTCATAATCACGCTGTTCTTGTAAGGTGATCAGGCCTAGCTTATTTTGTTAAAGCTTGCTCCGCTGTTCCACTTGAGGATAGTGTCATGCTGTGAAGCGATACTTTTATGTTTTCTCGTAGTAAAATTTTTGAAATTTTCTTTTGCTTTGCCGCACCTGATGGTAATAAAGTAGATATTAAAATATTCAATTTTGGTTGCCTTGCAGGAATTGCTTCCTTCCACCTCATTTGGCACTGCACAAAGTCCTTCAGTGCATTCTGGTGAAACATTGAAAGTTGTTCTCTTGGCTAAAGAGTGGGGTTCGTCCAAGGGTGGCTTGTCAACAATAAACAGAACACTTGCCATACACTTGGCAAAACAATCCAAAGTAGCAATAACTCTTCTAATGCCTGAATGCAGCGACGAAGACAAAAGAACCGCTAGAAGTCACAATATTACCGTTAGCGAAGTGCAAAGTCGTCCAGGCTACGATCCTGTTGACTGGATGATCTCTCCATCAAAAGACCTCGCTATTGATGTCGTCATAGGACATGGTGCAAAGCTTGGAAGACAAGCTCAATTCATTAGAGAGTCTCATCACTGCAAGTGGGTACAGGTTGTACACACTGCACCTGAGGAACTGGCAATGCACAAGAATTACCCTGGAGCCATTACCAAAGGTGAAGAGAAGAACACAATTGAAGTCGACCTGTGCAAACTTGCAGATCTTGTTGTGGCAGTTGGGCCCAAGTTGACAGAGACCTTTTCATCCTATCTGCCCTCGCCTCAACGAGATATCTTTCAGCTAACACCAGGCACTTTTGCAGACTTTGCAGACGTAAAACACTCTGAACAGGATAGTTCCAAATTTAAGGTGTTAATCTTTGGCCGCGGTGATTCCGAAGATTTCAGCCTTAAAGGATACGACATTGTTGCCAGTGCAGTAGTTGAATTGAAAGACAGTTCTTATCGTCTGATCTTTGGGGGTGTACCAAATGGAAAGCATGACGAAGTCGCAGAAACATTGCTCCAGACTGGCATTTCAAGAAACCAGCTGATTGTCAGATCATTTGCAAAAAGCAGTGAAAAATTGAAAGAATGGTTTCGTGAAGTTGATGTCACCATCATGCCATCAAGAACGGAGGGATTTGGCTTGACAGCACTGGAAGCCATGTCAGCTGGTCTTCCTATTCTCGTAAGTGGAAACTCTGGGTTTGGAGAAGCACTCAGTGGTCTGCCATTAGGCAAGTCGTTTGTGATCGAATCTGAGGATCCCAAAGAATGGGCAAAGGCAATCGCTGGTATTCGTCAGAAATCTAGAACACAGCGGCTTCAAGAGATCCAAACACTGCGGAAAAGCTATGAGGAAAAGTTCAGCTGGGAGAGGCAATGCAAATCCCTTGTTGACAGGATGTGGAAGATGGTTAATGGTAAAATATTAACATGATTTATTATTCAACTGCGCTCAGTAGAGTACAAATAACACCCAAAACGAGTACAAATATCTCACGGTATTTGTACTCCAGAAGACCGGTTTGACCGGTTTTTCACAAACGTCACTTCGAGCATTAGTCTTACGTAAGCGGTGAAAAAAAGGCTGGAATTGTTCCCAAACTAGAACGGACAAAACTGAAAAAAAAATACTGAGAAAAACTGACGGGATCTATTGACGTTTTTACCCAAACAAATCCAAATAATTATGCGTTTAAAACCACACAAAGTCTTTCTTCGCTGTACAAAAAGTACACGCGACCAAACAACTACACGACTGACAATTCGTCATCATTTTTTTGAATAAAGCGCTCGCGCGCTGACAAACGAGTTCAAATAGCGCGCGCACGACAAACTTGAAAAAGTAAGAAAGATTAAAACGGTGTTCATGAGTAAGTTGAATAATAAATCTCTTATTGGACGGTTTAGTGTGTAGTATCGTGGGATATTTTTACTCGTGTCTTGTATTTTGACTCGCCCTACGGGCTCGCCAAAATAAAGCGAGACTCGTAAAAATATCCCACGATACTACACACTAAACCGTCCAATAAGATATATTTATTGTACCAATAAAGCAGTTTTTAGTTGAGTGTCGTACGTAATTTCACGATTTCATTGGTTTTGATTTGTATTGCTACGTTTTGTAATTGGCATAAAAATCTCGCCCCACTTTCTCAACCAATCAGAAGTAAAACCAATCGTAACTTGCACGCACGCGTTTTCCCGCGCTTGGCGCCAGCTGCATGTATTTGCTTCGGATTCTGATTGGTTCATTGGATTGTCTGTGTCTGTTGTGATTGGTCAGAGTGAGTAATTTGGTTTGGTCTTTCGACACTCAATTAAAACCTGCTCTATGTGTAAATAAAACAATGTCTCTGTGTAAACCATTAATGGTGATCGAAGCTTATTGCGATACGTTTGCATGCTAACAAAACAAAGTAGGGTTGCTCTATGTTGTCGACTATGCAGCTTATCCTTCTTGACCAAGACATGATAACCAGTCTACGTCAAGAATATCGGCAGCCTCGTCCAGAACAATTGGTTTGTGTGAAATCAAAGTCTCCTATGAACCAACTCGTGAATGCGAAACGTTGGCACCCTCCCCTCCCCTCCCTTAGACGTTTTGCTTCCAATGGTGACATATAACATTGATATCAATTGTGTTTTGCATTTTCCGTGACCTCCCCTCCCCTCTCCTAAACGTTTTGCTTCCATTGGAGACGTACAACGTTGATATCAGTTGTGTTTTGCATTTTGCGTGACCTCCCCTCCCCTTCCCTAGACGTTTTGCTAACAATAGTGACATAAAACGTTGATATCAGATGTGTTTTGCATTTTGCGTGACCTCCCCTCCCCTCCCCTAGACGTTTTGCTTCACACTGGTGACATAAAACGTTGATATCAGTTGTGTTTTGCATTTTGCGTGACCTCTCCTCCCCTCCCCTAGACGTTTTGCTTCACACTGGTGACATAAAACATTGATATCAGTTGTGTTTTGCATTTGCGTGACCTCGCCGATATGTCGTTATGTCGCTAGTGTGAATCAGGCTTTAGTAGAATCATCCATAATAATTTGCTTTAATTTTGTTGTATGTACATTGTGTTTACAGGTTTCTTAGAAACGACTCTTTAAAATAAAGAAAACAGGAAGAGACGGTTGGATCCGCTTCAAAAAGAAGAAAAGACTAACTACACAGCGCAATATTTCTTGTGTTTAAAGGTAAACAATCATCGTTCTAGTTAGAAAACTTAAGAACTACCTAATAATAAACGGTGTTACAGAATAGTACTTTTGCCGGGTTTTATCCACAGACTCGAAAGTTCGGTCTACCTTGTACAGCATAATTAACAGTACCACATGAAAGTATCATTTGAATGGTCGTGCAATCGGATTATATCCACAAACGCAAAAGTTATCACCACCTTGTACAGCATAATAAACAGTACCACAGGAAAGTACCGCTCAGTAGCTTTCAGTTGAATGGTCACACTTTAGGATTTCATCCACAGACTCAAAGTTAGAATCACTTTGTACAGCATAATAAACAGTACCACAGGAAAGTACTGCTCGGTAGCTTTCATTTGAATGGTCACACTGTAGGATTTCATCCACAGACTCAAAAGGTAGAACCACCTTGAACAGTATAATAAACAGTACCACAGAAAAGTGCTGCTCAGTAGCTTTCATTTGAATGGTCACACTTTAGGATTTTATCCACAGACTCAAAAGTTAGAACCATCTTCAACAGTATAACAAACAGTACCACTGCAAAGTGCTGCTCAGTAGCTTTCATTTGAATGGTCACAGTTAGAATTTCATCCACGGATTCAAACATTAGGACCAGCTTATACAGCACAATAGCGTTCATGCCCCGGTTGCTCAAAAGGTGAATAGCGCTATCCACCAGATAAATCACTATCCAGCGGATAACACAAAGGATTTGTTAACACTTGGGTGGGTACAAAACGAAGACCGAAGACCTAAGACCCAAAAACGAAGGCCCCGTCAAAATCGTTTTGAAATCACTTGAAAAAGGCGGGAACATGATTCTCGAACGAAGTAGAAACAAGGAACAACAAAATTTGCGGTTATCAACGAATTTTACCAGGGTCTTCGTTTTGTACATAACCCTACCAAAAGTACAAAACGAAGACCCCTTCAAAATCGTCTTGAAATCACTTTAAAAAGGCGGGAACATGATTCTTCGGCCCGAAGCAGAAACAAGGAGCAACAAAATTTGCGGTTATTAACGAATTTGACCTGGGTCTTCGTTTTGTACAAAACCCCACCAAAAGTACAAAACGAAGACCCCATCAAAATCGTCTTGAAATCGATTGAAAAAGGCAGGAACATGATTCTCGACCGAAGCAGAAATAAGGAACAGCAAGATTTCCGGTTATAAACGAATCTAACCAGGGTCTTCGTTCATAAAAAAATTTAAGTTTAACGCCGTAAAAAGTGTTAAAAATGAAACTAGACGTTTCGGCAATGCTGCCTTCATCAGTAGTAAAAATGTGTTCGTTGCTAGCGTTTGCGAAAATTCAAAAAATTTAAATTCACGCGTGCCGAAGAAAAGCGCGCGCAAGGCTAGCATACGAGTTAATTATGAAAAGCCAAATTCTTGGTTCAAACCACTGGGCGCCAAAGTCTTGTAATTGAAAATGAACCGCATTTCATCACGTCTTCTCCTGATCTGGTCACCGAGATTCGCTTTAATCACCGCTACCATCATGTCGCTGAGGTTGTGGTTTGGTCTCGTGAAATGTTCAGGCACTGGCAGCGCATTTTTCTTTTTGATCACATCCAATCGGTGTTCACGGAAGCGGTCTCCAAGACGACGGCCCGTCTCTCCAAAGTAGACAATTGCAGGACATTTACGGCATGAAATGCAGTAGACCAATTGGCTTGTGACGCACGTATAACGGTCCCGAGATCTTGATGTGTCCATTTGTAGATCTAATACTGTCACTGGAATTGATGAAAGGACAGGTTCGGCAGTCACGTCGGTTGCATGGAAACGTACCCGCCTGACCTTGGAGATCTGATGGCAAACTGCCACGGACTAGCAAATCTGTCAGATTCTTTGCGCGTCGGAAAGCTTTTAGCGGCGGCTTGTTGTAAATGCCCTGCAATTGTCTACATTGGAGAGACGGGCCGTCGTCTTGGAGACCGCTTCCGTGAACACCGATTGGATATGATCAAATCGGAGAGAAATAAAAAAAATATCGCGTCTCTGGTGCTCTCTTTCAAGCCCCCCACTTGAAAATACGCTCCGCCGTCCTTCTAGCAATGACACTCACAACCTTCAAGGCTTACAATCAGAAAATGCCTAGGAACGCCCCTGAAGTCTATGTACTTATCAGAAAGGACAATATCCTACATAGTTCAAGTACTGACTAAAAATCTTTCTAAAGAAACACAACTGTATGCCGGATCAAAATTTGCACAAGACTTACCTAATTGGCCAGAATCTCTGAACCCGGCAATAGAAATATAGGCGCGCATTTTCGATCTGATGAAGCGATATACAACAGCTAAAACTTTTGAACGTTACCAATATCCATGACATATACCTCTAGCAACTGACGAGATTCACGAGTAGAATCGAAACTGCAGTCTTGCTTTAGCTTAAACATCTACATATGGAGAGAAGAATATACTAGCATCCGTGAGATTTACAAAACAGCAACCATGCTGCAGATTATCTGTTGGATGCCAAATCAAACGCTATTTCAAAACAACGGTCCGAGGTTTATCCTAGCTCCACTGACACACTACTCGACTACAGAACTAAGGAGCTAAAAATTATTGGAAGAATTCATTATTCCATTGCAGTGGAATTGTAGACTACGGCTTTTTGAGACTTGGATCTAAGTTGCCTGATATCCGTGATGGGAAACACTTTCTCACAAGTCTTGCACACCACAGACTTTCGACACTAAATTACTAAATCTACTCTAAATCGACACTAAGCCTGAGAAATTTAACGATCCTTGCATTTTCAAATCGATAACAACCTTTAGCCGATTAGTATTTATCTTGCAACAAAAGTGAGCCAAAGAAACCGCAATGTGTGCCAATAGAGCTAGCACCAAACAACGGCATAAAGAATCGATAAAGAAATATAATACCCGCAAATCTTGTTTTTCCTTGTTTCTTGCTTCGGTCAAGAATCATGTTCCAGCCTTTTTCAAGTAATTTCAAGACGATTTTGAAGGGGTCTTCGTTTTGTACTTTTGGTAGGGTTATGTACAAAACGAAGACCCTGGTAAAATTCGTTAATAACCGCAAATTTTGTTGCTCCTTGTTTCTGCTTCGGTCGAGAATCATGTTCCCGCCTTTTTCAAGTGATTTCAAAACGATTTTGACGGGGTCTTCGTTTTTGGGTCTTAGGTCTTCGGTCTTCGTTTTGTACCCACCCGTTAACACTTATTCACTGGATAGTGATTTATCCAGTGGATAGCGCTATTCACCTTTTGAACAACCGAGGCCTGTTCAGTTAGCTTTCCATTGAATTACTACACTTAAGAATCCGGGCTAAGGAATTCCAATCCAGACTCAAAAGTTTGAACAATGACTACAGAAATGACAGGATTCAAGTTGCCATACAGA
The DNA here is from genome assembly GCA_022457155.1 of Cladopsammia gracilis. Taxonomy (NCBI): domain Eukaryota; kingdom Metazoa; phylum Cnidaria; class Anthozoa; order Scleractinia; family Dendrophylliidae; genus Cladopsammia; species Cladopsammia gracilis. The sequence continues at coordinate 1,702,904 of JAJGOT010000089.1, read as the reverse complement.
CGTGAGCGGTGTTAAACCAAAACCAAACTATACCTCGCCGGTTAATTATTAATCCATATGCCATACTAACTGCCATAAAATTTGGTGAACTTTGCTTTGAATTTCTTCAAGAATTATTGCTGGTTTGAGAAGCCATATCAAAACACTCGAAAGAGTGTTCTTCATCAGGTATCCAAACACCTCGAATTCGGTTGAAAAAACTCTGCGAAAAACTCGGCTGCTCCTCGTTTTTTCAAACTTCTTCTTCTTAGTGTTTGGAAATCCTGATGAACAACTCTTTCTCGTGTTGTTTATTTTATTACATCTGTACAGTAAAGACAGCTGAAAACATTGGTTTATTATAATACATCAATTTTAATTATTGTTTTAAAAGGCTTTTGCTATATTATTTACCAAATAATTAAAAGGCTCATTCTACCTTTCTTCCGAGTCAATAAACCTTGATTCTTTGTGAGGTAATAAAAATGAGTCTGTGTATGATTTTAATTGAAGTGATCATTTAAATGTTGTATTTTCATCACTCAGTATTGGTAGTATATATTTCTTGATATTTCGAAAAACAAAATGAACTTGATTCTTTCTTTTTTAAATTTTGACTCAAGCAATCTCTTTATTATTTAAATATAAAAATATTGATAAAATAAAAGTTTCTGTCGTGTTCATTTTCATATTAAAATCCAAGGTCTGATAAGGACAGTGACGCACAGCTGATGGACGATTCTGGCGTTTCTGTTTCCTGCGAAAAAGAACGAAATATTGTTGATTGATGTTTCTTGTTTCTAAAGGTGTTGTTACACAAGGCTTTTTTTTGCAACTTGCAACACAACTTTGACAAGAGCCGTTGCGAGACAAGTTGCGGATGAAAAAGCATCGTGTAACACCCATCTTCGCAACTTGTCTCGCAACGAAGAATTGCTTCAATTGTTCAACTTTTTGCGAGTTGCAGAAAAAGTTGATCAGTTCTCTCGTTTTCTCAGCGTTGCTATACGAGTTGCGCGCCGCGTGTAACAAGAAAAAATTGCCTGTTGTAACATCACCTTAAGAGAACGGGGTCGTAGCTGTCCAAACGATGTCTGTGATTGGCGAACGATACAATTGATATATCACTTGAACAATGCCTCTATCCCCTATCCCTAATCCCTATCCCAGCGGGACAAATCTATTGTTTTCTTAGCGAATCACAGACATCGTTTGGACAAGTGCGGGACTACCCCCTTCAGATGCTGGACAGCTTTTTAGGGAAGTGTTCGGAGTGTTCAAAGTTGTTTGCGGTATTTTCTGATAATCTGTAATTATATCTTAAAAATAACCATATAAAAACATTCCAAATTATGGTTTGCTCTCTTTCTTCGAAAATTCACTTCAAATGTTCCTCTTGGTGATATAAAAACATTTCGTGTATGCATGAGGTAACGAGTTCTGACAAAACGCAGCAAAACTCCCATTACATCGTCCCACTGAGTGTGTCAAATTTAGTTGTTGTTATTGCCGTTGAACTATTCCTCGTCGCAATAGACGAACAGACAATCAGGAATTTGACTCGTGTAACTTATGTTAATTTAGGTTTGTGAACACACCTGTGGAAACTCTTCTACTTGTGATTCAGCCAATCCTTGTCCGTCATCAACCACTGGCAGTTGTGGTCCACCAGATCCTTGTTGGGCATCCTCTGTCACTGACCAGTCATTCCTTTCTTGTGCGGCGTTCTCTTGCACTTGCGCTTCAAGCACATCCTTCATGTGATCATCAACTAGAATGTTAGGCTCAGCTGTTTCCTGCATGGCATCATCAACTTGCAGCTGTGATTCACCCGATTCTTGTTGAACATCCTCTGTCATTGACCAGTCATTCCTTTCTTGCGCGGCGTTCTCTTGCATTTGCGGCTTAAACATATCCTTCATGTGATCATCAACTAGAATGCTAGGCTCAGCTGTTTCCTGCATGGCATCATCAACTTGCAGCTGTGATTCACCCGATTCTCGTTGAACATCCTCTGTCATTGACCAGTCATTCCTTTCTTGCGCGGCGTTCTCTTGCATTTGCGGCTCAAGCACATTCTTCATGTGAACATCAACTGAAATGTTAGGCTCAGCTGTTTCCTGCATTGCATCATCAACTTGCAGCTGTGATTCACCCGATTCTCGTTGGGCATTCTCTGTCATTGACCAATCATTCCTTTTTTGCGCGGCGTTCTCTTGTACTTGCGGCTCAAGCACATCCTTCGTGGGATCATCAACTAGAATGTTAGGCTCAGCTGTTTCCTGCGTGGCATCATCAACTTGCAGCTGTGATTCACCCGATTCTTGTGAGACTTCATCCCTCTTTTGAGAATCATCTATTTCCTTCGCGTTCTGTGGCACTTTGGTTTCAACACCTGCAACTGTTGCTTCAGGTAGTTGTTGTATGTCATCATCCTTTATCGACCTTGCTTCATCCTGTTGCTGAAGCAGTGGTTTGAGTCGATTAATCTCAGTGGCTTCTATGTGCACGTTATCCGCTGTATTATTCAACCTCTTTCTTTCTTCAACAGCCTGTTTCTGTAATTTGTTGACTTTCTCTTTGAGCTCTTTGTTCTTCTTCGATAGCATCGCATTGTTATCCTGACTTCTTTCAAGCTCTTTCTTTAAGGCAATGATATTGCCTTCCATTTCCGCTAATCTGTCAGTTCCTGTGACGGCAATTTGTTCTTCAACTTTCCTATCTATCATCACTGCACCTTTTCCATCCCATTCAATTCGATTGCTTTCATCCGAGGACCAATCATCTTTTGTCTCCAAATCGCTTTCCTTGGCGCTTGATGAACTCTCAATCTCCACACTCCCACAGTCCTTTTCACATGGTCCCGTTTCCGCGACTTTCATAACTTTTTCTAAAGACCTCTTTTCTTGTAAAAGTTTGTACTCTGCCTCGGTTGAGATCTTTTTGTATAGTTTGAACCTTATCTCCTGTTTGCACAAACGGTCTTTCAATATGTCCAGCTCTCCTTCCTTTGTTTGAATTCCAAGGCTTGCTGTTTCGAGTGCTCTTTCCTTCTTTCCAAGTAATATATGATTACATTCTACTTCCATATTTAACCTCTTAATTTTGGTTTCAAAATAACTAGTCTTTAGACGATAAAGCTCAGACAACTTCCGCTTTTCATTATTCACCTCGTCCAGCGTTCTCTGAAGACCTCTGATTTCAAAGAATCTCTTCTTTATATTTCCTGTCAAAATATCGTTGTCGTGTTCTTTCGCAGCAAGGGAGCGCTTCATAAAATCGATTCTCTGTTCCTTCTCCTGCAGGAGCTGCCTCAGCCTTTTCAACTCCTTGTTTCCTTCTCTCAACTCAGAATTTCTTGTGAATGCCAACTTTTTCAGTTCTTGAATTTCGTCTTGTTGTTGGCAGAGGCGAGTTTTCGACATCGTATATTTATTTTTCAGACAATTGTTCTCTTCTTGTAGTAGGATACCTTTTCCGGTGGAAATATCCAGTTCCCTTTCTTTCTCCTGAACATAACCTTGGATTTGTTGCAGTTCATTATTTCTTCCATTTAAAGAAATACTGGCGACTTCCATATCTTCCTCTAGCTGAGCGATAGACGCTTCCAAGTCGTCAATTTTGTTGTTTCTTTCCTTCAGAGAAGAAATACTCAGTTCCAAATTCTTTTTACACTGGGCGATTGAAGATTCCAAGTCTTTAATTTTACTGTCCTTTTCCCTTAAAGAAGAAGATTTTATTTCCAAATCCTTCTTTAGCGGCATAACGGACAATTCCAATTCTTCAACTCTCTTGTCTTTTTCTTTTAGAGAAGAGATATTCAGGTCCAAATCCTTCTTCAACTCGAAAATGACAGTTTCCAAGCCTTCCTTTAGCTGCACAATGAAAAGCTTTCTGTCTTCAATAGTTTTGTCCTTTCCTACAAGCAAGAATTGTAGCTTAACGTGCGCCTGTTCCACTCTCTTCACATCTCGTATGATGTTGGTCACCAGTTCTTTCAGCACTTTCACGTCATCGTCAGCATATCTCGATACAGTCTCCAAGGCTTCGTCTTTCGCCACCAGAGCCTTCTTCGTCTCTTCCAGTTCATGTTGCATCTCAGTCAAAGTCTGCTTGAAGTCGCAAATAATTCCGTCTCCTTGACAAAGCGCATCTTTAGCCTCGGTTAGTTCTGTCTCTCTTTGGATTAAAGTGTCCTCTGTATCCGCTAATTCCCTCTGAATTCTTCTCAGTTGTTCTTGTAATTTGTCAGAGTGTTCACTGGTTTCAGAAAGTAATTGTCGGAGTATGCTGAGCTCACTATCTTTATCCATTGTTTGTTGTCTTGCATGTCCTTTCACTAATTCAATTGACTTTCTTAAGCCCTTCGTATCTTCTCTTTCTTGCTGCAGCTTCAGATTCAATTCCTCAACCCTGTCGTCCCTTTCTTTTAGCTTCCTCTTGATACTTTCCAAGTCACACTCATTCTCTTCACGCCACGTCTTAAACTCTTGAAACCCTTTCTCCAAACCTTGAGCTTTTCTGCTTTCCTGTCTAACAGCAATTCTTTCCAGCTCCTGTTCATTCTCGTTTCTCTTTAACCTCAGTATTATCTTTTCCAAGATATCATTCATTTCTTTCAAATGATTTTCGAATCCGTCTTTGTCCTTCGCTTGCTCTCCTTCTTCACTCGACGTTACTTCATTCTTTAAAGCCTCCTTCAGTAAACTTCTGATTTGCCCAATGTCATGCTGTATTTGATGTTGAAAATCCGTCTCTTTTTCCTTTCGTTCTTTCGAATCGCGCTGGTAAGCCTGGAATAAAGAGTTAATTCGCTCGTTGTTGCACCTGAACCTTTTTTTCAATTTCTTGTACTTCGCTTTGCCCATTCGGCTTTTTTTGAAGGCATGTACGCTTTCATCGCGAACCTGTCGAAGTTCATCCTGCACCAATTGTACTTCTTTCTCGCCTCGTGTCAAAGGGATAACGAAATCTTTGTCTTTTACGAGAGGCCTCGCCATGTCGGATGCCTGAGCAAACCTTTCTAATATCACAGAGTGTTGTTTTTCTAATTCGCACATTCGCTGTGCCACGTAACTCTTGAACCGATCCTTCTGCTGCTCAAATTCCTTATCATCTCTACTGACAGATGGAGCCCTTGCAATCGCTTTATTCTTCTTCTCGTTCTTGTGATAGTCATGATCTTTAATTTTTTGTTCCTCGAGTTGTCTCTCACCAGCAGTATCCATTTCAGGCGATGGTGTCTCTTCGACAGTCTTAGGACCGTTGTATGGCTGTTCCTCGTGTTCTCGCAAACCATTTGCCTCGCCACGATCGCGTTCTTCATCTTTAAAAGCTCCTGGATCCGCCTGGTTAGACACCTCATCAAAGAATTTCAAGACACCCTGCTTTTGTCGTAATGGCATCCCAATGAGGGATTCTTTGGATTCGTCGTAGAATACTAGCTGGTCATCAAGGGCAATAACATGTTCACTGTTGTCACAAGCCATGTTTCCTTGCTCAGCGTGTTGCATAGACTCTCCATTCTCTACCAAGCTGGGGATTTCTTCAGTTTCACGATCACAGAACACTTGTTTATCTTTATGGTGTTTAACATGTTCACTGCCACAATCGCCCATATTTTCTTCTGCAGTTTGTCGCTTTTCAGCTTTATCCACGTTTTCATTTAAGAGCACGGACGCGCTACTCTGAAAACTGGGCGGCGTTATACTAAAATGAAATGTGGTGTCCTCCTTCGAAGAGGATTCGTCCTCGAAGCTATCGTCACAGTAACTATCTGCAGATTCCTGTACGTTGACGTGCTCTGGAGTGCCAGTTTTGTCCTCCTGCTGAACTGCATCGTTCCTTAAAAATTTTGAAATAAAATAAATTAAACTTTATAATAGAGCATCGTCTTAGAATACAGGAACCAGGTTGGACTGTAGCACGCCGTTTAAACATTACGTACGTTTTGTAAACTGGATAAAGGTCGACATGGCCATATTTTTAGCACGGTAGGTTCTGGCATGCTATAAATGTCCCAATCGTGGAACTCCAATATAAAAATAACGGGGCTGCTCGTTGTACCTTTACGGCTCCAAATTTGCAGATTGGTACCGCTTAGGGTGCTAAAATCTAAAAATGTTCACCGGTAGAATTATCCTTTTAGGGTATTGAGCGGGAAAATATGACAGTTACTATCAGTCAGTAACAGGTTTTTAGTTTTGCCTCATTAATGACTCATCAATGAAAGAGTTTACATTTAGTCTGGGAAAAAAGCAATCGTCTCTGTCGCTATTAAAATTGTCAAAGTGTCAGTTCATGTGGGCTAAAAATCCATTTGAGCCGTGCCCATCAAACGAGATTCTGGTATGATTTATCTGCATACTTCGTTCGTTAAACGTTTCAAACTAGAAATAATATACAAATTTATAAAATGGTACTTTGGCACACACAGCTCAGGAGAATAACTTGAATTGATATCACCATCAAACTCAGCTCACCTGTCCTTGTCACCAGATCCTTGTGTCTTTTCTGCTTTACCAGCAGTATCCCAGTCACGTGAATGTTCACCATCGTCTTCTGTATCAGTGATGTCTTGAGACTCCTCCTCTTCATCGGTGGAACTGCATCCGCTGTACTCTGCATTGGGCGGGCTCGATCTCAGATCAAGAGGTGTTGTCTCTGAAGATGAGTCTGATTCAAGATTTTGATCACTGAAAAAGGAATAAAAATACATAAGTAATAAGTATAAATAAATACAGGTATATGTGTGGGTGATTCATTATCAGACCGCAAGGAAAGTTTCACCTGTAATTACTTGTAACGATAGATTCCCTTCACCGACACGAAGCAACAACTAAGAAGATTCTGTGTTTTCTTACTTACTTAACGACCTCTCTTAGCTCCAGTGGCGCATGCGCACTCTGTACTTGTTTTTCTTTAGCGTCATCGCTGGGAACTTCCACAACAGGACCACAATGGACGGCAAGAGATTGTTTACCTTTACCCTGGAAAACAAAGTAACACAGCACTTTATCATTTGTTGTCTTCTCCGATCTACATCTATACTTGGTAAAGGTTTCAACACATTTTAGAAAAAAGCAAAAATCCCTGGAAATTGGTTATTACAGTTGCTTACTAAAAGCGAAAAGAACTACAGGCAACAATACAACGCTTTAATTTTCGCGGATTTGCTTTTAGTAAACTTTCTACGACGTAATAACGTAACAAAAATAAACCCAACGCGAAAATAAAAACATCAGCTACTTAAATCAAACTGGTCTTACTTGTTTTGGCTTCTCTAATGAAGCCGCTGTCTTTTGAACTTGAGCCTGCTTTCGTAGAGCGCTGGCCTTGGTGTCACGCGGGCTCACTCTTTTACTGTTCTTTTCCTGAGCCTCTTTCTTGGAAGGCAGTGAAGATATGGTCGCATTTTTTACCACGTTGTGGACAGAAACGTCCTTCTTCTGTACTTGTTTAAGGTTGATACCTAAACGCAAATAATTTACGAATTATGAAAGTTTAACTTACAACGCATGTGATGGCTAAAGATCTGCCTGCGACTGCTTGAAAGATAGACCGTTCGAAAGATTATTTTGCCAGTAACTTGTAGACTTGGTCCAAGTCAATCATTTCGCTATTCGATCCACTTGTTAGGGACTCGACAAGCGCTGGCTCTAAAAGCAAGATGGCGGTTGGTTCTGCGGAACGAGCGACTTGTAAAAGACTTGTATCATCTGCAACGCGCCCAGTCTCGTTCCCAGTCTCCCTCACCGCGTTATGGAATGTGACGTCACCCATCGAACACGAGCTCTCTTTACATGAAAATATAAAAACTGTTGAAATTAAAGTGTCAAAATAGATGTAAAAAAACCAAACATTTCGAGCTTTGCTCATCTTCAGTGGTTGTCTGTTTGTCAATAAATACGCCACGACATCAAAGTTTTGAATAGTTTTCTCTTGCACGCGCACGTGGTCTTCAGTAGAAACGAAAGTCAGAATTAAGGCCGTGTGGTTGACAATGTCCCAAGTTTGAAAATGAGACTCGTCTCCTGCCGTTTCGTTTGCTTGTTTCCTCCGCAGAGCTTGACGCAGCGAATCTGCGGTAAGCGCGTTGTTGAAAACTGGAAACGAGGCTTCGGTGCGCCAATTCGAAATTTTGACGTCACCGGTGGAAAAATCCATCGGCGACGTAACTGAAAAATTTGCCAATAAAATGCAACAGAAGCCGTTATCGGGGGGGGGGGGTCCGATTATGTCTCCTGAATCCAACTATTTTACCACTGTCAATCACTTAACAATTAAATTTAGCGCGCGCTCATATCAGTTTGCGCCATAAGGCGTTTTATTCGTACGCGAACATAATTTTTGTTTTGCGGCGGAATGTTCGAACATTTTCAACCGCAGATTGGTAGCGGAAACATTTTAAATCCGTCCAGGATAAGAGAAAGAATTTTTCAAACCACTAGGAGGTAACACACAAAATTTATCCCTCAAAAACATTTTTCACGGAAAGTATTTTTCATAACCATGATTCATAATACGCCATGCAGCGCGCGCTCTTTCCACAAACAATATGCACGCGACGATATACACGTCACCGCAAGAAAATAAACCGATTCAGTGCTACTAAAGTCAGGCCACTTTCCGCTCGAAAAAAGGTCACCTGGAATTAAATTGCTGTAGGTGATACAAGTCACTCGTTTCCGAGTTATCCACGCTTTTCTTTCCTCCATCTCACGCACTCGCATGCGTGCGTGCTTCTTACCATGGTGCGTAGTCCAATCTTTTCGTCCCGGAGCGACTCTTAAGGCCCGTTTACACAGGCGATTTTTCGTGCAATTTTTGTCGCACTTGTCGATGCAAATTTTGTCGCGCGCAAGTTGCATCTTCAAATCGCATGTGTAAACTGGCGGCGATTTCAGTGCGATTTGGGCGCGATTTGTCGCGCGATGTCGCAGAGGTTTCGAACATGTTCGAAACCTGATGCAACTTGGCGGCGATTTTTGGGAAATCGCAGCAAATATCGCACTCGAGTCGCACTGAAACCGCCGCCCGTTTACACATGCGACAAAAATTGCATTGGGGAGCGCGACAAAAATCGCATCAAAAATCGCATGTGTAAACGGGCCTTTAGCGCACCAAAACAACTCCATCATTGCAGAGAAAAAGCGAGCGACTTAAAGTAAGTCTACTAATTTGTTAAAATATTTAATATATCTCTACGCCATTTACAGTCCTGATCTGTTCAGTCGGGCGCAAAGTAAAAAACGGCGTGTGACATTTGAAGTTGTCTCCAGCGGCGGGCCATTGACCAGTGAAATAGTAAATAATTAATAATTTAGTTTTAAGTTTCTTAAATTCAAATGTTTTAAATTGGTATACATATATGAACACATTCTGTACCTGAATCCGTTGCTTTTGGATTGGGTGTCCTGTGATCCTCATCTGAATTGCCACTGTGGCTTTCACTCGTTTGGCGATAGACTGCGATTGGTATCCGTGTTCGCCGGCTGGGGCGTTTCTTGCGTCCAGACTCTACATCCGACTTCTGCTCACTGTCACTGCTGGAGCGTGCCACCCTGGTGGGGATCTTAGATTTCGGCTTAAGCGGGTGAAGCCAAACACCGCTATCGCTTGTGATTTTTTGCGACGACATTTCGCGCGCTGGCGCGAAGCGCTCAACTTGAGCAAACTAAATTTGAACGCTGTCTTCGAGAAAAAATTTCCGACTCTGCTCTTGAAGTAAACTTTTCTAATAAGTTTTCAATCTCCGATTCTTTTTGAGAAATTAAATCTTCGTATGAAGGTAAATAACTCAAAATATTTCGCTTCGAAAACTCGCTGCTAAAAGCACCGATAACTGAAGCAAACAGTGAGATTTCCTAGGAAACCAGTTTCGTAATAAACGACTGTTCGCGTTCGAAATATTGCACGCGCGCGCATGGAATGTTCGATTTGCGACCGCTATTTTTAAGTAGGAAAAAGGTGTGGTCTTTTGACAACTTTAATCTTTTATACCTCCACCACGTTTCAGTTTTTCAACTTTGTATCTACAATAATTACGCACTTGTTTGAGTGTTACTCCAAAAACAACAAAAATGCACTGGTAAAACCTTTTAAAAATAATCTTAATGACCAGTTGAACAGCAATAATATTATTGGTACATCTTACATCTTAAAGTATCCATAACCTCAAAAACCAACACTTTCAAATTCCAATTCAATCTGGATAGAGAGAAACTATGTGAAAATCACTAGAAAACCATGATAAAACTAAACTATAATCTACCTACTCATTAAAATTGTAAAACATTTAAAAATTAGGAATGGTCAATGCTGCTGTGCGATTTTATGAAGCAGTTCCTGAGGACAGACTTCAATTTCTGGCTAAAATCCTGGGTACAAGTTTAGGGAGGTTTAATACTATAAAGGAGTTGCCTCCTTCAGTCTTGAAGGGGGAGGGGGGGGGGATCCCATATAAAATTGACGTGGAGGGGGGGGGGGGGTGATTACGACAAGAACAAGTAGATGAGTAAAAACACCAAAGTGATATTTTGAGCTTCAGAGACGTTTTAGAAAAGGTTGGACAAGATTAATCCAGCAATTATTGCATTGATAACCAAGTGTTCAGCAGTTCTTCTCCAGAAAGAGCAACGTAGGAGGAAAGAATTTTGAATTGTAATTAAAATACATTGGTTTGTTTCAAATAACTATTCCCGGGTTGCAGAAAATGCTTGTATTTTCCGTTTACGTAGGATTTAAATACCTTTGCGGCAACCGACCAATTGAAGAAAAGCCAATTATTTATTTGTTTTATACTGCTCACACCTTTTATTAGTTTTATGTTTGTTATAACGATGGCTCTAACATAAAGTTAAATCTTTTCTTTTTTCAACAGGCAATTCAAACGAAAGAAGCAAGCTCAGAGCCCGGAGAAGTTACAACCATATTGTCGTTGTTTAGTTTTAGTCAAATGATAATTTCATAAGCCAATGAAAAAAATTTGTAATTGTTCCATTTAACTTGTTGAACAGCAAAAGGAAACAGTAAGCAGTTTGCCTTGGATTCATACCTTGTGTCAATGATGAAAGAACCCTTTTCTTTGCTGTCAAATTTTTTTTTATCATGAACTTTGCTTGGAGTAAAGAAAGAATTGTAAAATTTAGACTTATCGCAGTGGATTTATAGTAAAATATTAAAAAATTAAAACAAACAAAACAAACGAAAGATAACAAAGGTACTTTCTCGACCAATCAGAAGTAAAACCAAAACCAATCGTGATTTGCCTGCACGTTGTGGGGGCAGTTCTGGGTGGGGAGGGGGGTTTGGGGATGGGAAATGGGGTTGCCGGCCCCATGCCGGGTGCTGTTAATTCAACCCCTTTAGGTATGGGTCGTGACTAGAATGGATACTCCAAAATCAGGTTGGATCACCTCGGACACTTATTGAGAATTGTATAACGTAATGTCGACACTTAGAATTTATTTTCAATAAATTTTTAAGTGTAAAAAAGAAAATCTGAAATCCTCACTCAGGATTGAACCTTTGACCTCGGCTAGACTTAGGGTTACATAGCCTACCGTACCACTGTACCACCTAGCTTCTCGCGTTGCTTAGTCCTAAATTTAACTATATAAACTGCTGCCCCTAACCTCAACTGAAAGCTAACCAGTTACTCCGTTATATAAGTCTCAATAAGGTGTCCAACCTGATTTTGGAGTATCCATTCTAGTCACCATTCTCGTCCCCAGAGCCATCGTTTCGTTTGGTCAGCGGAAAACACGAGCCACAATTTTAAAAAATCCGTGGAGCTCTGGGGACGGGAATGCCAAGCATACAATAAACTGCAGGGCTGATCTGACTACGTAAAAAAAAGGAAGACATCACGACAGAAACCAAGCAGCCCGACTAACAAAAAGGCGCGGCTGCATGCCTTAGTTTGCGTGACGTTGGGTCACGCACCCACCCTTCGGTCTTGCGCGCTATGATGGTGCAATAATGGTAATGATGGTGCAATAATTGTATAGCTCTGTTTGACGGGCGTTTAACGTTGTTGGTGTCGTGCTCACGTGCGAACGCTGCACAAAATGAAGCAAGTTGGATATTTCAACTCTCCAGTCGGAATTTACGAAATCACAGCTGATGATGACGGTGTTACAAGCATCAAGCTTCTAGGCACAGCTGCAATTGCTACGAAGCAAGAAGAAATCAAAAGCGAGAACCCGAGCGCTCAACATATCGAGAACTGCATCACTTGGTTAGATGCCTACTTTTCGGATTCTCCTTCCCTTGAGAAAACAAAATTACCAGCTCTTAATACACGAGATCACGAAAACAAACCGTTTTGCCGTAAAGTGTGGGCGGTTCTTAAAGATCGAGTAAAAGCTGGCGAGACCGTGACCTATGGGGAGCTGGCCAATATGGCGGGAAATCCGAAGGCAGCAAGAGCAGTGGGGATGGCGATGAAGTCGAACCCGATTTCAATTATCGTACCTTGCCACAGGGTTGTGAAAAGTGGAGGAGATCTTGGAAATTATAGCTCGTTTAATGGAGTTGCTACCAAGAAATGGCTGTTGCAGCATGAGAATGCTATAAAAGGAAACTAATCATATTTAAACGTGTAAACTCAGAACAATAAGCTAAACCCCGGGGGGGGGGGGGTACTCCCTTATATACGCTATACAGGTATGTGCCGCCCGATAGGGTAGGGTTTTTTAGGTGCTCAGTCCTTAAATAAGGTGTCCTTTTTGGTATTTTTGGTATTGTGGGCCTTAGATGTTACTTAGATAGGGTCACTAAATTGCAGTATCCACCCCAACGCGCAAAACGAAAAAGATATGGTCTGTTAAAACTGGGCCTTAAAAAGGGTATCAAATCTCGATTTGCTACCCTTAAATAGGGTCAGGATTTGAGAACCTTGGCGGCAGACACCTATCCTACATTGTGGGGAGTACCCCCCCCCCCCCGGAGCTAAACATAAGCTCAGTATACCCAAATGGCTTGCTTTAGGATAATACCTTTCAGCTTATTTATAAAATACAGATACTATTAACTAGTATTAAAACTAGAAGAATGTAATAAGTGTGTTTCTAGCCTGCGTGGCCAGAGGAGTGGAGAGGAGAGAGGAGACGAGACAAGAGGAGTGTGGCATGGGGCGAGGTTGGAGGAAGTGAGGGGAGAAAAGTTTTATTTTCTCTCCCCCTACTCCTTTCGCGGCTTTGTTTGCTATCACCCCGGTTTCTGTTTGCTGCTTGCTTTTGGAAAAGCCCGGCCATGCAGGCTAATGTGTTGCAGTGCATGTGCAGTAAAACATAAATGACAATAATTGATTAAAATTGTTTTGATTAAAAACTAGCAGTAATCACAGATTATGGAGATGCATTCGAAGGAATTTCCGGCGGAAATGAGCCCCTGAAAAAAAGCGACAGGGGTAGCCATTTGGAAGACTGGACACCATAAAATCTCAATTTTTTCTGCACGTAAGACACAGGGAAACCAATACAAAATTAGGATTGCATTCTTCGAAATATGCGATTATATTTCAATAAATAATTTTAACATTGATTAATAACTTTTATGATTGCTTACATTTTGAGAGTAGGGAAACTGGCCTGTCTACAGTTTGAGCAAATCAGGACACAAAACCCCTGAATGAAAACTGTGCAACTAGATTTATAACCAATATGTTCCATATTTTACTTGTAAGAGAGACCCGGGGGGGAGGGGGCGGGGGGGTACTCTCATATATAAGCTATATGGGTATGTGCCGCTGTGAAGGGTATGGTTTTCAGGCAGTTTAGTCTGGGATAGCGTATAGAAATTAGAGAGTTTTGGTCTACAATAGGGTATCATTTGCCGGGAAACGGATCAGTAGAAGAGTAAGTCTAGACTCGGAAGAGAAAGAGCCTTCCCTAAACGGAAATAAAATCATTGAGGCAACATTGTTGACAGATGGGTTTCATTAAAAACACTAATAGTGATACAGTTCTAAAAGTAGCAAGTCTGGAATAGGGTAAGAATTTTTGGTGTCCAGTCTTATATATAGGGTTACAAGATCAGCCGAGGTAGACCTGTGTGTATATGACACCGATCCAAGTTCATCCTGGTAGCCAGGGGCGTAACTAGGACTTTTCAAAAGGGGGGGGGGGGGGGTCACACTGTGTCACACCCAGGGTACATACCAGATTGTCATGTCAATATCCATGCTGGGTTTTACTCATTATCTCACAAAGGGGAGTCACAGGTACCCCAGGACCTCCTAGCTATGCCCTTGGTAGCTATACCTGGTCAAGATTTTTGATGTTGTATGATTTTTCAATGCTGTATGCTTGCACTAGTATCATTAAAACCCAGTACAACCACTTGTTAGTATTTGGTATGAAATCACTCTCCTGGAAGACTGGAACAGGTAAGGCATACATGAAAGCAGACACCATATTTGTTGCTTTCATCAGTACAGTATGACTTTCACGTGGGAATGAAGTCATATACAGATACGAAACTCATACCAGTATAATGTATACCTGCCAAGTCTTGCACCTTAGGCGTGAGTCTCACGCGTGCGAGTCCAAAACTCTGATCTCGTGCCTTCTCACACCTGTGGAGCAATTTCTCATGCGAAACTTACAGATTTGAGTTATCATAACTGATCGCATGATCCAATTAAAAATATAGTTACATTCATAAAAATATGGCACTTGTTTGTAGGTTTTTATCATTCTGAACATTACAATTACAGCTGGATGTTTTTAAACGGAGGTCTGAGGCCCATGGAAACTTCCGAATTCTTCGGAAAATCTTCAATAGATTGGGTTTTCTTTGGATTTGGTCGGGTCGCCTTTGGAAATCATGACACTTCCATGAAAAAAATTCTCACGCCTATCACTCGGAAAAAGTTGGCAGGTGTAATGATGTAAACGCCCCCCCCCCCCTGTAACCAGGTAACCTGATTGCTAGAGGTTATTATTTTTTTAGTGAATACCCACTTGTGGGTGACAAAACTGTGAGTACCAGGGGGGACTCCCATATAAAAATGATGGGAATGAATGTCGAACCTTCTTAGGAGTCAAAATTTGTAGATTGGTACCACTTAAGGCGCTAAAATCTGAAATGGCCATCAAAAGAATTAATTGCAGTACCTCTTAGGGTATTGAGCTGAAAAAATATGACATGTTGTTTTAGGAATTAGTTACTCTTGGGGGTAAAAATCCATTTGAGCCACGCCCAATGAGATTCTGTAACCATTTAGGGTGTTTTTAGAAAATTCCTGATGAACACCGCCATCATGTTTATATGAAAATCCCTGGGCTGTGGGCATGAGCAGTAAAGCTGCAAAAGTGAGGTGCAACATGCTGAAAAAAAAGCATCACAGCAGTCTTCCATCTGTCCATATGGTTTATTTCACCTGTGCTATTTAGACATATCTGCAGGACCAAGGTAGGAACCAGGTCAAAATATTGTGACATGGCATGCTGACACAAAAGCAAATACTAGACACAATTTCTGGCTCATCCTCGGTGTAAGAACCTGTGAAACTCACGAGTGACGTAAAACACAGAAAACAAGGCATAAAACAATAGAGTCAACTGGGAATGCAATACAACAAAGGTAAAAAACAAAGGAAAAAGTCACAGGTTCTCACACCGAGGTAAACCCCAATTTCTGTTTTGAAATTGTGATTGTTTTTTTTTTGGACTAAATTTAAAGAAAATATCTTATTTTTCATTTTAGGCAAATCATTAAATTTTGTTCTTGCCATTTTCATTCGCACCAAAATTCTTCAAGTTTTTCAGTAAATGAAAAAATATTTATGTAATGAAAGGTTTCCTAAAGCACAATTATAAATAACCTGTCAATATTTATATTGTATTTAGGCATCACAAAACATAAAATTGTTAAAATGGTTTTTAATCTGTTTTGTTTAGGTTCTTAGGGGGGATAAAAATAAATTGGAACTCAACATTCAAAATGAGACGGGGGAGGGGTCTGTAAATGAGCCCTACTGTTACTATAGTAACACCATAGAAGCCCTACTGATCCCACCCTGGAGAGGGTATGACGTGTCCTTTACGTGCACGTGGCACTCCCAAAATCAAAATGGCGGATGCCGGTGCGGAAATGTTTTGAGCATTTAATCTAGCACTAAACATGCTTGCAAGACTTCAGAAGAACTGGTTTTTGATCGGAATCGTTGTGGTAATCAGCCTAGCTAGGCTTGCGCCGTTCATTGGCGCTAAAGGAGGAATTTTGAAGCCAGAAATCACCGTAAAATATATCGCTGTGTCCGCCATCTTTCTAAACAGTGGTTTATCATTGAAGACCGAGGAGCTAAAAAGTGCCCTAAGCAATGTGCGATTGCACATTTTTGTTCAGAGCTTCACGCTGGCTTTCGTACCTGGTTTGGTGTCGCTATTAGTGAGACTTTTACAGTTTACAAGCTTGAACGAATGGCTGTTAAAAGGTCTTCTTGTCGTTGGTTGTATGCCTCCACCTGTTTCTTCAGCGGTCATCCTTACCAAAGCTGTCGGTGGAAACGAAGCGGCAGCGATCTTCAACTCCGCGTTCGGTAGTTTCCTGGGAATATTCGTCACCCCTTTTCTATTGCTTGTTTTCCTTGGTTCCTCATCTGGAGTTCCTTTTCTTTCAATCGTGACACAGTTATCAATGACTGTTGTTTTTCCACTCCTGGTCGGCCAATTTTTAAGAAGATATATAAAAGATTGGATGGAACAGACCACGCCTCCGTTTGGTACCATCAGTAGCTGCGTTTTACTGTTAATAATCTACACAACGTTCTGTGACACGTTTTCTCACAAGAGCGGAGATATAGATACGTCTGATTTGTTGTCTGTTGTGGTCTTTATTGTACTATTACAATGTTGTCTTTTGGCTCTCACATTTTCCTTAGCAACCATGAGAGATTCAACCTTCACGCCAGCAGACACAGTAGCTATCATGTTCGCTTCGACGCACAAGTCTCTGACATTGGGTATCCCCATGCTCAAGATTGTTTTTGCAGGATACAAGTATCTTTCATTGATCTCTATCCCTCTGCTGATTTACCACCCTGTGCAAATTTTGCTGGGTGGCCTGTTGGTACCTGTGGTGAAGGGATGGATGGTTAGTGCGCAGCAGAAAGGAAAGGTAGCAGTGAATGCAGCTGTTTAATCCTCCCTCTTCAAAACATTAATTCTCCATAGTGATTGCCATACATTATTTTAAACAGTAGTTCTGAGAATTTGGCATGACATCAAGACAACATTGATCCTCCATCAGATAATATTATTATTTGTCCTGAATATTTATTACATCTTTGTCATGACCAAGAGGAACTAAAATCTCTATAGCAGGTAGTTTCCTTTGCTCCTATTATTTGGGCCGTCATGCAACACTTAGTTGGTTGAAGTGTTGCATGATCCTAAGAGAAAAGGAGATCTATAGCTTTAAGCCTCCCTATGAGTATTTCTGAAGAAATTGAAGTCACAGTGATTACTGTTTGTTTGAACAACGAACTCAAGGATTGGAGTGAGATCTACCTGCTCTTAATAAATTTTAAATATTAAAAACACTGACAGGCACTGAAAAAGAATCCTTTGTAAAACTGGAATTTGATTAAAACCCTTTCACTCCCAGAGTCAGTAATGGATACATATAATGAAGTTCTTACTTTTGAGTTTGCCAACGAAATCCTATAGTGTGACCATTCAAATGAAACCTCTTCGACATTGCTTTTGAATGGTACAGTTTGTTTTTTACCGGTAATATTTTATAAAATTAAATTTGGGATTCAATTGGCACTCTTGGAAGTCAAAGGGTTTTAAGAAAGAAATCAATCAACAATTTGCTACAAGTCTGTATAAACCTATAGAGAGGTTCTAACTTTTAAGAGGTTGAAAATACAGGTTTGGTAGCACGTAGGCATACAGTTCTAAAATAACATTAAATTCTATCCTTCACAGCGATCTTTTGGAGTATGAATAATCATAATGAATGCAAAGGAGATGATACAGTAGTATCAATAAAAAAAGTCATTGCTAAAGAGAATTAGCTTTTTAATAACATGTTGCCAGTAATTCAAAATATCAATAATAATAATAATAATAATATAATTTATTATTTATAATAATAATAATAATATAATTTATAACATAGCTAGAATTTTCACGTAATCAAATTTAATAGCGCGGGCGTGCTTCATATTTTTATTGAGCACGCTAATGATGTCAGCAAACTAACACCTCGAGAAACACCGCATTGATAATGTTATAAAACAATTAGTTCATGCTGCAGCTGTGCGTATGTCGAGATCTTGAGCACTTGGGAAGTTTGGAGAGCACTCAAGAGGCTAGAGTTGCACTCGGCTGCGCCTCGTGCAACTCTTACGCCTCTTTCGTGCTCTCCAAACTTCCCGCGTGCTCAATATCTCGACATACGCACGCTGACGCATGAACTAATTGTTAAAAATACAATAATAATTATAATGAATTTATGTGTCATTTCTTAAAGCTCAATAGCACCATAAAGCTCTCAAGGCTGGTGATTTGAATTTTTCTATTGCTTTTTACCTCTGGTAAGCAACCACTCACCCATAATTATTTCGATGTCACTTTAGGCTCAAATTGTCCTTTGAATTAAAACTTCAATATGATACAAATTTTTTTGCTGGTAGGTGCTTTGTACATTGAAATTACTAAACAACTAACTGTATTTGCAAAGACCACTGTAACAAAATAGAAGCACCAGCTTCTGTAGTAAAAGATCCTAATCAGCTATAAAATAATGAAGTGATTTGATAAAATGACTATATTTATAACAAATTATAGTCGTTTCCGTATCATGAATCGGCCTGGCATTTTTATCAAATTGTTTAATTAACAATTGGTTCATGCTTTAGCGTGCACTATCAAGTTATGGAGCATGTGGGAAGTTTGGAGAGCACGAAAGAAGCGTAAGAGTTCCGAGGGCAACTCTAGCTTCCAAACTTCCCACATGCTCCATAACTTGATAGTGCACAGCTAAAAGCATGAACCAATTGTTTTATAACATAGCCGGTGGAATTGTGCATCAAATCCGACGCGAAAAACGGACAACAATATCAGAAGTGATTGTTCGCTGTAAGCGAAATATTAAGCAAAATAGGAATTGGTTTTATTTCAAATTTTCTGTTGAAAGCTCAAGTTTTATTTTACTGCAGTTTAAATACAAAATTCTTTATTTTTAAAAAAGAAATCACGGTCAAGAATGGCACTTTTATTTATCATCGTGCACTATCGGGATTTTGAGCACGCTTACGTATACTGAATTTGATTGCGCGGCTCTGCTAGCTATGTTATAATTGAAAATACTACAGGTTCATATGATTCAGAGTTAAGACCCTGTGTGGTTTGACTTCTCTTAAGCAACCACCTTCTGTAAGTGACCACCTTGGCTTTGCATTTTAGGTGGTTGCTTATGGGGTGTTCAACTGTAAATTAATTTAATATTAAGAGGCATTTTAGGGCATTGCTCAGCAATTTGCCTGTGATCAAGCTCCTCTGTTTTGATCTTGTGGAGTGTATTAGTTACTAACATAGCTTACTTGTAATATTGTAGAAGCACTGTAGTAGCGCGGTTTTCAATAGACCATTTTACAGTTGTGTGCTTGGTGACCTGGCCTTTAAATGGAAGTGAGGCTGGAGGTGACCTTGTTAAATGACATAGAACTTAGTGCTTTTCATATGTAAATTCAGCTAGTTAGCATGAGAAAAACACTAACATGAAAAGCACTAAGGTCTGTATCAAAACAAGGTCACCTCCACCCTCGCTTCCATTCAAAGGCCAGGTCACCAAGCACACAACTGTAAAATGGTCTATTGAGTGTCATAAAACCAAAACCAAATCTGGCCAATCACGGAACTCACAGACAATCTGATGAACCAATCAGAACTCGAAGCAAATACATGTAGACGGTGCCAAGTGTGGGAAAAACGTGTGCGAGCAAGTCACAGTTGGTTTTGGTTTTACGTCTGATTGGTTAATAAAGTGGCACAAGATTTTTTAGCCAATCACAAAGCATAGCAATGCAAAACCAAAGCAATATCATTGCAAATTGGAAAGTGCTCTATTGTTAATCTTACACCATGTTTACTGCTTGTAGTCACAACAATAAACATAATAAATTTTGTTAAATTTCATGTGTCACTAGAGAACTGGTTCGCAGGCTAAATGCAATAAATTTGATAAAAGATATTGTTTTTTGTTCTGTGTAATGATCGTTTCCGGTTATTCCATTTCCGGTCATGCACGTGCATGTGACGTGCATGTGGCGTAAGGCGCGACCCGCCTATAATGTGTGAGTTTACATTAACATAACGTGCAAGTAATTATTAGCATAGGGCAAGAAGTTGTGATTTTGTGTGTGTAGACTTCGAGTCGAAATATACGATGTTTTAACCTATCTGCTGGCTGATTATTGACACGACACGACTCGACATGGTGTCAGGAGTTAGAGGAAATTAGAGCGGACTGAAACACGTCGAAATCTCCGGCAAAAATCGCGTCGAAATATCTGCTTTTAGGCGGTTTAACACACCGAGCGAGCGGACATGGCTGCCATGGGATTCAAAACCCCAGAGATGAATTGGGACGCGTCAGATTTGCGAGACGAATTGGCGAAATTCAAGCAATACTGTGATTTGATCTTCAGCGGTCCATATTCAAAAAAGTCGGAGAAGGAACAAGCCTCATTCATTTTACTATGGATTGGCAGGCAAGGTTTAGAGACATTCAACAGTTGGGCATGGGAGAACGAAGGAGACCGTTCAAAGCCAGCAGTAATTTGGGAGCGATTTGAGAGGCACGTGGCGCCGAAAGTAAACCACAGGTTAGCGAGATATCAGCTTCAACAACTCAGACAGAAGAATGAAGAATTAATCGACGATTTCTTAACGCGTTGCCGAAATCAAGCTACGAAATGCAGGTTCAGAGACAAGGCCGAATCGGACGAGCGCCTGATCGAACAACTAATAATTGGAAGTAAACACAAGAAAGTTCAAGAAAGATTACTGGAAAAAGGCGAAGAGCTTACCCTCGACGAAGCTATCGACATCGCCAGGACGTACGAAGCCACAATTTCTCAAATGGAACAACTAGAAGGTGAAAGCAGCAAAGATATTCATGGGATCAAGGGCAACGACGACAATAAGCCAAAGAAATGCCCCAACTGTGGACTCGAGCACCCCTTGAAGCCCAGAGAAAAATGCCCCGCCTATGGATCCGTATGTCTGAACTGTCAGAAAGACAACCACTGGGCAAGAGTTTGCCGCTCCAGGAACCAAGGAGGAACACGTGGAAGGTCTAGAAACAGAGGAAACACCAGATCTCGTCCTCGCTCTAGGAGCAGAGAGCGACGCGGCAGACGAAGATCCGCCAGTACCAACCGCAGAGATCAGAATGCAAGAGAGTTAAGTGATCAGTTTGAAACAATCACATTTGAATCAATCACCGTTGATGCTACTGAGCCCCAAGCTCGACCTGCAGATGAAATCTTTGTAACTATAAACATTGATTTGGACACCACCAACAAACAACCAACAGCACTCAAAGCTAAGTTGGATACAGGAGCCCAAGGAAACATCCTGCCCCTGAGACTGTTTCGTCGTATGTATCCTCAAAACATCACACCAGAAGGTTTTCCCAAGGCAGGAGTTCTCGATCACTCACCTACAGTGCTTACGGCTTATGGAGGGACAAAGCTGGCTCAACATGGCAAATGCAGAATCCCTTGTGAATACAAAGGTAGAAAAGCGGTTGCAACCTTCTACGTCACAGAAGCAAACGGTCCAGCTATCATTGGTCTACCTACGTCCCTCGAGCTCAACCTTGTCACCCTGAATTGCTCTGTTCAGCAAAGCTCACCACAAAATGTCAACCATACGGCCGAGCAAGCTACACCCATCAAAAGCAAGGATGATTTGGTGCAAAGATATCCTGATTGCTTTGACGGTATTGGCAAGTTCCAAGGCCAATACCATATCACTGTAGATCCGTTAGTACCCCCGGTTGTCCATGCCCAAAGGCGTGTGCCGCTAAGTCTACGTGATGACATCAAAGAGGAGCTGGACGACATGGAAGCTCGCGGCATAATCATGAAGATTAAAGAAGGCGAACCAACCGCCTGGGTTAACAGCCTAGTGTATCGCAGAAAGCCAAACGGCTCACTCAGAATATGCCTGGACCCCAAGGACCTCAACAAAGCCATTTCCAGAGAGCACCATGCGATTCCAACCTTACCAGAGATCCTTCCAAAGCTAAATGGAGCCAAATGCTTCTCCATACTGGATGCCAAATGTGCATATTGGAACGTTGAGTTAGACCAAGAATCAAGCTATCTGACAACCTTTAACTCACCATTTGGTCGCTACAGATTTCTTCGCATGCCATTCGGTCTCAAGATGTCACAGGACGTATTCCAAGCTAAGATAGATCAGACCTTCGAGGGCTGCGAAGGTACAGTAGGGATCGCTGATGACATAGTGGTTTTTGGAAAGTCAGAAGAGGAGCACGACCTTCACCTCACCGAGATGCTAGACAGATGTAGAACCACTGGGCTGAAGTTAAACCCAGACAAATGCAAGATTAAACAGAGGAAGATTAAATTCTATGGGGTCATATGTGGTGAAGAAGGAGTACAGCCAGACCCTGCCAAAGTTTCAGCCCTAAAGAACATGGCACCTCCTACTAGTAAACAACAGTTGCAGTCGTTCCTTGGTTTGGCAACATACATGGGCCCATTCATTTCAAGTCTCAGCACCTTGACAGCCCCCCTGCGAGAGCTAGTTAAAGATAACAGCATCTTTAATTGGAACCCTACACACCAACAAGCCTTTGAAGCAATCAAGAGTGCCATCAGTGCTGAAACTACTCTGGCATACTATGATCCAACTAAAGAAGTCACTCTTCAGGTTGATGCTTCAACGACAGGTCTCGGAGCTACCTTACTGCAGGATAAAAAGCCAATCGTTTTCGCCAGTAAAGCCTTAACAGACACTGAGTCGCGTTATGCCAACATAGAGCGAGAGCTACTAGCTGTGGTGTATGGATGCGAACGTTTTCACACTTACCTGTACGGCCGAACCTTCATCGCAGAATCAGACCACAAACCATTAGAGGCGATCCAGTTAAAAAACCTCATCTCAGCACCCCCAAGGCTGCAAAGAATGCTCCTGCGATTACAGCCATACGACATTACTATCAAGTATAGGCCAGGCAAGCAAATGCAGATAGCCGATGCTCTCTCAAGGCTATCTCCTGAAGATGTTGCTCCAATAGCTGATCTAAATGTGCAGATTCACGACATATGTCCACAATTCTCAGACAAGTGTTTGCAGAACATCCAGGCAGAAACAGCTAAAGACCCTGAGCTTGCCACCTTCAAGGAAGTGGTGTACAACGGTTGGCCCTCCACAGTGAAAGAGCTTCCCGCACTCGTACGACCTTACTGGACTTATCGAGAAGAGCTATCGATTGAGAACAGTCTGATTTTCAAGAGTAACCGAATTATTATCCCACAGTCACTCCAGGGAGAAATCTTATCCAAGCTACATGCCAGTCACCAAGGTACAGAGAAGACCAAGTTAAGAGCACGCACGTCAGTATTTTGGAGGAACTTGAACAAAGATATTGAAGAATTAACTAAGTCATGTTCAAAATGCCAGGAACTGCAGTCCAAACAAGCAAGAGAACCCTTGCTGCAAACTGAAGTACCGCCAAGAGCCTGGCACACTATAGGAACTGACATCTTCTACCTTGACGATGACGAATTTCTTTTGGTTGCGGATTACTACACCAAGTACCCGTTTGTCAGAAAAATTCCCAAGGGCCGCAGCACTAGCAAGTGTGTTGCAGAGCTGACCAAGCAGATCTTCAGTGAGCAGGGAATCCCTCGAATCGTGAGATCAGACAACGGTCCCCACTTTCAAGGTGACTACCGGCAGTTCGCGAAGGAGTATGGATTCGATCACGTGACAAGTTCCCCCAACTACCCGCGTAGTAACGGTTTCATTGAAAGCCAAGTTAAAGTCGTGAAAAGAGCTCTGAAGAAAGCAAAGGTGTCCAATGCAGACCCGAACATGGCCCTCTTATGCCTTCGAGCAACTCCGATTGACAACAAATTACCATCTCCAGCGGAACTACTGTTCGGAAGGCAAGTACAAGACAATCTACCCAGGAAAATCCAAAGTGACCAAGCCAGTGATGACGTTATCAAACGATTGCAAGAGAGGCAGGCCCAACAGAAATATTACTATGATCAGCACACCACTACTCTACCCAGTCTGGTCCAAGGAGAACGTGTGACCATTCAGAACCCCAGAACACTGAAATGGGATCCAGCTGTGGTACTGAAAAAGGTTGAAGGAGTCCCCCGGTCTTATACAGTGTCTACACCAAGTGGCAAGCAACTACGTCGTAACCGATCCCAAATACGGCAAATCCCTCAAAGTTCCCCTAAACAGGTCAAGTTTGACCTGAGGAGAAATCAAGTTTACAGATTTTCCCCAGAAGTAGAGCACAGATCTCCTATTATGCAGCCCAGCCAGCCAAGCCCTAGGAGCAGTCCACGTTTGGGAACTGGCCATTCAGCCCACCCTGCTCAAGGAACTGTCCAACCCATCATCCAACCTCCAGAGGCTACCCGATCAGTAGGAGTAAACTCAACCCCAACTGCTGGAGGACAATACGTGACCCGTAGTGGGAGGACAGTCAAGGCACCCGTCAGGATGGGCATTTAAAACATTTTTGTCTTGTTTGTTTTCTTTCTTCTTCAGATGAACATTATTAGGTCATTGCTTAGAGGAACATTGCTAAGAACATTTCTTATAGTTCTAAGTCAGAGGAACACTTTATCAGGGTGTATCCCTACCGGACTCAGCAGAGCTGTTTAGTTCTTGATCTATACTAGTTGGTTATTTCACACTTTAATTATAATTGCTAGTGTTAAAGTATCACTCAGGTATTAGCTTTTCGGAAAAAGGGGGATGTAATGATCGTTTCCGGTTATTCCATTTCCGGTCATGCACGTGCATGTGACGTGCATGTGGCGTAAGGCGCGACCCGCCTATAATGTGTGAGTTTACATTAACATAACGTGCAAGTAATTATTAGCATAGGGCAAGAAGTTGTGATTTTGTGTGTGTAGACTTCGAGTCGAAATATACGATGTTTTAACCTATCTGCTGGCTGATTATTGACACGACACGACTCGACAGGGTGACCTAGTTTTTTTTATCATTTCAGATTCTTATAAACGTGTTTAGAGTAAACATGCTTCAATGAAACACGTTTTCCATAAGCATGTTTGCAATTTCATTGTTTACATCAGTTGTTAGTTTCAAAACATTAAGCCTGGTTCTTATAATTTATGCAGTTTCACAAAACAGGCATAAACTTGCATAAAATCTTTCTAATTACACATGAACATAAAAATGATATTCTTGGCTTTCACATGACGTCATAAAAATTAAAAAATCTAAAGAAAACGTCCTACAAAGCTGTTTCTAACATGGTATGTGGATACAAGTGTTATAATCTTTCAACAAAAGTTTCGGGTTTTAACGATGTTGGTTTTAAATGTGTCACGCAATGCATCACGCTATTTCAGATAAGCCGCGAAAATAAACAAAATTGAATCAGCTGAAAGTTATTGTTTGCATTATAAGTGCTTATAAGCCGAGTTAATTGAGCTTATAGCAAATACAATATTTTTGGATGTGATTTTTGGTGTAATTAAGACTTTGAATTTTTGGCCGCCATCTTTGTGCAACTCTCAGGGGCACAAAGATGGCCGCTCCATACATTTCTTACTAAAAATATCTAATACTCGTTCGCCTATAACTCTTGAACGAAATGCTTTTGCGCTTCAAAATTTGGCCAAGGTGTGTAGTTTTAAACTCTTTACAATTCCATAAACATTTTGGATTCGAAATCTATTTTTTAATGTTTCTGAATTTTGATATGACGTAAGTGAAAGCCAAGAATAGAGCTTGAACTTTCTGTTGCATGATTTTGTGGATTAATTTCACTTATCAAGCTCTTTGGGAATGAAGGACAATGCAGTGTTGAATTCAAAACTATCTCATTAGGTAGTTTTAATTGTGCTCAGAATAAACATGTTTCGATCATGATTGGCACAAGGTGCCACCCGATGTGAACCTGTTTCATAGAGGAACATGTTTCATTTGTGATAAGATTAAACATGTTTTGCCCTAGTGGGAAAACAGCATAAATCAGTTATATGAACAAAGAAACTTTATGGAAAAAGAAACATTGAAATGTTTTACATGTAAAAACTATGGATAAACTATTCAAAAACTGCCTATTCATGTAAGTGGGCTAGGAATTAGCACCCATAAGATGTTGACTGCTGGTACCTGCTGGAATAGACCTCTTTAGCTTATTGTTTTGTTTTCCCAATGTACTCATGCCTGAAACTGCCTAAAACCTGGTTTTCCTGGGAGTCTCCAAGTTTTTTATCAAATCTCCCGGTCTCCTTCATGTGATTTTTGGAGAGTATTCAGACATTGTTGAAAATGACATTCTTACAGATTTCTGTACTCCGGGGGTTGGCAGGTATGAAAGCTAACTTGAGCCTCTGTATTTTATCATTGTGTCATGTGGACCTCTGCATTTAAAGTTTTCTATCAGAGGTATTTCTTTATACTTTTTTAAGGTGGCTCTGAACCCTATGTACAGAATTTTTTTAAACGTTGCAAAAAGTTGTATCTTAAAATGCCAATCACAATTCAATAAAAAATGGGGGTCATCCAGCTCGTTTTTTAGTTACAAGCACGTAAAGCTAAAATTAAGGGTGTCTTTAACAGGTTATACTGTTACTATGGTAACCTGTTACATAAAAGAAACCGCAACTTCTTCACCAATGATTGGGCATTTTTTTGATACATAATTGAAGCATCAACTGATAAAGAATTATAGTATTGATCCATCGAAGTATAGGTGATGGAAAATTCTGGGAACTATTGCTGGCCACCTTAAATACAAAATTTGTGAATACTACATGCTTGTCAAGATTTGGTCACCATGGAAACTGTCAAGTCTATCAAAAAGTCTTCACTAAAAAAAATATGAGGGGCGAGGGGAATGGTAACGAGTTGTAAAAGCAGCATGAGAACGAGGCAATTTATAAACATGGCTGCCGAAGACGGAAGCCAGGAATATGCCTTAGGAAAAGGCTTTTTTCGGCGATGATTTCCTAGAAACTCTTGACAAACTACAGTAGAATATATTAAGATAGGCTGAGCCTAACAGTGTCGCTCTGTGAACAAGCTTAACTACGGTGAAACTTAACTGAGGTGAAAGGTCGGAAGCACAAGAATTAAGATTTGACGACTGGGCTAATTTTCAATTTTAGCAATTCTCAAAAACAGTATTACGCGACCGTCTACACAGTACATTTAGACCGTACAAAAGTTCACAAAACAAGCTTTTCTTCGTCTAGAATAACTAGTACGACTACTTTCCGAATAAAATACATTTGTTGCTTGTCAAAATTGCCCGAGAAACTGATTAGGAAATCAAAATTGCAAAAAATACACAAACATATTTGCATAAGGCGACGCGCGAAGTTAGAACTATAAAATCCAAGTCTTGTTTTGTTTTCATAAAATCGCTTTTCAACCTATGTAATGAATGAACAAACACATAAAAATGGACAACACAACCTTCTTGCGAAAAATTTTATTCAAATCTCCATAAGGTTATGTTTAAAAGCAAAACGGAACCATTTTTAGCTCATCGAGGCCCTCCAAAACTACCGAGAACACATAGAAAAAGTCAACCACAGATTGATATCAACATAAATTCACATCGAAAAATGTATTTTGTTTTACCTTTAAGTCCCTCCACTGCTTGGCAATTCTTTATTAAAATCTCCGCTTCTTCAGTTCTGAAACCCGAAGTGACAAACATCTCCCCGCATTGCTCCCATCCTCGAAGCAAGATTTTATCCCCGAAAACTCTTCTTTTTCCACTTGAACAAACACATAAAAATGGACAACACAATTTTAATTTCTTTCGATTAATTTTATTCAAATCTCCATTTATAGTTTATGTTTAAAAGCTAAACGCGTACCATTTATAGCGCATCGAGTTCGAGCTGCCTTCGATGAAATTCAAGAAATCGATACAACTGAATTTAAGCACGTTTTAAAAACACTGCTCCAAAACTAACAATAATAAAAAGAAAAATTGATATCAACATAAATTCCTATCAAAAAATGTAATCTGTTTTGCCTTTAAGTCCCTCGCTTGCTTGGATATCCTTTTTGGTTCTGAAATCCGTAATAAAAACAAACATCTCCCCGCATTGATAAAAACCTATGAAGTTTCTGGAAGCAAAATTTTATCCCTGAAAGCTCTTCTTTTTCCACTAAAGCGGCTTCTGAGTATTAATTAGTATCCCTGTCTTGAGTAGCAAACCGCGAAAAATTCAGGGAAATAACAACTTTCTCCGCTTAGTAAACACAGCAAAACATCAAGGTCTTTTCCAAGCTGACATGACATTCGGCCGTGTAACCGCGCGAAAATCAAAGCCTCGCTTTGGTTTCAAAATTGCTAAGATCCCGGATGTTGCATGACGTCGTACACACATGTTTTGCGACGTCATACGCGCCCGCGAGCTAGTCCTGCCCAACGGCGGACGACAGGCGGCGGGCACACGACGCTCCCGCGAATCATTCCGCTAGCCATGACCATGAAAAATGACGGGCATAGGTTCCATGAGTATGAGGCTCCGCGCTACCCTGGGTGTCAGAAGTTTTTCTTGCGCGGTTTCCGGTGTCGGTTATGTCTCTGTTCTGTCGAAGCTCGCCGCGAGAATACCTCTGGTACCCAGGGTAGCTCCGCGCGGGCCTTTGGCCCACAGAGCTCCGCTATTACTCTCATTACTTAACGGGGCTACACATCAATAATAACAATAATAACAGAGATAGCAAATTGCAAATGAAGGCAATAGTTCAATTTTTGCAGAATTATAAACTGGATAATGAAAACTCTTCAAAAGTGTCAGTTTCATATGTGATATGAGTTGAAACTGTCTTTTAAAACACCCCCGGGGGTGGGGGGTACTCCCTACAATGGGCTATACGGGGATGCTCCGCCCGAAAGGGGTACCTTTTTTAGGCTAGAGGTATATGAAAGGGTCGGGATTTCACGAGTTGAAGCATATGAAAGGGTAGGGATTTCACGAAGAATAGGAAAGGGAAGTGAAACCACACCGTTGAAGCATTAAAAAGGTAGGCAAAACTGCCATTTAAGTATTATAAAAATGGCCTTTCAAAATATGTCAAACACACGCACTTAAAGGCTCTGAAAGGGGCATCATTTTCATTGAAAGGTATATCAAAGGGGTAACATTTTCAATGAAAGGTATATGAAAGGGGTACCTTTTCTGTTAAAATCGGTATATGAAATGATAAGAGTTTGGACCTCGGGGCGGAGCATCCCCGTACAAAACTTTGTTCAGTACACCCCCCCCCCCCCCCCTCCCCCCGGAAAAACACCCGTCTCATCACGCCCTATAACCCGATTATTTTACGTGACAAAACAAGTACTTTTACATGAACATAAAAACTATTACCCTTTATCATGATACAATGCTGGGGCTACACATCATGTTATAGTTACGTCTTATTCTGTTCAGCCTTAATATCAACCACTACCCACCTCCACTTCGGTAAATAGTTGTTAAATATTCAACTTTATGTTTCAATTCGCTAAGATCGAACTTAACAGGCTACTTTTCAACTAAAATTGAAATATAGGTAAAGGTAGGTAAAGTCGCACACGAGCCACGGATGGCCCACACGGCCGGAGCTTAACCCGGTTTCTGTAACATGAAGCAACTGGGAATATTGCTACTCCCCCCTGGATGGGATGCTAGTCCATCGCAGGGTTATCCCCAGCATTTTGTCGCCGGTACCCATTTATACACCTGGGTGGAGAGAGACAGTGTGGAGTAAAGTTTCTTGTCTAAGGAAACAACACGACGGTAGAGACCAGGCTCGAACCACCGACCTTCAGGTTGAAAGTCCGACGCGCTAACCACTAGACCACCGTGCCTCCAAAAAAAAATTGAAAAATGCAGCGAGGATTTCTCAGCTGTAGAACATTTTCTCATACAAATCACTCTACCAAATATGATTTTGTCGGCCAAAAAAAAACATCCGTTTTAGCTTTCATAAACCTTTTCCGTGAGTCCCGGGCATGCGTGTGGTTTCGGCAGGAGCATAGTGCCGCATAGTGTATGTCTGTTAGTGTTATTATTGTTAGTGTTTAAAAAGCTAATGCGTTTTTAACAAATGTAGGCTAGAAAATTCCCGAAAATAATAAAGCCCAAATTAAGGGTTTTATCCAGTCAACTTTTTATCACCGAGTTTGCTTTAGGAATTCTTATTAAGAGTCATTCTACAGAATAACTTTGAAAGGTTGTGTTGCGTTTTATTTCTTAGCTTACTGTCTTTTTTTTTAAACTTAAACTGTTTGGACTTTTCAAATTAACAAATCACAATTGTTAGGAGAGTATGTTATGAAGAGTATCTCATTTTACAAATTAACTTTTAAAGGTTTTGTTTTATTACGTCCTACCATACTATCTTTATAGAAAAAAAAATTCAAATTGTTACGACCTTTTCAAATTAACAAATTACAATTATTACATTAAAGAAATGCGAGCTGAGATAATTTCATAGCTGACATAATTTTTTTATGTTGTTTCATAGAAAGTTTCTACTTCGTCAGGTGTAAAGTAGCGGTTACTTCCTCCTGCCAGGAATGTGTTGGTGAAGGTGCTGTCATAGCTGTGTCCGCTCGGTGGACTGTAAGTGTGGCCAAGCCTTGTGTAAGAATTTCTGTTGGATGACGCTTGGTTGGATACTATGATGTCATATCCTCCTCCGAATATGGGTCCATACGATGAGGACCTGTATATGGAATACGCCCTGCGAGAACTAGACTTCCCTGTCTGTGGCAGTTTGACAGGTGCCCATCCTGGTTTGTTTACAAATGAAAACAAAAACGCTTTTGAATCGTATTGATACCCACTGGAACCTGCTGGAAAAACAGAATACGAAACACATGTGACATTGTCCTAAATTCAGCCACCACGTACGTACCGCTTAGTGAGAGATATGATGTGATTAAACTGTCGTTTCACCAGTCTTACGTAAATAATTGACTTTGATCTTGTTAAGCGACTTTTAGGTACAAACGTAATTATTCAGTGCCTGATGCGTTTGGTTTATTATTGTGTTACAATATTTCAGGACCGAGGGGAGTAGGGTGGGGAGAGGTTATAACAAGATCAGCTTTAGTCTGAGTCAAGTGAAGATGTAATTTTAATACAATCATCTAAGCAACTTGTGGTGACTGAAGTCAGGCAGTGAAACTGGCATCAAGTGTGGGCATGCCATTTATTTTATACACGACGTTTACTCGTCATAAATGCCTTTAACAAGTCATTTAAGTAACAAAAGAAAAATGTTACTTCAAAAATATCACAAAATATAAAGCAATCAATAAATATTGAACAGCCTTGATTTGAAGTAACATTTTAGAATGTCATCCACAATTCTTCATATACATGTATTTGACCACCTTTAAAACCAGAAGTAGGAAATGACTGTACAGTTGTGGTACGTAAGTACTGTTTAGAGCTATCATTTTGTAACGGGCTAAAACGCAGCTAACTCACTCAGCAACTAGGAGAGGTATCGGGACTCTTGTTTATTCTTCTACTCCTACTTCTTCTACTGACTCACAACTCGATTGCAAGCAACTTATATACCATAATCTTAGACATATTTGGGGTTGCTGACCGTGGGGACTTCTATCGCACATCCCGTGTCCTGTAGACCTATTTTGGCTTCTAAGCGTAGGAACTTTTAATTCATATCCTGTGGCCTAACAGAGCGAGTAGAGGAAATACCTACACGGCTGTTCATAACAAGTACTAGAGAATCAATGGAATAGCTAGGGGTAAAACTGTAAAGTTAGACTAGACACCCAAAACAGGAACCTTAGTGTAGGTAAAACCCAAGGTCAGCTTTAGTTCCCAAGTATGCCTACTTCAAAAACCGACATTCAAGTTTAACAAATTCATAAAGGTAGACAGTATTACTCAAAAACCTAGGGACTACCAGTGTGGGCCAAACCTTCAATAACCTTGGACTATGAACGCGATTATAAAGAAACTCTAAACATAAAAGAAACCTTAGGCATAACATTACGACTAAATACTTCACAACATTCCTCCCCACTTAGATTAGGCATCGTCCTCGATGCGGAAAGCAATAATAAAATGGAAATACTACGATGAAATACAATATGTATATACATGTATAAAAAGAAGAAACACAGTGTACTAGTATTCCATAATCAAATACTAAGAGTAAAATAAGGTTTGGAGAAGACTCACAAAAAAAAAACAAATGTTGCAGAACTAAAATAGTCAGCTTGCTCTAGTTTGAAAGGTTTCGTAAATACTTAATGTTTTATCACAAGAAATTAATCAAAACAAAACGTTTGATGATGTTACAGTCCAAGTTCTGCGCGACCGGTGGAAGTGTATGCAGTTATGTACTCGTAGGCGCTTTCTGGGAATTCTTCCCCGCATTGACATGAGAACAGAGATTTCAGGTGTTCTTTCTTTTCTCTAAAACAGTCCATACAAGTTAAATGGTTGCACCGGAGGACCGTCCAGTCTAGGACAACGCTGCACTTTCTCTTAAAACAGAAGATGCAAATCCACTTAGCGAGTTGGTGGATATGGTGTGCATAATCCATTACTCCTAAAAAATAAGCAAAAATAACGAAAATAACTATGACAAAAGAAAGCTCAACTCAACGATTTTGCTACAAATCACTAAAACGACGTTCCACTAAACGCTGAAAATTGGCAGCACTTGTAGCTGTCATTAAATCGTCAAAAATAAAAATTTCTTCACACTCGTGTGACGCAAAATACATAAGGTCTCGTGCCAAGGAAAGGTAACTTGATGACTTCAAGGCAAACAACACTTCACAAAATTGGTTTTCACGAAATGAATGACAATAATTTGGCGGGAAAGTTGCACGAAATATATCGTTGACAAATCGTTCGTTTACCATACAGTGACTACAAATTTGTACAAATTCAACAATATTGTCGACCTCCCAAACTAAGTTGCGACCAAATCCAGAAAAGAAACCTAAAAACAAATCCATAGACTGCCATGAGAAAGGGCGATGTACGTGAAATATAAGTGGTGTGTGCCTTGGATAAAGTATATCATTCTGATGCTTGAAAGACGCAAAAAGACCACTAACTGAGGCTAGTTGAATAGCTCCAATCTCATCTAACAACCTAGAAAAATTAAGTAGGGTTAAGGTTATCGTATAAAACATAGTGAGCAGTTCAATGAAGTTCAGTTCTGCAAAGTTCAGTTAAGTTGTCTTGACTGCCCCGAGACTGACAAGTCTCGTCAATGTTCTTTCGATGGAAGCTGTTGTAATTCGTGAGAATTTCTTTTGGGTGTCCTCTGTCGGCGACCCTTCTTTTTAAGTTATTGGCTTGGAACAATGATTGCACACCTCGTGTTGATGGTGGGGAGCAATCGGAGCTGGTAACGGTGGGGAAGGCTTATCGGTAGAACGAGGGGCCAAGATCCTGAGGACACAGCGACAAATAACACAGAACACGATGAAATTCACTATTGGAAGTCCAAGTGCAGTGAAAGCAATGTACTCAACGTAGGTGGTTTCTGTTGTTTCTTCTATCTGGTCGATCAGACTGTCTGCTTTCTTTATCGTGGCACTAAGCTGGCTATCATAGAGCTGAAACAACTCATCAAAGTTATTAATCACTGTACGGTTAATTTTAATAGGTGGTGGGATGGTCAGAGACTTGTGATGAAGGTGTAACGGGGTTAAGTCATTTGACTTCGGATCCCACTGAACATACGTAATCGTAGAAGTTGAAAACAGTGGTAAGGACACCATTAGGCGTTGGGGACAGACGGCT
Organism: Cladopsammia gracilis; assembly: GCA_022457155.1. Taxonomy (NCBI): domain Eukaryota; kingdom Metazoa; phylum Cnidaria; class Anthozoa; order Scleractinia; family Dendrophylliidae; genus Cladopsammia; species Cladopsammia gracilis. The sequence continues at coordinate 1,668,892 of JAJGOT010000089.1, read as the reverse complement.
AAGCTAGCCTTCATTCCAACAAAGCTGACATTGCATGGGAAATTGTACACTGCCAATGGAGAAATATTTAACTCGCCGCTGTTCAAGGTTATCGGTCCAGAAGTTGTAGAAAGAAAATATCTGCCACCAAGATGAACTAACGGATGGATGTGTTCACAGTTCGGAGTAGGTTGATGATTCCTCGGGAAAGAAAGTTTCATCTCCGGATTCCAAGCAAAACCCAACCATTGCAAGCTTGTCATTGTTCTTAATACATTTTTAGGACAGAGAAAACCTATTTCGCTGCTGAAACATCTACTTAACGCTTCTAAAGACACTATCTGCTTCGAATTTGGACAAGTAATTAAAGCAAGGTTTGTATGCTGAACAGGCCCTGTAAAACAGTTACCCGATATGTTAAACTTAAGTGGTGTCAAGTGCTCTACTACACAAAAGTTGTTTTGATCCGTGATTTCTGGTACCAATAACAAAATGTTAACAATTAGGTTATTACCGTTATGCTCGACATCAACCACGGGGCTAGCAAGAACAGACAAACCTTCCTCTAACGCTGTTATGGTCAATTTCAGTGATGGATCGATAGTGAGTTTTGCAGACAAATGCGAAGAGACAAATTTAGGCAAATCGGGATAACCGATCAACGTTTTCCCATTCAGTCGGGAAATTTGGCTTAAAGTATCCTGGATCTCAAAGAGTCTAAGAAACTCGACAAAAGCGCGGTTTATCTCTGCAGTATATTTGGAATGAAACTCCATTGTCAAATCCTCGTGACACTTGACCGTATTGGCGAATTTTCTTAGTTGTCTCTGCCAACCAGTAAGAGTGCTATCAACTACCTTCAAATCCTGGGCCAAAACATCCAATTTACTATTCATTTGATCCGTAATTTTGAACAAATATACGACTTTGCCGTTAATCACGCGCATCATACCCTGAGAAATTGACATAGCTCGGCTCAAAGTTCTTAAAGTGACCTTCAAGTTCTTAACATGATTTTCCTCGCATTTGTGGCCTGTCACAGTGTAAAGTGCCCTAAAAAGACCTAGGGCGCCTGCGTGGCACATCCAGTTTGAACGCCCGACACGGCTCTTTTCGAGTAACCATTGTCTTTCGTCTACAGATATGTCTTGACAAAATTGCAACGCCCAAGTTTTACACTCTGAAACAGAGTAAGTTGCATAAAGTCAAGCCGTTCTTGAATGAAAAAGCGTGTTTGTCAGTCACCTTTTTTGGAGAAAAAAAGTTATAAACGCTACCAAAAGCAGCAAAATATTTAACTATATCATTTTTTACAACTTCAGCGAAAAATATTTCAATTTTCACATTTTCCCGAAAATTTTGAATTCTTAGTAAAATCCAAGACGACGACTATCTTGGCCGCCATTCTGGATGACGTCACCGATCCCCAGCAGCGTTATCACACGTAACATTTACCTTATCTTGTAACTAGAACACATCACAGGCTATCTATTAGCAGTAAAATATTCTCAGAATATTGTAACACAGCAAAAACCGTTAGGTTAGGATATACGTTTGGGTGTACGTTCGAGGTTTAATTCAGTTTTTCATGTACAGTAGTGTCTTGCAATAAAACAGGGGAAATAGTGACAGTGACAATGCTTACTAACGCAGGCACTCTAAAAAATAAGGAAGGGAAAAATTTACCTAACAGATTGTGGAATACTGAGCTGATCTTTCAAATGATGAAATGAAAGTTTTAGGACAATTGTAAAAAAATGCGAGTCCTGACAAACCTGTTCGTTGAACTACCAAGTTCATGGTAATCTTCTTTGTTCCCATGCTGTTCTTAGTCACACATTCGTACAAACCGCTGTCAGCAGGAATCAAGCCTTTAATTGTGAGAGCACCGTCTTTTACTTCGGTCTTCCCAGCAGGCAAAGGCATTCCTGTTCTGGTCCAGTTTAACATGGGAGGTGGAAACCCTTCAGCTTGACAGTCTACTCGTAAGGTAAAGTGCTTCGCTGGTGTGGCGAGAGATGGAGGAACTTTTGTGAAGATGGGAAGGCCTGAGAGAAAAGATTGATGACACTATTAGATATTCGACAATAAAATCACAATTTTGAAAAAAAATTCTAACTATTCAGAGATACTATATCACCGGGGGTCAAAGTGTACCCCCTATTATTAGCTATACGGGGATGGTCCGCCCGAAAGGGGTACCTTTTTTAGGCTGGAGGTTTATAAAAGTGAAGAGATTTCACAAATTGAAGCATAGAAAAGGGTGGGAAAAGTGCCATTTAGGTAACGCTTGGTGTTACCTTATCTTAAGGGGTATAGTAAAAAGATGCAGTGTTTCTTTTGTATGTATGAGGGCATTTCGGTATTAAATACTTTTTAGGGTGCTAAAAACAAACCACATTTCAACTCTTTACTACCACTAACTCTAGCCTGCATGACAGGCGCTTTATGAGCCAAGCGGGGCGAGCGAAGCATTTCGCGCCTGTCATGCAGGCTACACTAACTCTAACTGCTAATGGATGATACTGAGTCGAAAATTTTAATCATCTATAAAGGTCAAATCGCCGTATTTGTTTTGGAAATGTGGTCTAACAGTATTACTAGTAGTAATCATAGATTATAGTGCGTCTCCTTATACCATAGCACCTCGTCTTGACCTACCTACTACCTCAGTGGTCAGCCACTGTTGAAAGGGGCTATGTCACGAGATATGTCACGTAGGCAAAAACGTCGGGCCAACGTCAAACAAATTTACGCTATCTCCGTGGAATCGGGCAAAATCCTTCAATTCTGCCGTGCTGTGTGCTCCGAAAGGTCTCAGATTTTTCCGACATAAATAGTATATTTGTCTTGATTTCATTTCGGTTTATATTTCTCCGATTTTGAAATGATATGCCTCAGTTCTTGGTGTGATTTCCGCAAGGATTTTACCATAAATGTAAATATCTCAATGTCTGGCCTGGAAGTTGCATTCAGCATGTGTTTAATCAAGATGGCGCAGATTTGGTACCGACTCTTTTCTCGATTCGTTGCGCCTAGACGACGCGCTAAGCATGCTGGATACTATCGTGACGTTTCAAGATGGCGCAGATTTGGTACCGACACTTCTCTCGATTTGTTCCGCCTAGCCGACAAGATTAGGAAACGTCTCCTTCGTCGACGCAATTAAACAAAAAAATTAATCGCCTGTTGGAAAAATAGATCAGTGCAATCAGTTGCTCTTGAATTAACTAGCAAGCCGGCTCACGTATAGAATCACTTGAAGTCACACATGAAGTCTGCAGGCAAATGATCAAACAATGGGGTGTCATGATTTTCAAAGTTATTTGATCCTCTTACCTCGAACAGACAAATTACCAGAGGCTTCAAATGATCCAAGAATATTTGTGGCAGCACAAAGTGTACTGCCCAGCATCGCTGTAATTCAAGTTTTTAACGGTCAACTCTCCTCCTTTTATCAAGTACTTTGCACCTGACGGAAGCTTCCTGCCCTTGAATCGCCATTCGACGCTAGGAGAAGGATTTCCTCCAACCGTGCAATGAAAAGCCGTGTTTCCTCCTTCATCTCGAGTCTGTTCAGCTGGTGATAACATCACGTTCGGGGCAGATATTGATTTTCCAGGGCTACCTGGTGGTCCAGGCATGCCTATTGGTCCTGGCTCCCCAGTGTCTCCCTTTTCTCCTCTCGGTCCAGTAGGCCCAGCCATTCCTGTTTTTCCAGATTTACCGGGTGGTCCCATGCTGCCTTGCGTGCCTTTCTTTCCTTTTGTTCCCTTTTGTCCCCTCCTGCCACGTGGTCCTTTTGCCCCAGCGGGACCAGGATATCCGGGGGGCCCTGCAGGACATACCTTCTCACTTGACTTGCAGTACTTGATGGGCATGAGTTGTTCAAACTGCTTGGTGATTTCTTTACGCACGTCATGCATAGTGATAGTGGCTGAAGTGTTGTTCAAAACTTGTCTGCGGTTTCTTGGTCTAATAGTTGTTGATGGCCCTTTTGACGCATTTTTGACTGAAGAGAAAGAAAAAAATATATAATTTACGATTCTTTATTCATTTGCGGGGGGGGGGGGGGGGGGGGAAGGACTATTTGTTATACCATCATATGCCATTTTTGTATAGATGAGTATACCAAGTTAATTCCAACCCAATCACAGTAGTCAGGCAACAAGGTAATGGTAATAAATGTTAAAATGCAACATTTTCATTGCGGTCGTATATATTTATTTATTATTTATTTACTTATATACAGATGATGATGATGATGATGATGATGATGATGATGATGATGATGATGATGATGATGATGATAAGTTTATTGTGTCAAATGTATTTGGCTACAGAAATATCAATTATCTCAAGTACTTTATGACCCTTTATGGCTGCTTGAGATCCCAAATGACAGTAGGTATACCAGTTGGCTATTTACAAGTGTAAATGCAGTCTACCGCGAAACATCTTCAGCTAGAGTGGGACTTGAAACAAGGACCTTTTCACTCGACCACGCTGCCTCACTCCATGTCTTGCGTTTTACTATTTCGAACTTTTTAATTTGGGGCCACTGACCTGACTGACTGAGATAAAGGCCGGGTTTTCAGTTTTATATTTAATATGAGAAAAAATTCAGTGACCTTCCGTCTCGGTTCATGCACCATTCAATTCTTACTAGCTACGCAAACAAACCTAATAGTGTTCTTACAGACAATGAAAGCTGTTCTCGTAAACCTAAAGGTATAACAAACCTTTTACCAAAGCCTATGATTTCAAAAGTACGTATTTGATTTGGTACTCGATTTCAGGTCGAGCTTGAACGTCCCCTGATATTCACTGCTCGTAATTGGCATGGATAAACCAGTCTACCTTAGAAGCTACGTGCTGAAGCGATAAATCATTTTAATTTTTCACGTTTTGCATAGGAAACATTCAGTGACATGACCTTTTTCCTGTTTTGATTTCAAACAGACCGTCCACGAAAACCTTAAAAATATATACCACGACTAGCTACTGTCTCTATATATTTATTTAAAACCAAAACATATAATTTAAAAAATGTAGTTTCCATTCCTTTAACTAAAAAAAAATGGTATTCTTATGAAATGTAGAGCAATTCTGGTGTTTCACTAGTTTGGCACTTGTATTAAAGAGCAACCAAACTATAACGATTTTATTTTTCAGGTGATAAAATTAAAACGAGATTCAATGACCTTCTGTCCAGGCCAGGAGTCAATTTTCAGTTCTCGCTAGCTACACAAACATGCCTGAACGTATTCTCAATAATTCTCAATAATAAATCTGTTCTCGGAAATCAGAGCGCATTTCATACCTTTTTATATAACCTACGATCTGAGACTAAAAGATGCGAACGATTTTTCGCAAGAGATTTCAGATCAAACTTTCAAATTATCGGTGCCAGTCCCTGGGATCGAAATATTCATTGCGTTCGTTATGACTTAATAAATGAATATAGGTTCCCGTCAGTTTAAATGTGAGGTTATTTTAACATATCTATGTATAAATACTTCATACTGTATAGTCAAATTTAAATTCACATCTGAGGAGTTTAAAAAATATGCTTACTTAAGATTAAAGCGACAAACGTTGTAATCTCTGATTCACTGAGACTCCATATGTCAGTTTAAAAACGATAGATGTGGCTCATCTCATCTCTAAACCGGCTCTAATTATAAAACACGGTGGAATTGTAATTCTTACCTGAGTTATAAACGAAATTATTTGTAACAGGTATTTGAATCTTCTTTACAAGAAGTTCCAAAGATTCTTCTGTTGGCTTAAGAGTCGTTCTTTCAAGATTTTCTATCAGGCTACTCTTCACACGATTTTCCAGCGGAGACATGTTCATGCGATTTTCTAGCGCTATCAATCGGTCGTTGGTTGTTTCATTCTTCATCCAGAGACATCCGCAAGCGAAAACTAACATTAAAGAGAGAAACGATGGTCTAATCGACGGAAGAAAATCACGGACTCGATACGATGTGGAGGAGTTAGAGGAATCCATTTCTGCAACTTCACAATCGTTTTCTTTTAGCGACACGGGAAGACAAAAGTCTGTGGAAGCTTGCCAATAAAATGTGATCCTTAAAAATCCAACTCAGATAAACAAGGGTATTCATTACGTAAACTTATTTATAACATGATCATAACCAAATGAGGGTTATAGAACCCTCTATCGCTTTAGGACCAAAGGGTATTTATCGATAATAACTATACTGAAATATAACGCAATTTTTAGCTTGCTAAGGGCTGGTTTTCACTAGCGCATAAGCATAAGCACAAGCCAACATACGCAGACTCAGTAACACGTTGATCATTAGTGCCTATTGTTCTGTTTTGTTCGAATAATTGGAACTAATGAATAACACGTTACTGAATCTGCTTATGTTGGCTTATGCTTGTGCTTATGCGCTAGTGAAAACCAGCCTTAAATGTTCAACTTCCCTGCGGACTGAAAAAAAGGTAAATGTTCTTTTCTTTTTGGTTAAAATAAAAAATGCTTTGTTCAGACCTCAGTGATGACCGCACAGTACGAAAGGAAGTTTATTCTTTAAAACAGCACGGTATTTAAGGAATGCGGAAGTCTAAGGAAACTTGTTAGTAAAATTTCATCCTTGAGAAACCATCTCAGATGAACATCAGGGGTATTCATTTCGCTGATATTTTCTCGATGCGGAGAGTATTCACTGATATCGATTTGGTACATTTTGGACTTTGCAGGACTTAAAAAGAAGATGTCCGTTACACGATTAAGCTTAAAATGCCCTGTTCGCCTAAAATACCCTTAGATTAAAATAGGCTTTAAATACTACCCTGTTTAGACCTGCTGCCCCAGCACACATTCACACTAGAGAATAAATTGTCGCCTACCCACGCAGTTTTTAAAAGTAGACCTGAAATGCCACACTGAGCCTCTTTCAGCCGTTAACATTGTAGGACCGGGTAGCACGTTATATTTTTTTCAATATGTTTACTCGTTGTATCAGCTTTGCAGCAGTCCATGGACTTCTCGATTATATCTCTTGCTAAAGCCCTTTACTCATCCCCATTCCTCCTCTTCCTCTATTGCATAAAAGAGTTACATATACAAAGGAGGAGGTGCTAGGAAACTATGGATATTGTAACACTGCATGTCAAATGGTACTAAAGCCACATTCATATCCCTCTAAATTCAGTGTGGGCGCACTTTTTAAATTATTTATTTTGTAGGGGCAAAACCGAAAAATAGTGGTAGTGGTCAATATTTTTGATAAATTATCACCCTAGTGTTTGCATTTACCAAAACTGTCAATAAATGTTTCTAGTCATACAGTGACTGGGTCTCTGGTTTTCTAACATTTTTGTTAGAAATACATAAAATAGGCCATGATTTGTTCCTCTTTCTGGAATTGGTTGATTTCTCTCTCTTGGTGTCAGTATTTATTTTGTTAATTATATACGTGAAGGTTAAAATCTTCTTGAGTCACTGCCTTTTTAAGCCACATTCTTACACCTCAGAATCAGTCAAGGGAGAGCTTTTCAGTTAGTCATTGAACGCAATCCTAATTTCGTGTTGGTTTCCCTGTGCCTTACATGCAGAGATTTTAATTTTTGGTGTCCAGTCTTCCAAATGGCCGCCCCTATTGGCTTTTTTCAGGGGCTCATTTCCGCCGGAAGTTTCTTCGAACGCGTCGCCATGATCTCCGATTACTGCTAGTTTAAAAGCCATTTCACATATACATAGTTCTACATTATGTCATTCTCCAATTTATTGCCACATGCCATTCACACCTTGGTCCAAAATGGTGGTCATTTTATTATTCTTTTATATTAGTCTATTTTAACCCTCTTTGCCTCGTCAGCATGCGCAAATTAAAAAAGGATTTTTCAAGTGAAAATGAGGCATTTTGGTCGCTGTCATTTTGCCTGAAACAAGACTGAGCCTCTGTATTTTATCATTGTGTCATGTGGACCTCTGCATTCAAAGTTTTCTATCATAGTTATTTCTTTATACTTTTTTTTACAGTTTTCTAATGAAATAAAATATCGCTTAAGGTTACAGTGTACCTTCAGATCGAAAATTTATCGAAATTTTTTTTTGGCGTCAAAATAAAGTTTACAGAATGAACTTTCATTCAAAAAAAAAATAATCGAAAATAGTGAAAATTAACGGAGAAATGACAGTATAACTTTTGTGGGCGGAGTTTGTTTATAAAGCGATATGTTTTTTTAAGCGCTGTTTTCTCAAAGTTAATTTTTCGCTCGTTGGGGACACTTTAAAGAGCTACAACTCAAAGGAAATTTGTTTGATTTTTCTCAAATTTGGACAGAAGCTAGCCTAACATATAGTCAACAAAAACGTGTCGGCGAATTTCTTATTTCCGAAAACTTTTTCGTCAAGAGCCATTTCCGTGCGATCATTCCAATTTTTTTTCTCCCTTTTTCGAAAATATTCTGTAACTTTTCATTACAATTGAATATGGGAAATCGCCGACACGTTTTTTTAGCGCTTCGTGTCCGGAAACCCAAGAACAAATCAAATTAGCAAAATACAATAATCGCTTTGAGTTATAGCGTTTTAAAGCTGATTCGAACGTTCGAATTTAGACGTCGTAAAAAATTGAACAATTCACTTTTTTACCAAATGGTTTCCATATTTAGATAGCCAGCTCTATAAGCTTTAATTTGATATCTGGGTTTAGGTATATTGAGTGTAATCTTAAGACGCTAGAGCTGTTATACTGGAGACACCCCCGAAGGTACACTGTAACCTTAAGGCGGGAGTACACATGAAATTTGGTCAAAAAAGACGAATTTCAGTTTCTTTATGCCATCTATACCTCTATCATTTATGATCCTTTAGACAGTTGTTTGAAGGTCTAGTTTGTAAGTTCTGTGCCGCTCCCTGCTCTTTATTGCCTCACGGTAAAAATAAACAAAGCCGTTTCCATGGCAACGCATCCGTGATTTTTGAAGTTTTGGGGTCTCTTTTTATTCCCCTGTGTTCTTCCAATTCCAAAAAAAACACAAAGCAAGGCTTGAGGGAAACTCTGTGACTGCTTACAGAAAATTCGCATTTTATACCTTTTAGAAAGAATATCTCGGGATGTGTTAGTTCAATTAATCTGAAATCTTCAAGGCTGTATCCTCTCTCCGAGTTGAGTAAGATGAGCAGACACTTTCTCCACAAGTTGCATTTTAGGCAAGTTATTGAGAAATATCTCACCTAAAAGATCTTGCTGAACTTTGAACTGGCACTGTGCCTATAATTTTAGTGACTCTCAAAATTCCTCTGCTCATCCAAGAGAGTGAACCCAGTACTTTGTTTTGACACTAAAATCACTTGATTGCATGCAATCTATGAGCAGTTATCTTTTCTGAAGTTCACCTAGGTTTTTCAAAGCATGTGGTGAACATATTGATCTGGTGTCAAATTACAAATTAGTTAGGGCAAAATAATTGCTATTTTCAGTGTCTGTGATTCCTAAGTAAAGACAATGAACAGTAGAAACCACAACTACAAACCAATGAGAGCTAGGTGCCGGATCTGTGACAAAGATCTGGATCAGTAGAAAAACTTGAATAAATGTAAAATAACACGGCAAACTGATCCGTACGGCCGAGAAAAGATTGACTCAAGAAAAATAAAGTAAAATAAAAGATATATATTTTGTGCCCGATATTTCGGTTTGAAACACAAACCTTCGACGGGGGCTAAAATAAAAATGAGTATATACGTTAATATCGTTACAATTTTAAAAGTTTAAAATATGGAACCAAGAAACATGATAGGTTACTACATTGACAGGTAAATAAAAAAAGCGTCCTATGATAAACTGACAAATATAATAGTTGACTAAATGATGACAGGCAGTTTTGTAAAGATAACATAATTAGTGCAGTTCATCGCGTTTATTAATACCCGAAGGTTCTAGTGTTTTTGCTTTGTCGATGAGATGAGCTTCACGCGCCTTTCTGACAGAGTCTCTTATGTTTTTCATGAGCTCGATGGGAATGAGTATGATATCATTGAGTGAGTGGCCTGGCTGGTTGAAGTGTTGTGAGATTGGAGTAGGCGTCTGTAGTAAATGAGGTTTAGTCACTGAGCGGCGATGTTCTCCAAAGCGTTCGTTGAGTCTGCGTTTAGTCTCACCGATGTATTGTTTTTGACATTTTCTACATTCGATCATATAAATAAGGTTTCTAGAGTTGCAGGTAATGCGTTCCTTGATATGTCTTTCTTCACTAGTTGTTGTTTACTACAGACGCCTATTCCAATCTCACAACACTTCAACCAGCCAGGCCACTCACTCAATGATATCATACTCATTCCCATCGAGCTCATGAAAAACATAAGAGACTCTGTCAGAAAGGCGCGTGAAGCTCATCTCATCGACAAAGCAAAAACACTAGAACCTTCGGGTATTAATAAACGCGATGAACTGCACTAATTATGTTATCTTTACAAAACTGCCTGTCATCATTTAGTCAACTATTATATTTGTCAGTTTATCATAGGACGCTTTTTTTATTTACCTGTCAATGTAGTAACCTATCATGTTTCTTGGTTCCATATTTTAAACTTTTAAAATTGTAACGATATTAACGTATATACTCATTTTTATTTTAGCCCCCGTCGAAGGTTTGTGTTTCAAACCGAAATATCGGGCACAAAATATATATCTTTTATTTTACTTTATTTTTCTTGAGTCAATCTTTTCTCGGCCGTACGGATCAGTTTGCCGTGTTATTTTACATTTGTGATTCCTAAGCTTTCTTCTGATGTATAGTTTATATGGTTCTGAACTATAGTGCTGTGAAATTACAATTGTTTGAAAAAAGTGTCTATTTTCATGTTTACCCCCGCCTTAAATACAAAGCTTGTCAAGATTTGGTTACCATGGAAACTGTCAAGTCAAGTCTATCAAAAAAAGACTTAGCGGAGAGGGGAATGGTAACGAGTTGTAAAAGCTGCACGAGAGTGAGGCAATTTATAAACATGGCTGCCGAATGTAAGAAGACGGAAGCCGGGAATAACCCTTAGGAAATGGCTTTTTTCGGCGATGACTTTTTAGGAACTCTTGACAAACTACAGTAGATTACAAAGAAAAAGATGTCTGTACCGCCACGCTGGCTGAATTGCCCCAGAAAAAGCCAAATTATCGCAGGTATGGTTTGAGCAAGTTGTGCCAACAACGACGACGAAAAACATCTAAGCTTAAATCCCACGACTTTGGTACCGTTTATGAGATTAAGCTCATATTTTTAGGACAAATAAATAAGTAAGATGTTGTACTAATCAATGAAATGATGAATCAATAACAGTATTAAACTGTAGGATATTTCGCTATTTGCATTTCACAATTCGTGATGTAGATGTATACGATTGTCCTCATGAGAACGAAGTTTCTAGAATGAAGCTATTGTAAGTTTTCCGGTCATGTAGTAAGCGCTGTGAGCTTTCATTTTTCATCAGGGGCTCCTCTTTTGTGCGAGGGTAATATAATCCACATTTGAGAGTTAAATAAGAAGGGAGAGAGTTTGTTATTGTTATTTTTTTTTCATTTATGCATTATAAATACTTAATTTGTTTCATTCAGAACAATAGCACCAACGGACTTTGTCCAGTCTGACGAAGGTAGACAAAATCTACCGCAACTTTATTGAAAAACAAACAGATTGGTTTAAAAAACTTTTTTTTTAAATCTTTATAATAGTACAGTTCAATATAATTTCCATTGTATATTACTTTTAAACATAACTGTGTATTTATGCTTTAGTGCGATGAAACAGTATGTTTTGTTCTGATAACAGGAAAGAAATTCCCACCAAAAAAATTACACACACAAAACGTTTTTTCCACAACATTTTTCCAACTGCTGAGCATGAGATTTCCAATTATCACTGTTAAATATAAAGCACATTGAAAACAATTCACACCAAACACATCCAATTCGGATCTATAAAGACCCTACAGCACTCTACAGCAACTACCGCTCTACTATGGCCAGTTAATGATGGCTCAGGATAGCTGTTGTAGGGAGGATGAACTGTAAGTTAAAGGTTGCACCATCTTGCATATTGCTAATATTAAGAGTTGGACTCATATACAGTTGACCACCATTGATTTGGACACTGAAGGGACCACGGCAACTGTCCATATTAATGGGTTGTCTGTATTAAGCAGGTTCACATGAATTTTGTTTTTTAAGGAAAAATACAGTATTATTACTGTAATCCCACTGAGACACTAAAAAATTATGATAAGTAATAGTAATTGGACTGAGTGGAGTACAATTCGGGGAGTAATCGGGCGAGTAATGTCAAATCAGCCGAGCGTGTAGCGCGAGGATGATTTGAAATCATGAGCACAGTTACCCCTGAATTGTATGACACAAAGTTCAATTACTAATTAATCGAATCAATAACAAAATTCGAGATTAAAAAGTTTATGTGGAGTTTTTTGTACTCAAAACGTTTAGGATATTTTCTATCAGTTTGAATGCAGGAGGAAACAGCCAGAAAAAGAACCTATTTAAGTGCACCTGATTGACGCACGTGCAACGTAGGTGTCCAATTACAGCTATCCAATTACAACTTTTTGTAATTGGAAAGATGTAATTGGACACCCATGTGACCGTGCGTCAATTACGTAAGAAGTAGGCGTGTGGATGACCAATCACAATCCAGAATTTTGTTATTTATACGATTAGACAAGTAATAACGGGGTGTCTGTAATAACGAGGTTTCTGTAAAACGGAGTTTAACTGTACCTCCACTGATTTCCGTTATTTGTTATCCACATTACCAGCCATTTTGTGCACCCACATTATTTCACGCACATAGGAGGAGGATGAAAACCTTATTGTGCAGTTCCAGAAAATATCCATACTCCCCCCATGGAAGGTTTTTTGTTTAGCACCCTCCGTCCCCCCAGGAAATTCCAGTTTAGCTTCATACTTTGCTTCTAAAATGTTGGCTATTAAGAACCCCCTCCCCCTAGGAATTTCCAATGACCTTCCATGGGGTGGGTATGGATTTTTTCTGGAACTGCACATTCCCTCAATCAACTGAAACTTGAGCCTTATTAACGTTAAGTAGACAGAATTTAAAAATATTTTTCAGACAAATTTCTTGCCTTCAAAACACCACTGGGGCCTCGATATGATGATGATATTCCTGAGGGAAATCGATTTCAGCTGCCAATGTTGTTTGCATACCTGCAGTCGCTAAAGGTAAGAGTGAATTTGGCTATCTTGACTTATCGTCTAACAGTGGTTTTCATTCACTGTCGCAGGGCTGTCATTAAGGGCCATGGGGGGGGGGAGGGGGCTAGGTGGGGTCAGGGGGAACAAGGCAATGCTCCTAATAGAACTTTTTTTTCCCGACTACTTTTTACATTAACCCTGGGGTTACAGCTGTACTTCAAAAATTAATTTCCTTTGCTTAAGTTTAGCATTACTATGCTTTTTTTAGTTTTTTTTTTGTGTTTGGTTAATAAAAAACTTGTACAATGAAAAATTGTGGCTCATTCGCACAATTTTTCTCATAGTTGTACATGTACAGCTACACTGTACATGTATTTAATTTCATTTCATACAGTGTTTATACGTGTATTGTGATTGACCAGTCAAGAATGATTGCTAAAAAGTGGTTTTGTTCTTAAAGCACACATTAGCGCAGTTTTCAATAAAAAGTGAGTGTTTTATTATATTTTTTACTGTATTATGGCCGTGTGTGCGAGGAGAGGTTTGACCGTATCATTATTAGATACCTTAAGATTGAGGGTTTCCCCTTAAACCGCAAACTTCAAACGTCGGCCAGCAGTTTACAGTTCAGAGTTCACCGTATGAACATAATCTGGGCTTAAGATTGAGGGTTACTTTTTACCTATGCCTATTACCGGAGCCATCCAGAAAACAAAGTATACATTCATGCATATACATTCATGCATTCACATATCATCAGAAACTGACTTTTGTTTTACTTTATTTATTGTAGTTTAACCACAAAGTAATCCGACTGGCAAAACAGTTACAGCAACAAATAGCTGGCTGCCATGTTTGTTTTCATTCATTCGTTCACTACTATTTTAGCTGAGAAATCATCTTCAAAATTCTATGAGAAAGAATTCGATAATTAATAAGCAAAAGAGTTCTAAACAGTAGTATTTCCTCTCAAACGTGGGATTGTGATGTTTTAGGGTGCAAAAAACCTTGTGGTAAATCACTTACCTCTAGAGCTTGGTCTAGCCGTACAAATGTGAACCTCAAACCGCAAACCTGATGGCAAGGCAGTGGTCACGTGACTTCTTGACGTTTGCGGTTCGCAGGAAATGTTGAAAAACCTTGATCTTAAGGTCTCTATTATATCTAAACCTTGTTAACATAAATTATTTACTTTCAGGTGAGGTTAGGATTGATCATTGACTTGACAAAAACATCTCGCTTTTATGACAAAAGAGAAGTGGAAAATGCAGGAATCAGACATGTCAAAATGCAGTGTGAGGGGTCAGTGAAATACATGTAAAATTTAATGAATATTTATTCATTAATAATAATAAATATTAATAATTTTAATATTATTAATTATTGTGAAACCCTGATATAACAAAGTGCCAAGGAACTGGGGAAATTTGTTCATTATAACATAGGTTCATTATAAACGGAATCCCGATATGACAAATTTGTGGAAAAAAACAAACAAACTTTTTCAATTACAACAGTTCAGTATGTACAATGTGTAATCAAATTTTAATACGATTTTAATCTCTGTTGATCTGTTTTGTATTAAGATGGCTCCATATAGTTTTTTTGAAGTGCAAGGCATGGGCTCGAAAATGGTGCAAATGTGCGGTTGTTTATTTTGATGATGCCATGAATTGAAGGGAGTTCTAGGGCTGTTTGTAGATGAAGTTGCCTTGACAGCAACAATGTGTATGCGTAATGTACATTGCTTGAGGGCAAACACTTAGTAATATGTAAAACAGCAACAAACAATAAAACCCAAATCTGTTTTGCTTTTGCTTATGCAAAACGACACCAATCACACCAAATTCCAAGTATTGTGGGCTCAAAATTTTCTCACAGTGCATGTGTGCATATTCTCTTACCCAGATCTAACATGATGCACAAAAGTAGATATGAAAACACAGAGAGAAAAAAAAGAAAAATGGAGGGCAAGCCTTAACTCGTTGCCGTACCGGCACAAGTAAATAGGGTCTGTTACTGTATATCGTGGTTCAACTGTACTGCTAAGATAGCCTCCAATGTAGCTGTCCTTAGTGCTTGTCACCTGCTTCTCCCACACACACATCTGTTACACTGTGCTATAAAAAGGAAATGATTTTTACATATTTCCTGATCTCTTGGCAGACATGGAGAAGCTCCGACCAGACAGCAAGTGACTCTTTTTATCAACATGTGTGACCGTTACTTCAGCCAAAACCCTGGAGAGCTGATAGGTATGTGGGCATTTTAGCTCTTTTTATCAACATGTGTGACCATTACTTCAGCCAAAACCCTGGATAACTGATACATGTAGGTATGTGCCAAGCATTTTAGTACAATTAGGGATGAAAATTAGCACTTGTCCACTCATCCAGGGGAGTCTTAAATCTTCTTGGACCATAATAATAATATTCTACCCGTTTTGGTGCAGTTTTGAAAGTCACTTGTCCAAATAGTGAGTGCTGTCAAAATTAAGTTTCCAGCCCTGAGTACAGGTAGTAGAACCTTAATTATGGCTCATTAATTAGCCCTTCTTTCAAGAGTAAGGTAAAGGTAGGTAAAGTCGCACTGGAGCCACGAATGGCCCACACGGCCGGAGCTTAACCCGGTTTCTGTTAGCATGAAGCAACTAGGAATATTGCTACTCCCCCCTGGATGGGATGCTAGTCCATCGCAAGGTTACCCCCAGCATTTTATCGCCAGTACCCATTTATACACCTGGGTGGAGAGAGACAGTGTGGAGTAAAGTTTCTTGTCTAAGGAAACAACACGATGGCAGAGACCAGGCTCGAACCACCGACCTTCAGGTCGAAAGTCCGACACGCTAACCACTAGACCATCGTGCCGCCCACTCTTTCAAGAGTGGCTGGAATAAATTAACCCCTTCTCTGCCACCCTCTGTGTAACACCCTGTGCCAAGGCTTATTTCCTTACAAAGAGGTATTTACAGTTGACAGTAGAATTTCTTAGCAGTCTGGTAACTAGTAGTCACCAGTCCCTTCTAAGGGTCATTGGTCCCATAGGCCAAAGGGTTTTGTATCTCATATGTGCCAGTGATTTAACTTAAAGTTTAAAACTCTGGACGTACTTAGTACATCATTCGAGGTGTTAGACACATGACATACTCAGTAGGTCACGCAGGCATTGAAGGGGTTAAAAAGAAAGTTGTCAAGTTACATGATTGTGCACACAACTTCATAATTAATTTATAATTTCATAAAAAATAAATTTGTGTCTTGTTTTCTCAGGAGTTCACTGTACTCATGGATTTAACAGAACTGGTTTTTTAATCATCGCTTATCTTGTAGAAAAAGGTGACTGGAGGTGAGTGAATTTTTGAGTAAATTTTACTTATAAGCCGTACTGGCTACAGAATGTGTGCTGTCTTAAGAAGGCTCGATTCAGTTTTTTTTTTTTTTTTGCTGTGGGGTGTATGTTTTGAAATCAAGATTTTGCAAGGAATACCTACTTCGATTGCTTTCATACTTCACCACATTTATGAAGGCATTAACATAATGATTGCAAAGTAAAGGACAATCATTGTTTTAACGTCTGGCTGTTATAAAAATAATTATATGTAGGGGCATTTTGGAAATATGTTGCTTTATGCAAAATATTTGCTTTATTACTGTTTTGGGTATCATGCCATTTTCAAATTTGGACAAGGCCTGAGACAACAGAAAACAAAATTAAAAATTTTCAAACCAAAGAGATCTGCATATAAACAACAGGGCACTTTTCAAAATGACATGATGTTCTTTCTTGTCATTTTAGGCTCTAGATAATTATAAATTAATAGAACAGTGAAAAATGGCTGGAATTTCATGATCATGTGGTTCGTTTAGCCATTCACATTTGCCGTAAACAAATGCGAAAGAATGGTACAAGAATTGTAGTACTTAATCATTCTTTGCATCATTAAACCGTGATATAAAACTACCCAGGCGAATGTCTTTTACTTCTTGAACCATGTTCTTTTGGAGACTGTTTCAGTGATTTTCATCTTTTTTCTTCTCTTTACAGTGTTGAGGCCGCAGCTCACTGCTTTGCACAGGTTTGTACTTGAACCCTTTTTACTTTCAATATCAAAATACAAATTCTCCTTTCTTATCCTCATACATTTTTTATAGAAATAGTGGGGAAAAGTTGTTAAAATATCAAGAGAATTCATCTTGAATGGGTGATCATGTCCTTAATTCTCATGACTTTGCTAATTGGCTATGCATTGACATTACAAGGAGAAATTTGATGCTGATCACAATAATTAGTTCTCAAGAATGATTACCAATCTATCCATTCACTAATAGTAACGATACACCCAAAATACGCCCCCAAAGCTACATGTATGTAGGCCCATGGATGTTTTGGGGTATTCTATCTACTTTCATGCAAATGCACAATGTAACTAAATAGTAATTATTTATTAGTGCCTTTCTTGTAATTTGAAATTCATGTTCTTGGATTTTTATTTTTGTAGAGTCGTCCACCAGGAATTTACAAAGCTCATTACCTGCAAGACCTTGTCAGTCGCTATGGAGACCCAAGAGAATCCATTGCCGCTCCTGAACTTCCCGATTGGTGTCTTGAAGAAGAGGAAGGATTTAGCGACAATGAAGAACAAAATGGAGAAACAGTAGAGGATGGCAGCCGCCCAGATGGGAGCAGGAAAAGATTCCGAAGGGATCCTAGATTGAAGGTGAGCTAGACTCCCTTGTGGCATAAAGCACTGGCCAAAAAGAGATGTAAGGTTGAAACTTACATCAGCTTGCATTTATTTGCATCTACATGCATCTGACCACCCAATGCAAGTTGTTGCAATGTGCTCTCACGATTGTTTAGTGTCGTGTAGTATGAATGTGTATGCAAGGCTTCATTGAATGGCTTCTTTGTAACTTCCAAACAACTTGCATGTACTTGCAAGACTGTCTGGCTAACCAATGCAAATTTATTACAATAGAATGAAGGAAGTTTCAATAAAACTGTTTCTCCTTTTGAGTCATGATTTAATGTTGAAGTTTACAATAATTATTGCATTCTGACAAGTTACATATAACATGAAAGTCACTTCAGAGATTTCTTTGTTATAGGAAGCAAAATTTATGGAAGAGGTAGAAGGGATTGAGGTTGTTCAGTCACCTAGAACAGAGGAAATCCAAGAAATCTGTCAGAGAATATGTTCTTGGGAAAGGTACATAATTTTTATTTTCTGTGACTTTCGCATTGTTTATTGTCATATCCTATTGTTATTTTCCTGAAAATATCTTATAAAAATTCTGTTTAATTAGTACTTCTTTTTTTCCCAACCCTCCTTCAATATAGACTTTCTATTAAGTAATGATCCGCATAAGAAGGAAAGCACGAAAGGCAATGCACAATAGAATGTCAACTTTTTTCATCGTTACAACTAGTGATCCCATTGGCCTAGACTCAAAAACCGCTTAACAGTTGAGGTTGAAGGTGCATTTTGTCTAATTTTTTCAAGGTTTCAAGTAATCTGAGACCTAATTGCACAACATGCAATTTTTAAAAGATGTTGTATTTGGGTAACTTTATCAAAGAAGCAAAATTATTAGCAATTGTCTTCTGCTATTCTGATTGGTTAAGCACGGACATTTCCTAAAATTTATTTGACGCAAATGGATTTTCTTTATTTTTAAACCGAAATATAATTATGAACCATCAGCCCCTCCTCTATTCTTGAAACCAAAGATATTCTATGTGGGAAAGAGCCAATGCTGCAGAACAATGAAGTTTACGGTGGTTCTTAAATGTGGAGCACTACTTAATTTTTACATACAACAGAAATCCTGTATTGAATTTTATAAGAATAAACTACAAATACAGTTGAAGTTGACAAGCTTGGTCGAGAACAACTACAGTACAGCACTGTATGTCCAGAGCATTGTCTAATTATTGTTATGTGCATTTGAACATTTTTATGGAATTTGCGCAATACAAATTGTATTATTTATTGTTATCATTATTGTTCCTTCCCTTGCAGCAGTGGGTTTCCAGGCAGTCAGCCTGTGTCAATGGATGTACAGAACATAAAGCTTCTTCATGAGAAACCGTACAGAGTTAGTTGGAAAGCAGATGGTGTAAGGTAAATCTCTTTCTCTGTCTGCAGTAGTGAACATCATATACTGGCTTCCATGCTGAAAGACATTTTCCCAATAACTGTGTTCTGAAGAGTACTATAGAACCACACGTTTTTCGTAATGCCTTATGGTAAAGTACCAGTAAAATACCAGGACTTATAAGCAGTATTTTACGGTAGTGAGTTAATAATAGATGATAATGCCATACTGTACATGTAACATGTACACATTTTTTATCTTGTTCACATGTAAGCAAATAATACGTTATTGATGAAGACCAAGAATTTGTATTTTGATGAAAAGCTCATTAAACCCATCAACAATAGATGAGCGTGGGCGTTGGTGCCTCAAGGTTGGTGGATGGCAACCCTGAAGCGGCCACCACCCACCTGGGCACCGTCACACTGAAGGACTCAGTGGAATACTAACCAAAAGACAATCTCCCACGGGAGGGGTGGGATGGGCAAAAATTGCACAGCTTGCGAGCGAACGTGCTAGCGAAATTATCCTTGCAAGCAAGGACTGTGAGTAACGGTCACGAGGAGCCCCTGCGAAAGGCTTGGGCCGCCCCAGGCTTCATGCGCCCGCGAATGTGGGCCACAACGTATATGCAACACGAAATGCCCCTGCGAACTGCTGCGGTTGCAAGCGAGCTTCCTACGTCCAAAGCTGGTGGAGAGCATTGCTTCGAGGTTAACTTTGCCTTAATTACATTTAGCCACATTACATTTCAGTGATAATGGTTTTTATATTTTCCATCAACAGATATATGATGCTTATTTTAAAAGAAAAAGAAATTTACCTTATTGACAGAGATAACAATGTGTTTGCTGCGCCACAGTTACATTTTCCACAGCGTAAACTCCCAAGAGAGCATGTCTATGACACATTATTAGATGGGGTAAGTTTAAGGTAGTCTGAACTGTCAGCCGTCCCCTCACCCTGCACCCCCCTCCCCAATTCATCACCCCCTTGCTGGTGTAAACTCCCAAAAGAGCATGTCTATTCATGACATATTTGTTAGATAGGGTAAGTCTAGGATAGTCTGAAGTGTCAACTGTCGCCTCACCCTTCCCCCATCCTTAGCGTAAAATACGAAGAGAGCATGTCTACAACACTTTTTTAGATAGGGTTAGTTTGGGATAGTCTAAAGTGTCAATCATCCCCTCACCCTACCACCCCCTATCCCAACTCGCCCCATCCCTACCCCCCATCCCTACTCCCCCTCCCTCCTCAGTGTAAACTCCCAAGAAAGCATGTCAATGACACATTATTAGATGGGGAAAGTCTGAACTGTCAGCTGTCTCCTTGCTCTACCAATCCCCACCCTCCCCCCACACCCATGCCTACAGCTACCTAACCTCCTAAGCCGTTCCTTCAAAGAATGTTAACTCCTGACTCTCAAAATGTGCTGCAACTTTTTAAATTAACATCCACTGGATGGGAATATTCCTTAAATGTTCTTCTGTTTATACAAATTTGTATTTAGTAAAAACAATCTATCCCTATTGTTGTTAATTCCAAAGGAAATGGTTCTTGACAAGGAAAATGATAAAATACATCCAAGGTACCTTGTGTACGACATCATAAGATTCCAAGTAAGTTTTATTTATCTGTTGTTTTTTTTAATCTTGGAACCATTTCGAATCGCTTGCGACTTGGGCTAAACTGTACAATACCCGGCCACTTTTTGCATCTCGTTGAATAAGAATGGTTCCTTTTGTTTTTCACTTCGGGAAATTGGTTCGTTATATCGAGCGTTCGTTATATCGAAAACCTCGTTATAACGAATTTGCGAAAAAACAACCAAAATGTTCGTTATATCGAGGTATAGTGAATAATTGTTTTGTAATGGTGTTACGTATTTCCGGATCTCAACCAATAACATTTGCACTTTAATGCCTGTATGAAGCTACAGTACACTGTAAATATAACTACGACACTGGAAAACTGTACAGCTTACACCTTTGCCCTACAGCATGCAGTGTAGGTCTGTTCCTCATTTTACATTTGGGCTGCCGGATTGTGTTCGTTATAACGATGATATTGTTATATCGAGGTTCTGTTCAATACATTTTACTTGTAATTTTGCCGGGCTGGAGAATATCGTTCGTTGTACCGAGGACTTCGTTGTATAGAGGTTTGTTAAATCGAGGTTCCACTGTGATAGTTTATTTTTATTTAGTGCGGTTTTCAGTTGACTGTTATAAAACCAAAACCAAACTTACAACTCACAACAGACGCAGACAGTCCAATGAACCAATGAGAATCAAATTCATGCGTGTCAAGCGCGGGAAAACACGTGCGAGCAAGTCGTTCGGTTTTACTTCTGATTGGTTGAGAAAGTGGCGCGAGATTTTTTAGCCAATCACAAAGCGTAGAAATGCGAAACCAAAGCAATCGCGAAATTACTTTCCACACTTAATTGAAAATCCCTCTTTCATTTATTTTTTTTTCCTTCATTCTTACAGGGTCAAGAAGTTGGTAAAAGTAGTCACGATATACGAATGCTGTGCATTGAGAAAGAGATCGAGATGGCTCGTAGTCAAGCGGTGAGTGTTTCTTTTATGCCATGTATTTTACGGTACAGCTGCTGTTGCATACGAAAGAACGTGGTTTCACAATAGACTACCAAATTATGATGTCGCATTGACAAAAACTTACATTTGTGAAATTATGGGATTTCATTGGATATTCGGAAAGGGCAGGGCGAAAAAATGCCTGCTTTCCAAAAACTAGGATCCTATTGCAATTTTTTTTTTTTGGGGGGGGGGAGGGGCGGGGGGAGATATTGGCACTTCGTGCTCTGATGACTCCATACAAACCCAACTCGCAAGTGAGGCAAAGTAGAAGGGTTTGTATGTGGTCATCAGAGCATAGTCATCAGTTATCAGTCTTCAGATGCTCAGCTCTGTCCCTTTGATGCCCGTATCAACGATGCACAACTGTATTTAGTTTTTTCTCCTTTCTTTTGTCCAGGTACAGCAGGGACTATTTGACAAGTCGAAGGAACCGTTTAGTATACGAGCGAAAAAGTTCTTCCCAGTGGAGAAAGCCGAATGGGTTAGTATGTTACACGGCCAATTTATCGGCTGTTGTTGCAATATTAGGCACTCTAATCGAGTTTGAAGGGAAACTGCCCCACCGAAGTAACGCAGTTGTGCTTTCTTGATTTTCGTGTTATGTTGCCAAATGCCACCAAATATACAACTTAATTCGATAAAAAGATTCTGTAGAACAAAACAGAAGCAGTAGTTTGGAGATAAAGTGCAGGATTACAAGGATGGAAGTGGATTACAGTTGTCCGTGTTATATCGCGAAATGCCACCAAATATACAACTTAATTGGATAAAAACATTCTACAGAGCAAAATAGAAGCAGTAGTTTGGAGAAAAAGTGCAGGATTACAAGGATGGAAGTGGATTACAGTTCGCCAAATTTGATTTCGTGATAGACGGTCGAGAAATCAAACTCGTCATTCTTTCGGAATTTTTACTTTTTTAACCGTTATGTTGTCTCTTTACGTATTATTTTTTTGCCTTCATCACTTTTGGGGACTTTGTTCTTCCCATTTTAAGATTATAAAACAAGCTCCTGGCCATAATCATGAAAACACGATACATCAGCCGAGACAGTGCCACTTTTAAATCTGCCCTTATTCATTATTTTCGTGATTATTTCTTTCTCGCTAGTCTGCAAGTGGCTGAAATTTGTTCCTCTTTCAAGAATTGGTTGATTTCTTTCTCGTTGTTTTAGTATTATTGTGTAAATAAGTAAAGGTATTGTAGCATGGTTTTGAACAGAAAAGAGGTCAAAACCCCCTCGACACTGCGCCTTAAACACGAAGTTCCGGTATGAAAGGAGCCTGGCCTAGCCATTCTCACCTCCAGTCGTTAATCAACCACTGAAGCATTAACAACTGACAAAAAACATGCGCCATTACTAAGACCAATGCTAACACAATTTGGAAAAACTTTATGAAAGTTATATCAGGTCTTTATGAACTTCTATTTCTTTTTTGCTTAGGTAAAATCTCGGTTTAGTACATTTTTGAAGCGAATTATATTTAAATGACGCGCAAGTTAACCACGTTTTGTGACTTAAAGACGCCTTAATTTGCATTTCACACCCAAAAGGTGTGAAACGGGGGAGGAGCTAAGCCTTTTATACCGGAACTTCGTCTTTAAAGGTAACGTCACAAACGAACCATAAACAGCCCACACGGTCAGAGTTTAACCCGGTTGCTAAAACAAGGAGTATTGTTACGGTAATAGGTCCATGATAACCGTCACGTCACGAAATGAAGAAAACATAACAAGGGAAAATGTTTCTTAGACCTAACAACGGACAACCTAACAAGTGAAAAGCTGTTTTAAAACAGTTTTAAAACAGTTTTTCACTTGTTAGGTTGTCCGTTGTTAGGTCTAAGAAACATTTTCCCTTGTTATGTTTTCTTCATTTCGTGACGTGACGGTTATCATGGACCTATTACCATTGTTACTCCTCTCTGGATGGGATGCTAGTCCATTGCAGTGATACCCCCATTAATTTGTTAGGCTGCCATAATGTCTCGTTAATACCCATCACCATCATCATCATCATCGTCATCATTATCATCGAGTGTCTCGCTTTTCTTTTCCCCGCAGATTCTAGAAACCTGGAGTCCTAAACTAAGCCACGAAAATGATGGCCTTATATTCAATCCAGCGGAAGAGGTAAAAAAAACTAAAAACCAAGAGCTCAAAGCGTGCTTGTAGCACAAATTACGCTTTACCTTTTACTTATCACTGGTAAGGAATTTAAAACACGTTTGTATGCTTGGGCTCTAAAGGCTGATTTTCACTAGTAAGCGACCGAGTCGGAGTCGTAATCAGACATAAGCTAGTGAAAATCAAACAACGGAGTCATAAGGAGAGTTTCCAATTGCGCTTATGATTCCGTCGCTTACGATCTAGTGAAAGGTAGATCACCAGAGTCGTAAGCTGAAATCTGTATTCGGACAGTCTGGGAATGGGCAGGTGATTGGTTTATTCGGTTCTGCTTGCGTCTCCAACAATCGAGTTTTCACTTGATTGTAAGCGACGGAGTCCATTAGCGCAATCAGAGAAAATGGAAACCTTCTGATTCTTGCGTTTTTTGCGTTTTTGGACCTTTTTTGCCGTCCACATGTGAGCGGAAATCGTTTTGAAAGCATTTTGGAAAATCTCCGTTCAGTCGTCTACTTGTGGTTGGACGACCTAACCGTATAAAAGATTTCCACTTTGCAAACAAAAACGAAATACCAAGTGCTGAAAAGAGAGAGAGAGGTGTGCCAAGCTCCGTGTTCAAGAGATTTCTTTGTGTGAACTTTCTGTGCATTGTTATTTGGAAATAGTCCCATACGTACCTCCTAAGCAAAATCCTTCTAGGCGTTTTGCTTCACCGACCTTCCACCTTGTGTCTGAATTCCCGCCCTCCCCTCCTCCAACGCCGTCCTTATGGTAAGGCAGATGACCATTACATATTGCGGGCTCAATGTTTACAGCTGAACGACGGTAGAGTCTAAATGCTATAGTTCAGAAGGAGGTCGGACACCTTAATGAGAGTATATAACGGAGTTACTGGTCAGCTTTCAGTTGAGGTTAGGGCTAGCAGTTTATATTGTTAAATTTAGGACTAAACAACCCGAGAAGCAGGTGCTGCACTGGTACGGTTGGCTATGTAAGCCTGTGTAAGCCTAAGCCTACCTGAGATCATAGGTTCAATCCTGAGTGGGAAGTTTAGATTTTCTTTTTTACACTTAAAAATTTATTGAAAATTAAATTCTAAGTGTCGACATTACGTTATATAATTCTCAATAAGGTGTCCGACCTCCTTCTGAGCTATAGCAGGGAGACTCTACCCTGAACGACCGAGTGAACATTTGTATATTTCCCCCGTATGTTTTAACTTGTTCAACCCTTCGCGTATTCACGAGTTAAAAAGAAGGTTAAAACATCCCTACTATACTACTAACGTAGGAGACTTATCCATGCAATTGCTGATTAGCTATTGAACTGTTGAACTCTCCCTCAGTTTACAGTTGATAGATGGAAGGAGTGAACATTTGCATATTCCCCCCCCCCCCCCCTGCTATAACTCGTTTAACGCTTAGCGTATTCACGAGTTAAAAAGTAGGTTAAAACATCCCTACTATACTACTAACGTAGGAGACTTATCCATGCAATTGCTGATTAGCTATTGAACTGTTGAACTCTTCCTCAGTTTAGAGCTGAGTGATGGAAGGAGTGAACATTTGCATATTTGTCCCCGTCTGTTGTAACTTGTTTAACGCTTCGCGTATTCACGGGTTAAAAAGTAGGTTAAAACATCCCTACTATACTACTAACGTAGGAGACTTATCCATGCAATTGCTAATTAGCTATTAAACTGTTGAACTCTCCCTCAGTTTACAGCCGATAGATGGAAGGAGTGAACATTTGCATATTTGCCCCCGTCTGCTATAACTCGTTCAACCCTTCGCGTATTCACAATTTTAAAAGTAGCTGTAGTGAGTGAATTTGAATATCAAGCTGCTTTCTTTCAACATTTGTTGTCTATTTTGAATTTTAGCCATACGCTCCTGGGCAGTGTCCAGAAGTTCTTAAATGGAAGCCACACACGCTAAACTCCGTGGACTTTGTATTGAACATACGGACAGTCAAACAAGAAGGGTAAGTAATACTTATGACCAGCGAACATACTTTCCATTTACACGGCTTTGCAAGAGACTAGTATTATCGCCGTGTCATTTTGAAAATGATTTCAAAGGTAGAGCGTTTTGTAAACTACAGTCGAACCTCCCGTAACACTCAAAATGCAGAACCAAGGTGTTAACGCACCAGAGGTCACACCACATGGGGTCTGTAGATTTTTTGCGTTTCCTGGGAACAAATTTTCGCGAATTCGAATATTAAACTTTACCTGGGAGCAAATTTTCGCGGGTCTCGGTTTTTCACATACGGTACTTATTTCTAACAACAAGGAAATATAATATTGTCTCGTTTGTTTTTCTTGTAATGTTTTGCACACGTGTGAAGTGTCTTCGATTACAATTCACCGGCTACGGTGAGGTGTGATTTCGTTTGCCATCTGATCTAGGCAAATCATGTAAAATACTAGTACTAAATAAAATTCATTGATCTCAATAAATGGAGTTAATTTTCACCGATTTATTTTTCATGGGATATTATTTTCGCGGATCGTTGGATAATACGCTTAATACACGGTCTATGAACCTGCAGTAATTTCAATGTACAAAGCATCAATTCGTTCAAGAGTTATAGGCGAACAAGTGTTAGACATTTTTAGTAAGAAATGTATAGAGCGGCCATGTTGGTGCCCCACTCGGGGGCATCAACATGGCATCCAAACTTTCAAAGTCTTAATTACACCAAAATCAAATCACAAACTATCGTATTCGCTATAAGTTCCATTGAATCGGCTTATAAGCATTTATAATGCAAAAATAACTGACAACTGGTTCAATTTTGTTTATTTTCACAGCTTATCTGAAATAGCGTGACGAATTGCGTGACGCATTTAAAACCTTTATAAATCGGAAGCAAAACATCGTTGAAACCTGAAACTATTTGTGAAAGATTATAACACTGGTATCCATATACCATGTTAGAAACAGCTTTGTAGGATGTGTACTTTAGATTTTTGCATTTTTATGACGTCATGTGCAAACCCCCAATAGTGATTTCTAATATGTTCCGAGTGGTTGCTACCGGAGGTTAAAGGTGGTCAAACACGAGGGGTCATGTAGCAGGGACATGTCGCAGCGACATGTAGCAGCGACAAAAATTTGTGTAGTACACACTGAAGGACATGTAGCAGGGAGTGTAGCGGGAACATGTAGCAGGGAAAAAATCATAGCGCTTGCACACCACATGAAAATGTCGCGGGGACATGTCTACTACTACTACAACTACTACTACAATCTTTATTTCATCACGGTGTCACATTCACTATAAGTGGTCTTCCAGTGACCCGTAAAAAATAAAGAAGACTTTTACAAAAATTACATCTCAGGGACATGTTGCAGCGACACGTCCCCTCGTGTGAACTGATACTATCATAATTGTGGAACAACAATTTTGGGGATATTTTGTCCCCGCGACGTGTTCCATGAAGTTCAACAAGTTGAACTCCGTGAGACATGTCGCGGGGACAAAATGTCCCCAAGATTGGTGTTGCATAATTATGATAGTATCAGTTCACACGAGGGGACGTGTCGCTGCAACATGTCCCTGAGACATGTCCCCCGCGACATTTTCATGTGGTGTGCAAGCGCTATGATTTTTTCCCTGCTACATGTTCCCGCTACACTCCCTGCTACATGTCCCTCAGTGAGTACTGCACAAACTTTTGAACCTGTGACCTCTGCTAGGCTTAGGCTTACATAGCCTACCGTACCACTGTACCACCTAGCTTCTCGGGTTGTTTAGGCCTAAATTTTACTCTATATATTGCTAACCCCAACCTCAACTGAAAGCCAACTAGTTACTCCGTTATATAAGTCTCAATAAGGTGTCCGACCTCCTTCTGAGCTATGGAATCTAGACTCTTCCGCAATAAACGATTCTGTACAATAAAACCTGAAAAAGGCTGGTAGTTGCCAGCCGAATTATTGTTTAAAACCCTCTACACGTTGTTTAGATCAGTCCTTGCTGTAGCCTTCGGACGCATGTGTATCTTATGGCGCAATAGACGGTCTTAAAATCTCCCTCTTGAATGATCATTTTGGTTGAAATAGTGGTTTTGTGTTTTTTTTCTTATTGCAGTTGTCTCTCTGAATCACTTGGAACACTTATGGTCGGGGGCAACGTACCTTTTGCTCGCATCAAGGTTCGTAAAACCTCGTCCTTAGGGGTTTCTGCGCTTTCAAAATGGTGGGGCGGCCGTAGAGCTGACAAAATACCCCAACAGTAGTTTGTCGTCGTTTCGTTTAAACAACGGTTTCATGTTGCCAGAAAACAAACACGGCTGTCAATCAAACACGGCTGCCAATCAAACACGGCTGCCAATCGCTGAATAGAACCTTCCAAAACACAATTTCATCGTGCGTGGCATGACAAAATACTCCACGGTTCTTAAAGTATTTTGGCAGGGTTGTGACTTAAATGGATACTCCAAAATCAGGTTTCTGAGCCCCCCCCCCCCCCCCCCCCCCCCACCAAAACAATGTTGTCACTAAAAACGCTGGTCCAAACCTGAGTTTGGAGTATCCATTCTAGTCACAACCATTTTTGGCTGTGCGGGGGTTTCTCTTCTCGCCCCGCCATTTTGGAGGCGAAGTAGGCCCTAGAGACAAGGTTAGGGTTTATAGTCTTCTTCCTTTTTAATTCTTATCTTTACTAAAATTTTGCTTGTATTTTTTATTTACAGTAAATCACTTCGGGCGGTTTTTAAATTGTGTCGTAAAACCAGAAACAAAGTAATAACTCCGAACAATCACAAGAGACGCAGACAATTTAATGAACCAATCAGAACTCGAAGCAAATACACGCAGCGGGCACCAAGCGCGGGAAATCGCGTGCGACCGAGTCACGGAGTGTTTACCATTGGTCTACAGTGGATTCCTTTTTATTTAATTAGAAACCGATTCTGAAAAGAGATTCCCATTCTGGAGTTTTGCTTTCCATTTACAGCTATTTCAATTTACGTTGTCGGACGAAAAAGGCGAAAAGCCAAGACCGCAAGGTTCTATGGGATTTTTATACAATGGCTGTTAACCCTAACCCATACTACCTTGCGGTCATGGCTTTAAGCTTTCATCCGACAACGTTAATTGAAATAGCTGTATACAAACCGTGGACTAACCGGTTTTCCTGTGTAAATGTAAACACTCACAACTGGTCTAATGCTGTGTTCACATCAGCACCGAAACATGTTTAGAGTAAACATGTTTAGAGTAAACATGTTTACTGTAAACATGTTTAAAGTAAACATGTTTACAGTAAACATGTTTACTCTAAACATGTTTACTGTAAACATGTTTACTCTCTAAACATGTTTACAGTAAACATGTTTAGAGAGTAAACATGTTTACAGTAAACATGTTTAGAGTAAACATGTTTAGAGTAAACATGTTTACAGTAAACATGTTTACTCTAAGATTCATTGTGTTGTAACTTCTGTAGGTAACAAAAGAACTGAAGAACTTGAACAAAAAAGTTGTTGAATGTACGTGGGATGCTGAGCAAAACGAGTGGAAATTCCTCAGAGTGAGAGAAGACAAGAGTTATCCTAACGGCTACAACACAGCGATGAGTAAGTCTGTCAGTTTCATCTTCTCAATTATGCCCAGGAACCCAGGATTGCATGCAAGTATCGGTTTAACGAATACTTCATATTTGACAGAGTTATTTGTCATAACGTGTGAATTATGTGTGTCATGGTGAACGTTTATAGATGGACACTTTGTGATGCCTACCATGGAGTGGCGTGCCCCCGCCCTTCATTAAACCATTTATGTTAGCTTAATATAACATCATCATCATAATCATCTTTATTTAAAAAACACGGTAAATACATCAGGCATTACCAATTTAATATAAACTACAACTTAATAAGAAACTATGTATGTAAATTAATCTTCTTTAATTTAAAAATATAACTAACTATTAAAGAAAAGTAAACTAAAATAAAGCCCGTTTTACATGAATGCCGTGCCGTGTTTTACATGAATGCCGTGTCGGAATAATTACCGTCTTAATTAGTCTGAGTCGACATGAATAACAGGGACTGTTTTCCTTTTTAGGTGTGTGCAAAAGCATAAAACAGCCCGTGACAAAGAAATGGCTTTTGGAAGTTATAGAAAAATACCGCTATTCATCGAAAAGTCACAGGGAGCCCAATGCACCATCTTCGAGTCATAGTGTGTAAATAAAGTATATTTAAGAGCAGGAAACCCAATGTTGTGTCCACGAGTCAGACTGTATAAATACAATATAGAGGAGAACAGTTCGTTGGAATAGAAGGACTTCATCTATAACAGAGAAAACATTGATAAAATGAGCGTTTTGAGAGCGTTGTACGTCCATGTAACGTAGATTTCAAAACTTGTAGCGTGTAAATTGGGGAACTCTCGGTTTAATAGTTAAAAGTAAATATCCGTTCGTATGTCTCATCCAACTGGTAAGAAACGAACCGACGATTTACCCGATGATGTCTTCGGGAGAAACCGAGTGTCACCGACTGGATTGACGAAGGTGAAAATGCTTCCGTGAGAAACCAATCACAGTCGATTGCGCATACCGATGATGGTGAACACAGTCGACTGGGATTGCCGATAACGACGTTAGCTTCGTGAAAAACCGAAAACAAAGAGCGAATAGATCCGACTGGGTTTCCGAAGAATATGGTGTCTTCGTAAGAAACCTAAGACAACTGACAGGGTTTTCAGAAGATGGCGTTGGTTTATAGATGATGTCTTCGTGAGATGCCGAACTTAACCGACTTTGGTTTACTGAATATTGGGTTGTTTCGATTCGCAAGACGTATTTTACTGACTGGGTGACTTCGTGAGATGCCGAACACAACCGACGCGAGTTACCAAAGATTGTATTGTTTCTATTTGCAAGACTAATTTTAACCGACTGGTGAGAAAGTGAATACAGCAAACTCCGTTTATCGAAAATAAATAACTGTGTTTATAATATGACCGTTAGGTCCCGCTGACGCAATCCTACAGAAAATAGAATCGCAAGGTGACGTGTGCGGTACCGGACGGGGTGACGTGAGCGGGGCCGGACGGGTTGACGTGAGCCGGTCCGGAAAAAGCCGTTCGGCCCCGCTCGAATTCAAGCGACCTCGCACTGCACGACTATTCTTGTACTTTCTAGTCATATTATAAAATACTTATTGACTGAGTTAGGTCGGGCCGGACGGGAAGATATTTGGCACTCGGTCATGGCGCACGGACCTCGCTCCGCTCTGTCCGTACGCCATGACCTCATGCCAAAAATTTTCCCGTCCGGCCTTCCCACGCAGTCAATAAGTGCATAATTCGTAGATGCCGATGGTTAGCAGACCAGAAAACAAATACAACTGACTGGATTGACAATAGGTTTAACCAGTAGTGGTTTAATCACCCGGAGGACACCGGGGGGGGGGGGGGGGGGGGGTGTTACCCTATATAAGCTATACAGGTGTGTCCGGCCCCAATGGGTATACGGGGTTGGGGGTTGGGGGTTCTCCCTCTCCCCTATATAAGCTATACAGGTGTGTCCGGACCCAATGGGTATACAACTGACTGGGTTGACCATTGATTGTACTAGTAGTGGCTTACGTATCCCCCCCCCGAGGGGTGAAGGGGGCACGGGGTCTCCATCCCCCCCCCCCTCCCGCCATAAAACGTTTAATGAGTACCCCTGCCGAGGGGGATGAGGGAGGGGGCGGGGGGGGGGGGGGGTAAAGCCAGCACATTTTTAAAGTTGACCGCATTCCTTTCTATTTTACCTTTTTTACCATTTTCATGGCTGTTTCTTCATGTTGGGGAAGTCATTGTTCATTAGCTGTTGTGTGGTGATGTGGGTGACGTTCCCTCTTTTCAATCTTTTGTTTTACGTTACTTGGTGATCGAAACATCCACGAAACGAAGAAACTGTTTTTCATCGCAAGATAAGCATAACGATTCTTCTTACCTTTTGTGTTTATTCTAGAACTAATCTAGAGTGGAGAAGATAACTTATTTAGACAAGATAGAAAACATTTTTTCGGCACATTTATACAGTTATGTTAATGATAGACTTGTTTATCACAATTCAATAACGCGGCGGAAATTCCGCGCCACGCCTAGGAAAGTAATGTACATAGCGAGGACCGCAAGCCACATGCACATTATCTACGATTTACAAGCGTTTAGCGCATCAGCTTTGCAATTTTTTTTTCCAATATTACCCCACTACGGGAATCAGGACGGTTTCTAGGCAATAAAGACCCAGTTACCCCCAATGAGTTGTTGTGTATTTATATAAACTACATTTTAAGGTAATTAACCGGTTAAGCCCCGAAGCAAATTCCCTTTTTTTCCCAAAACGATAACTAAAACCTGTATGACCATGTATGATATACCATTTGAAAGGTTTTGATTAGTACAGTTCATAACTTGTGCCATTTTAAATGGAGGAAGTAATGGCTTTGATAGAAATGGGTTTGAAACGTAAAAATAAAAACGTTTAGCAAAGTCGTAGTCTTCATACATTCTAGGTATATCCCTAAACTATACCTCATTTTGCAGCTCTCAGTGAGTAGAATAACATGAGTTTCATCTTAAAGCACATATGCATTAAGAAAAAAACATTGAAATGTTTGGGGGGTGGTCAATCATCACATAGAGTAGGGGGTATGATTTTATGTGCTCAATGGGTAGATCTTTTCAAGACCATTTTGGTGGCCAAAATGCATTGAAATTGACCAGGTATTGAACAATTATGTGCCATATGGCTATCGGGGCTTAAATTGGCAATTATCGACGATTTTTGCTGTGACGGCTGGGCCGGCTAAATTTTCGCGGAAAAAATTTTCTCGATATTCAACGAGTCATGTACAAAAAAAATGTCATAGTAGATACATTAAAAAATGTTGAGAATTTGGAAGTCATCGATAATTGGACTCTTCCTGAAGACTTTTTCTTTGAACATTATTTATACTTAGGTGTGTGCCATTATTAAATATTTTTTGTTTCTAGTTCTCAAAACCTACCGTATTTCCTCGAATAATAGCCGGGACGATTTTTTTTTAGCACCAAAAGGGGGCGATTATTCGAGGGAAGGCGATTATTCGAGGGAGGCGATTATTTCAAATATTGCTCACTGGAAGTCGTGCCCTAAATATTTGGTTTTATTATCCCATTAAATCAAAAAAATAATCACATAGAGCTCCAAGGAAGAAAGGAAAAAGTGAAATACATGAACATTACAATAAAAAAAACAGTAACAAAACCTGTGCTTTTGTAACTATTTAGTTGTAAACAATTAAATGAAAGCTTGTTTGTTATCCAAGGTGTCAATTTTTATCTTGACAGGGAGGGGATAAAAGAAAGTGAAGATGGCGAGAGAGGTGGGGGGAGGGGGGATTATTCGAGGGAGACGATTATTTTTAATATTTCCGTTGAAGGGGGGCGATTATTCGAGGGAGGCGATTAATCGAGGGACGGCTATTATTCGAGGAAATACGGTATGTCTTTTTAAAATCTTCCTGCTCAAAATTGTTATTAAAACGATAGAGTTGTGTTTAATTGTCGACCTTTTACACCCAGACTCAATTATGGAGACATGGTGTAGTTCTAACTTTTGTGTCTTCCGACAAAATCCTGTGATGTGACTCTCAGCAGTACTTTTGCATGGTACCATTCTGATGAAATCCTATGGTGTAACCATTCAAATGAAACCTCTTCAGCAGTACTTTTGCATGGTACCATTTGTTCTAACTTTTGAGTCTGTTGATGAAATCTATGGTGTGACCATTCAAATGAAACCTCTTCAGCAGTACTTTTGCATGGTACCATTTGTTCTAACTTTTGAGTCTGTTGATGAAATCCTATGGTGTGACCATTCAAATGAAACCTCTTCAGCAGTACTTTTGCATGGTACCATTTGTTCTAACTTTTGAGTCTGTTGATGAAATCCTATGGTGTGACCATTCAAATGAAACCTCTTCAGCAGTACTTTTGCATGGTACCATTTGTTCTAACTTTTGAGTCTGTTGATGAAATCCTATGGTGTGACCATTCAAATGAAACCTCTTCAGCAGTACTTTTGCATGGTACCATTTGTTCTAACTTTTGAGTCTGTTGATGAAATCCTCTTTTATCGCGTTCGAAGAACGCAATCCTCATTTCGTGTTGGTTTTCCTGTGGTTTATGTGCAGTAAAATTTGAGATTTTTCCAAATGGCCGCCCCTATTTTTTTTTTTTCAGGGGCTCATTTCCGCCGGAAATTCCTTCGAACGCGCGTCTCCATAATCTGTAATTACTGCTAGTTGCTGCGGAACGAGCGCAGCGAGTGAGCAGCAACATAATCAGGATTTAAGAGAAATATATGAGAAAAAATATGTAAGCTAGGAAAAATCTCGAATTGATCGCTTTTTACCAGAATTCACTGCGCCACGAACACATTTTGGGCCAGAATGCACTGCGCCACGAACAATAGCCTCGCTTGCTGCTTCAAGCTGTTGGCTGCGAGATTTGTAATATTTTGGTCTAACATGTCCCAGTTGAAATCGGAACTGAAGTGTCGAAGACTACCGCGAGTTGAGCGAGGACTGTGAGGCATGGTGATAGGACCGTTGGATAGCAAAGATTTTCGAAGATTGTACGGAATAAAAGACAAATTTAGTTTGAAATCACTCCGACAGCGGTCGATGAGAACTGAGCTGAGCGCGTGGGGACGCGAAACCTGAGCTGAGCGCGTGGAGACGCGAACACGATACGGCTAGCTGGTAACGCAACATACTCATTATCAATAATTAACCTGCATTTTCACACCTTCCTCGTTGTGAACGCGTAACAATATTCTACAGACATTGCAAGAACTTGATGCGTGAATTACAAAACAAAATTATTCTTATCAGCTGGAGTTTTCGTCGATTCATCCCGGTCACATTTGCTTTGCTTCCCCTCAAAAAAAGAAAGAAAGAAACGAAAGAGAAAATTTTGTAATGCCAGCGAGACGATAAAACAGCTTTATTACAACAAATTGACCGCAGCAATTACTATCTTTTGGATACACTAGTTATAAGTGGTACCTTTGCATTTCCTTTCTTCCGCAGACTGCGATTAGTCTCTCTTTTTCTCTAAAACTCCGTTGAGACGAACGTGATTATGAGCTCGAGACTTCTATCGCTGGTGATAGTTGATGAGGACGAAGCCCGAATCAAGTATCACGCAATAGAAATCTATAGCGAATAATCTAATTGTTTAAGTATAAATCTACTTGACGTTCAAAACTTAACAACAAATACTCTTCACAGGCAGTTCGAAAACGCGAAGAAGCGGCCGCCGTTAGGCTACTCATTCTACTCACTTTCTACAACAGAATAGATAGTAGCGTAGCCAATAAGAGAACAGCATTCGTGATAGAACGCTAGTAGATTTATACTAAAAATGTATAGCTGAACCTAGAAAATGGTCTAACTCGCCACTCGAGTCTCTCGTAGCTCAGTGGTTAGAGCATCTGACCGGTGTGTGAACCTAGTATATGGTCTAACTCGTATTCTGGCATTTAATTGCTTGGCTCCACTAGCCTTTGTGCTATAAACATCAAAACATTTTGTTTTTGAACCCTGAACATGCCGCGCACTGACGTCAGTCGTGTATCAGCACTCACTGACGTCAGTCATGTATCAATCGTCACTGACGTCAGTCATGTGTCAATCGTCACTGACGTCAGTCGTCTATCAGCACTCACTGACGTCAGTCATGTATCAATCGTCACTGACGTCAGTCGTGTATCAGCACTCACTGACGTCACTGACGTCAGTCATGTGTCAATCGTCACTGACGTCAGTCATGTGTCAGTCCTGATAGGACAAGAACCAATCACAACGCTGCCGTATCATTTTCGTGACAGAATACCCAGTTATGGTTATTAGTGTTACAGTTCGCTTTCACCCAATTTACAGCCAGTTTGGACCTGTTGACAGCGAGCTAAATTCAAGGTTCCTGATTCAGACCTGTTCAGGTAAGAATTGTTTCAATACGGGCAGAGAACAACCTTAGTTAGGCCCGGTTCAAACGTCGAACTTCACATGTGCCGAATCTAATGCAAATGAGCAAAATCTATTCATTGTTGCTCATTTGCATTAGATTGGGCACATGTGAAGTTCGACGTTTGAACCGGGCCAAAGGAACCAATAAGCAAACGAGGTCGGTGGTCAGAGGAGGTCGAAATTTGAATAATATACCCTCTGTGTATTATTGAATTCATTATTTTAAAAATGATCGCAAAATTTAAGACATATCGGCTGTGTTTTCACGAGGCGGTTTTCCTCGCTTAACATTCCTGTAGATATATTTTCTTTTGTTAAGACAATAGAAAATTAGAACACAAAAGAACGACAATACAATGCCCTTCTTTGTTGTTTAATTGCCGACAAGCTTAAGGGACCTGGTTTGCTCGCTCGTGAAAACACGGCCATCATCTGAAAAGTTTCCGTTCAAATTACAAACGTTAAAGTTAATTCCTATTATAAAAATAATTAACATTGCTACATATATACACGTAATTTCCGTGAGAAGGTCCTTTACGTGGAATTATCGTTTTGTAGTAACTATTAAAGGGCCCGATTATATGAGCCAGGCATGGCGCCGTTTCTCGAAAGACCCGGTAATTACCGGGCCCGGAAAACTGTTTTATTTTCATTGAAGATCGAGGTTTCAAAGGTTTTGCAGATAATACGATAAAACTATCAGTTAGCAAAACAAAATGGACTGATTTGTTCGCCAGGACCCGCGCTTTTATTCTTTGGATTTTGATTTCAATATTTGGCTTCGGGCCCGAAAAGTTACCGGGACTTTCGAGAAACGGGCCCTAGCTCGGCTAACCGGGCCAGCCCGGTTCATATAATCGGGCCTTAATGGTAGCGAGGACTGCGACGGCTGATAGGGAAATTAAGATAGAGACGATCTGTAAAGGCCTTTTGTGCCACTAAACATGAAAGAGATAGATGGATAGTCGCGATTACTTTACTGAGCTGAACAGCGTTCTTTTCCGAGTTTGTATTTAAGCACCTTTTAAAGTGGCTCCAACCCTTAATCATTGCATATTTTCAATACATTGAATAGCTGCATAGTGAAATATTTCTTGTTTTGAACGTCGCGTTAGTGAGTAAAAGAGATTTGAATTTACATCATGTTAACATTTTTTAAATTCAAATCTCTATTACTCACGAAACGCGAAAACAACAGCTTCCCATTACGCAATTACCAATGACCAAAGCAACCTTTATTGAATTAGGTATACACCTAATTGCAATAACGTTGTCTTAGAAAATGAAAAAAGCCAAATAGGAATTAATTAGCTTAATCATCACAGCAACACGCGGCACGATTAAGCGTGCAGCGGCTATTGTTATTTGAAATTTACCAAGGTAAAAGTTGAAATCATATGGTAACCGTCCATGTTGAAACATGTTGCTACCCAGTTGATGACATTCTCTGAGAATAACTTATATGTGCACAGTTGCACTACGAAAAAGGAAAAGTGCAAAAACCTGTTCTTAAACATAGTTCATGTGCATGCTTTGAGAATATTAAATCCGTCGAGAATGTACTTTGTACGGTCTAATTAATTCCTATTGCATTTTTTTCGTTTTTCGTTTTACATTTTTCATTTCATTTCTATGGGTGCATTCCTTTGGAATTATTCAGGGGAAAGGATTGCATTTCGGCGGATTTTGGTACGGGCCGCCAAAAAATAGATTTCGGACTAATAAAATGGTAGCGTTTACTTCTTAATATACGAAAATGCAATTAATAGATTAATTAATCATTTAAATAATAAGCAGTAAATTAACAAAAACGTCATGATTGAGTGATTTTAATCCGCTAAAAGTGATAAAGACCTAACAAACAAAAGGTGCTGCGATAACTGATTAAAAACGCGCAATTTAATATCCCATATTACATCAACTATTACATCACTGCATTGTTTCCAATTTACAGCTAATGAGTTAATTGTTTTTGATTGCTTTAGCTAGTTTTCCACTGCTACGCTTTATGATTGGTTAAAAGATCTCGCGCTACTTTCTCGACCAATCAGAAGTAAAACCGGTTCGTTTGTTTCGAGTTCTGATATGATTGGCTCATTGGATTGTCTACGTCTGTTGTTATTGGCCAGAGTAATTACAGACACTCAATTTAAAACTGCCCTTTAATTATCATGCCCTATATCTGTATGAATTATGCAGAGTACGATCACAGGGTTTTTCTTTTGGCCTTGTGGCCTTGACAGTCTCCGACGTTTCGAGACACCAGCTCGTGAATAATCTTCTCGCTTGGTAAGTTGCGAAAAATATTAGTTATTTACAATATGACCGTAGGGTCTCGCTGACGCAATCCTACAGATAGAATCGCAAGGTGACGTGAGGGGAGCCCGGACGGGTTGACTTGATCCGGTCCGGAAAAAGCCACCGGCCCGCTCGAGTTCAAGTGACCTCCAACTGCACGACTATTCTTGTACTTTCTAGTCTTATTATAAAATACTTATTGACTGAGTTAGGTCGGGCCGGATGGGAAAATTTGGCTAGCTCTCGGCCATGGCGCACGGACCTCGCTGCGCTCGGTCCTTGCACCATGACCTCGAGCCAAATATTTTCCCGTTCAGCCCTCCACTCAGTCAATAAGTGTATACTACTGTTTTTTTTTATTTGTTTGTCTGTTAATTTTTGCCTCCAAATTTTGAAAAAAAGACTGAAACAAGATGTAACAAGGCGTGAGTATGGATTTTTAATATTGCATACTATGATTTAGTTAAGGACGGACCATTATTTTTTTGACGGGGGGGGGGGGGGAAAATTTTCGCATGCAAACATTTTTTTTATATGCGGCTCCTGCTGCAAACAATTTATTTTGTGTCTCCGTCCAGCTGCTATACTTCCAGCAAACAATTTTTTCTTTATTTTTTGCTTGCATACAATTTATTTCAGTGTTTATAGCCTCTGCAAAACATTCATTTCAAAATTTTCCAACCCCCCCCCCGGTCAAAAATATAATGGTCCGTCCCTAAACCTCCATGGATGACCATCTCGTTCGTGTAAGCAACCGACCTCTCTTAAAAGATCACGTCTAGTCACCTCGACCATTTTCAACACCGGTGACTTGAATTTTTGTATTGTTTTTAACCACTGTTAAGGTGGCTCCGTTGTTATTTCGAGCGCACTCCTCTATGACATACTTTGAGTCATAATTTTTCGGCTATAAATCGATGCCTATAGAACTTTGCGAAAGCTTACCGCTAATATTTAGAGTGATTTTTCTTAACCCGTGAAATAGTTAGTAGGATAGTACGCACCGATTAGACTAAAATTCCATTGTTTTCTTTTGTTTAATTTGGACTATCACACACTAATTGTTAGATTGTGTTTCACGGGTTGAGTAAAACCGCTCTAGCAATAGCATGACAGAATGCGATTTATCTGGGAAAAATTTTTTAAGTGATAGTCGAGCTTAAGATGGCTGAACACAGGTTCACTGTACCTATGCGTCATTCATTGTCATTTAAAAACTACTAACCTCTGAGCGCCCAAAATTGGTGAGGCATACGATTAAGCAACATGCTATATATTTCGATATTTTTGTTGAGTTTTTAGGGTGTTGCCATGGCAACACGGTGGATTGTAAATCAGCCTGCAATATTTGGTTTCGTTTATTTTCAGAAAGTCTAGTCGTTAGATTTTGTCCATCATTTGTCTCCAGTAAACTCGTAAAATATTCGCACGTTGACACTGGCCTCGTGCAATTTTAACAGAGGGTTCTTCCGTAATTTGTGGTTTAATATGTTTGCGTTTTGTAAAAATCTCCTCTGTTAGATTTCAAATTTTTGATGGCAGGCGAGTTCGGCATTTTCGGAGTATTATTGTGCCAAATTTCCTGAAATCCTAACGAGTGGTTCCCTAGAAATCAGCACATTTCCGAGGAAAGTCGTTAAAATATCCAGTCACAATTGTTTGGTCAACTGCGCATGCATTGCATTTGACTGAGTTCTCGATCCATAGACAAAAACGAACAAAAAGGCAGTGCATTTCTTCAATGGTTCTATAAATTATCTATTGATTCAACAAACATTTTTACGAACAACAAATTGTTTGATTTTAAGACGAAAAACAACACTTTCACGATCCACGCTGAGCAAAATAAAATGATTGCTGAATAGGAGCCACGTTTGTTTTTCTCAAAACTCTGCACGTGCTGACTCACGTAAGCAGCTGAAATTGAAGAGCGCGTGCAAACTGTGTTCAGCCACCTTAATATAATGTTACACGGAACGATTCCCGACGACGATTTTTAGTGCAACAATGTTGCGCTAAAAGTTGATGCCGTGTAACATGGGCGCGCGGACGATTTTCTTCGAAATTTTTGCGTTGCAAGTTTTTGAAGCTGATTCATACACTCGCAACGTAAAAATTTCGAAGGAAATCGTCCGCGCACCCATGTTACACGGCATCAACTTTTAGCGCAACTTCTGACGCAACATTGTTGCACTAATCGCCTTCACCCAAAAGACGTTGCGGTCGTTTGTTTTTGTTTTGAAACGCTCTATTGTTCATACGCGTGATCTGATTGGTTGCACGCATTCAAGCGTGAAATTCGTGTTACATGAAATTCAGCACAGAAAGTGATCACGGCGCGCACAGCATTTTGGGTAAAGGTGGTCCTTTAAATGAACCCCACTTTTTGAACAAAATCAGTCGCACCAATCGAAAAATTTTGCTGTTATATTCGTGTTAAATTTCTGGAGTCAGCTTATATCGAGTTAATACATGCCCTTGCCAAGTTTCAACAAAATCGTTGGAGCAGAACACTAGCAAAAGTAAACAGTTAGTGACCCGTTAGCTTTGATGGTGATATCGTCAGGAACATGACAGCCTTCTGAAACTCGCCTATTTCTTGACAGAATGTCAACGTTAAATGGCAAGGCAAGCGGCATCCCTTATGAATGAAAACCCGTTGACATTCTGACCTAAGCAATGGCACAACTAAGAGCTTTTTGGCTGCTTTTTGCGGAGGCAAGGTGAAGGAGTTGTTTTGTGCAGCCAAATGGAAAGAGACATCTTGAAGCTGTTTTCAGCTGTATTTGCTTTCGCATCACTGAGCAATATTTCAGTTTTGGAACTAATATATTTTAATAGTTTATCTGACTTCTCTGCAAACATTTTTTTGTACATATATCGTGTTTGCAAACAATTTATTTTGTCTTTTCAGGTCCTGCAAACAATTTTTTCAATATTGCTCATTGCCCCCTCCAGAAAAATAATGGTCTGTCCCTAATATGCCAAATACTCCGAGAATTATGGCGTATTTGTCACGTGACATATGATAAAATGGTGAGCACGCGATTGGCAGCCGTGTTAGTTTTCTAATTTTTATAAGTATTTTCAGGAGCCCAGAGAAAAAACTACTCCAAGACTTTTGTAGAATTTGGCAACCTTTGGCTTATTCCAGGCGTCAAGATAGTTGGGGGGGGGGGGGGGGCGAATTCGAATTAAGGATATGGGGCAAGAAAGAACAGGGCGCGCGAGGGAGACACGCGAGGTGAAAAGAGCACCTTCCCGAGAATCCCACGAAAATCGTTTTTTTTTCCGCTTTCTGAGAGAGCGGAAAATATCTATTTAATTGGTTGATCGGCTCCCGAGGGAATAAGTGTGTCGCCTCGCGCGCCCCGTTCGTTTTTGCGCCCACAAAGGAGCGCGGCGCAAAGGAAAATTGCGATGCGAGTGAAAAGAAAAAGAGAGGATACTGGGGAGTTTTGTACCCTGAAGAAGGCAGCATTGCCGAAACGTTGGTATAACAATTATATGAACAGCGTCATCAATTTTTTATTTTATTTTACTGTGGGAGTCTCCCTCGTTTTCCCGCGGGCTTCTTCGTCCGCCATTTGAAACGCGGAAAAGAGCCTGGGTACGAGATTGAATTAATTCATCGACACCAGTTTCCTTCGCTGCTCAAAGGGGAAATTGAAAAGTTGTTTATCGCCGAAGTCCTCTAATTACCAACACAAAACATGGAAACGCGGTAGTTGTCACAGAAAATGTCTTATCCTTTACAGGCTAACGCAGAAACTATGCCTCGGTGTCTCTCTGATTCAAAGCTGGACGAAGCTTTCGCGGCGCACGGTCAGAGCGGACATCGTTTCGGCAGGAAAACCTTTACGCGTCCAACGTACTGTCATCACTGCACCGACTTACTCTGGGGTCTAACAAATCAAGGACTTATATGTGAAGGTAAAAGAAGCTTTTAAAAATACACACTTTAGATCACTTGTGTGGTTAATTTTTTGCGCTTGCGATCGGTGGGTCTATAAGGCAAAACTTCATCTTCCAAATGTCGATTTCGTGCCAGCCACATGCTATGCCGAAGTACACCGGCCACTCTCGATTCTCACACGAGCTTATGACTATAAAATAACTTATATATATTGATGACCTAGCAACATACATACAGTCTTACAGATTTATTGCTCAACCCCCTTTTTCTGTTTATTTTAAACCTAATAATTAATAAACCGTAGACTTTTTCCCATCGTTTTACATTTAAGCTTAAGCTTAAGTTCTTAGAAGAATTCTCGTGATTCGGGAATATATTTAGTCGATTCTTCGTTCTTTAATTTATATCGACTCGCTTTTTCGTAATTTAAGTGGCTCTTTATTAAGACTGCTATTTTATCTAAAGGCCTAGCAGATGCAAAAATAATTGTTAATTCACACAGGTTTTTGGAATTTTTATACGTGCAATGTTTGCACAAAACCATCTGCCATAGTGACATACATGTAAAATAACAACGCGTTCATTTCTATTAATAAAGTGATGAGAAAGTGATGTAGATTATAAGCAGTTTATTTAATTCTGCATCATTCAGATATAGAAGTCATTTTGATATGTTAATTCTCCCGCGAAGGCTGGACTTAAAAGTACTCTTTTAAGACACAGAATTGGTCGTGGTATTTTGAGATGAGCTGTAGGGAAAAAACACGTCTTTTTGAATGATTTAGAGCCCAAGCAGGAAATTAGAGGACATGTACGTCATATGTAAATTACCAACCTGTGCATGACAGTTTTACAGGTTTCATTTTTTTTTCATTTTTTTTAACCATCAAAAAAAGATAATGAAAATAATTATTTTGCCAGAAAAGTTTCATGCCTTGTTTAACCATTTAAGGTTGCATGTAGCTGGATTTTGTTCGAAAAAGTCAATATCACTTTTTTTCAGTCATTGAATTGAAAATCCACCTTAAGCAGAAAGGATGCATGGAAAGCGTTTTTAGTTTTCAAGATAAATGGAGAAAGTGTTTTGAATACAAATACCAATACAGTCAGTTCTCTTAAAACCGACACACCTGTAAAGCAGACTTCTGTGGCTGGCTGCTTGTTTTGGTCTAATTGTACCTATATATAGTACCATGTATATTGTTGATTAAAAGCCAGGGCCCATGTAACTGATTTCACCATGAAATAATGTAGTTTCATTACGTGAAATAAACCACCAGGTTCAAGATCAGGGAACATCGCTTGAATTTCTGGTTAAAGTTGTATTATTATAGTTTATTGACCATACACTGTATATTGAATTCCCTTTGAGAAATATGATGAAAAATTGCCAGTGTTTTATAAATGCCAGGCCTTGAATAAATGCCAGGTTTAAATAAATGAAGGGGTCCGCGAGTCTGAGTTTTAAACAAACGCTCCCAGTATTCAATAGAGAAAATATGGTAATTGTCTGAAACTTATCTTAGGACATCTCAGCTAAAGCCGGTCCCAAGGGTGTGCAAATGACTGTTATTGGCTTTTGACAAGTTTCACCACAATGCATACATGTTATTGTGTATAAAATTTCTGGGGTGATGTTTTTGACTGCATTTTGCCACAATAAAAAGAACAACACATAAATATATATATCCAGCCTCAAAAAGGTACCCCTTTCAGGCGGAGCACATCCCAGTATAGTCCATTATAGGGAGTACCCCCCCCCCCCCCCCCCCCCCCCCGTTTCACCCACCCCGAGTAATTTTTGTACTCTGTCCAGTGTTTAGCATACCCTGACATTCCAAGATGGCTGCTTAATGAACTGAACAATCAAACTGGACAAGTTACACGAGGGAAATTGGGAGCAGTGAAGAGTCTACATGTATCTGTGGAAGATTTGGCAACTAATTACCTTGCAAGGGACTTGGTTGCCAAGAAAATGAAAACATATTATGGGGTCACCTGCTTTCTCCAATTTTTGTTTGAGTGGGTTCACTTAACACCCCTTTTCAACTCTATTTGCTTGTTTCTGGTTTTAGTTTGTAATTTTGTGAGTCACGAGCGCTGCATGCAAATTGTGGTAACTCCTTGCATTTCCATTGCAACATCTTTAGTTAAGGTAAGTGAAATCTGTTTGCATTTTAAATAATTACCGGTAAACCACATTTTTTTAAAGTTGACAATAATGATCAGTTGTCAGTCTTACTTAAAGAGTTGGATTTGGAAGCATAAGGGCTGGTTCCCACTAGTGATGGAAGCAATGGACACGGAATTGGAAGAACAATTCCGATTGCAACTCCATTTTTTTATTTACACTAGAACACAAGTCTCCTTATGCTTCTGACTCCAACTCTGTAGTGTCGAGCGAGAATTCACGCGTAATGTCGAGCGT
Organism: Cladopsammia gracilis; assembly: GCA_022457155.1. Lineage (NCBI taxonomy): Eukaryota > Metazoa > Cnidaria > Anthozoa > Scleractinia > Dendrophylliidae > Cladopsammia > Cladopsammia gracilis. The sequence goes on along the minus strand of JAJGOT010000089.1, from coordinate 1,624,216 downwards.
GCGAGTTCAGCCAATCACGGTTAGGGCGTTGTTTAAAGTATATAAAAGCGAATGTAATGTATTCAAGGATGTGTGTGAAAGTCAGTGGACTAACAGCCAGTTCAGGAATAAAGTGTGTGTTTCTTTCCAGTCGTTGTTTAAGCCGTACGTGTCTACATTGGCGACGAGGATCGAGCGATTTGTCGTGGTAGTCGACAGGGATTTTGTCAGCGATGCCGGGAGGCGAGGAATCGAGCGAATCGGGTACGCCTAGTTCAAGTGGTTCGAGTACGGCGGTTGTTTTGGATGTTGGAACTTTAGAACGGTTTAATCCAAAGGTTGAACCACACAGTTTGAATCAACGGTGGAAGAAATGGAAGAGAGCGTTTAATTTGTACGTTACCGGGAAAGGAGTACAGAATGACGGACAGAAGCGAGCTTTGTTTTTACATGTGGCCGGAATAGATGTGCAGGAAATTTATTTTACGCTTGCCGGCGAGGGTGCGAGTTCCAGTTTTGCGGAAACAGTTAAAGTGTTGGATGACTATTTCATTCCAAAGGCAAATGTTCCTTTCGAGAGGCACCTGTTCAGGCAAATCGCGCAGGAAAGCGGAGAAACTGTCGATCAGTTCGTTTGTAGGCTTCGTCAACGTGCGACTAGTTGTGAATTTGGCGAAAACGAAGATGACTACATCCGTGATCAAGTGATCGATAAATGTTATTCGAGTAAATTGCGTCGGAAATTCCTGGAGAAAGAGGGAGCAGTCACATTGGAAGATTTGTTGAGAATTGCAAGATCACAAGAAGCAGTTGATCGCCAGTTGAAACAATACAGTGCTGATCAGTTACAAGCGGGAAGTCCAGTGAACAGCCAAGGTCAACAGGGCCAAGGTCAAGTGAGTGATCAGTTAAATGCAGTGGGTGCAGGCAAGTCTGATGCAATTGCTGGTTCCAGGAAAAAGAAGACATGCTTCAGTTGCGGGCAAGAAGGACATTTCAGTGGAGACAGAAAGTGTCCGGCTCGTGACCGAGTTTGCAGAGGTTGTGGAGGCATTGGGCACTTTAAGGTCAAGTGTCCTCGAGGCCAGCAACGCAATACGCCTGAACCAGGGTCCAAAGTCGGCAGGGGCAGACGAGGTGGTGGACGTGGACGCGCGCGGGGACGCGGGAGGCCTCGCGAGATGAATCTTGTCACAGAAGGCCAGGATGCAGAACCTCCTCGAGGAGCTCAAGGTCCCAACTATGCGTTTGTGGTGGAAGACGGGAGGCAAAACTGTGGTGTGGTGACTTTAGTCGTCGGAGGGGTGGTGTTGTCTGATGTGCTTATCGATTCTGGAGCCACGTGTAATGTGATTGGTCAACAGACCTGGGAGATGCTTAAACTGAACGGAATCAGATGCGAGTCACGCAAATCAGCTAGAGAGCTCTTTGCATATGGGGGAACAGAACCTTTACCAACTCTTGGAACTTTTACTGCAGATGTGATGCTGACTGAGAGCAATGCCCATTGTAAAGCAGACTTTGTGGTTGTCAAGGGCAACGGACGAACGCTGCTGGGCCGAGAAACCGCTGAGACACTCAATCTCCTACGCGTTGGTCCTTCACAAGCAAACAGTGTAACTGCTGGTCAGCTGGAGAGCGATATCCGAGAGAAATACAAGGACTTGTTTGAGGGTGTCGGCTTGCTTAAAGGGGTAGAGCTCAAACTTCACATCGACGAATCAGTAAAGCCTGTTACCCAGCCAGTGCGGAGAACGCCCTTCGGGTTAAGAGAGAAAGTGGAAAAGAAGCTAGACGAGCTCCTTGACCAGGACATAATAGAGGAAGTGCCAGAGGGTCCTTCAAGTTGGATTTCGCCTTTGGTAGTGATCCCGAAACCCGATGGAGACGTAAGGGTATGCGTAGACATGCGCCGTGCGAATGAGGCAATAATCCGCGAGAGATTCCCAATTCCCACTGTGGAGGAAATTTTGTATGACTTAAATGGCAGCACGGTGTTCAGCAAGATTGACCTCAGATGGGGATTCCATCAGATTATGTTCAGCGAAGAAAGCAGATACATCACTACGTTTGTCACGCACTGAGGCTTGTACCGGTATAAACGTCTGATGTTTGGAGTGACGTCAGCGCCAGAAAAGTATCAGCAAATTATCAGGGATGTGTTGAGAGGTTGCGCTGGTGTAGCGAACATTGCAGATGATCTTATTATTCATGGCAAAGATGTAGCCGAGCATGACCGATGTCTTTTTGCGGTGTTGGACAGGTTGAAAGAAGTGGGGTTGACGGTGAATGGAGAAAAGTGCGAATTTCGGTTGCTAAAGCTCACGTTCTTCGGTCATGAACTGACCAGCGATGGCATAAACCCAAGTGAAGAGAAAGTGGCTGCGATCAGAGATGCACGGCCTCCGAAAGATGCGTCTGAAGTACGTTCATTCATGGGTCTGGTCCAGTACTCTGCGAAGTTCATGCCGGATGTTGCTTCTGTTGCTAAGCCAATTCAAGAGTTGACAAGAAAAGGTGTTACCTTCAAATGGGGCGAGGAACAGCAGACAGCTTTCCAAGATCTGAAGAATTTAATTACACAGGCGGAGACACTGGCCTATTTCAGAGCTGACTGCAGGGCGAGAATCATTGCAGACGCGTCCCCAGTTGGTTTGGGTGCCGTTCTTACTCAGCAGCAAGGAGGAACGTGGAGAGTTATCTCGTATGCTTCGAGGAGTTTGACTGACGTGGAGAGGCGTTACAGCCAAACGGAGAAGGAGGCTTTGGCTCTGGTCTGGGCGTGTGAGCGGTTCGGAATGTACGTGTCAGGGCTGAGCTTTGAGCTGGAGACCGACCACAAGCCCCTGGAACGCATCTATTCACGCACGTCAAAGCCTTGCGCTCGAATTGAGAGGTGGGTGCTGCGCTTACAGGGGTACGATTTTAAAGTGGTGTACCGGCCTGGGAAAACGAACATTGCTGATGCTTTGTCTCGGTTAAACGCTGTTGAGCAGGTGGACCATGGTGAGGAGTATGATTTGGTCAGAGCTGTGGTGGAGAGTTGTGTGCCTACGATCCACCTGATCCAATGTCTCGTGTGTTACCCCCAAGTGCTCCTTGGCAAGATTGCAGTGCAGATCTGTTAGGACCTCTACCCACAGGGGAAAGCATTTTGGTGGTCGTCGATTACTTTAGCAGATTTTTGGAGGTTGCTGTTCTGAGGTCTACCACAAGTGCCAAGATCATCGAGGCTATGACTCCTATGTTCGCCCGGTTTGGTGTACCTTACTCTTTGAGGACAGACAATGGTCCCCAGTTTGCGTCCGAGGAGTTTCGGTCATTTCTACAAACCAATGGTATTGAACACCGACGGACGACACCATTGTGGCCTCAGGCGAATGGCGAGGTCGAACGCCAGAATCGTTCCTTGCTCAAATGTCTTCAGATCGCGAATCTGGAAGGAAAGAATTGGAGGATCGAGTTAGTTACTTGGTTGGCAGCCTACAGGTCCACTCCACAGGCAACCACAGGTGCCACGCCATATTTCTTGATGTTTGGGCGTGAGATGAGGTCGAAGTTGCCGGAGTTGAGAAGAGAGACCGTTGCAGTGCCATTGGAAGAAGTTCGTGATCGAGATTGGTCCAACAAGCTGAAAGGCAAGTTGTATGCAGATTCAAGAAGAGGTGCCACACCCAAGTCCATACGTGTCGGTGACACAGTTTTGCTGAAAGCAGAAAAGTCAAACAAGTTTTCAACCAACTTCCGTCCGGATCCTTTTAAGGTGGTTGAAAAGGCAGGAAGTGAGGTGACAGTCCGAAGCGGTGCTGGAGTCGAGTTCAAACGTAACAGTGTTTTTGTAAAGAAGTATAACGACCCGAGTGGTGTATCCAGAGAACTTACAGGTGGAAGGGATAGGGATGTCCAGCCAACCGGGTCAGAATTTTCCGCAAGTAATCCAGTAGTTCCCGAGCCTGCTCTTCCCGAGAGTTCGTTTGAAGAAGGGGAAACGGAAGTGAACATTCCCGAGCCAGCGATTGTTCAAGAAGGATTACGGAGATCTTCACGTGTCGTCAGAAAGCCTGTACGCTTTCAAGACTATGTCCCACACTAGGAGTGTATTGAAAGAACTTACAGGACTTACTCCTGTCTGACTTTGAGAGACTTATTTGTTTATTTTGAACTTTGTTTTGTTTTGGACATTCGTAGTCAACTCTAAGGAAAGGAGAGAATGTAGTGTCGAGCGAGAATTCACGTGTAATGTCGAGCGTGCGAGTTCAGCCAATCACGGTTAGGGCGTTGTTTAAAGTATATAAAAGCGAATGTAATGTATTCAAGGATGTGTGTGAAAGTCAGTGGACTAACAGCCAGTTCAGGAATAAAGTGTGTGTTTCTTTCCAGTCGTTGTTTAAGCCGTACGTGTCTACAAACTCCCCGTCCGTTGTATTGCTAGTGGGAACCAGCCATTAAACTACATTATGTACAATCAAAGTGTTGCAGGGCAGGTTGTGAGTTCATATGATCAGACTGGGGCTACAATGGTCAGAGTAGTACATGTATGACTCCTGGCACTGGTTCAACCTTGCTGCAGTATAAAAGCATGCGTGATAGAATCCTGTCAAAGCTGACATCAAGGTAGTCAGCTGTCGGCAAAAATCCACCACCTACTTTGTCATATCGACCAGCTATGTTGTTTGCCAGTTCTTGAGATGAGATTCAACTGTGTCTGGTTACTTTCCAAACATGCAACCACTGTTAGAGTGATTCTGAGAGTGATCAGCATCAAATTTCTCTTTGCAATATCAATGCATTATTAATCAAAAAGGTCATGAGAATTAAGGACATGATCACACAAGATGAATTCTCTTGATATCCAAACAAATTCTCCCCACTAAAATCTATAGGAAATCTATATGGACAAGAAATGAGAATTTAAATTTTGATATTAGGGCTTAAAGGGTTAAACCAGAAAAATATACTGACAGGAACAACTTTTTACCTCTCAGGGGTAAAAATTAATGTGAGCCACACCTTCAAAATGGGTTCATTGTACCTTTTGGGGTTTCCTTTCAAAATTTCCGTCAATCACCCCACTCAATTCTATATTTGAGCCGTTCCCTCTCCCCGTTCAGCCAATGAGAATATGGAACTACATTGTACCATGTAGCCTCAGGCGCATGGTACTAGTGATCACAGATGTAACACCATGCATATATGCACAGAATCATGGTTTCAATTCATTCTCAATATTCGTGAATAAGCACGCATGGAAATCAGAAAGGCATGTTTTAGGCTTAAGGCACAATTTATGCATGATTTAGGCACAATTTGTGCCAAAAATTTTAGGAGCATTAAATCAACTATTTTCCTTGCAATTTACACTGTTAATAGACAAAAGACACTCCACAGGAGATATCTTCAACAACTTAAAATTGTGGCCAAATCTTAAGACCATCTGATTTGGAATAGTTTTACTAAGTGCAATTTTTAGCCAAATTTGCGGCCGTGATCACAAGCACCATGTGCATAAAAAAATAAGGAAATATTGCTCATGCCACATATTTTATTACACAGGAACCCATTGCTCACAGTTGGAGCGGTCCCTCATTTTATCGGAGACGTTTCTGCTGTGTTTGTAGGAAAAGACTTGATGAACATACTGCATTTAGATGCCAAGGTTGGTCAGGATCATTTGATAGAATGGATAAAAACATTTTGTGAACTTAACATTGTATGACATTTCAATATATCTGTTGTGGTTCAATTTTATTCTTGGTTCAAATTTTATTTTCCTTTGTTTTTGGCTATGGTAATGTTTGATAATGAGTTTTAAACAAAGGAAAAGAAAATTTGAACCAAGGATAAAATTGAACCACAACATATCTAACATCATTATCCGGTAGAAAGGGACAGAAGGAAAAAGGAATTATATTAGTATTACGGTGACTGTAAAATCTCTATTAAGCCACCTGGGCGGCTTATTTATTTAAGGTACTTAATTTCGAGGAGTGGCTTATTAGAGAGGGGTGTCTTAATAGAGGGGGGCTTATTGATTTAGCAAAATGCAGCACAATTAATGTACACTATCAGGATATAATATGATATGAACTTTATTCGAGACAAGCATCGTAATCTCAGGATTGTGCAGTTCCAGAAGATATCCATACTCCCCCCACGGAAGGTTTTTTGTTTAGCACCCCCTGTCCCCCCAGGAAATTCCAGTTTAGCTTCATACTTTGCTTCTAAAATGTTGGCTTTTAAGACCCCCCTCCCCCTAGGAATTTCCAATGACCTTCCATGGGGTGGGTATGGATTTTTTCTGGAACTTCACATTAAACTTTAATGTTACATTAATATTTTTCCCTACTGTATATACATGTAATCATGGTTTTATATCCTGGTTTTATTTTTAATATTGCTCTGTAATTTTTGCATACCTAAATTCTTGTAACACGTGATTACAATGTATTTAGCATTTGCCCAATCAATGATGTTACAAACTGAACTTCCAAGATGTAAATAAATCATAATACTGTACGGTATCTCAATTATTTTACAGGCCTTTAAGTGCTGAATTCAGGAGATTATCTTTATGAAAAAATCCTCAAAAATCTTCTAGGTTTTATGAACAAAAGCACCAGGATTTGAGTGCGAAATCTGTAGAAAAAAAACATCCAAGTGCAAGCTTGAAAATTAAACCATAAAATGAACTACGGATTGGAAGCTTCTAATCAAATGTAATCTTGACCAATGCGTTGTTCACTGCTGCACCATATAATTAAAGAAAACAGATTAGTAAAGAAGTATTTTTTTTTCCGTTTGTCTCACGATGTAGTCACTTCACAGGGAATTCTGTAAACCACGTCATCTTGTTTAGTCGGGTCAACAGCGTCTTTAGGCCGTACTAGGTGTGATCTAAGTGTAGTCTCCGACTTGAAAACAGCTTGACGCCTTGTTGTTGTAGGCAGCGGCGAAGTTGTTCGGACAGACCTTTGACATGAATGCGGTAAAGTTTATATCGGCGAGACTGGAAGACCTATGCAAGACAGAATAAAAGAGCATGACCGAGACATCCGATTCGCCCGTACCCAGACCTCCGCCATTTCAGAGCACGCCAACAACACCGGACACCACCCGCTTTGGAATGAAGTAAAGTTTATTGATCGTGATCCTCATTGGTACACACGCAGGGTCAAAGAGGTGATCCACATAAGACTTAACCCTAACAACATCAACAGGGACAGTGGAATAGAAATTCCAGAAGCATGTATGCCCACGATCAAGAAACACAACAACAGGAGAGCCGTACGACTACGGACCGCCGAGGGAACAATTCGCCGAAACAACGAGGATCAAAATGCGCCAGTCACAGCTGTTGAAAACCAACCAATCACAGCAGAGCATTGTGCTTCATAAGGTGACGCGTAACCAGTCGACCCCATCGCCTGAAGAAGACTAGCAGTATGCAGTCGAAACGTCGCGATCCACATCGGAAGTGACTACATCGTGAGACAAACGGAAAAAAAAAATTAAAAAAAAATACTTCTTTACTAGTGTGTTCACCACGATGAACAACAACAACCCTTTTTACGATAGAAAACAAATTATTGTAACCTCTATGAATGTCTAAGCCTTGATGAGTTACTACAACTGGGAAAATTTGATCCTGATCACTGTGGTGCTAAATTAAATAAATATAATTTTATTAATTACCTTTAAGTTATTTACATGTACTATTTCTATTTATAGTTTGTGATTATTTTACTCATGAAGAATGCAAGGAGTTTAGTGTTAGCGATTGTAAGAAGTGTTCGTCATATTCCCCACATATACAAAAGGTATGTCATATACTGAATATATAAGGAAAGTGGTTATTGTTATGGAAAATCTTGTTAACAGGAACATCTGTGCAAAAATACTGTTATGATCACTAAATTTAATTAGAACCATATACAGGGTTCTCATTAAGTGCCAGCAACCGGCTAAAAAACCGGCTACTTTGAATTTTGAGCCGCCAGGCTACTTTTCAGTGAAAAGGCTTAACATGACTTTTGTGTTAAACAAACCTGAATGAACAGTGAAAGTTGTGCAAAGCAATGTATTTTTACTAATAAAATAGATAAAAATGTAGGCTTACTTACACAAAAAACTAATGAACAGACAGGTTTCAGTTGAGGGTTTTCATGAAAAATGTCTTGCCAAAAATGCATGAAACGGCAATTCTGAGCCTCTAGATTTTCCAGCGGGGGGGGGGGGGGGGGACATGCCCCCAGACCCCCCAGGAGATTCGTGCCTTCGGCACTCAATAGCCCAATTTGAATTGTTGCATTGTTAAGGATTTCATCCACAAGCTCAAAAGTTAGAACCACCTTGTACAGCATAATAAACAGCACCAAAGGAAAGAACTGCTCAATAACTTTCATTTGATCTGTCACACTCTAAGTTTTTATCCACAGAATTAAACATTTGATCCCAACAGATCTTGTATATTTTGTGGTTTATAAAATTTCTTTGGTTTGAAAATAATTCAAACAAGTTTAAATTTTATTTTCCTTGGGTCAGATTCATTACCATAATCCGAGACACTGGTTTAATAATAATTTTGAAACCAATTAATTTAAACTATGACAGATATGTTGTGGTTCAATTTTATCCTTGGTTCAAATTTTATTTTCCTTTGTTTAAAACTCATTATCATACATTACCAAAGCCAAAAACAATGGAAAATAAAATTTGAACCAAGGATAAAATTGAACCACAACATATACATTGTATAGTTTTATAGCCACTATTGTAAACAATAGAACAGCATACTGGGTAGTACTATACCATATCATTCCCTTGTGCAAGTTGATTTTAATTTTTCCACATACATGTATAGTTTTATAGCCACTATTGTAAGCAATAGAACAGCATAGTACTATACCATATCATTCCCTTGTGCAAGTTGATGTTAATTTTTAAATAATAATTAAAAGAAATGCATTTCTTTGTTGATTAATTTTTCCAACAGAATTTAATTCGGCAAGCTCACCACTGGCGCGAAGGAAACTTGTCACCCAGTGCGAAATGTGCCTACTGTAAAAGAACGTGTGGAAGTACGGAATGTCCAGCAAGCATGAAATGCAGCTGGTGCGGGCAATCGGTGGGTGCCTTGTTTGTTAAAAATCTATGCGGGTAATAATAATAATAATAATAATAATAATAATAATAATAATCTTTATTTCTTAAGATAAAATCACATATCCTTAGTTACAATATAAACTCAAGCAAAAAAAGAAAGAACTATTTAGTACATGTCATATCTAAAAATTATTCTGTTTCTGAAAACGTTCTTAAACCTGTCAGTGTAGATTCTAGGAACAGAGACTGACGTATTTTGAAGATTGTACCTCCTGTTCTTTTCCTTAGGTAAAAACTGGAAGAACAGGCATTCGGGGTCATTCGATCTTTTTTTTGTAGAGTGTCTTATCCACCTTTTCTAGCAAATCCCTGATATTTACATTCTTGGACATAAACTTTCTTTTCATACACCCGTCTAAAAAAAAAATTCTGCATTACAGAAAGGTCAGAATCTGAGGCACCATAAACCGGCAGAGCGTAAGAAAAATTTGGTAAAACTATTGCGTTAAAAAGGTGATCTACTTCCTCCTGGGACATTCCTTCCTTACGTAAAGATCCTAATAGGGAAGTTACACCCAGTTTGGGGTGGGGGGGTGGTTGGGGTTGGGGGGGGGGGGAGAGTGGACCTCCCGTACTTGGTTGTGACCTTTTTTAATACGCTATTCAGAACAGGCAGGAGGCAGGAGGAGAGGGGACCTTTTAGCCATGAATTGAAAACTGACCATCCTGGAAGCTTGTTGCCCTATACAGTGTACAATATCAAAAGCCTTGGTGAATTTTCCATGGATTTCTAAAAAATCTGGTCATCCTCAGCCAGTCAGAACACCCAGACAAACTGCATGATGCTTTGTAAAATTTACATGTATCTGAGAACATGACAGCAAAGTTCTGTTATATTCTCTAGTTACTACCAGACAGTACTCAGTTTTGTTTTTAATTGCTGTGCAGGCTCACAGTTCATGCCATTTAATGTTGACAAAAGAGTGTGGATTTGGTTACCTACACAAGCTTGTGTTACCTCCGTACGCTGTTTCAATGCCGAACATCTCCTTGTGGAGTTCTTGTTCCCAGAAGAGAAGCAGAACTGCAACACTGGGTATTTATTTCAAATTTTGTGCCACAGCACAATACATAATAATAAACTCATGGGACCTCACAGCTAAATATTATTGACACTTGAATAAAGTTTATGATGATGATGATGACCTCTTAGACATGTGTCCATCTTAGAAATGTGTCCATCTTAGACATGCCTGCCTTAGACATTGTGTCCGCGTTAGATGTGTGTCTACCTTAGACATGTGTTGCCTTAGACATGTGTCTGCCTTAGGCATGTGTCTGTATTAGACATGTGACCATCTTAGACTTGTGTCTGCCTTATAGACATGTGGCCACCTTAGATATGTGGCCACCTTAGATATGTGTTTGCCTTAGACATGTGTCTGCCTTTAATAGATGTGTCTGCCTTAGACATGTGTCCACCTTAGACGTGTGACTGCCGTAGACATGTGTCCATCTTAGACATGTGTCCACCTTAGACATGTCTCTGCCTAAATTAATAGAGAGTTAATGCAACCTGAAACTCTGTGATGTCAGCACTAAAACAGTGACCGATTCTTTTATCACCTAAGTTAGATTCTCTCTGCCTCAGAGAGGTGTCTACCTTAGAGAGAGTTTACTTTCAGACAAACAAGTGAAATTCGGCCGGACCGATCAGCTATCCCTGTCCGCGTTACATCATCATCATCATGTCCTTTTCCCTCTGAGGGAAATAGGGCCTTCTGTCCGCCTTACAGTGGTGTCCAATTTGAGAGAGTTAACAGTAATAAGCCCACAAGCTTAATTAATTTAACTCTCAGTTTGGACTTTTTGCTTTATTCACCATTTCATTTTGCTCACAAATGGAAGTTTAACACAGTCACAAGTTACATTTGAAATTTTACATGCTGGTTGTTGGAAAACTGGCTGACACTTCTGCATAGATGTTACGAGAGTGGAACATAGTTATTGTTCTTTTTGACAGGAGCATCTGACGAAGATGATGGGATAGTCCCAGACGTTCCGCTGCAGAACACCGATGATAGCAACTCATCATTTGATTCAGGTAGAGTAATCTACAGGGCCCCTTTGGATACCAGCTTTGGCTGAATGGGCTACCCTGTTTATTGAAAAAAAGTTTGATTGATTGATTGATTGATTGATTGATTGAATCTGTCTATGATATGTATTTGTTTCTCCTTTAGGCCAGTTTACACTTGCAATTTTTCATGCAATTTTTGTTGCATTTGTTGTAACGATTTTTCTTGCCTGCACGCTGCAACTCCAAATTACAAGTGTAAATGAGATGCAATTTCAGTGCAATTTCAGGGCGATAATTGTAGTTGTGATATCGCAGAGGTTGCAACAAGTTTGAAACTTGGTGCAATTTTGAAGTAATTTTGAACAAATATGACTCTTTACTAGGAGTCCCCGTGGGTAGGTTTCGACTGCACAAGCGGTGTTTTTGAACAGACATTGCTGAGAATAAAAATTTGGGAGGGAAATAAAAAGAAGATGGCTCGTAAAGCTTTCATCATAATTGCTAGTCGAACTAGAAGCAGATTCTGATCACACGTTCTATACCACGGCATAGTATCGTTTTTAGAAGGATACTATGTCGTGATATTCAATGTGTGATCACACAAAAGCGATTTACTCATCCTTAAACTGTATGATTCCTAGAAGTCAAAATTCACAAGAAAAATCCCAAATTAAATTTTGTAAAATATGCAAAAAGAAATGGTACCATGCAAAGTTACTGACAAAGAAGTTTCATGTGAATGGTCACATCTTACGATTTCATCAACAGACTCAAAAGTTAGTACTACACTACTTGTCTCCATAATTGACTCTGGGAGTGAAAGGGTTAACAGACTCAAAAGTTAGTACTACACTACATGTCTCCATAATTGACTCTGGGAGTGAAAGGGTTAACAGACTCAAAAGTTAGTACTACACTACATGTCTCCGTAATTGACTTTGGGAGTGAAAGGGTTAAGTTGACTATTAGCTAATGATATTCCTTGAAACTGTTGCCGCATTCCAAAATTAATATCTAATGATGAGTGTTGCTAAAATTACTGACTCAGTCCTTCAAACTATTTACTCCCAGAGTCAATTAAAATAATTTTTATAATTATGGAGACATTTGAAATGAAATTGAATTTTTTCTTGTATAATTTTGATCGATCAGCATCAAATTTCTCCTTGTAATATTAATGCCTTATCAATCCAAAAGGTCATGAGAATTAAGGACATGATCACACAAGATGAGTTCTCTTAATTGATATCCAAACAATTTCTCCCCACTACTTCTATAGGAAATGTGTAAGGACTAGAAATGAGAATTTAAATTTTGATATAATTTAGAGCTTAAAGGAAAAATTATTCAAAGTTGCATTTTTTTTTTCTCAGATAAAACTATTTTAAGGATTTATGATGGCGAGGTTGCAGATCCTAAACTTTGTAAAAACGTCGCAATTCCCAGGACAGCCCAAGCCAGCAACGTTCTTGTGAGTAAAAAATTAATATTTTACTTTCGAACTCTTCGTTAATATCGAGTCATGACAAGTGACAACAAAGGGAAAATACTATTGACAAATATAAATGACAGAAAAATAATCAAATAAACGAGTGGAGCTATAGAGTCCTAAATATATTGTCACAAATACTTAAATTAAATTTAGTGAAATTATTTGATTTGATTAGATAATCGAAAAGAGCGTGATGAAAAATGCCTGCTTGCCAAGAATCAGAATGTTATTGCAATGTGGGGGTGAGATATTGGCGATGCTTTTTATGCTCCAATGACTCCATACAAACCCTTCTTATTTTGCCTCACTTCCAAACATTAGGAACTGCTGATTTTTGGCAAGCCGGCATTCATTTTTCCAAATATCTACATGTAATCAAATCCCATGATTTCACAAACTTAGTTTTTGTGATGCCATCACTTCAGGACTCTATGATTAAGATTTCAGTTAGGGAAAGGTGCAGACCTCTCTTTGGAGTACGTTGAAGCTGTTTTATGTAGAAACGCTTTTGGCATGGGAATCATGGAACAGAAACTCATTCCCAAGGGATCCATTTTTTGCAAATGGGTGATTCCAGAAAATATCCATACCCTACCACGGGCGGCATCTTCATCAAGACCCCCCCTTGCCTTAGGAAATTCCAAAATGTTCAATCCCCCCTTGCCCTCGGAATTCCAAAACGTTTTATCCCCCCATGCCTTCGGAATTCGGTAATCATTCAAACCCCCCTCAGGAATTTCTGCTTTTCCTTCCAACTGATTTGAGAAGCCCCTCCCTAACTTCCAAACACCTTTATTTATAATTTCAGCCCAGCGAACGATCAATGGAAAGACCTGATCGAATTAAGCTCTTTGACTTCCTTGAAAAGGACCCGGCGTATCCAATCGAACAAAATCGAACCAAAAATCAATCGAACCCAATCGAACACCAATCGTTCGATTGGGTTCGGTAATCGAACAAAATCGAACATCTATTTTGCTGTGAGTTCGATTTTCGAACCAATCGAACACAATCGAACCAATCGAACACAATCAAACTCAATCGGATTCGATTTTGTTCGGAATCCATGTCTTGATAAGTAAATCACGCAGGACTAATCATAATCAACTTTTATTGAATGGAATAAATAGAAAAACGTCCAAATATCGAACAATATGTCCGCAGTATAAACAGACAGGAGTTCGGTAATCGAACGTTCGATTGAGTTCGATTGTTAGTTGTTCGATAATCGAACGTTCGATTGAGTTCGATGGTTGGTTGTTCGGTAATCGAACGTTCGATTGGGTTCGATTGTTCACTGTTCGGTAATCGAAACGTTCGATTTTGTTCGATTGACCAAATTTTATTGTGAGTTCGATTTCGTTCGATTACCGAACCCAATCGAACGATTGGTGTTCGATTGGGTTCGATTACCGAACGTTCGATTGGATACGCCGGGAAAGGAAAACAAAACTAAAACTGTTTTTACCTGCCAAATTCCATGAAGCATGAATGTAGTAGCCAAATTTTTTTATATGAGAGAGAAAATTCTTGAAAAACACCAAAAAACCTGAAAAACAAGCTCCGATACACTTCGAACTTCTTCAACGTAAGCTTTGGCCACCATTTTGTATCCCAGAAGTCTAAGCGATCACGCCATTTACGTGCGATGGTTCTTGGCGTTGCGTGATGACAAATAGCGGCCCAGAATCTCTTGTCTGATAATTGATTTTAACTTTTTACACGAATAAACTTGTGATCCGTTTGCTTTGTATAATTTCTTTTGATTTGACAGGGTATTATTCAACTGTGGTAAGTTTTTCATATAACCTTGCAAATTGAACTGAGGAATCCACACTGTAAATTGAACGATCTTTTATTGTACTCTAAAAGTTGTTGGAATACATGCACAAATGGCAAAAGGCGAAATAATTTGGCGTGTTATTTATTATGACGAATTCTTATGCCACTTCAGTCGACAGCGGATTTTTTCTCGGTTTAAGATCTTGTAGTGTTTTAATCTCCGTTCAGTCAATCAACTGATAACATTGGTGATTTGGGTTAGCAGTTTAAATTTGCCATTTGCGGGTGTATACCAAGACCTACGGATACCATCTCTGCGACAAAGCTTGATTTCTGCCATGCATGAGAAAAAATCGCGAACTTTCTTGTATGGAAGCCGCGCACACTTACGACAAAAATTTCACGTGAAAAATATTAAGCATGTTTGATTTTTTTTGCCCAATTTTTGTCGACAACAATGGATGAAAATCGTGTCGTAAGGAACCGCAAACCTTCCCATTAAGTCTAAATTTAGTTCGATTTTTTGTTGCATACGACAAAAATCGGGCCAGGCTTTGTCGCAAAGGTGTGTGGCGGGAATTATCGAGCACTTATGGCAAAGGAAAGCCCCCCTGACATTAGCTCTTCACTTTCAAGCATAAGCATAAGCGAAGAGTGCCTGCCCGCGATCGTTGGCCTATTATAAAAGAAACTTAGGTACATCGCTGTTCCTCCTGAAGGTGCCTGCTGGGATTCGGCAAGAGCGGCGTGCTAGCGATAGCAAAACACTGCTCGTCCCTGAGGACAATGGATTGCCAAGAGGGCTACTTTTTCAACGAGGAGGAATTGACAGAGATCGTCTGCAGCAATTACCTGTTAACCGGTTTGATTATCCATACTCCTTTGTGGATGAACCGCACCTTCAAATTCATAACTGACAGCCTGGAAAATTTAACCTATATTTGCGTGTGTGAGACTCGTGTTACACAGGCTTGTGTGGACAGGATGAGAAGCAAAAGGCCCAGTTTAGAGATTTGTTGGAATGTAAACCATACACCGTAACAAACAATCTAAGTTTTTATCATCAAGTGAACAGTTGTTATGACGCATCTTCACATTTACTTAGCATAATTTTCACTGTGGGCAAACGAGGTGAAAATGCAGTGCTTGTATAATCGTTTTTGCAAATCCATGCTTCCCACCAAAGGTATACAATTTTGGTAAAACCAGCAAATTTTTTAGCGCTTATTAACTTTAGCTATGGTTAATAATTAACCCATTTCTTCAGAAGTTAACTATCGTCAAATCTGCCTGCAAATACTGCATTTCACGCTCAATTTGCGTCGCAAGCAAATGAAAAGCTTTTGCTTTTGTTGCTGTTTAAATTATCCAGTCTATTTGCACATTTTCCGATCAGTCGGGTGTAAAACGTTCTTTCCCTCGAAATGGGAGATGGCATCCGACTGCCATCCTTATATAATTTTTACTTTTACCGCGCAACTAAGTTAATACCGGTACTTGGGCTATGCAACGTAGATTGTCACAGCAAGTATGGAAAACAGTATCTCACAAATATCACGGTAGTTATTTGGTCTTTGAAGATTGCTCATGTGTGATTTATAGCGTGAACAGGTCGATTTTTCCCAACAACTGGCGCGCGGCTAAAAAATACAAATCTGACAGGCGTTCCAAATGACAGTGAGAGACTGGCCCGAGTTTCCGCTCACGACGCTTTCAAAACATTTGCGAACGATTGTACCAGGTGGGAAAAATGCGTCTTTTATGTAATAATGTAGGCGGTAGGAAACGACAATTTTTGAAATTATTAATCTAACATGCAGTATATTAACATTAGGCCCTCTGGTGCTTTGTTTGCCTTTCTTCCTCGTAATGAAATGTACGTTCACAGTTCGGGCTCGATTTGCGAACTTGTATTTCCCTTCTGGAAGTCCAGACCTGAAAATCCCCCCTTGCCTACGGAATTCCAGTCCAATGAACCCCCCCTTGTCCTCGGAATTCCAGTCCAATGAACCCCCCCTCCCCTTCAGAATTCCAAGATGCCGCCCGTGGTATGGGTATGGATATTTTCTGGAACCACCCAATACAATATAGGCTACACACTTGATTCTCCACTACCAATGTGAGTTTAATTATTGGTGTAATAAGCTATTCACAATGACTGTTAGTATTGCATTTTTTCTTGTGTTTGAATGCTCTTATTTAAAGGCATTTCTTGATATTTTTCTGTTCTCAAAATTGTCAGGAGGAAGCTCTAAAAAAGTTTCACATCACAGATGATCCCAACAATTATTACCTTGCCAGGGCTGTGGATCAAGGTACAAGATTGAAGTGGATGTATTTATGGCTGATTCATTATCATTATTCCTTTTCCCCCGGGGGGCATAGAGCTTCCAGCAAGTATCCTCGAGGCAAATTGAGGGTCCTTTCAGGAGGGGGGGGGGGGGGGGGGTTGTCTTAATAGATAGGGGGACTTATGTCAAACCCTCTCTATCTCTCAACTAGATAAGAAAGTACCGGTATTGAAACTGTCCCATATGAAATTGGAAGTTAGATATGCTAAAACTTGAAGCTTAAGGCGGGGGGGGGGGGGGGGGGGGGGGGGAGGTTTGGGGGGTGGGGCAGAGTGTTTATGTTACTTTAGGAAGTTGACTACTGATTTGCTGAAATTGAAAGGTATACTAAATGATTTGATTGTAGTTATACTGGGGGGTTGCACTTTGAGAGCTGTGGTGATCTAAACATGTAGACTACACGTGCAGCTGTCCAATTCTATTGAAACCATTGTATTAAAGCATAAAATGTGTTTGTTTTTCTTCAAAAGAGAATGAACGAGCACTTGACCCTGAAGAGAAACCTCACCAGTTTACAGAAAACAATTCATCAACACCATTGATTTTTCTCCGAATGAAGGTATATTTGATTTTACTGTGTTACCATAAAACAGTATTTTTGGTTGTACCAGAGCTGTTATTAGTACATGTAGCTGGCAACTACAGTGAAGGTGACCGGCAATTCAAAGGACAACAACTGTGGGAGGCTTATGGCGGCTGTAGATCTTGAGTTTATTTTCCTTGTGTAGCCAGCAACTTCAAAGCTTAATAACAGTCCTGTAATAAGACTAGTACATGCATCACATTTGATTATTTTGTTTACATTGTATTAACATATTGCCACACACTGTCATAACATTATTATATGTTATTTGAATATTTCCATATTCAGAGTGCTGATAGAAGAAAAGGATACATTAGAGTTTATCCTGGAATGATTAAGTGAGTACTGTAACAGTAAATTATAACCAGTTCCATGCTTTTAGATAGTGGGGGTGAGCAAAAAATGTTGGAGCATGTGAAGAAAAAATGAGGGAGGGTTGGGGTGGGGGAAGAAGTGGAAGATCCCCCCCCCCATCCCCCAGTCTCTGCTCATTTTATCTTCACTCACTCCGACATTTTTCACTTGCCCTCGCTATCTGAGAGCCTGGAATAGGCTGCCTTTTTTAAAATGGACATTCGTTTGTGGTTGGGCCATTAAATACTCTAGACAATCTCCAGTTAAATGTACATAGCTAGGATTCACACTAAATAAGTGATCTTACCGTTTGTCAGAACTGGCTGTGTGGGCCACCTGTGACTCAGAACTGGCTGTATGGGTCACCTACAGCTTGTGTGCAACTTTACTATCTTCCTTTTAACAAATAGATTCCATTTGGCCATGTGTCTGTTCGGTTATAGATCACAGATGACATCAGAATGTGGTAAGAACAAAAAAGTGGCACACGAGCCACAGGTGAGTGTGTCGCTGATGTTCTTACCACATTTTGACATCTTCCGTAATCTATAACTGAACAGACACATGGCCAAATGGAATCTATTTGTTTTATACAATGACTAACAGAAAAGTAAAAACAGTAAAATTACGAACTTGCCTTGTAGCGCTTGACTGTTCGAAAATTTGTTCCGGCAGTTTAGGTATTTTTCAAGTCGCCAAGAACACTATTTGTCTTGCATGGTTTCTTCTTTTTTTGCTCATAAACAGCTCCTGCTAAACATTTTTTGAGGCTTTCACTTGTTCAATCTAGAATAATCTCGCAAACATTTTCAAAACTGTGTGCCATGTTGGACAAAACAAACCAAACAATTTTTCTATGACGTCAGCCATGTGTCTGTACTCTGAGAGATCATAGGCAATGACCAATCACAGAGTGTGTAGTATTCAGTTCATTGTATAATTTGTTTTACTAAATGTTATGTTTTTTTTAACAGTGTATCTGCGATGTTTAAGACAATACCAGTCACTGCTGTCACGACAGTAACAGATGTCATCCAGATTGCTTTAGAAAAATTTGGAATTAAGGTGTCAAGTTTGTATGAATAATTATGTACATGTACGCTATTTCTTTCTGTTTATTGATCAGCCAGGGCATATGGATTTTAGCCCCAGATTACTTTAGAAAAATTTGGACTTACCGTATTTTCTCGATTAAACGCCAGGCCCCGAATAAACACCGGGTATAGAGGAAGTTGTAAGTAAGACCCCCAAACGCTTATTTGTGGTATAATAAACTTGAGATTTAAGGGCAAGGTACATGGCTACCAAGAAAAACGAATAATAACCCTCTCTTAAAAAATGGCGGGCGAGAAAAAACTGCTGATTCAAAGAAACGCTGGGTCCACTAGGCTAAGTTTGAAATAAATGCCTGGGGTGTTTAATTGAGAAAATAAAGTATGGTATCAAGTTTGTATGAGTAATTATGTACATGTACACTATTCCTTTTTGTTTGTTGATCAGTCAGGGCAATTGAGTTTTATTGCCTGCATGCAGTGTTCATGTTATCTTTATATGTGCCAAAAATTTAACTTATAAAGTTTTCACTACTCCTGGTATCTATGACTGTCTCTTTCTTGATTCTCTTAAACAGTCCACCCACCCATTAATCAATAATCCATGAAGTTTCAATGATACCCTAATAAAAATAAGCCTGGAATTCCAGCAGAACTTGTAGCTGTGGATTTTGTGTATTTAACAGGATTTTATTGCCTTCCGTGTTCATATTAACTTTATGCACATCAAAAATGAAACTTTATGCACACTACTGCTGGACTTGTCCCTGCCTGACTGTCTCTTTCTTGGTTCTCTTGCATAGTCTACTCAACCATTAATTCATAATCCATGAAGTTTCAATGATACTTTTGATACCCTTACTAGTAAAAATAAGCCTGGATTTCCTGCGGAACTGGTACTGCAGATTTTGTGTATTTAACATTGATCCATAATTAATTTTCTTGCATGTCTGAGGCTAAAGTTCTAAGGATTTAGACAGCAAATGACAAATGGCATGCATACAAACATGTATGCTTGCAAAATGAACTCAACTTTACTTGGCAGGCATGCTGGCAACAAAGGCCTAGAATATATAGCTATAAGTGTCGGTGGAAGCTGTTCACATTCATGCATTTTGTCAATAACAATAGCCAGGTAGTACTGGCAGTTGGGTCCGCACGCAGGCATGGCAGCATATGAGAACCAGGCTTAAGGCTGTTGGTGTTACACCTTTTCTTTTTGTTTTAGGATACAAATCCAGATGATTTTTCATTAACAGAAGTTCACTTAAACCATGGAGGTAAATACAACTCTGTGCAGCTGAAGGCTAACTTCTCATGACATGCACTTCTTTTTACCACTGCGAAGTTTAAACCTTTCAGTCTTTATTCAGTCAAGTACCACATAAATAGTTAAATAATTCTACTTGTTATTTTTTCAATATGTTGCTCTTTTATTTACTTTAAATTATCATTAAGACATTGAACTCGTCTCAGTCTCATAATTTATTATCATGAGTAAGTTGTAATAATTATATCTTAGAAGGACACTCTCCTGCCAAAATAATGAAATTGTGTAAACTTACTTAATTTCCATGTTACTATATACACCAAATTCCACTAAATGCCACCGAATATACACAACTACATGTACATTGGATAAAAAGATTCTATAGAGCAAAACAGAAACAGTAGTTTGGAGAAAAGTGTAGGATTGCAAGGATGGAAGTGGATTACAGTTCATTAAATTTGATTTCGTGACAGGCGGTCAAGAAATCAAAGTTTCCATTCTGGTGGAATTTTTTGAGTATTTTAGTCATTATTTTTTTTGTCTTCTCAGTTCATATTTCTTTGCTTTTATCACCTTTGGCAATTTTTCTTCCTATTTTAAGACAATAAAGCAAACTTCCAGGCCATAATTGTGAAGACACAATATTTCAGCCAGGAAACTGCCCCCTTAAGAATTCCTTCATGCCTTTGTTGACTTATTAATTTTGTTGCCTGAGAGAGGCAGCATTATTTAAACAGCATAGTAACCCTGGGTCAGTCAGTTCGAAGGCAGCTGTTATCCACAGAGATCCTGTTTATCCTAAATCAAAAATACAAAACGTCATAAAATATTTAAAATTGACAGATAATAAAAACACTA
Organism: Cladopsammia gracilis; assembly: GCA_022457155.1. Lineage (NCBI taxonomy): Eukaryota > Metazoa > Cnidaria > Anthozoa > Scleractinia > Dendrophylliidae > Cladopsammia > Cladopsammia gracilis. The sequence continues at coordinate 1,603,313 of JAJGOT010000089.1, read as the reverse complement.
TCAAAACTTTTTTTAAACTACTTTGAAATTTTCTTTAACATTACTAATACAACAAACTACTTCCTACAATAAAAATTTGGAGCCAGCTGTTTAGAAAAAGGACCCAAAGCTTCTAAGGTTCTTATTTCTTTTGGTAATGATTATTAATATGTTGAAAATACTGTTCGTTTGCCACACTTAACCTGAAAGTATTTTTTTCCTGTTGCCTTGGCAGTGTGTAGTAGCTAGTCTTTCCAAGAAGAAATTGTAATTAGATGTTATACAATATTCACCCTTGACTGGGTAATTAAAAAGCCATTGCTACCTAAACAAAGGAATATAATTCAGAAATATTGTGCAGGTTATAAAATTAACAAATTTCTGGCAATAAACTTTATACCATGGTTATCCATCCATTAAGCAACAGAATCAATGATAACTAAAAATACAACTGAAAATAATTTAAAGGAAAATATTATTTCCCAGTTTAAGTAACACAATTTTATAAAGTGATGTGTGCCCAACCAGTTGAAAATCTGCATCCCACATTAAATTGCAATTAGATTCGTCATAACACAAAGTTACACAAAAGCTTATTAATCACCACAATTTTCTTGGTAAACATTACATGGCAATTTAATAATTTTATGTAACAAATTCTTTGTGTTGTTCTTACAGTTTTGAAACCTTTCAGTAAAAATTGTGCTCAAAATAAACCAACAAAAGATACAAGTGTTGGTAAGACATTAAGGCCCATCGTTTAAAATAAAGTTTAAACAGTGGTTAAAAAAAAAAATAGAAATTGTATATACTGATAACAAAAAAAGAAAATTATATGAGATTGAATGTTTGACATTTTGAATGTGATTCATTTAATTAATAAATCATTGATAAATAGATAAGATTATTAAAAAGCAACATTTTGATAATGTCTGTGCGAACCTAACTTAAAGTACATAAATTGTAAAAATAATTAGACAGAATGTGTTGTGAATGAGCTTTGTAAGACAAGAAACAAAAGGAAACAAGAATAGAAAACTGAAATTTTAAAATTGTCAAATTATTTTTAAATGGTATAAAGAATAAATTAATAAAAGTAATAAGATATAACTGCATTTAATACAATTTAACTTAAAAATAAAAGTGAAATTAATAAGTATTTTATTTATTAATTGTAAAGTATCTTGAATCTGAACAAATTTAAAATAACATCACTATTAACATTTTAAGGCGTGATTCTGAAGTTGGATCGTGATGGTTAATGCTTTCAATTTTTCTTTAAGTTCAAGAAAGAAGAATGGAATACAATGATTGTCCATGGAAAACAATGATGGATATTAGAAAAGTAAGTTTCCTAAATTTTGAGAGAACTGTTAATCAAGAACTTCTAAAATGCACACAAACTTAAGGCCTCCTCTGTCTTCAAGATGATATATATATTAACTTTAATTCTCTTATTTGATATAATTAATTATTACTTGTGCTATATTTTGAGTTTAATATGGCCCTTAATAACGTTTTCATTTTACAGAAGTCCATAAGGAAAATGAAACTCACAAGATTTTATTTACGTCAAAACCTGGAACCTCTGGGAAGTGTCTGCATTTGTCTTGGAAGCCTTCCTACAGGGCTGGACTCAAGCAAATATGAACACCTTATTAGCGACATGTTAGGTGAAAGTAAGTACTATATCCAGAGCTTGAAAAAAGTCCTGTCCAGTCATCCAGGACAAGTAGATTTTTGTGTTGGGCAAGTAACTTTCCCCATTCACTTGCCTGATGGGCAAGGATATGGACGAGTCACCTGTGAACTAAGCTTAAGCAACAATTTATAAAAACTTGTCTGGGCAAGTAAACCTCAAGACTTGTTTGCCAAAAGGGCTTTGCAAGCTTAAATTTTAGTTTTTTTTAGCATAATAGTGTACTGTGACACAAGCTAAATTTCCTGTTTTTCATTTTTCACAGCTGCACAGTATTGTGAAGTTAAAAGTGTGTTTTCAAGTTATGGTGAGTTACTCTTGACTGTCATTCTCTGTAATCTTAATTGCTTCTAAAAATACATTATTACAACATTTGGCACAATTTCATAGCTATAATTTTTTATATTGACAATTTTATTGGCTTTTATGGGTTTTGTTATTATACGATCATATTTAAATTTTGTTAAATATTTTCATCAGAAAGTGCTGTCCAAATAAAGGGGAAAAAACACAGGTCTTCTATTCAGCACCTCCACGATAAATTTTTACAGATAGTTAATCCACAGTCTAGTTTTAAACAGTCTAAAATTTGGAAGGTTTGGAAGGTTGATAATTTCAATGTGTAATTTAACCCTTGATAACTTTTGCTTAGTTCATCATAGTCTTTGTAAATAGTTTTGTAAGTGTTGATGTTTTACTAAAATACTTATTGATCTCCTCCTCCTCCTCCTCCTCCTCCTCATCCTCCTCACCTCCTCCTCGGTGCTGACTTGTGATCATTATTTTGTTTCCTCATCTTATAGGCATGGTATTTTTATCTTTCCCTGCTGCTGATGTAGCAGCAGATGCTGTGGATAAATTAAAAAGCTCTACCATAGACAACAAGGAACTGTTTATAAAAGTCTTGCCAAACATACATGTGAGTATTAAATTGTGATGCTTCCATATGGTGAACAAGATCAAAATTGAAAAAAGTTAAAAATTCCATAGAGTGATTTTCAATGTGTCAAAAGTACTTTTGTGATTCAGCTTTGGTTTTGCATTGTTACGCTCGTGATGAGCTAAAATATCTCTCACCACTTTATCAACCCATCAGAAGTATTAAAACCTAAACCAATTGGACTTAATTAATCGCATTTCCATGTTTGGCGCCGGCTAGAAAATGTGTGCTTCAAGTTCTAATGGCTTCATTGGATTGTGTGCGGCTGTTGTGATTGGCCAGTGTGGTTTCTTTGGTTTCGGTTTTAATAAAACTGCTCCTTGTTTTGATACAAACTTTCCCGCTTTTCCTTAAATCATGTTGTTCTTATGCTAACTAGTTTTTGTTCGGCATGATTTACATATGAAAGCAGGAAATTTGTATCAAACTGTACTTAACTGTGATAACATAGCAATGAATTTATAAAATCATTCAGCAATGTATGTTTCGTTCCTTTCATATCATCCCTTAGCCTGAAATGTTCCCCCCTGACAGCCAGCCTCTTCTAGTGTTAGTCAATTCTAAGAGTGGCGGAGGACAGGGGGCCGACATGCTAGCAGCATTCCAGCGGCTACTCAACCCATACCAAGTCTACAGTCTTACAGATGGAGGGCCATTACCAGGGTATGTCGTACAGTAATCCTGATGTTATACCTACTAGAAAAAAGCTCAAATGCAATGTTAATACTAATACTGCTGAATAAGTGTGCTCTCAACTTATTAAGCAGTTGAAAAAGCAACCTGAAAAATTTCAGGCTTGAACAGGATTCGAACCCATGACCTTGCGATACCGGTGCAATGCTCCCCTTCTTCCACCAATGACAATATGTTTACTATCCCGCTCAAGTTATAACGTTTCCTTAAAACGCAAGCAACCAGCACAAAAGATGAGGAAATGGTTGATTCATTTCTTTGTTTTAGTTCAACGGCATACAACAAAGGTAGACAGTAAATGCTTCCCTTGAGTTGATTCAGCAGTTGGCCAATTCTTAGTGTTTTTAAAAGTCTTTTCCTCAAACAAGTAAGTAAAGATCCAAGTTTCTAATACATAATAGTCAGTCTCTGTTCCAAAATGGAGCTTATTTGGAGCAATTTGCATTTCAAGGCAAAATTGTCACAATAGTTTTGTATAAAACCCTTCAACATCATCTACTCACACTCCTATAAGGGATATTTTCAGGTACCAAAACAGAATCGTAAAAGAATTTGCCACTCTTTTGTCTCTCTTTCCTTTTTAGGTTTTATGCTTTCAGGTCCATTCCTGATTTTCGTGTTTTGATATGTGGTGGTGATGGCTCAGTTGGATGGGTTTTATCATGTTTAGATGACGTTGTCCAGGAGATGAAATGTAAGATGCCAGCTTCAGCAATTCTTCCGCTCGGAACAGGTGAGTCTAAGGGTCGGAAAGGTTGACGCCAGTCACAGGTTTTGATCACAGCTGGTTAAAGGGATGGTTTCAGGGTTTGGCGCATGTGCACAGTCAGATTAATAATAATATTATAATGCTTTATTTGCTTTCTTACCAATTTCATTGGTTAATAAACCACTTACATTTACTTCAATAATCACATGCTATTATTAGTCCAAACAAAGCAAAGGATGACCAAAGTTCACAGAAAATTTCAACGGATTTATAACACCGGCAAAGTCAACACTAAATAAAACCTTCGATGCGGAGGATTTATTCTACGCTCTGGTGGCTTTCATGGCGCGCATGGGTATATATAATCATTCATTCAATCAGCTGACTGACCGCGACATTTTCATGGGCAAATTACCTGCCAGAGTTATCTACTCGCTTCCAATTGGTCTAAACAGTGAAATTAAATAGGTTGCACATGCACCGAACCGTGAAATCCTCCCTTTAAGGTGGCTGAACACAGTTTCACTGTACCTATGCGTCATTTATTGTCATTTTAAAACTACTAACGTCTGAGCGCCCAAAATTGGTGAGGCATACGATTAAGCAATAAGCTATAGATGGTTTTCATGTTACGTCACGGCGGCCATATTGGTGTACAACTACAAAAGAATTTTAATGAACTTCTTTTGTTATGTACACCAACATGGCCGCCCATGGCAACACGGTGTATTGTAAATCAGCCTGCAATATTTGGTTTCGTTTGTTTTCAGAAAATCTAGTCGTTAGATTTTGTCCATCATTTGTCTCCAGTAACCTCATAAAAATATTCGCATGTTAACACTGGTCTCATGTAATTTTAACAGAGGGATCTTCCGTAATTTGTGGTTTTATATGTTTGCGTTTTGTAAAAATCTCCTCTGTTAGATTTCAAATTTTTGATGGCAGGTGAGTTCGGCATATTGGGAACTATTATTGTTCCCAATTTCGTGAAATTGTAACGAGTGGTTCCGTAGAAATCAGCACATTTCCGAGGAAAGTCGCTAACATATCCAGTCACAGTTTTTTGGTCAACTGCGCATGCGTTGCATTTGACTGGGTTCTCGATCCAAAGACAAAAATGACCAAAAAGGCAGTGCATTTCTTCAATGGTTCTATAAATTATCTATTGATTTAACAAACATTTTTATGAACAACAAATTGTTTGATTTTAAGACGAAAAACAACACTTTCACGATCCACGCTGAGCAAAATAAAATGATCGCTGAATAGGAGCCACGTTTGTTTTTCTCTCTGACTCACGTAAGCAGCTGAAATTGAAGAGCGTGTGCAAACTGTGTTCAGCAAACTGTGTTCACCACGTGGCGCCTATTCAGCAATCATTTTCAAAGTTAAGTCAAATGCAACGCATGAGCAGTTGACCAAAAAATTGTGACTGGATATTTTAGCCACTTTCCTCGGAAATGTGCTGATTTCTACGGAACCACTCGTTAGAATTTCACGAAATTTGGCACAATAACAGTTCCGAATATGCCGAACTCACCTGTCATCAAAAATTTGAAATCTAACAGAGGAGATTTTTACAAAACGCAAACATATTAAACCACAAATTACGGAAGATCCCTCTGTTAAAATTACATGAGACAAAAATATCAAAATAAATTAGCTTGTTGCTTAATCGTATGCCTCACCAATTTTGGGCGCTCAGACGTTCGTAGTTTTAAAATGACAATGAATGATGCATAGGCACAGTGAAACTGTGCGCAGCCACCTTAAGGTAAAGTAATCAGTAACATCTGACTGGCCTTCGGCAATCAGGTTGAAAGTCCAATATGCTAAGAAGTAGACTGCATCACATCCCACACTAGGGTTAAAGTGCGTATGAACCGAAATTTCTTTTTATGTTGTTATAAAATTTAGCCTTTGAAATGCACGATTCCAAAATTTGAGACGTTTAGAGTAAAAATTGGCGATGCGTTCAAAGTTACGCTATTTTGCCCTAAAACTGATTTTCAAATCGCGCGGTCAAAATGTCTAAATGTCACGTGATGTGACGTAACTTTGGTTGCACGATCAGTTCAATATCCATGGAGGCTCTTCGCACGCATTTCGAGGAGTCTTGCTACGGGCGCTTCTGAATCCTATACATCTTTCGGAGCGGCAAGAACTCACGGAGAGTCACTCAACGTAAACAAACTTTTGCAACCAACATTACGTCACAACTCGACTCTTCGTGACCATTTTTTAGGGCAAAATAGCGTAACTTCATATGCACTTAAAGGTTGGGTTTAATGTGAGCACATAGTGTTAACAACTAAAGGCAGCTACTATAGTCAGTTAATTCATTATCTCATCCTGTGAACAGGCCAATCCACAATAAAAAAACCTTCAATATTTCGTAATTAAAACTAAATTTCAATTACAGGTAACGATCTCTCTCGAGTTCTTCAGTGGGGTGGAGGTTACTCTGGCGGCGAGAGTCCAGTCTCGCTACTTATGGCTGTTGACCAGGCACAGGAAGGTCTTCTCGACAGATGGTGTGTGATGTTTGATTCAGCAGAGTCTGTCCCTGACACCCTGTCAAATGACAGCGCTATTGGCTCTATCGGTGGGAAAGAAGACGATCCCAGTATTTTCACGATGAATAATTATTTTGGGATTGGAATCGGTGCTGAGCTTTGTTTGGATTTTCATCTTCAAAGAGAGGAGGCCCCCGATAAATTCCACAGCAGGTAGGTTAAAATCCTCTCAGTTCTGATTTGAAGAAGGAAAGAAGAAATTCGTGTTACTCGTAGTCATTAGATGACACTTCCTTGCAAAATTAGAAGTTAAAATGTATCAGGGTTCGCACAGTCTTGAAAAGTCCTTGAATTTTAGAGGGAGTCCTTGAAAAGTCCTTGAATTCCATACATCCTTGAAAAGTCCTTAAATGCCTTTATAAGGTCTTGAAAAGTCCTTGAATTTTCTCCAACATAAAATCTGTAGGAGTCGAAGAAAAGTTGCACTGTGTGGGTTAGGGTATTCTCCCTTTTTATGTTGTGAAAACAACCTACACATAGAAAAACGTCCAAAGAAAAGGCAAACGAACTGAAGAACCTAGAGAAGAAGATGGAGGAGAAACTCTTGGCATTAAAAACCTGTTAATTTAGAAGGTGCATATGATTTATATTATTTAACCTGTAACATTACATTCTTTGGAGGGTTCTTGAAAAATAAATTTGGTCCTTGAAAAGTCCTTGAAAACAGGTTGCAATTTTCTGTATGAACCCTGTGTATAGAATTACATGATTTTTTGTTAGGTAAAGGAGCAATTCTCTAGAGCACATCACCTGATTTCAAATTCAGGAACACATAATCCATGCTAAATGTCTTTTCCTTTTGCACTCATTTACATATCATAAAGTGATGCAATGTGAAAAACATGCTTACACATAACAATCTTTGACCTTCAGTCATGTAAAGGGCCCTATTAAATACTTAAAATCATTCCACATTCCATTGTTTTTCTTTAGACTTCATAACAAGGGAGTTTACTTCAGAGCCGGGCTGAAGAAAATGGTAAAAGGCTACTCAAGGACATTTGCACATGAAGTTGAAATCGAGGTAACGTTTCATAATTCAACTTTCCTTTATCATGTTTAACGAAAACATTGGTTCGTCATAGAGCAGTTTTCAATTGAGTGTCGAAAGTAATTACACAATTGCTTTGGTTTTGCATTGCTTTGTGATTGGCTGAAAAATCTCGCGCCACTTTCTCGACCAATCAGAAGTAAAACCAAAACCAATCGTGACTTGCTCGCACGCGTTTTCCCGCTGCCGACGTGTAATAGTTGCTTCAAGCTCTGATTGGTTCATTGGATCGTTTACGACTGCTGTGATTGGTCAGAGTAATTACTTTGGTTTTGGTTTTACGACACTCAATCGAAAACTGCTCTATTACAAAGAAACGTTTGGTCAACATTTTTAACTCATGAACACATGAATCTCTGTTAAGCCTCTTTTTGTAATTATCATATGTGAAGTAAAGTTGTCTGATTCTTATATTTTAGATCGACGGTAAAAAACTTGATCTGCCAGCACTCGAGGGAATTGTAATTCTTAACATCAGCAGGTTTGTGCGATGCCTAATAATGTGAATGCTAAACATTCCCAAAATTAAAACTATGATTAGTTTTAGAATTTGTTCAAATTAACCCTTAATTAACTTACTGAGCTGAGTACTTTCCTTTGGTACTGTTAAGTATGCTGAACATGGTGGTTATAACTTTTTAGTCTGTGGATGAAATCCTGAAGTGTGACCATATCAAATGGAAGTTATTGAGCAGCACTTTCCTGTTGTACTGTTTGTTATGCTGTACATGGTGGATGGAATCCTACAGTTTGACACGTACCATTCAACTGAAAGCTATCGTGGAATGAATAGTACTTTGCTGTAGTACTGTTTACTATGCTGTACAAGGTGGTTCTAACTTTTGATTCTGTGGATGAAATCTTAAAGTGTGACCATTCAATTGAAAGCAACTGAGCAGTTCTTTCCTGTGGTGCTGTTTATTATGCTGTACAAGGTGGTTCTAACTTTTGAGTCTGTGGATGAAATCCTAAAGTGTGACCATTCAAATGAAAGCTACTGAGCATCATTTTCCTGTGGTACTGTTTATTATGCTGTACAAGGTGGTTCTAACTTTTGAGTCTATGGATGACATCCTAAAGTGTGACCATTCAATTGAACGTAACTGAGCAGTTCTTTCCTGTGGTACTGTTTATTATGCCGTACAAGGTGGTTCTACTTTTTGAGTCTGTGGATGAAATCCTAAAGTGTGACCATTCAAATGAAAGCTACTGAGCATCATTTTCCTGTGGTACTGTTTATTATGCTGTACAGGGTGGTTCTAACTTTTTAGTCTATGGATGAAATCCTAAAGTGTAATCATTCAAATGAAAGCTACTGAGCAGTACTTTCCTGTGGTACTGTTTATTATGCTGTACAAGGTGGTTCTAACTTTTTAGTCTATGGATGAAATCCTAAAGTGTAACCATTCAAATGAAAGCTACTGAGCAGTACTTTCCTGTGGTGCTGTTTATTATGCTGTACAGGGTGGTTCTAACTTTTGAGTCTGTGGATGAAATCCTAAAGTGTGACCATTCAAGTGAAAGCTACTGAGCAGTACTTTCCTGTGGTACCGTTTATCTTTCTCCAATAGTGTGATCATTCACGTGAAAGCTATCTGGCCGCACTTTTTTTTGCTGCTGTTTGTTATGCAGTATAAATATAAAGAGGTTCTTACTTTTGTGTCTATGGACATAATCCTACAGTGTGATGATTCAAATGAAAACGTTTTAGTGTATATACATATACCTATGGACCTTCTGTTTATTATATTTTTTTTAATTTGGATTTTGGCGATTTTTGTGTGTATGAGGGTTAAATTTATTTTTGGTCTCACATAGTTGGGGAGCAGGCACGGACGCATGGGGACCAGACAAAGATGATGTAAGTAGATTTAATTTGTCATTAATTTTTGCCTTGCCCCCCGGAGCCACAGATTTCTTAATGTATTCTTAATTTCTTATTTAATGTATTTCGTAATTTCCAATCCATCCACTGACTCTATATCCAGAGATATAGCCTGGATATAGATAGTGGCGAGCAACCCTTAAGGGGGGAAGGTAACCTTGCACTTGAGCAGTATCCCATTCAGAAAGGTGGGGGGGGGGGGGGGGGGTAACAATATGCTTGATGCTACATAAAATGTATTAAGTTCGGGCCGTTTGAGCCACTTGCAATGCAGATTACGAATTCACTTTTCGCAGTCACCACGAGAGTATACACACCTATATGGATTGACCTTCAGCACTCTATTGTAACTTACAGTGTTCCACGCAGTGTTCTCAGTTGAATCCATAACATCATCTGTGCACTACATTCTGTAACACCATATTGCACTTTGTTACTAATACACCTCTATATACCACCTTATTACAGCTAAATAAACTGAACGGTCGATGAAAGAGTTTTTGAGATGTGTGGCTATTAGAGCAGTTTTCAATTGAGTGTGAAAAGTAATTAGGCAATTGCTTTGGTTTTTCATTGCTACGCCTTGTGATTGGCTAAAATATCTCACGCCACTTTCTCGACCAATCAGAAGTAAAACCAAAACCAATCGTGACTTGCTCGCACGCGTTTTCCCGCGCTTGGCGCCGCCGACATGTAATTGCTTCGAGCTCTGATTGGTTCATTGGATTGTTTACGACTGCTGTGATTGGTCAGAGTAATTACTTTGGTTTTGGTTTTGCACACTCAAATGAAAACTGCTCTATGTCGTTTCTAAAAGCTTTTTTTTTTTTCAGGGCTATGCTCCAGCGTGCCACTGTGATGGTCTTGTTGAGGTGGTCGGCCTTCAAGGTGTCATGCATTTGGTACGGAAGCCTTTTACCTTCAAACAATAAATAAATATTTTTCTTCATGCTTAGTCCATTTTGCCTTTTTGGGGCTGGTTCCCACTAGCGACATAAGCAGAATCGGAATCGCAAAAAAGCTACGAACTCATGGAAATCAAAACAACGTAAACAGATAGTAAGCAACGGAAGCAGAAGTAGAGTTGGGAGAAAAAGGAAACCGTCTAATCCTTCCAATTCCGATTCCATCGATTGCAACTCCGTTTTTTATTTGCACTAGAACGCAATTACTGCACGAAAAATCGCCTTTAGCACACGCCTTTGACATATGTCAAAGGTGGCAAAGGCCGTTTTTGCAAAATCTTTGACATGGTGGCAAAGGTGGCAAAGGCCGTCATTGATGTAAATCAAACGAAGCACACTTTTCACCCTTATCAAAGACAAACTAAAGGTGCTGTCAAATATTGCTTTGACTTGTACAAAGGTATCTTTGATTCGCCTGTGACTTGCATCAAATGTGTAGTACTTTTGACTCGCGTCTGATGCCTGTGTCGTGTAACTTTGTTATACCTTTGATGGAGATCAAAGGTGATCAAAGCCAACTTTTCATCCATGCAGTGTAAGTCTCCTTACGCTTCCAACTCCAACTCCGCTTCTGATTATGTCCCCAGTGGGAACCAGCCATTATTATGCAATTTTCTGTTTTTATTTTCAATATTGTGTTATGGTACGCACATGTTGACATTGCCTTGTGGAAAGACAAGAGTAAGGTCAGGGAAGAACATTGAAGTATATGGAAATTGAAACTAGAAGAAAGGGATGGGTTAATTAGACCTTCATCTCAAGTTCTCCCTAATTCACTTACTTACTTGCATTAGATCATTATGTAAGTAAGTGTAAGTAAGTGATCATTTTTAGTACAACTCCCTTTTAAGAATATTTCATAAGTCTCACTTTATTGCAGTCAGCAGCTACAAAATCACAGCTTACAGTATTTTTAAAACTCAGTTATGTTAAAATAATTGCTGGGGATGCATTATAGATTAGTTGTTTTACAAGTAAAAAGCAGTCTTTTCACATTTCCGGCAACAAAATGTGTCGGTTTATGGCTCTTGAAAATACTCTTTAACTTTAACTCTTACTAATGATGTTCTACATCCGGTAATAATACTTCAAAATAACTATTAATAGTTTGTTATAATTTATAATTGCTGGGGATGCATTATAGATTAGTTGTTTTACAAGTAAAAAGCAGTCTTTTCACATTTCCGGCAACAAAATGTGTCGGTTTATGGCTCTTGAAAATACTCTTTAACTTTAACTCTTACTAATGATGTTCTACATCCGGTAATAATACTTCAAAATAACTATTAATAGTTTGTTATTAATTATTTATAATTATTTGCAGGGTCAAATTCAAAGCGGGATTAGAACTGGAATACGATTAGCACAGGGAGCCCAGGTATAAAATGTTGTCATTTCACCTTTCACCGACGAAAGCTGTAACGATGCAATCTGCAAAAGCAGACACTTCGAACATTAAATCCTCTGAACCTTTAAATATTGTGTTCTTTTAAGACGTGAAATTGATGAATTGGCCACAAAGAATAAAACCGGGGAGGGGGGAATCCCATATAAAAATGACGGGGTGGCTCGTCGATCTTTTAGGGGTTAACATTTGTAGATTGGTACCGCGTTGGTTACTAAGATCTAATTAAAATGACTACCGTTAGAATTATCGCAGTACCTTGGGCATGAGCCGAAAAAATATGACAGAATATGACGTGTTGTTTTTTAATTGGTACCTCTTAGGGGTAAAACTTATTTTGAGCCATACCTATCAAACGAGATTCTGGTACCTTTTAGGGTGTTTTTCGAAAATTTCCGACGACCACCCCCGTCATTTTTATATGGGAGTCCCTCCCTCCCCCCCCCCCCCCCCCCCTCGGGAATAAAGGCTGCATGGGTATATCATTATATCATATCATTGCTACCCACCAGGGCCCCGTTGTTCGAAAGCCGATTAATGCTAATCCTGGATTAAAAGTTAACCGAGGATTTCATTTCTGTGTTTAAAAATGTTTTCAAAAGGTCATTTGTAGCTAGTAGTGAAGACAAGTTAAAGTCGAAACTGAAGGGAAGAACACTTTGGAAAATTTTCAATTGTTGGGTTGTTTAACTGGATTTAAATCTGACGCTAATCCTGGGTTAGCATAATCGTGTTTTGAACAACCTTGTCCAGGGGTCAGTTGTATAAAAACTTTACGTTGGACGTAACTTCTAACGTCAGACGTTCAACCCAGTCAAACTCACTATTTTAACGTCAGACATTAGCAGATACTTCCGACGTTACGTTTTATGCAACCGGGCCCAGGTGACCTTGTAGAGTTGGCGATCCTTTCATTCTTAGAAAACTATAACGGGTGGACCCCAACTATGAGGGGTGGACATGGGTAGACCCCAACTATGAGGGGTGGACACGGGTAGACCCCAACATTTCAAAAGAAGAAAGGTTTAATTAACTGTACGTCTAAAAATTTAGCAGCGTACAATAGACACATCCTCCCCAAAGGGAGCCTATTTTTAGTTTTGTCTGTATTATGTTTATTTGTTATTTACTTTAATTGTAGATTAACATCAAATTAAAATCTGAGATGCCCGTGCAGATTGATGGTGAGCCATGGATGCAAGGTCCTGGCAATGTCATTGTCAGGCCCATACTTACACAGGTACAGTTGTTTGAGGCTAAAAATTATCCCACAATGGCAAGGGCTGTGATGCCATTTACGTTTGAACACCAATTAGCACAGTTGGTGTACATGGCACCAAGGTTGCCCTAAGGTGTTCATTTACACAGGTACAGTTGTTTGGCCTAAAAATTATCCCACAATGGCAAGGGCTGTGATGCCATTTACGTTTGAACACCAATTAGCACAGTTGGTGTACATGGCACCAAGGTTGCCCTAAGGTGTTCATTTGTCATTTTCTTGCAGGCCCTGATGTTGGCAAAGAGAAAAGTCAAAGTAAAACATCCTAGAAGACCATCAAGTTCACCGAGACCCTCCTCACATTCTAGCTCAAGAACTATTTTTTATGAAGACTGAGCAAATTTTTAAATGCTTTTTTTTATGTAAACGTACATCGTAATTGCTGCAATAGCAATTACCAATTCAAACGTTTTATTTGCACCACTCATTCATACAGCAATTGGAGGATTTTCAATCCATAATAGCGTTTCCCCGACATTTATAAGCGGCATTGTAATGGTTGAGGCTGACTTCTACATCCCATATCCTTTTGGAGCAGTACGCAGCTCTTACAAGGTCTTCTCTGATTTGCTGAGAAAAACAATAGAACAAACGACACAAGAATGGACCGTTGCCCTGAAAACAATAGCTGCGTGATACACAGGTTCAATGAAATTAGAGGTTGTTAAGAGCTGCATGGTATCTGTATCCTTTACCTTTCTCTTAACCCCTTAAGCCCTGATATCTACATTTAAATTCTCATTTCTAGTCCTATGCATTTCCTAGAAAAGCAGTGGGGAGAAATTGTTTAGATATCAAGATAATTCATCTTGTGTGATCATGTCCTTAATTCTCATTCATGACCTTTTTGATTGATAAGGCATCGATATTACAAGGGGAAATTCGATGCTGATCACTCTTAGGGCTTAAAGGGTTAATTCACAGGGGATAGCTGTTTACATAGTTTTACTATATATGGGGTTAGTACCTGGTCACTTTGGATTGGTTCAAACTAAAGGCCTTGATTCAAGAGGAGTGCAGTTGCAACCCTGTCCCCAAGGAGTTCTCCCCATTTAAATTGGCGGTGTAAGAATAAACCAGCGAAATAATCCAAGAATCTCGTGTCACATGAAAATGATAAAATGTGGTCTTTGCTAGAAACTAATTTTGGCTGCAACTCATAACAAAGACACATTTCGTCAATTTTGACTACACAACGCAACCAGATACGCGAATGTGTTAGACACAAGGGCATATGGGTCAGCCTGCCCAACATTTATTCAACAATTCATATCAATACAGTTTTAACTTGCAACTTTCTTGCCTAATATAAACTATAACGAATATATGAACTGAATTATAATTGACAGTTTATTTATCTAACTTCGCCTAATTGTAATATAAAACTTATATACATATATAAAATTATTAGGCCGGGAGACGACTACAGCCTAGCCAATTACAGTGGATCCCTCGTTAATAATATTGTTCCTGAATAGTCATGCTTGTGACACGACCGGATACAAAGACCCCCAAAACATGGAAATGGCAAAAATGCCACCAACTCTGGGGGTCAAGGAATAGTAAAACAAAATTAACTACGACGAGGCTGACCTAGAAACTGATTAAAATCTCTAACTGTCAGCCTATTTAACACACTCTACTCACAAAGCATTTCTACACGACCCAACCTTATGCTCCGTGCAGGCAAAATATCCATTTGTCAGTTTCCATGCCAGGAATTGCGTTTTTTTTTAATGTAACAAAATGGTGCAAGATTCTTGGAGTGTACTGTAGCCTTGTTCAGGTATTTTCCACGCCACCATTTTGAATGGGATAAAGGTTCTAAGGACATGGGTGCGTAAGTTCAAGGTCAACGTCGATCTGTATATTTTTGGTGAGCAGGCAAAATTTCTATGTATTTTACCAAAGCATGGCAATTTAAGTAGTTCTGTTTAAGTATTAGCATTTTAGCCTCCGGTCCAAAGATTGCTGATCAGTTTTGTAACATCAAAGTGCTTGTGTTTGAAAACTGGACATCTTTTCAATGCTTTAACCATCGTTTTGTGTGCGTGTATGTGACACACTTTTGCCTTATTAACGGCTTATTACTTAAGGGCTGATTTAGTTGCCAGTTTTCATGCACATGCACTTATGTGCTTAACGTCTGATCCGTACATTTTTGGTGACAGGCTAATTAAAGTAATGTCAATTTTAGATTTTAGTAGTTCTGTAAGTATTTGCATTTTAGTCTTAAAAATGCCGATCAGTGTTGTAACATAAAACTGTCTGTATTTTAAAACTAGTCATCTTTAGGGCACTTTAACCGTCATAGTACTGTGTGTGTGTGTGCATGTGTGATACCTTATTTGCTTTATTTGCACCCCATTGATAACCACTGAGCGACTTTTCAGAAAATGAGCCCACACTCCCCCATGACGTCTCATCTCGGGCAGGACCCGATCAGGAAGGTAGAGTCTGGATTCCATAGCTCAAAAGGATAGGGGACACTTGGTTCTACAAAGCTTTTGATTAAAGTAAGGGGTTAGCAGGTCAGACAGGTGATATAGTTAAATTTAAACCGAATTGACCTGAGCGGCTTGGTGGTGCTCTGGTTGTGTAGGCTGTTTAACAGCCAAGACACTACACTTAAAAATTATTAATGATGGATTTGTAATCATAACAAAAAACTTTACGTTTTATATTTCTCAACAAGGTATCCCACCTCCTTTCAAGCTCTGGAATCTAGACTCTTTCGACCAGAAAATCTATTCTTGCACCAAACATTTGACCAATCGGTTACTAACTAGATCCTCGGGCGTCATTTTAGCATTAGCATAGTTACATGGTGGTGCTACAAAATTCAAGGAATGTTTTTTGTTTATTATTCTATTGAAATTTATTTAACAGGATATGATATTAATAATGAATTATGTCTTCTATTTACTCTGTCATGTTAAACATGCAGGTACTAATTAAGAATAAGTAAGAGTGATTGTTCTGAAATGTAGTTAACTCCCTTTTAACGGAGACCACTCCAAGATGGAAATCTCTAAGTAAGGCAGCCATTACTCACAGACGGACACCTCTCTAACATGTACTCTAAAGGACACCTCACTATTAAAAATGGACACCTTGAGACACATCTTTCTAAGACAACCACTCTAAAGGGCACCTCTTTCCTAACGATGTACTTCTCTTTTGGACGTACATGTACCTCTCTCTTAAGTGC
Organism: Cladopsammia gracilis; assembly: GCA_022457155.1. NCBI lineage: Eukaryota > Metazoa > Cnidaria > Anthozoa > Scleractinia > Dendrophylliidae > Cladopsammia > Cladopsammia gracilis. The sequence continues at coordinate 1,586,921 of JAJGOT010000089.1, read as the reverse complement.
ACCTCGTTAAAAAGATGGACACCTCTTGAAACATGCTCCTCCCTAAGACAAAACCTCTCCAAAGGACCCCTCATCACATGTACACCATTTAAGACAAACACCTCTTCACATGACTCTGAAGATGACTTCCGCTCAGTTTGTCAGTTTGTCAAAACGTCAGTCATCGTCAACAACAACGGTTCTTTTCAGAACTACACTCACCCAGACGATCACACTCGACAGTCTACACCTCTCTAAGTTGGAGACCCACAAAGAAGATAAACACCAGGAGATGCTCCTTTTTTTGTTGTCCAAGTTTGACAGTCGATGCCGTTTGAAGCGTGTCTCCGTTAAAGGGAGTTGGCCATGGAAAATATTTTTAACTCAACATGTTGAGGGCAATTAAAAGATAAATTTTGTTGTCCATGTTACAGCAGAAGGTAAGCATTAAAGAATTATTAGATAGTAATTTCAATGAATGCACTTCGTTACATACACAAAAAGCTCATAATGCAAAACACTTGGCGATGTTCATGTATGTATCGGTTTGAATCAGCGGAAGGTTGATAACCATTTTATTCAATGATGTGCATACGATAGCTCGGAATATGATAATGATGAAATACTGTAAATAAATGTTTTTTAAAAATAAAATAATCAAAAGGCAACAGTTTTCAGCTACTTTTATTATTATATAACTGTTTTACAAATAGCTTCCATTTTACCATGCTTCTGTTCAGTTACAGATCACAAATGACATCAAATGACATCTTAAAGCAGTTTCCTCACAGACTTCACCCGATTAGCCTTAAGAGTGAGCGACTCAGGAAAGCCATTTCCGCCATTTATGGAAGTTATCCTTGCAGCTGTTTCTGTAACAAAGGTTTTTTACTTACGGGGTTCTTAGCACTGTGCAACCCCCTCCCTCCCCCCCCCCCAACCAACCTTGTTTCCAGGGCCCTCCCTGCTTACAGAATGGTGAGGCTGGGGTAGAAATTCTTGGACATGACTGGCAATATAATCCAAAAATCCTGCCAATAGCTTCCAAAAATGCCATTTTGTTGTGTCACGTGACACGACTCTTCGTGGCCATTTTGCCTAGACCCCCCATTTTAAAAGAGGAGAAACCTCGGGGGGAAACGTTGCAAACCCACCCCAGCCTGTTTTAGCCTGCGTGCTAGATTTGCCAGGGTTATCTATTGCAGCTCTGCAAGGCACAATTTCCAGGAGTTGTACAACTCCAACCTTCGTAGCCCTGGGAGTAAAGAAGCTCGCAAGTGCATCATCATCATCATCACCATCAGCATCAGCATCATCGCCGCCGCCGCCGCCGCCACCACCACCACCACCACCACCATCACCATCACCATCACCATCACCATCATCATCATCATCATCATCATTACAGGGTCAGGACAAGACATTTTACATTGTATTTAGGGATGGACCATTAGAAGAGTGATTGGGGGGGGGGGGGACTTTGGGAGAGGCAAAAATTTTTTTTTTGTCCACCTAAGGTGGAAATCTTTTTTTTTTTCACTCGATGGCTGGAATATTTTTTTTTAATAGTTTATTTTTTAATTGTCCTTGGGCAGATTTTATTTTTTTGCGATAATGCGTGGGAATTTTTTTTCCTTAATAATTTACTGGGAAAATTTTTTTTTTGCTTTTGCCCCACCCCCAACCCCCCCCCCCCCCCCCCCCCCCCCATCCCTTATTTGACTCTCTTCCTCTCTCTCCGGGTTTTAACCCTTTCACTTCCAGAGTCAATTATGGAGACGTATAATATTGTACTTTTAACTTTTAAGTCTGTACATATGCTGCCCAAAATAGGAGAGCTTTCCCTTACATTTTTCTGTTATTATTTCACACGTACTAAGGAACTAACCATTACAGTTATGCAATCATTGAAATGAATATTGTTGCGGATCGTTGCAGCATTAATGTATCAATTGGTGCAGCATTACTGTATCAATCTGCAGCGCCACCTTATACTAAGTACCGATACACTCATACCTTTGCTGTTCATCCCCTTCGTACGTTAGTACGCTAGTACCTTTGTTGTTCATCCCTTTAGTACGCTAGTACTAAGTACTGGCACGCTAGTACCTTTGCCGTTCATCCCCTTAGTACGTTAGTACCAAATACTGGCACGCTAGTACCTTTGCCGTTCATCCCCTTAGTACGTTAGTACCAAGTACTGGCACGCTAGTACCTTTGCCGTTCATCCCCTTAGTACGTTGGTACGCTAGTACCTTTGCCGTTCATCCCCTTAGTACGTTAGTACGCTAGTACCTTTGCCGTTCATCCCCTTAGTACGTTAGTACGCTAGTACCTTTGCCGTTCATCCCCTTAGTACGTTAGTACGCTAGTACCTTTGCCGTTCATCCCCTTAGTACGTTAGTACGCTAGTACCTTTGCCGTTCATCCCCTTAGTACGTTAGTACGCTAGTACCTTTGCCGTTCATCCCCTTAGTACGTTAGTACGCTAGTACCAAGTACTGGCACGCTAGTACCTTTGCCGTTCATCCCCTTAGTACGTTAGTACGTTAGTACGCTAGTACCAAATACTGGCACGCTAGTACCTTTGCCGTTCATCCCCTTAGTACGTTAGTACGCTAGTACCAAGTACTGGCACGCTAGTACCTTTGCCGTTCATCCCCTTAGTACGTTAGTACGCTAGTACCTTTGCCGTTCATCCCCTTAGTACGTTAGTACGCTAGTACCTTTGCCATTCATCCCCTTAGTACGTTAGTACGCTAGTACCTTTGCCATTCATCCCCTTAGTACGTTAGTACGCTAGTACCTTTGCCGTTCATCCCCTTAGTACGTTAGTACGCTAGTACCTTTGCCGTTCATCCCCTTAGTACGTTAGTACGCTAGTACCAAGTACTGGCACGCTAGTACCTTTGCCGTTCATCCCCTTAGTACGTTAGTACGTTAGTACGCTAGTACCAAATACTGGCACGCTAGTACCTTTGCCGTTCATCCCCTTAGTACGTTAGTACGCTAGTACCAAGTACTGGCACGCTAGTACCTTTGCCGTTCATCCCCTTAGTACGTTAGTACGCTAGTACCTTTGCCGTTCATCCCCTTAGTACGTTAGTACGCTAGTACCTTTGCCATTCATCCCCTTAGTACGTTAGTACGCTAGTACCTTTGCCATTCATCCCCTTAGTACGTTAGTACGCTAGTACCAAATACTGGCACGCTAGTACCTTTGTTGTTCATCCCCTTAGTACGTTAGTACCTTTGCCGTTCATCCCCTTAGTACGTTGGTACGCTAGGAACCTTTGTTGTTCATCCCCTTAGTACGTTAGTACGCTAGTACCTTTGCCGTTCATCCCCTTAGTACGTTAGTCCGCTAGTACCTTTGGTGTTCATCCCGTTTAGTACTATTTTGCTTTGTGTCACCCTGTTGTTGTTGCAGAAAATATCCATTCCTCCCTTACAGAAGGTGTTTTGGTTTAAACTCCCCTAACCTTTCAGAAAATTCCAGTTTACCCTCATACTTTGCTTTAAAAGCTTTGGCATGAGACCCCCCACCCCCTTGGAATTTCAAATGACCCTCCATGGGGTGTTATGGATATTTTCCGGAACCACACATTTCCTCCGTATGACTTTGGAATGTTCCCAGGGCACCCTCACTCCTCTGTCTCTTGGCTACTTACCGGTAGGGAAGAAGAACAAGATTGGTGTACGATAAACCCTTTAACTACCAGAGTAAATTATGGAGATGTAATGTAATGTAGTTTTAACTTTTGGGTCTGTCGACAAAATCCTATGGTGGGACCATTCATATGAAACCTCTTCGGCAGTACTTTTGCATGGTACCATTTGTTCTAACTTTTGAGTCTGTCGACAAAATCCTATGGTGCGACCATTCATATGAAACCTCTTCGGCAGTACTTTTGCATGGTACCATTTGTTCTAACTTTTGAGTCTGTGGATGAAATCCTATGGTGTGACCATTCATATGAAACCTCTTCAGCAGTACTTTTGCATGGTACCATTTGTTCTAACTTTTGAGTCTGTTGATGAAATCCTATGGTGTGACCATTCATATGAAACCTCTTCGGCAGTAGTTTTGCATGGTACCATTTGTTCTAACTTTGGAGTCTGTTGACTAAATCCTATGGTGTGACCATTCAAATGAAACCGCTTAAGCAGTACTTTTGCAAGGTACCATTTGTTTTTCACAAAATGAAATTTGGGAATTCTCTTGAAATTTGATCTTTGGCACTCTTAGGAGTTAAAGCTAGTGATAAACCAAAGCATGTACACACATCACATGTTGTTTATTTGAAAAGTCATACTTCATCTAACATTCTCAAATATTATTAAAACTCATTAATAATTCATGATGAGAACACAAAGGAAATCACTAACATGAAGGAGGTTTTGAAATCCTGTCTTAATTTGCATAGATTTTGGCGATTTTATTCCTTCGTTTTCTCCGCATTTAACGATCAGTTTGAGAAGCTATATCAAACACTCGAAACAGCGTTTCATCAGATTTCCAAACACCTTGAAGTGGCAGTTAAAAAAAGCTCGGCTGCGCCTTTTTTTTCCAATCCACTTCTCGGTGTTTGCATGAAAACACAGTTCCTCATGTTTGATATATTATATTACTTAAACTTGCACACTGATCTAAAAATCTCGAACTATTATCAACTGAATAGTGAGCTGGCAGTGATTTATTTCTTTTTACTTTTTTTGTTTGACTTTACTTCATGCTTTTCTTTTGTTGCTTTCCTATAAAGATAATACATAACTAGGACAGCCAAAACTGGCCAAAAACCTATCTGTAGCAGTAACTTTGGATCAAAAAGAGACTTTCTCTTTATGGACATCAACTCTGTGGTGAATATCAGCACTGAGTTTGCTGTGAAAGTAAAACAGAATATTTATTGTCTTGTAGAGAAATAATTGACTTTATGGCCTGACTTTACACATATACTTGGCCATGATACTTTTTTTTAGGGGAGTGGGGAGGGGGGGGGGGGGGGGGGTGGTGAGTTCCCTGGGCACCAAAGGTTCTCCTGCAGCATAGTTTCGTGAGAAGTCAGGGCTGGATGTTTTTGTATACATGTAAGTGAGATTGTTATTCGCTTGGTGCTATCAAAGGAATCACACTCTTGCCCAGATGCTCATATTGTGGCAAAAATATGAGACATACAGTAAGAGGCGTGAAATGAAATCAGAGACATGAGAATGCACGAAAAGCCTCTGGCATCCAGGATAGGGGGTAAGGAAAATGCAATGCCATTGAAGAGATGTTCTTCCTATGAAATCTTGCATCATCGTCATCATCATCATCATCATTATTATCACGCTCATACACTCTTGGCCCATCTAAGCCTGGTTATAATACATTGCAATATGAATGTCCCGCAGTGATGATTTCATTATATCATCATCGTCATCACCATCACCATCACCATCACCATCACCATCATCATCATCATCATCATCATCATTATTATCACGCTCATACACTCTTGGCCCATCTAAGCCTGGTTATAATACATTGCAATATGAATGTCCCGCAGTGATGATTTCATCATATCGATACATCAATTTAGAAAACAATGCTAAATAATATATATTGGTACATATCCTACTCGAACTGTATTAATTTGAAAAATTAACATTAATATTTTAAATCTTAAACAATAGGCTCAAATATCTTGGGTAAAAGACAATTAATGCACTTGCACAAAAGTTATATAATTATATACTCACGTGGAATGACATTCTCTATGCCACGGGATCCGTACCCAAGGTGAGGTGGAATAATCAACCTCCTTTTTTCACTAACAACAACAACAACAACGATTTATTTTCAAATAATAAAACAAAATATATAAAAATATATAAAAAAGTTTAATTATTGCGTAGAGAGATTTAAGTACCACAATGAACTATTCAGTAAATAATTTGGTCAAGTTAAAAAATAACGAACTTAAAATACCAATTTTTTATAGCATACAATTTCACAGGAGAAGCTTCTTTTAGTGAGATATTAAAGCCTGACTTTAATAAAAATGCTAGTAAGAGTAAATTCTCTTTAAAAATAAATTATTTTTCCACACACACATCATTGGGCTTTCACAAAATTCATTTTTGATATTTCCATGAGTTAATTGCAGTTTGTCTATCTTGACACCAGTTCAGAAAAGGCCTTTAACCCTTTCACTCCCAGAGTCAATAATGCAGACATGTAGTGTAATTCTAACCTTTGAGTCTGAGGATGAAATCCTATGGTATGACCATTCAAATGAAACCTCTTTGGCAGTACTATTGCATGGTGTCATTTTTTTTTTTTAAATATTTTACAAAATGAAATTTTGGATTTTTCTTGAATTTTGGTTTTTGGCAGTCTTGGGAGTGAAAGGGTTAATATGTTAAAAGTTATTTTTAAATTAAGATTAACATTCATTTTTTAGAAACAAATCTTACCCAATACACATGCCTTTTATTCCCATCTCCCAACCTGCAAATAACACACAGACAAGATGATTTAAAGGGAAATTGTCCTGCCCAAAATAATAATGATACTGTGTTTACTTAATTTCCATCACAATGTTATATCACCTTTAATACACTCATTAAATTGGATAAACAGATTAGATATATAATAGAGCAAAACAGAATAATTTTAACTTTTCTTCTAAAGTCTTCAAACACACTAGTGCAGATAAAATCAGGCAGCGCATTCGATAGTTTAGCTGAAAAATAAGAAAATGAATTAAGGCCATAGCTAGTTGTTCTAGGTTTACTAAGTGACAGAATGTAATTGCTGTGAAGATCATTAGAGGATCGGAGTGAAAACATATTTTTCATATAAACAGGAAAATGAGCGAAAAACAGGCTCTTATATAATAATATAAGGAAATTCTGAACGTGCCTATTACATTAAGAAGTAGAGTTCACTTTAGTGAGAAGACTGCTGTACGGGGACGAGTAATCACCAAGTATATTATTTTGCCTTTTTAGTTAATATTTCTTTGCATTCATTACTTTTGGCAATTTTTTAAGGCAAGATACTGGCCATAATCATGAAATCACAATATTTGAGCCGGAAATATTGTCCCTAATTTAAAATTAATTATCAAAATTAATTTCAAATTATTGTAGTAGTGTTACACTTGAAATTCAATAAATATTTATTTCCACAACTTTTCCTCCAAAACATGTTGACTTCATATATATTTTGCTGTGAAACAAGTTGCAAAGAAGACTGTTCTACAGTATATGCAAGCAACTTCTATGTAACTTGTCTTAGGAGCAATTGTGGTGCATTTGCACAATTTTTGCAAGAAACTTTACTATGTTTCAGTGTAACTTTTAGCACCTGAGTAAGTCTTTTATTAGCAATATAATTGCAGTCAATTTGATCTCTCCATAGAAACAGTCTAAAGGAAAGAATTAGATTTTTACCAAGTACTCTAGACGGATTACCTTTTATGACCTTTCCTTTGCCGAGCTGAAACTCCAGGGGCTCTCTTCCTTTTGCAACAGATGAATCAAACATTTGTCCATTCTCCAGAGTTCCCTAAAAAGTTAAACAATTACAACTTTATTTTTTAATTATTAATGTCAGTCGACTCCATTAGATTGTAGGTATAAACAGTCATCATCCAAAATTATGATTATGCATGACTTGAAATTTGAAAACATGTGGGTTATAAAACCAGGGAGGGAGGGAAGGGGGGGGGGGGGGACTCCCTTATGTGACTTATATGGGAATGTGCCGCTGGACATAGTATGATTTGTGGCCTCTAATTTCCCATCCCCCCCCCCCCACCTAGGTTGTTATGCAAGTTTTCTCACTCAAAGTTTGAATTAAATCGCATCCAATCCTTTACACATTTATACTAAATTTGGCTTTTCAGAGGGGGTATTGATGTCTTGTTAAAAGGGGTGAGGTTGTGGATATTTCATTTAAATTTTTGTAAGGCATTGGTTCATTTCAGACACTGGATACATACTGTATAATGCACAGACACAATATCCCCATTGTCAGCTTTATCCTTGCAGGTGGCTGGTTTGTACTAGGAAATGAACCAAACACTGAATCAATATAACTTGAAGAACTCATATTAAAATAAATACAATCAAACCTCTCCTTTGGAAAATCTCCCCAATATGGACACCTCTCTATTATGGACAGTTCTATTGGTCCCAAAAACACCAAATTCTTAATTACAACTCCCTACCTTAATAATACAGACTCAGACACTTGGCGACCACAGTAAGATGGATTGACTGTATTGTCATGTACATGCAGAAACTAGCAAACTATAAGGTTAAATTTTGCAACATCCTTATTTCCTCTGACTTGAATTGTTTCCTAAAATAGGGATTCCTTTTGTTTTCACCGGTTAGTCATTCTACATGTAATAAAAAACAAATGCTTCAATCAAGCATCAAGACCTTGTATAATGCTCTGAATGTGTATATTTAATAGTGTTTATATGTATTAACAATACCCTTAATAAACAACAGCTTATTTTTATAGTGATGGTGTGGTGGTGTAGTGGTTAGAGCATTTGACTTCAGATCCGAAGGTCAGTGGTTCAAGGCCTGGTCTCGGCCTTTGTGTTGTTTCCTTCAAAGACAAGAAAGTTTACTCCACATTATCTTTGTCCTCCCAGGTGTATATAAATGAGTACCAGTGACAAAATGCTGAGGGTTAAATCCTGCGATGGACTAGCATCCCATCCAGTGGGGAGTAGCAATTATTAATAATATTCCTAGCTGTGTCATGCTACAGAAACCAGGTTAAGCTCTGGCAGAGTGGGCAACCTGTGGCTTGTGTGGGCTGCCTGTGGCTTGTGTGACTTTGATGCCTTTTCTTTTCCTATATTTATCAATGGTATTATGTTTTACAGTACACACACTACAGTAATATAGGAATGAAGTTGAAGCCTTGTAGAGGCCATTCGAGTAATATCACATATAAAGGAAAGGGGTACAATAGCTGTGAAGCTAAGAAAAAACTAAGCGGGCTTATTAACAAGCCCAGCTGGTTTTTCTGGCTTGCATGTGCACCTTCAAAATCATCTCAAGTCTTTGTTTTCTACTGAAATTTCAGCTGGTGATAAGTTCTCTTTCAGCTGGTGAAATTAGTTGGTAGCCAGCTCTTAGCTACATCCCAAGGCACAAGCGTGCCATCAATGAGCACATCTTTGAAAGAAAATAGTACTAAGTTATTAATGGTGGCTAAAATTATTTTCATAGACATCTACTAAATGATATGACCAGGTTATGGAAATTGGGACTCTTAAAAAATCAAAAAATAATAATTTGAAAAAACATTATTAATTCCATTGAATTCCAAGTAATTTATGAGATGGTGGCTTATTTAATATATATCCTTTTTAAAATAATTTTGGGAAAATTTGGAAAATTTAGAAACATTTCCTAACATGATTATTAGCAATTTTTCTGTGAAAAGCAAGAGAATAAAATAAGTGAGGCAATTTGAAATTAAAAAGAGTACATTCAAATAAACGTGTATATCTTGATCTATGTTGATTAAATTTGTTTAGCTGTGATTCCACTTTCTCATAAATGATTATTATAAATGATTTATTTTAGAAAAGGTAAATAAACCATCACAATGAAGAATTTGAAAAGGCATGCATTTCTTCTTAAAAGAAATCCATCCAGTGACCACAGTTCTAGCAAAGATAAGATTGAATCACTTTTGTTATATTGATAAGTAATTTTTCATCATCAATTTGTGCACCAGCAAAGAAATATTCAAAGAAATTTATGACCTTTTGTTTCAGAATAATAAAAAATGCAGATGAAGTTGAATACACCTATTAACTAAAACCTATTAACTGAGACCAAAATCAATATTTGTTTTATTTTAATTTATTTTTTCCTATGGCTAGGCAATTTCATTTGTAAAGAAAAAGATGTTTTGTTTTATATTAGACAGGTACTTAAGATTTAGAAAAGATTGAAAATTAATATTATAATAATAAATGAAAGGACGTTCTGCAATATAAAAAATAAACTTTTTTTCCCTGTGGCAAAAAAAAAAAAAATAATAATTAAATAACAGTGCTGTAATAAGTCCTTTGGCGCATATTTTTAGACAGAGAAACCAAAGACAAAAACGCAAAATTACACGTCTTATCAGTAAACTCATTAAAATGAGTTTACTGATACGACATGTAATTTTGCGTTTTATAAACATGTATAATTCCACCTCCTCAAATTATGAAATTAAGCGCATATTGCGATAAACTATTCGCCATTGAAAGTATCGTTATTAACACACCCTTAAAAAGTCTGCATCCGTCTCCGAGGTGATGAACGTTAGAACAATTTATTTATTGTAACGTAAGAAATTTAAGCTCCTTGGAGAAAGGTATACGATCGATTGAAGCTTAAAACTCATCTAGAAATCGTTGACTTATTGCGAGATTTTTTTAAAATTCAATCATAAAGACTCATTTTAGTATATTTTTTGGACAGCACAATATCCAAAATAAATATGAGCAAGCTAAAAATGAGAATCTACATAAGCTTATAGAACACAAAATAAATAAAATCACTAAGCTTAATAATAACACTTTGTACGCAACACTTTATGGACAAATTACCTCTATAATTGTCTCCAGATCTTTCTGTTTCTTTGCTCCAGTAGTGCACTCGGAGGAAATCAAAAGTAAAAGGCTATAAAGCATCAATTTCTCCATTTGAAATAATTTATTTCATCAACGGAATCTGCCTCGAGCGCTAAAATCTTTATCTCGAAGGCAAATCGAAGCAGGCGTTCTGAATACCGTGAACCTATGGGGAACTGGACGCTAGTAACGCGAGCGATGAGAATTCTGGGAAGGCAAAATCAAAATGGCGGACGAAGAACCAGATGAAAAGAAGAAAATTGACGGCCTTTCGCATCCAGAAGTGATGTCTCTCTTCAGTAAAAAGCTAGCAGAGATAATGAGTGATCCTCTACTCATTGGATTGCCAAGCGAGCCCACACTTGAGGAGGTTAACTCGCAAATTGCTTTGGAACATGGCCGTGCCATTGTAGTGAATGTTCGACAGCATGACGAAATGAACACTGTTTTACGTAAGCATCAGCTCTTTATAGTGCTAGACGAAAGGGCAAGTAGTATATATAGGGAGCCAAAGGGTCTTCTACTATTGGTGTCATGACATCCTTGCCCTTCACCTTGTGAGTTTTGTGCCATATCATGCTCAAGAAATAAGTTCTCTTAATTATAACTAAAATTAATTTGCTAAGCTCTTTCTATTAATTTTATTTGTACCCAGCTGTAGTACATTTTATACTAATGTGTGCTAATGAGGCAGGAATGTAAACAAATACCCTTCCCCCAAACAAATGCATATGTAAGGGTGATGATTTGTTTGTTTCATTTTCAGCTGTTGTTGTCATTCAAAATGCAACTGTGCATGACTTAAAAAAGGCGATCCAAAGACACATTTCACTGAAGCTGTCCAGAGAAGGAGGTCCAAACATTGTCTCTTGGTATGAACTGAATTAATTAAAAGCTCATTTCATTGCCTAGGAGACAGGTTATAATATATTATTTAAAGCAGTAGTTCACAAAAGTTTGAGTATTGTCTATTAACAACATTGCCTTAGTTGTTCTCCATGTCTTTGATCAGTAAATATATCCCAGAATTTCCCAGTTGTCACATAACAATATTGTGATGTTGAATTTTAGTGTACATTAATTGACATGTCAGGATCCCAGCAAACTAGGCCGAACTGGCTGACCACGCCTGCTTCATGTAATTAGCTTCAAGATACGTCTATTCATTTCTGGCTCATTTAAGGGGGCAATGCACCTGAATTTAAATGAAATAATAAGAGTTTAAAATAAGGCACAAAAAAGAAAGTTATTTCTCAAACACCAGTGAAACAGTTGACACCCATGCAAGAGCACCCCAGGTTAGCTCATGTTGGTGGGAGGCTTCTCATCTCACACACAAGTTTAAAAAAGTCACCAAAAAATTCACAAAACATTACTAGTTATTACTTAACATTTATTTACAAACATGTGATGGCATTTTTTGAGTTGCTTGAAACATTTAATAACTAGATAACTTCATAAAACTGATCTTAAACAGCAGAAAAACAGCCTTATTTTCACCATGGACAGTCTTATTATCTTCTTAGCCAGCTGCCCAAGTGGAACTGATATCTTCCCCTTTCTGGTTTTCTCTTTGAACAGTCAAAGTCCTTAAAATGTGCTTGCGAAAAATAATAATGGTTATGTATTTTAATAGGAAGCGTGTATGGAAGACATACTGGCTGTCATTTGAAGGGCAGAAGCTGATGGAGGATCATCAACCTCTTACACAGTGAGTGACATAATGATCCTGGGGGGGGGGGGCATTCCCATACAAAAGTGACGGGGGTTGATCGTCATACCTTTTAGGGGTTAAAAGTTGTAGTTTAGTACCACTAAAGCCCTGTTTACACATGCGATTTTTGACTCAATTTTTGTCACGCTCTCCAATGCAACTTTTGTCGCAAGTGTAAAAAAGTGGCGATTTCTTTGCAATTCGGGTGCGACATTTGCTGTGACTTCCCAAAAATCGCTGCCAAGTTGCAAATCGCACTAACACAAAATTTGAATCTTTATGAATATTGTGCACATAAAATAGCTCTACTTATGACTTATCGGGACTTTTGAGAAACGGGCCCCTGATCCCAGAGAATTTCAAACCTGACCTAAATCGATACCCACTTTTTCTGACCAAAATTTCTCAAAAATTATACCTTGCACCATACATTCCTTTACAGCTAATATCATGGAATTCCCCCCCCCCCCCCTCCCCCTCACCAGGAGTAATGTGCTATTAACTGAGAAACCTTCATTTGATGTTTGTTTCATTTCAGCTATGGCATTCAAAATAAAGATGAGGTGACATTTGTCAAGAGATTAAGAAGAAAATAAAAAGGTTACAACTGACCTTTAACAATGCTAACTCCATGTTACTGGCTGGAAAGAACATTTCAAAATGTCCATCATTCACTCAGCTTATAGAGCAGGGGAAGTTGGAGCAGCAATCATACATCACAGTAGCTGTTAATGTCCAAGTTCAGGGTGAATTTCTTAACCCTTTACGTCCCAACTGTGCCAAACATCAAAATTCAAGAAAAATTCCAAATTTCATTTTGTAAATTACTGAAAAAGCAAATGGTACCATGCAAAAGTACTGCTAAAGAGGTTTCATTTGAATGGTCACACCATAGGATTTCGTTAACAGACTCAAAAGTTAGAACAAAACTGCATATCTCCATAACTGACGCTGGGAGTGAAAGGGTTAATGTAAACAACCTTTATTGTCGCATAAAACGATCACCGAAGGAAAAAAACGTGATGGAAACAGCAAAGATATTAACTTCCAAAAAACAGAGAACTATGAAAGCCAACAGATTCAACAGCATGATTCAAGACAGAAATCATATTGATCTGTATCATAAGAGAAAAACACCATTTGTCAGGTTTACGAAAATCTCAAAGGCAAAATGAGGAAACAGAAGTATTGTAAATCTTCTTTTAAGCTCCCCCCCACCCCCCCCACCCCCCCCCCCCCCCCCCCCCCCATGAGGTGCTTATTTATTTCAAGTGTGTTTGAGGCGAGTTGCTTAATAGAGAGGTAGGGGGTGGGTGGGGGGCTTTTTACAATTAGCAAAACGTGACCCAACGCTCACGGGTACTGTAAGTGAATTTGTGCCCGGTTTGGTACCGTTGAAATGTACTAGTAACACAGTTTGTCGTTTATTGTTTTGGTTGTGGACTCGAAAAGGGGACTGTGGGGGGAGGAGGGGGGGGGGGGGAGAAGAGGGGCTTAAAGCCTTAATAGAGGATTTACGGTATACTGTAGGTGTACATTAAATTATTGAAATTACAGCAGTAATGTATCAGTGCATTAACTAAAGAGGAACTGAATTTTTAATAAAAAACGTTTTAAAGACATAATTCAACGAATTCTTAGAGAGACGTTTAGCCCAACTCATAATGGTAACTGCAAAGCAAAGAGAGCGGAAAACTGAGGCCCGGTCAAAGGCACTAATGAGCTAACTAATGAATACAAACGTTCGGACCTTCCCCTCCCCTGCTCTACCGACCCCCACCCCCTGTGTCCAACTCCCCACCCCCTGTGTCCAACTCCCCACCCCCCAACACTTTGGCTCAACTTTCTCCTCCGCAGAGGCCTCCTAGTCACGCTCCACGCTTGGCAAATAACACGCGGAGGCTGGGTACAGGTAAAAATTAAAGCGCGCGGGGAGCTATGGGAAGGGGGAAAAAGGAAGGGAGACAAAACTTTCGCTCTTCCCATCGTTCCCCGCGCTCCCATTTTCTCTGTTACTGTTCTTTACAGAAAAATAGGAGCCTATGCAGAGGAGAGAGTTGGCTCAATGTTAACGAATTACAAATAAAAACGATCAGAAAGTATAAAGATGCGAAAAAGGAAGATGAAAAGGTCAGGAAAATGGGAAACTTACAAGAAGAAAATCGGAAAAGCTAGCTAGTGGGAATTTTTTTTTTTAAATTTTTTGCTAGAGAATACAGGGCCATATATTATTATTTACATACAGAGAACATCTCTGATTGACCGAAGTACCTATTTTTTAGTATCATTTTTAATACTTTTTACAGCGTTAATAATATACATGAAAAAATTACTCGATTCTGATTGGCTAAGAGCAGTGCAGTTCAAGTGTAACACCGGTGCAAAAAGTGTAACACCAGTGCAAATTACAAATCGAAAAAAAAATTGATGTAAAAATGTTTGGCAAAAAAAAAAATTTGCAAAAAAAAAATTTTCTTTGGAAAAGAAAAAGAAATTTCCAAAAAAAAGCGGCTCGTGCAATTTGAGCTTTTTGAAAAACTCACTCGTGCAAATTAATCCCAAATTGAACTCGAAACCGTATGATTACCTATACTAAACTTTACACTTTTTCAAGCAACTACAATTAACGCTGCGCAGGATACATATTTATTGTTACATTTGAAATCTGCGACTATCCACCAACAGTGAAAATATGCCAAGTCTAAGGAACTCTACCAACGAACTTCTAGGCGAACTGATGTCCTCACTCAATCTGGAACAACCAGCAGCAAGGATGCAAACATTTACGTTAGCCAAAAAAACATTCGCCAAGACGAGATTACTCAAGTCATGTTCACTTCTTGGGAAAATGTCTCCGAAGAAAGCTCATTCCGTCGGGATTCCGCCTGAACTTTCATCCAGGTTTTGACATCAATAACGGACTCGTTGCGCGCCAAGTATGAGCCTTTATTTGGGTGTTTCTTGGTGTTGCGGAAGCCATTGTTGATTAGCTTTTGTGTTGTGGTGTGGGTATTGTTCAGTGTCTTTTGAATCTTTTGTTTTACGTCATTTGGTGATCACGCCATCTGCAACTCCAAGAAACTATCCTTTATTTTTTCTTGTTCTTGTCATTTGATAAAAATGTCAATATCCTTCATGAGACATCTTTGCGAGGATCTGACTGTAGAAATTCAGAACTGCCGAAATTAGTTAAATTCAGTCTGTGATGCAACAACATTCTCGCGTTCAATATATTTGATTCATAGACTTAACAGGCGATTATATGAACAATTATGTGCAATAAAAGAAGACAAGTTCTCGCATTTGGCCACAGCTCAACCGGCTCATCACCCCCATCGCCGAGAATACAGCGACATATCAGGAACCTTCTTACGGTCCAGGCCCCAGTTGTTCAAAGAGTGGATAGCGCTATATCCACCGGATAAATCCAGTGGATAAACGTTAACAAAACCTATTGCGCTATCCACCGGATAGTGATTTATCCGATGGATAGCGCTATCCACGTTTTGAACAACTGGACCCAGAGCGCAAAATTTGAAAAGCTTCCGTCTGACAAAAGAGCCAAATTACAAAGAAAATTGGGGAAAATGGCGAAACAAGGTGTATGTTTTACTCCATAACAAAAAAACTAAGTACTTTGGCGGTTAGGTTCACCCTGGCTTTTTCAGAAGAGGTGTTAAGGAATCATTTAAGACCCTTTTTATTTGCCTGAGATTTGGACAACTACTATCTAATCGCGTTCAAAAATTCGGTATTTTCGCTGATTTCAGTATAGAAAAAACACGGCATTGATATTCAGGATGGTCTTTCTCTTCAAGAAAGGACTTGCTAACTAAGGTTCACCCTGGAAATGTTAGCCTCGTGTTTAAACAAAAGATTGGCGAAGTATGGATTTAATACGATGCGTGGAAATAGTATCAAAGCGCTATTTTCTAGAAGGTGTTCCGTAAACTAAGAATGGCGCTCCAAAATGTCTTCCTACGAACTCCCACGAGACATCATCATCATCATCATCATCATCTTTATTTAAAACCACGATAAATACATCAGGCATTAACAATTTAATATAAAACTACAACTTGATACGAAACTATGTATATAAATTAATCTTCTATAATTTAAAAATATACCTAACTATTAAAGAAAAATAAACTAAAATAAAGCCTTTTTTGCATGAATTCCGTGTCGGAATTAATTAAGAATCGTCGGAAATTAGTCAGAGATGTTGCTTGCCTAGCAGCTGAGGGTAGACTGTTCCAGAGGACTGCACCGCTGCAAAGCTATTTTTGTAATAGTTAGTACGTGGCAATGGTTTTGCAAGCTTATTATCAGAATCCCGCAAATTGTAAGAAGTAATCACATTATTCCGCTGAATAAAGAATAAATAATATAATAAAGACCGGCAAACGGATTCAAATTTGAATAGTTATCTCAACACAAACAATGCTTCCTCAGTCGCGAGAGGCGGGCGCTTCCTTTTTGCTTGTTCAAGTTAGGATTTCAAAGAGAAGCCATCATTTATTTCACATTTTTAATTGTCTTGCAAATAGAAAGGCCTATATTATTTTTTAAAACCTCAGTTAATGTACTCTAGGTCTGAACTACGTTAACCGATCGAGTAAAAGAGCGCGTCTAGATCTGGACTGCAAAACGCTTTGTAAAGAGCACGAGAAACAAAGCGCAACGTACAAGCGAGTGACCCGCGCATCGCGCTCGCTATTTGGCAACGCTTTTAACTGAAAACCATGTTGTGTGGAAAATGTGTTTGCCATCGTACTCTGACCATTGCGAATCTAACAAGTCAAAATAAAAATCTTGCCGCACACGAATTTGTTGACGAAACGCTCTGTAAAGAGCGAGAAGAATAGGACACCACGTCTTTTATAGACATTCGACGCACTTAAAATAACTTTAAAACGATCTAAACAATGTTAAAACGCGGTACTTTGATAAAAAAATTCCGGTCTTCGAGCCTCTTCAGTCGTCCGCCATATTACAGTTCTGTAAAGAGCGCGAGTAAAAAAGTGTAACGAACAGCGAGTGACCCGCGCATCGCGCTCGCTATTTGGCAACGCTTTTAACTGAAAACCATGTTTTGCGGAAAATGTTTTTGCCATCACTCTCTAACCATTGCGAATCTAAAGATTTAAAAAAAATCTTGCCGCACACGAATTCGTTGACAAAATGCCTTGAAAAGAGTGCGTCCCGCCTTTTCTTACAGCACGATTGTTAACTTAATCACACCTTGGGATTTACGTCACGCATCAAACCGTGTAATTGACAGCAGTTGAACCTGCCAAGAGACTAGAGACTAGAGTATTCCCGAAGCTTAATCTGTTGAGCAAATACAACAGACTGGTTCTGTATATGCAAATAATTATGCTGCGCATCAAGAAACTGGGCACTGTAAGTAAATGTCGCGAAAGACAATGGCATTCCGAGCGATGCCTCTAACAAGACAAGATGATTTATTCAACTCAGCTCAGTTTTACATGACATATAGGTAAAATTTACATAGGCAACTAAACACAAGTACAGCTAAGGAATAAAAGAAAAAATGCATGTCCAAACCGTTGAAGCCAACCCTCCAGAAACCAACCAGAATATAGACAAATTAGTAGTTTTAATACCTGACAATCTTCCATTGGACGATGTTGAGAAATCTCTACTAGCAAAGGGCGTGAATTTTGTACCCTTGACACCAACCACGGATGAATTCACGACTAAGGAAGACAACGAGAAATTTTTGAGACGCCTCTGCCTTAAAGCTCATTTCAGCGAAGACTCGTCCGGAGAACAGGGTGGAAGTGATGACCCCGTCAGTGACATCACTAACAATAATTCTAATACCCCTGATGATGAATCTTCTTCCAATCGTAATGGTCTTTCCACTCCAGCAACTGACCACTCGAATACGCCCGACCATGATATTTTTGAATCCTTGAAACCCAAGCGTAGTTAGTGGACCCCTCCACCTGGTAAATTCTCAGCCCTAGATCATTATAATTAATTATTGACAAATGCCGGAGAGACGTCAACCATCTAGACTTCAAGAGTAAGGCTACACCGCACAACCTCACCAGGGGAGAACAAGAAGCCTTACGTAGACTGAGGAAACGAACTGATGTTGTGTTTAGAGCGACAGATAAAGGAGGAGCATTTGTGGTCTGGAGTAAAGATCTTTACCTAGCTGAGGCCTACAGACAACTGTCGGACGGTAATTTTTATCAGCGAATTCCTGACGACGCAACACAAGAACCGCAAGATTTAGTGCGTTATTTTGTTCAACAGGCTATAGATGCCAAGGAACTCCCTCCATCAGCCACTAACCTTCTTGTAGAACATGCGCGTACTTCGAAATTTTATTTACTGCCTAAGATACACGGCAAGCCTGGGAATCCAGGTAGGCCAATTGTTTCCGCTTGCGCATGTCCTACAGAGAATTTAGCTTGTTATCTCGACAAGTTAACGGCACCATTTGTACGCCCCAATTGGCAAGCTACGTAAAGGATACTACCCACATGTTGCAAATACTAGATTAGTTTCGGTTCAGTGACAATGGGAAGCACCGAATGGCATTTACTTTGGACATAAAATCGTTGTGCACGATCATTCCAAATGACGAAGATCTGTTGGCTCTGAAATATTTCCCAGACAAGAGAGAAATCAAAGAACCCCGAACGGACACTCTTGTTCGAATGGCTGAATTAGTGCTCACCCTAAACTCTTTCGAGTTTAACGGAGACTATTACAAACAAGTTGGTGGGGTAGCAATGGGAAGCAGATTAGGGCCCAGTTACGCATGTCTCTTTGTTGGCTACGTCGAGGAGAAGATGCTAGCAGAGTACCCTCACGTGAAACCAGAACTGTACAAGCCGTTCATGGATGATGTGGCAGGCGCAACCTCGTGCAGTGAACAGGAATTACAGCAGTTTCCCGAGTTTGCCTCTAACTACCATCCCAAGATTGACTACACATGGTCTATCTTAGCTGGTAAACTCCCGTTCCTGGACATCTATATGATTCCCCAAGACAACCGCATATCAGCATCTGTTTACTACAAAGACACTGATAGTCATTCTTATCTTGACTTCAGCTCGTCGCATCCATCAAAATGTAAATCATCCATTCCATATAGTCAGTTTCTACGGCTGCGAAAGATCTGCAGTGACGACGATGATTTTCACAATAAAGCAACAACCATGGAGACATATTTTGCGGCACGTGGCTATCCTCATGACCTCATAACAAGAGCACGCGTCCGAGCGGAAGCAAAACAAAGGGACAATCTACTTGACATCACTCCCGGAAATGACACTGCCATCGACCGCCCACCTCTGGTCATCACATACCACCCCAAAAACGTTGACGTTTGTAACATCCTTCTGCGAAACTATTCCATCTAACGCAATGACAACACCACACGTGCTATTTTCAACAAGCCGCCGCTAAAAGCTTTCCGACGCGCAAAGAATCTGAAAGATTTGCTAGTCCACAGCGGTTTGCCATCAGATCTCCAACGTCAGGCGGGTACGTTTCCATGCAACCGACGTGACTGCCGAACCTGTCCTTTCATCAATTCCAATGACAGTATTAGAACTACAAATGGACACATCAAGATCTTGGGACATTATACGTGCATCACAAGCCAATTGGTCTACTGCATTTCATGCCGTAAATGCCCTGCAATTGTCTACATTGGAGAGACGGGCCGTCGTCTTGGAGACCACTTCCGTGAACACCGATTGGATGTGATCAAAAAGAAAGTTGCGCTGCCAGTGCCTGAACATTTTACGAGACCAAACCACAACCTCAGCGACATGATGGTAGCGGTGATTACAGCGAATCTATGTGACCAGATCAGGAGAAGACGCGAAGAAATGCGGTTCATTTTCAATTACAAGACTTTGGCGCCCAGTGGTTTGAACCAAGACTTTGGCTTTTCATAATTAACTCGTATGCTAGCCGTGCGCGCGCTTTTCTTCGGCATGCGTGAATTTGAATTTTTTGAATTTAACGAACACATTTTTTTATTACCTATTTTTATGCCTCGTTCTACAAAGAGTGTGAGGTGGACAAACGTGGCCTTGCATTCTGTACAAATGGCTCCTAAAAAAGAGCTTGTTTCTATTTAAACTCAGTGATGTAAAAAAATCGTATTCTGTTGAAATTGGAGGATGTCAAAGCGGTCTTTTTTTTTCTTTTTCACGGCTATTCACTGAGGAAGGGACAGAAGTCCCGAAACGTCTGAACATTTAGTTTCAACTTTTTTCATTCTCGTCCCCAGAGCTCCACGGTTTTTTTTAAATTGCGAAACGAAGGCTCTGGAGACGAGAATGAACTTTTTCAAACATATCTTTTTTTTTTCTTGACATGCGTACTCTCCCTCCCCTCCATGAGTCCTCCATCGCGAAATCTTCGTCTTTGCCTCGGTCAAGTGAATGGACGAGCTGTCCTGAGAACCACAAGTGTAAAATTGCTGATCGCGGGAAAAACAACAGTTGCAAATTTTCGCGGAAAGTTTTTTCACAGACCAGGACTTCTGCAATGGAAAAAGACATTTCGTTTCATTGTTGCTTTAGTGAATGCCAATTTCCCCAGATTTTAGGTTCAGATGGAAGAGTGGAAGTTCGAACTACAATTCCAAAGGGTGGATTCTCAAAGCTGCAAAAATCGAAGGTAAAATGGAAGAACAACGGAGACGCTATATTTCATCGGGACTGCTGGGATACACTGGTCAAAACTTCTCGTATAAGGAATAAAAAACGAGCTACGTTTGTGCTTAGCGAAGTTGAGAAGACTTTGGTGAAAGGAGCGCTAAAAACTGCTGAATTTCACGACTCGATCGACAACGTTGACAACGAAGCATCCAGAATTGCCAATCTCATCAAGAACTCAAAACACTGCGTCGCTTTTACAGGCGCCGGGATATCTACTTCTGCTGGTATCGGAGATTATCGAGGAAAATCTGGAAAGTGGACTGAGGAGGATAGGTAAAAATGCTAACAACTAATGCTGATAATACTTCTGTATGATGGTTTCTTCTCAATGCATAATTTATTCTCCGGCGAGGAAGCGGGGAACGCCCGGCGTGGTAGAGGTGGAGCACCCGGGTGTGTGTGTACGTGGTGGAGGGGGGGGGGGGGGGGAGGAGGGGCCTGGGGAAAGTGAAATGAAACTGAAAAAAAAAGTTTGTTAAGGGGCGGGGGGCTTTGTGTGGGGGGAGAACATTCCCTAGTGCCAACAATGGCCTACCCCACCACACATAGCGTCAGGATATAATGATTCTGTTACTGATCTTTGCACAGAGAAACTGTCAATACCGATATACCATCACCACATCAAGGAGCCAGTAATGAGCCAAAGCGGAAGAAGGCTAGAACTGAGGACAACAGTACACCACAAGTTTCAAATGACGATGACTCTGCTGTTGATAACGATGATGATGATGATGATGATGATGATGATGGTGGCAGTGGCGTTCCTTATGAGAAATTACGACCCACATACACGCATGAAGCTCTTTGCAAACTTGTCCAGATGGGATTGGTCAAACACATCATCAGTCAAAATGGGGATGGTCTTCATGGACTTTCAGGTATTCCAGCAAAGAACCTTTCAGAACTACATGGTAATGTCTTTGTTGAAAAATGCGAAAAATGTGGAACTCGCTATGAGAGGCCATTTTACGTGCTTGATGATTATGCAAGTTTGTATTACGAAGAACTTGATGACTTTGGCTTGACAACTTTGAAAAAGCCAAGGCATGCTAAACAATGCGAGTTGTGTGGTCTGTGTCACAGGACAGGACGCAAGTGCACAAAAAGAAGGGTGAGTTGCATACTTTCATTGTGGTGCTTTAAATAAGATGCAAGTTGTATGCATGATTTTTAGTGTAACACACTCGTGCAAATGAATTTTTTTTTAAGTTGCATGAAAAGTGAAATAATTTTCTACTTGCTGCAACAAATTTCTTCAAGTTACACAAAACTCATTTTTTAGTCTGAGATGAAACCATTTTGTCTGAATTATCACTGTTACTCATGCCCTCTTTTATGATTGTAGGGCTGTAAGGGACAACTTATTGACACCATCATAAATTTCCGCGACAACCTTGAGGATGAGATATTCAGTACTGCTCAGGAACATGCAGGGAAGTGTGATCTAATGCTGTGTTTGGGTACGACAATGACAGTCAGTCCTGCTAATGAACTGGTGGAGATGGGACGACACCCACTCAGCATTGTTGTATGCAACAGGTAAGAAAGCTTCTGAAGTCTCTCTTGTTTATTTATCAGTCTCGTTAGCCATTCAATATAAATGTACCACCCACTGTCTATGTAACTCACAGAGCACCCGGTATTCAACTGCATCCCTTAATAGTCATGGCCACTTTGGAAAAGAATGACAACCTGGGGTAAGAGTGACTGCGCATTGGACTGTGGGATCGAAAAGGTGCCAAACGTTGCAGTGTGTCTCACCCAGTGTTTCTTGGCAAATTCAATGAAAATGTTATCAAATTTTTTCTTTACTTTTTAAAAAATAAAACATTCCATTGATAGTTAAATGCATGGCCACAAGCTCCAGGCTACCAATTGTTTTCGAAATGGTCTATACATACTAGTAGTAATCACAGATTAAAAAAGTGCACTCAATGCTGAAGGGTCTGAGCATGAGAATGAAAATGTGTAGTTCCAGAAAAAATCCATTCCCACCCCATGGAAGGTCATTGGAAATTCCAAGGGGGAGGGGGGTCTTAAAAGCCAACATTTTAGAAGCAAAGTATGAAGCTAAACTGGAATTTCCTGGGGGGACGGCGGGTGCTAAACAAAAACCTTCCATGGGGGAAGTATGGATATTTTCTGGAACTGCACAATGTGGTCTGGAGTGGGAACCAGTTTCCAGCTGAGAGGTGCCCCTGAAAAATGTGCAGGGTAGCTAATTTGGTGTTGACCCACAAAATCTCTCTTGAGATACTCAGGCCTGCCATGATGACCTTAATCAGAACCAAGTTGTACAACCTTTCCACTAAACCTTTCCTCCTTTTCTCTTTAGCTGATTTAATTGTTCCTTAATAATGAGTGCTTATCACTTTCAACAATAAATATAATTATTATTAATAAACCTTAATTTTTCCAACCACTTTGCCTCTGAATTTTGATATGACTTGTTTTAAGTGCATTAAACCAAGAAAAAAAAGTTTATTGATTGAGACCCCACTGATCATTTTATAGGCAAAAAACTGATGTGGACAAACTATGTACTTCTAAAGATCCAAATGGACAACAACTAGGCTCCAGAGTATTTGGAGACTGTGACACCCTCATCTCAAAAGTAATGGGTCATTTGATGAGACACAATGCTTTGCAGGAATGGGAGAGGAAAAGAAATGACCGCATGAGGCAGTATGATTCAAAGAGGACAAAGCCCTGATTGGTTTGAAATTTTTAATTATTATTATTTTTTTAGCATTAGCACATATCACAAGCAAACATTAATTTTGAAGTTTGACAACCTGTTATGTAAAATTTTGCTCTCTAAGTGAGTTATTTGTTACATAAAAAGGCCATTTTTTTCAACTTCTAAAATCGCTTAAAACTGTAATTACAATGATGTATTATTAATGGTTTGCCTTCCCTAGCCTTACATGAGCCACTTGAAATTTTTGCCTTGGTGCTCCAAAGTGCATTATTTTCATGTGTATGTACAAACTTTAAGGTACATATATTTAGTACAGTTTTGACCAAAGAAGCAGCAAAAACAGGGCTGTCATGTAATCTTTGGGTTAGCCGGCAGCTACACAAGGGATATTGGCAGTCATAAACTCAAGAAACCCTCCCATGGCTGTCCACCTTTAGTCATTCTCAAACTTCAAGTTGCTAATCATCTTTAACTCAGTTGCCGGACATAATGGCCAGTTGCTTAATAGCTTCCAATGACAGTCCTTCAAAATCCAAGTGACATTGCCCATTAAACGTTTGGCTTCTTATGCTATGTTTGATACCCACAATTAAAGGACAGGATTTGCACCACATGTTCATGCTTATAGATGCAATCTGATAAGCCTGTTAAACCTGTATTCTCTAAATTTATTCCCAGGGCTTTATCCCAGTTAAAAATGGCAATACATAGAAACCCCCAGATGAGGCTGCAAAAGTACTCCGAGAATCACCAAATACCGTAATCATCTACCGGTAGTATTTTTGAATGAAAATGTCTTAAATTTGTTTCGCTTTAAAAATGGGTTCCAGATTACAAAAATGGTTGACAATCGCTGGTCATGTGTCACATGACAAAACACTCTACTACATGTACAACCACCTTGTAAATTACCATTTTGTTTCTCAGTGAAATTCTGTTTCAAATTGATTTTTCTCTTAAGCGACCACCTCCCTTAAGTGCACTGACCTAGCCCCCAATTTTTTTTCTTTTAATCAACTCAATGTACGTTGAAAAGTCTAATAGTGAAATATTTCTTGTTTTTAATGTCGCATTAGTGAGTTATAGACATTTGAATTTAGAAAATGCTAATTAGATAGACATCAAATCAAGACTTTTACCATTGTTTCTACTTCAATTTACAATACACAGTTCACAGCTTAAGGATAATAAATTTAAGAAATACTAAATGAAAATTGTTAATAGTCAATTGATTTGTAAA
Source organism: Cladopsammia gracilis (assembly GCA_022457155.1). Classification (NCBI taxonomy): domain Eukaryota; kingdom Metazoa; phylum Cnidaria; class Anthozoa; order Scleractinia; family Dendrophylliidae; genus Cladopsammia; species Cladopsammia gracilis. The sequence goes on along the minus strand of JAJGOT010000089.1, from coordinate 1,561,918 downwards.
AATAAAATATTACTTGCAGGAGAAAACAAGTAGTTGTATAATAAACGAGTCTTGATTTGATGTCATCTTATTAACATTTTGTAAATTCAAAGCTCTATAATTCACTAATGCAACCTTAAAAACAAGAAATATTTAACTATTCAACCTTTCAACATACATAGAGTTGATTAAGCGAAAAAACAATTTTGGAGTTAGGTGCACTTTAAATGACCACTTTTTCCTGCACCAAGGTTGAAGGGGGTCGGTTAAAAGAGAGTTGACTGTATTCTTGGAGAAATTTGGCAGTCTTATCCAAGGCTTTCAATGTGCCACCATTCTAAATGCAGTAAATGCATAGAAGACCCTGGGGATAAAGCTGTGTGATCCCCATTCTTCACATCAAAAGTCTGACATGCATGCATCCTCACAGATTTAGAATATTGTATGTAATTTTAATTCAATGGATTCAATAAATGATTAAAACATTAATTTTATTGAAGTTATTTTAAACAGAACTTCTCAAAATCATTAATAAATCATAGGTGTGACAGTGGTTTGGAAACCCCATCTTAACCCTTTAATCCCTAAGAGTGATCAGCATCAAATTTCTCCTTGTAATATAAATGCCTTACTAATCAAACAGGTCTAAAAATCTGAAATGACTACCGTTAGAATTACTGCGGTATCTTTTAGGGTATTGAGTCGAAAAAATATGACAGAATATGACATGTGTTGTTTTCGAATTGGTACCTCTTAGGGGTAAAAATTATTTTGAGCCACGCCCATCAAACAAGATTCTGGTACCTTTTAGGGTGTTTTTCGAAAATTTCCGACGAGCATCCCCGTCATTTTTATATGGGAGTCCCCCCTGGGTTCTCAGCATTTGGATACCTCGTGTTTGATATAATTTATTACACAAACATCATCTGTCAGTTTTCAGAGTGCACTATCATTTCTACGACACAATATTTTTGTACCCTGTTGTTTTGTTTTGTTTTTTCAACTAGAACACTGTCATTTGAGTCTGTGTAGTACATGTACATCTCAATCTCCAGTTCCTCAGTTCAGTTGATAACTTTATTCACACTGTTCTTTGTTTTCAGCTTTACCATATTAAAATTATTGCAAGGAGACATAACGCCATATTATAACTGTGATGGCAGGCTTGTTGGTGCAGGCAGTGGCTTGTCCTCCCATAGAATTTTTCCATCGCATGCGCAGAATTTCTTGGAGTTTTGGAAGAGACCAGCTGATCTGGCGATTATCCCACACGTTAATCTGCATAAATAAAGAAAATGATCAGGACTTTGCCCCAAAGTAAACATCAGGCCTTTTAAAATGGTTCCAAACATTTACCCAACATACATTGGATGGATGTTGGGTAAATGCTGAAAACAAACAAAATTGATCCCAACATTTCCTTCAACAAAATATGTTGGGATGAATGTTGGCACAAATGTTGAAACAATACATTTTAACATGCCTTTATACATGAAAAGGATTTAGAACAATCAGTTTTTATTATAATATTACTTACCCTGGACCTGAATTGCCATTAACTCTTGACAGCGCATGGTTCCCACGCCCAAGGTCATCTTCCCCGCTGTGTACAACAAGTGAACGACCAATGACATCCCAAATCTGGCAAGCGCAAAATATATAAGGAATCAAATTTGTTTTATGCTCCTAATGGTAAAACATCGCACTCTCATGCCTTAAAATAACATAATTTGGATTCCGCTTACAGACAAGGAAAATACTCTATACTCTAGATTAACAGTATGCACATTTCGCACTGGCATGCCATGACTAGAAAGAGAGAGTGCAGGAAGGCTTTAGAATCACTTCCCGTGCCTCACTGTATGTCCCAGTGTGTGCGCCCTTACCAGCCATACAATGTCATGTACCTGGGACCACCAAATGAAGACTGCACAATAACTGACATCACTGATCCTGATGCAATTTGGCTGTCACCAAATTTTTAACTGGGTGGGGAAATGAAGAAAGAAGCCGGGGAAAATTGGTTTCTGGTGTTACTAATGTTTTGTTTTTCTATCTTATTGAAAGTTCCAAGGCTCTGATGCATACAGTACATTTCAGCCAGGCAAAATAGTAAGTCCCTGGCACTTATTGATAGTTCCGTTGGTGGTCTACCGACAACCAGCATGCACCACTAGGGAAAGCCTATGAAGCACAGTTTCTAAATTGAACAAGACAAAACAAAAATGAAATAATGTTTAACAGCTTAATTCAAAGCTCTGTAAAAAAAAAAACAGTAAATATTTAACAAAACTAAACTATGGGTATGCTAGACAGCTACCCTTAAAAATAATTTTGCCAACATAGCTTTTTATACAGTAACTTGAACAAGTCAGTCTCCTTTTCTTATAATTTTTTGCAGAAAATGCTAGTTGCAACAGCAAAATATAACACAAAACAAATGTTTCAGCAGCTTTTTGAGCAACAGAAAATGTTTAACTTCCCCTAGCCCTACCTTCACATTTCTGTCCTCCAGTCGAAAAGATGCCCTGCCATTCTTGTCTGCCAGAATGTTACCAAGATCACCAACATGCTGCAACATTTTCATAATGATTTATTAGTACATTGACACCCAATAATACAACCAATGACAAGCTATGAAACTTGGGCAAGCCTTATGACATCTTATGACATCTTATGACAACGTATATGGCAAGCCTTACATGTATGACAAGCCATAAAACTTGGGCTGATGTTCAAGCCATTTCAAAGGAATGTGCAGGGTCATTAGTTAGACAACATGATTTGGTACCAGTATATAGAAATAGAAAGCACCTCTGCATGCCATTATCAGTGCCTCTTTAACGAGGGGTATCAGGTAACCAGATACCCCTTGCTTATGGAGGGGTATGATTTTGGACATTTTTTACATTATTTTGAATCTCACTGTTTGTTGAAATTCATTCATCACAAGTTTCAACCTTAAGTGACATAACTGATTATGTTGTCAATTTGCAGTCAAATTTTGATTATGTGATAAACTGTTTTCAAATTGTGGAGTGGAAGTTATTAAAATGAATTCAAAATCAACATACTCTCTCACTGTCCTCTGGTGCTCCATGTCTATGGTTTCTGGGGTTGTAATGATCACCAGTGCTGGTAATAAAGAAATCAATATTAATTAATGTCACATCAATATTGGAGCATGCAGTATTGCCTCCCACTCATGTTCCAACATGGGGTATGGTTTTCAGGGTTTTGGACTTGCTATCCACTTTTCCTCCCTTCACATTTCCCAGGGTTCTCACTAAGTTTTAGAGTAGACGGTTGAGATATAATAGCAGGCAGCTTCATTCAGGTTTGTTTAACACATGTTAAGCCTTTTCACTGAAAAGTAGGTGCTTCAATATTTGAAGTAGCCGGTTTTTTAGCTGGATGCCGGCACTTAATGAGAACCCTGAATTCCAATTCAATCTGGATATAGAGGGCCTGCCTGTAAAATTAAATGATAAATGCCTATAGGTGAGCTACTCTTTAATTTACTTATACCTGCATACAAACACAAATCAGGATGCATGATCACACTATACAGACTATTGCAGATACGCCTGTGTTCAAATCATCTACAGTGGATTGTGTCTAAGCTGGACACCTTCAGACCAGCTCTAGCTTCCAGCCTAAGAGAGGCAATCCTTTAATTATAGAGAGTTTACAGATGAACAAGTGAAATTTGGCCAGAACCATACACAGTCAATAATTGACAAAACAGATGTCTGTCTTAGAGAGGGGTCTATCTTAGAGAGGTGTCCAGCTCAGAGGCGCTCAGAGGTGTCTATCTTAAGAAAGCTTATTGTTCTTTTAAATAAATACATGCTGTATACCTTGAACATCCCATAGACAGATCTCCTAGTTCATGAATGTTCAGTCCATGGAGCCCAGGGGAAAGACCATCAACTGTCCCATCAATGACACACAAATCTTCAGATACCTACAAACAATTTTTTAAGATAAAAACTAACAAAAAACGATGTTTTGACCCCTCTGAGGTCAAATACAAACAAAAGCTCAGTGCATCAAAGCATGGCATATTATACTTAGCACTTGATGGATTTTCCTGTCGGGCTAGTAGAAGTTTTTAGTTTCAAATTAATATTGAATAATCTTGCAAATGGAGCGTCCTTCTCTGCCTCCAAAATTAAGGGGGGTGGGGTGGGGGTAGAGACTACTGGATACGGCTGCCAACATATTCCAAGAATCGTGAAGTATTTTGTTATGCGACACAATGAAATGGCGTGTAGGGGGGGGGGGGGGGGGGGTTTAAGAGCGGGGCCAAATAGAGGATTTAGGGTACATTTATTTTAATAATATTTACCTGAACAAATCGAGCCACACCTAACACACTCCCACTACGCATCTCAGCCACTGCAGCACCTAAATGTGTCACTTGTGTCCCTTAAGTAGAAAACCATGAACAGTTCATAGTTAGTATTATTTAACAAATGCATTTTGTGTTATTAGTCATGATCAAATTGAAAAGGATGAATCCGCGAGATTTCAAAGGAATGTTTAGAAGCATAATGTTATTCCTGTTGGCTTCCTTTTTCACCTTCTTTGTGTGTGTCTGCCGTTCCTTACCTAATCTAACTTATTGCTATTTGTAAATAACATCTTTTTTTGAAGTGAGCCCTCTCGATGAGCATTGTAACTCTGAGGGCAAACTTCTCCAATAAATATGTTAAAATAAAAAATAAAAAAAGAGGTTCAGCTGCAGCATTATTACTTTACTTTATTTTTTACAGGTTGTTTTTGGTTGTTAATTGATTTGAAAGGCTGGGTGTAAGAGGCCTATGTTGAATTTTGAGATACAGTTGTAGCTCCCATAAGTGGACACCCTTGGGAAGCAAAAAAAGTGTCTGGAACTGGAGCTGGTCAGAGTTTTGTTCAGTTTTTAACAGAAAAAAGCTCATTATTTTGAGAAAAATTAAAAGATAGTAATGTCAACTAATTTTTTTATACATCCTTGCCCATATTTCCATTTAATATTAAATAAAATCCCACTAAATAAAACGAAAAACGCCTCGGATGTTTGACCGCGGTGGACCCTTCTGCAGGGCTTTCTATGCCAGGCTCACCATTTCAAAAGCAGAGAAGGCCTGGGGACAAGGTTGCAGAAAGTTAAAGACCTGTTTGACATGTACCTGCGGCACCAAGTCCACGTAAAATTGCCATTCTTCCTGAGTTTTCTATCAGTTCTTGTACTTTCCCTGTTGACAATGTTGTCTCTACAATAACTTGCTCTGTATCCAAGTTCACTGTAAATGATTTGATCCCTGGCAAAGAAAATGAAACAGGATAACAATTCTATAGAGAGCAAGGGCAGGTTAGGGAAATGCTTATGGTGACAAACAAAGCAGAAAAAATCAAAAGATTCTGAGCCAACTTGTGAATAAGACATGACTGTATGGACCCTCCCCTCTTTTAGACGTTTTGGTTCACCCACTCCCCACCCCTGCATCCAACTCAGGCCGCACCCATGGTCTGCACCTTTGGTAAGGCAGGTGACCATTATATATTGCATATATAATATTATTATTATTATTATTATATTATTATTATTATTATTATGAGTGATTGAGCTTTTTAACGATCTAGCATAATTTTTTTCCCACTGCTAGAACTCCCTTAACACTTCACATATTCACGAATTAAAAAGGAGTGCCCCTCTGTCTGATTTGTTTTAGTATCAAACATAATTGACATAATTGACCACGCCCTCCATGTCTAGCACATGGAAAAACAAATGATTTTGGCTTTAAGAAGAAATTCAACCAGTTTGGTTTGAAAGATAGCTGCTATGTCTATTTTTGGTGAATCATCACTGTTTCTAACAAATATAATATAAATAATGACAGAAACCCATAAGTGGGTTGAAACGTGAAAGGCGCATTCACAGCTTCTGAAAATTCATTTTTTGCTTAGTATCATATTTGGAAACCCCTCGGTCTTAAGCTTGCACAGGAGATTGGAAGCAAGTTGTTCTAGTGAATTGATTGGTTAATACTTTTATCTTGATTTTTCAAATAATTATGGCTGTAAAAACTTCTTAGCAAATTGAATAATCGGAAGCTTGTTTTGAAGCATACTATAGAGACAGTTACACTATACCTGCCACAGGCGGCCCAAGCTCACTATATCTGATAACCGGGACGTGACCTTTGCTTTATGAGTGGTATTGTGTTACAAAGATTCGATTTGTAAAGGTTTGTATGGGAATGCAACGGTTTTGTTCTAAAACTTAAAATTCGAATGTTTTGTGAATAAAATTGACTTACCCTGTTGCTGTGTTGTATTCTTTGTTGTTTGCCTGCTCCTCGGGGCGATTTAACACGATTTCGGCGAGTTATCGTTATTTGGGTGTTCCACTGCTAAGAAAAAGACAAGGCAGAACACTGATTTCCGGAGTGCCCGCCGCTCGAAGCGAGTAAATCCACCAAAATTAACCCTGATGCCACAATTCCTGCATAGAATCAAAGCAGATATGCTAAAGTTCCTTGTCAGTTTACTCGCGACGCAATGCCATCAAAAATGCGTTCCCTGCGAAACATTTGTTTCGAGTCAGCTTCGCTTCGGAATATTCAAAATGGGCGCGTAAAGAGTCGCGAGGACACATTCACCGTTCGCCCGGTATGTCGGGTAAAAAAATCTGGCCTGACGGGGGTAGTCAGCAGCCAGTTGTCGACAAACCAAGACAACTGGCTGCTGACTACCCCAGTCAGGCTAGATTTTTTTACTCGACATACCGGGGGAACGGTGAATGTGTCCTCGCGACTCTTTACGCGCCCATTTCGAATATTCTGAGGCGAAGCTGACTCGAAACAAATGTTTCGCAGGGAACGCATTTTTGATGGAATTGCGTCGCGAGTAAACTGACAAGGAACTTTAGCATATCTGCTTTGATTCTATGCAGGAATTGTGGCATCAGGGTTAATTTCGGTGGATTTACTCGCTTCGAGTGGCGGGCACTCCGGAAATCAGTGTTCTGCCTTGTCTTTTTCTTAGCAGTGGAACACCCAAATAACGATAACTTGCCAAAATCGCGTTAAATCGCCCCGAGGAGCAGGCAAACAACAAAGAATACAACACAGCAACTGGGTAAGTCAATTTTATTCACATACTATTCGAATTTTTAAGTTTCGATGCAAAACCGTTGCGTTCCCATACAAACCTTTATAAATCGAATGTTTGTAACACAATACCTCTCATAAAGCAAGGGTCACGTCCCGGTTATCTGATAGTGAGCTTGGGCCGCCTGTGTACCTGCCAAGTCTCACGCCTTAGGCGCGAGTCTCACGCCTGCGAGTCCAAAACTCTGATCTCACGCCTATGGAGCAATTTCTCACGCCTGATTTACATATTTGAGCTATCAGCCTTAACTGATCGCATGATTCAATTAAAAATATAGTTACATTCATGAAAATGGCACTTTTTTGTAGGTTGTATCATAGGTTATATATATTTTGTAGGTAATATCATTCTGAACATTACAATAAGGTACAGCTGGATGATATTAAACGGAGGTCTGAGGTCCAGGGAAACTTCCGAATTCTTCTGTACATTTTCGGACAACTTCGGACATCTTCGGAATAGATCGGGCTCTCTTTGGATTTGGTCGGAAAGCCTTCGGAAATCCTAGCACTACCACGAAAAAATTCTCACGCCTATCACTCGGAAAAAGTTGGCAGGTATAAGTTACACGTTTCAACCCACTTATGGGTTTCGGCAAAAGAGGATGAACTAGTTCATCCTCCCTTGATTCCTGGTAATGAGGACCATAACATAACCATTAAACTAACTCCTACTGTAGTATTCACAGCATACACAAAACACAATGGACAAATCACATGGATTTAACCACACAGAAATCAATAATTTAATGCAACATTCACACCCCTTCATGAAGACCTACACAAAAAATCTAGATCAAAGTATTTCATGTAAGTTTGCACAAAGTATCCTACACCTACCCTCCACTCCTTGAAGTGAATTGTTGATTGCATTCACACACTTCTGACATGTCATTTGTACAGCAAACTCCATCTAAAAAATCAACAAATTTCCATAAAATGAATGATAGAAATCATCATCATCACAGGGTCGTAGCAAGGGGCGGGGCCGCACCCCCCCCCCGGGGAGGGGGGGGGGGGTCCCTAACTTTGACATAAATCACCCAAAATTAAATGATGTAATGTCCTGAGCAATGTATCCCCTCCTCTTCCCTAAAGAGAGGGAGAAGTGGGTAACAGTAACCAATATGAAGATCACTGGGTTTTTTTTGATAATATATCGAGGGGGAATATGCCTGGCTGCCATGACCCTGCCATATATTGCTTGATGAGTGCATTCCGGTGTTGCGTTTCGCCTTGTTTTAAAAATTTAAGAAATGTTATCAACGCGAACGAAAATTGACAACGAGAGGAAAATCGCAGCAGTCAAATCCAAAGTTTAGAAACGTAATAAAACGCTTAACGTTTCAGCTAACTGACGTACATGTACCTTCGTGGTTGTGTTCACGTTGGACGCCATGTTTGAATACAGACAGTTGCGGAAGTCTGGGCCGAGTAATTGCCTCGCCCTGGGGAAGAGGTCGCGCACAAAGCCCGGGAAAAAAGAACATGGCTGAAATCACGAAGGAAGACGCTAAACTCCATCCATTGTTGATATTTTTCGATAGCGAAGCTGCTAACGGGAATGTCTACCGCGGAGATATCATCGAGATTGCTGCCAAATGCCATCCTGATATAGTGAAAGGTTCGTTTCAGAGTCTGATAAGCACAAAACAGCCCTTGTGCGCTTTCGGTAAGTGAACTCTACATTCAGCTCAAATATGCAAGCTTGAAAATCTACATTGTCAGCAAGTTTCTGTTTTCTTTGACACTTTGGTATTTTTTGAAAAAAGACAGCTACGTTTAACTGTCCAGTTCGGCTTCCAAAAACTATGGAAATCAGGAAGAACTATGATTTCTAGCGAACATTAATTGATAGCTTGTCGGCACAGACTTCTTGTTGTGTAGCGTGGCGGTGGTGCAGTAAAGCTCACTGAAGTTAAGCCGGCTGTCACGAATTGTCCAATATTCATTGAATTGTCTCTGCATTTTCTCTTAAATACCGGTATCTCGTCAGCCCTGAACAGTTTCAGGAAGTAAAGGGTAAATGAAAGCTCCAAAAACAGTAAATTTTAAAACAATTTTCTCTTTCGTCTGTATGTTGGCATTTCCGGCATGTAAATTTGGTAACGCTAAAACACAACGCTTTGTTTTGTTCTCGCCGGCGAAGTCTGTTTAACATAGTTGCGTTTATTTATAGCCTCCTTTCGCATCTTTTCGCTTTAAACCAGACGAAGTCGCATCATTTTGAAAGGAAACTGATTTTTTCATATTAAAGAATAATAAATTTACAAAACAAAGGTGTATATAAATCATTAAGATCCACAGCGTTATGCAATCTGCTATCAGTTTGGTCAAAATTAAGCTTTCTGTTCTGAATTAAATTTGTAGGAATGTCGGCGTGTTGTTTCAAAGCCAAAAATCTTGTTGTTTTAAAAATTTATTTCGCTTGGACTGGTTCTTTTATGATAAATTTTCTGGAAATATTCCAAGAATTTTAATTGAATTATTCTTCTACATACATGTAAAGTAATTTAACAAAACAATTGCAAACTCTCATTTGCAGCTATCACCATTTAAAAGCACCTGATATGTCAGCCAATGCTTTTAATTCCTATCAATTAAAAGAGAGCATATGAAATTATTGTAAGTGGTGTTCCAATATCATAAGATCATAGAAAAAGATTTCAATTTTTGCCCAGCAGAAAGACAAAGAGATATTCGCCACCCTGTGCAATGTTTAATATTGTTTCATCTAACTTATGATTATATTAGTTGTTTATATCATTTTAGTTGCTTTAAGTACTAAAGCTTTTAATCTTCAAGGAATGGTTAATGAACTGTACGTACATGTAATCTATTTTAATATTGGAGTGATTTCTACATGTAATATAATCATAATTGAAGGCCCATGGGCAAGAATTTCCTCAGTGACTTTTTGGCAACTTTCACTACAATTGAACAGCTTTTAAAGCTTTTAAAGGCCTTTAAAAGCACTGTTTTGTCAAATGAATGATTTATTACTGTTAAGGTACTTAAAACAGGTCCAAAATGGGGAAGAAAATCCACATATTTGAGAAACTGTTGTGGGCCTTAGGACACCCTATGTATTTTTTCAACATAAAATTTTATTCTGTTCGAAGACAGAAAATGTATTGACCTGGTTGAAATCCTTTCAGTCATATTTACAGTGTACATGATCTAGTTATAATTTTGGCAAGTGAGCCCCTTTTGAGGCCAAAAATCTAAGATTTCAGTGAAAATCTTCTAAAAAGCTTCTTTGGACATTCTTGCCCAGGGCCTTCAATTATTATTGTCCTCTGTTAGTATTTTATAACTTATTTACATGTAAAAGTACAGCTTCTGTTACCAACAAAGCTTCCTTGTTCAAAACCTTTTTATATTTAATTATCTAAACATCTGGGCTTAGTTGTTCAAAGCGCAGTTAAGCTAACCCAGGGTTAGCATCAATTTTGATTCCAGTTAATTAAATGATTAATCAATGGAGATTTTTCCAAAGTATTTTTTCCCTTTAGTTTCATCTCTGACTTCTCTTTCCATGTAACTCCATGTAAAATAATTAGCTTTTCAAAACACTTCTAACAAGAGAAATTCAATCCTCAGTTAAGTTTTAATCCTGGGTTAGCGTTAATCGGCTTTCAAACAGCCGGACCTTGGGTACTTATTTAGCCTTGTTCTTAGAGCCTTGGGATCTTGCTCGAGTCTAGAAGGGGTTTGACAAGCTTTCGACCATGCTTTCCTCGTTAAATTCACTCATTTATTTTCCTACTTTTCTGTGACTCCATCCATAATAATTATTCCCCCCCCCCCCCAAAAAAAAAATAGCAACCCCCGAAATTGACCTTGAAACTTTTTGGCTGCTAATAAATCCGGAAAGTAGCAAGCCCCCCCAACTGCCCAAAAGTAGCAAGCCCCCCCTCCCGAAAGTAAAAAGACGAATTTTCTCTAATTACACAAGACAATCTACAATGTCCATGTCAACATGTGGAATTTACCCATGTTGCATTACATGATGAAACTAACCGACAAATTTCATCTCCATTTTTCTGCCTTTTGTTTCTTTTGGAAAAGGAGCATTTAATGGTTTTTGCTCCCCGAAAGTAACGACTCCCGAAGAGCGAGTCCCAAGGGCTGCTCATTTCAAATATGATAAATACACTGCAATAATATTTTGTGAACTGCTTTGTAATTTCTAGCAACCAGGGAATGTGGCATATCAGATGAAGACCTCAAAAACAAGCCATTATTCCGAGATGTGCTAAAAAAGTTTCTTGTTTGGATTGACGACATAGTTAAACAAGCAAAAAAGAAACATGGGGAGCCATTTGTCCCAGGTATGATGCTGCAATTGCTACATGTATTACAGTACATATAAAATGTATCTCTTCAGAAATTATTTTACCTGCGCAGACTCTGGTTAGTTTAACCTTTAACTCCCAAGAGAACTAGCCATCAAAATTCAAGAAAAATCCAAAATTTCATTTTGTAATATATTGAAAAACAAATGGTACCCTGCAAAAGTGCTGCTGAAGAGGTTTTATTTGAATAGTCACACCATAGGATTTCATTGACAGACTCAAAAGTTAGAACAAATGGTACCATGCAAAAGTACTGCTGAAGAGGCTTTATTTGAATAGTCACACCATAGGATTTCATTGACAGACTCAAAAGTTAGAACTACATTACCTGTACATTTACATGTTATTGACTCAAGGAGTGATAGGATAAAAAGGGTAAGATTCCCTCAGGGGTGTAGCTATGCAGCCCTTATGATTCCATTGCCGGAAATGGTCATAGGCTATTTCCTGATCAAAAAAGATAGACTACTGGGCAGCACTTGTGAACTACATGTATAAGCTGCTAAAGTTTTTTTTTTCTCCTCTACATACTTCGTTTAACTATCGTAGACTTCATCAGGGAGTTTTAGGTCTGTAGTTTGAAGTTGCATTATGTCCTTCCTAATTAATGAATATGATGTATTTCAGTGTTGTGTGCCCACCATGGTTATCAATTTGACTTTTTAATTTTCCTGAGTAACATGGAGAGATCTGGAATTCATCACAGCATTCTCTCGCAGCGTAACATCCATTTTGCAGATAGCTTGTTGTTCTGCAGTGAGGTTGGTAACTTTTCAGCTACATGTAGTTCTTTATTGGAGGTTACAGTTGAAACCCCTTTTTAGCAGCCAGTTATAAAAGTTCTGAATTTGTTGTCAGTATAATACTTACTATAAATAAATCTCCTATTAGGCAACCACTGCTATTAAGCGACCAGGGCCACCTTTTGGTGGTCCTGATGAGGGTTTTCCTATTGTTTTTACCCCTATTAAGCGGCCGCCAAAAATTCAAGTAATGCTACACATAAGAACTGTAAACTTCATTGTTCTGCGGCATTGGCTCTTTCCCACAAAGAATATTTTTGGTTTCAAGAATACAGGAGTAGCTGATGGTTCAAAGAAAATCCATTTGCTTCAAACAAATTTTAGGAAATATTCATGCTTAACCAATCAGAATAGCAGAAGACAATAGCTAATAATTTTCTTCTTTGATGAAGTTTCTTTTAAAACTTGCATGTTGTGCAATTGGGACTCGTATTACTTGAAAACTTAAAAAAATTAGACAAAATGCACGTTGAAGCTTAACTTTTTAGCAGTTTTTAAGTCTAGGCCAATGAGATCACTAGTTGTAACAACAAAAAAAGTTGACATTCCATCGTGCATTGCCGTTCAGCACTATCCTTCTTATGCGGATCATTACTTAATACACATAGGCCTTGTTTTGAATAACCTGATGACAGATGAGAATCTGAAATAGGTGACTCTTGTTGTTCTTTTGAGGACTCGAACTTTGAAATAACTACATGTAACTTGGTATTACAGTCTGAACACAGGCTGAATTATGCTAATCAGTTGTCACAAGCCTCCAACTGTGTTGTATTCAAATCAAGTGACATTTATAGCATGCATTATGCTAATTTCTAATGTCAATCCCCTATTAAGCAGCCACTTTTCAGTTCCCAAAGGGTGGCCACTTAATAAGGGGTTTGACTATATTTTTATTGTGTATTGTTAAAGTTGATATACAGAATTGCAGCTAGCCCGACGTACGTTTTGACCCTGCCAAGGACTCATCAGAGATTATTGTTAACCTGTCGCACATTGTGTTTTGAATTCCCGCTAACAGCTTATGATGATTACTGCAAAGCTGAATAGTATAAAACAGTAAACACTCACATAAAAAGCTAGATTTTTCCAAGTAAGCCTCAAAAGGGTCTTATTATTTGGTGTCTACTGAGAATTTAGGCTATGAAGGTTCTTCAGTGGGTTCTTATTTTTAACTACAGTAGTCTGTATGGGCAGGGTCCATTTCTGTTCCTTCTGGAACATAAAATTAATATAATGTAAACTGGTTGATAACTGTTACTGTTATTGAGAGTCCACTACTCACTGAAGCAATATAAATCTATAATGTGAAGAGGCACTTATTTGTGGACTATCAGTGCAGTACATGTATATCAAATTTTATATTGAAATTTTATTACTTTTTCTGATTTTTCAAATAAGAATCTGTTTCAATATTTAGGCTCAACAGGTTCTTACATGCATGTACAGTGTAATGAGGGTTTAAATGCCAAAAATTTGTGCCTACAGGTTATAAAAATTACTACAATAAGCGACAAAAATAGTTGACACACTGTATACCAAACATGGTTTTGTGCAATATTTATCACCATATCTTTCCATTCACTACACTCTGCCACATTAACCCCATTCTCCCATCCAATGTTGTAGGATTATAGTGACAAACCTAACTAAATGATACACAACATTGTCTGGGGCATGGTGGTTGGGAATAAGGAGGGTGGGGCTAAAATGCATCTTGTCCCTAAGAAAATGGGAATCAAAATGATGTGTCAACAATATTGTCGCCTATTGTAGCCAGTAGGTTCTTACATGTATATGGAGTGTTTCTGTAGCACAAACAAACTCTGTAATAACTGGAAGTAAGTAGTGGCCTTTCATGGCTCATACCTTTCAATGAGATGTACACATTGTACCATTTTAACTTTCTTTATTCTAATCTCTTTAGTTGAAAGACAAAGGGGAAAAAGTGTTGTCTCAAACAAAACTTTCCCTTGATGGACTTTTCAAGAAATTTTTTCCAAGGAAAAGTTTTAAAGGTAATTAGCTCTAAGTTTTATCACAATAATTACATTTATGACTTCATACATGAGTTCATTGCTTTTGAAACCTTATAAAATTATTACTACATGATTAACCATACAAGTCATGGGAATAAAGGAATGATCAACAAAGATACATGTGTAATCAATTAAAAACAACTTCTTACACCCATAACATAAGAAATATATCAAGATCAGGTACTCAGAGTTAGGAGAATTTGCATGTTAGCATTGAGACTGTTAAGATGTTTTAACATCATAATTTTTTTTTTCATTTTAGACAGACACAGAGCCATGGGTGATGTGGAAGCAATGGTGGACATCTTCACCCATACCCCACTAAAGAAACTACTACATCACATGAAATATTCGTCAACCAAAGAAAGGTATGTGTTCTTCAAAATTAATACGAATGACACTTGATTTAATGTCTTCAACTCAGTATATTTGGAGTGATTGTAGCAAACAAGTGTTCCAGACTCAAGACGATTATTCAGGGTTTGATACCACTTACAGTAGAGTTGAACCCCGCTTAACAAACACCTTCTTTGGTCATGGCTGAACGCCCATACATTTTCTCTAACATTTACCCGCTCAGGGTAATATGGACACCCATTAATACGAACAAAGGACAGTTTTTCCCATCCCCATTAAAATAATCCCATACAAAGTTTGCACAATCTTTGTAAACTAAATTCTTATGTACAGTTAGTTTAGTTGATATCGTTTACAGACACTGTACATTTGCAGATACCATGTAGCTCTTAAAAACCTCTAATTTCATTGGACCTGGGTATCACACAGCTCTGTTGTTTTCAGGGCTAGGGTCCATTGCTGTTTTGTTTGTTCTATTGTTTTCTCAGCAAATCAGAGAAGACCTTGTAAGAGCTGCGTACTGCCCCTACATTTGGGAATCTTGTCTACAACGATTGCCATTGTTTTTAGTTTGTTTAAGTGTCAGTTCCAGGCTTCTCGATAACTTTTTAATCAACTTTTCCATCTCTGTTAACAGCTGTAACAGTGTGGCACATGGCCTAAAGGTCTTACTAAACTTTGTATTTAAACACCTTGATTCAATGCATAACACCTACTAGTGACACCCCTCACAAGTGTTACGGGTTACGGGTTCTACTGAAAACACTGAGTCCTTACCATACTTTTTGTTTACTGTAGATTGGAGTATTACATTTCACAAAGTGGATTTAAACAACAGCAGGCAATTTTAGAAGGTAAGTTCATGTTTTATGTCCATGCATTTACGATATTCCAAAACAATTCAGTACATACACTGTACTGCACAGTGTCCCCAAAAGAAGTTGTTTTTTGTCTCAGTCTTGTCTCAAAACGCACCTTCACACACACAAAAGAAATATCAAAATTGATTCGGGTATTTTACAAGAGGATTTTTTCTTTCTTTTTTTCGCGAGTTAACATCAATTTGCTACTTTCTTGTTGTGTTCTAGAAAACCTTTGCAAACTGGATGCCTGCAGCAAGAACATGGCGATCAAGAAGCTGCTGAAAGAGGGGATTACATATAACTCCCTGAAAACAATCTTTGAAGAGTGCTGCTCTTTCATGGATTTCTATGAGGTGATGAAAAGTTATGGAATTGAACGCAAGGTTGCCAAAGTCATAGCCTTGCATTTTAGTGGAAAGGGGCTCGAAAACCAGGGATCAAGAGCGTATTCAAAGCTCCATGAGGAGAAATTAGCCGCTTCTAATTCATTGCAAGAGTCACCAGAACAACAGACAAATAGGGATCAAGTGCAACATGGCCACTCCGCTTCTACTTCAAAACAAGAGTCACCAGAACTTCAGACAAATGGAGATCAAGTACAGCATAGGCACTCTGAACGTGAACAGAAACCAAAGATGTCTGCTGAAAGAAGTCGACCAGAATCCAAATCATGTAACGAGGCCGAAGGTGGCGAAGACTGGGAAAGTGAAGCAGCGATGGCTGGACCTCGTAAAAACTTTACTCTGAAGTGCACTATCCCCACTCCTCTGAGCCTTGACGTTGATGACTTCTCATCTGCTCAATCAGGAAAAACCAAGGGGAAATTAAGTCCGAGAGGAAAGCGAGAAAACCCATCTTCATGTAGTGGTTCCAAGGTTGCCCATTCCCATTCTGAAAGACATGAAAATCGAAATGCCGAGGTCGATAGTAAGAAGCCCCGTGCTAAAGTGACAGAAGCAGAAGGTAGAGAAAAAACCTCTCGCCCAAAATCTAAGTTTTCGACAGAGTCGAGGGATAAAAGAGTTGGGAGATCAAACAAACCTGTGAAAGACAGCAAATGGGAGGGCAAGACGAAAAGGGAAGCCGTGGTTTCGACAAAGGGAAGTAAAAAGGAGTTCATCAAGGAGAAGACACCAAAATCAACTGATACACCCCAAAAACGTTCCAGTGTTAAGGAAACTGAACAATGTGGTAATGAGATTTCTCCAAATGAACAAGAATCATCAAACAAGATGGAACTGCAATTCCAAGGCTCACCTTGTGATCAGAGTCGTTCCTCGGGTGACGATTTACTTAGGACGATAGCTAAAGAGTTACATTCTACAGTCATTCCCAGCCTGAACGATGACTTGTCCACAAATGAGGTCAAACAGGAATTCACCAGTGTTTTCATAGGGGATATTGCTATTCTTGTTCCTGTTGAAAACAGTGTTGGTTCTGATTCTAAAATGAATGATGAAAATGAGTTACATGAAATTGGTTCAAATAACAAAGACCAAACTGCTGTTGCTGATTTTAACAGAGGAATAGACACATCCCCAGTAAACTTAGAATCGTCTGCAGATGCCATGAAACCTGGACATTCGGAAACTACTACTCAATCTGATAACAATGCAACTCGTCCACAGTCAACACAAGGAGCTCTTGATACCCGTCTTCACGATCAGCCTAAAAAATGTAGTATTCCCGAATGTAAGAAAGTGGTTGACACAGAGGAAGATAATGATAAGAAACTGATGGGGAATCCATTATTGACTTCAGGCAATGAAGAAAGTCATAGTCAGATGGAATCTAGTTTGACGACAGGTGAGAGCAATTCTATAAAAGACAGCAATGAGAAAATTGCATTTTGCAGTGACAATAGCAACATTTGTGGTGAGAGCATTTCAAAAGGTGGCGAATCAGTGATTGCCATAGACAAAACTAGCCACCAAGAGAAAACGTCTGATCTCGAATTGGCTGTTGTTACTTTCCAAGATCATGTGCTTGCAGAGAAAAATGAATCGAGTCAAAATGAGCTGGTGATGGGGAAAAGTGATAACACCAGTATTCCATGGCAAGAGTTGCAGCAAATGCCACATGCATCTTTCCCAGAACACGCGTTAGACCAGCCAGCATGTGGAAGATTTGTCATGAGTGAAGGATTGGCTTGTCAGGATGTGAACACTGATGATGTGGAGCACTGTCGTCACGATTTACAGGCTGAGCTGTCATCAGAAAGTAGCAGTACCAGTGGCGAGTCTGTGGATGCTTTTTCACGTCAACCTCCTCTTGGTGCCGAGCGAGGGTTTACTCCTGACACAGTTCATCAACAGCCAGATCAAACTGCTTGGGTAGGAAGCATGAATGAGGGGATGTATCTGACGCCTTCCATTCCAGGCGTGAACTATCCTCAGGGGTCCTTTCCATCATATGTTAATCCATATGGGACATTTCATCAAGCACAGCAGGCGCTGCCTCTTTTAAAGCCATACTTCACATCATTTGGCTATCCCAATCAAATCCGGTCCATTGTTCCACCTCACATGATGCAAACCCATCCCCAAGTGTTCATGCCGCCATACCTTCAGTACAGAAATCAAATGATGTTCTCCAATGCAGTTCCACCAGTTGCTGGATTTCCCTCAGCTACAATGCCACAATCACAGTATCGGCCACAGATGTACCAAGTTTGGCAAGGCTCCACAGGTTTCACTTGTCCCCCTGTGCCATTTTATGGCAATCCCTTTGGGCTAGCACAAGAAACAACAGGTGCAATGTTAGATGTCGAAAGCACACAACCCACAACTACTCTATCACTAGTTACGCCAGCAGTTGAGTATCCAAGCCTAGCAATGGACTTCAGTTGCTCACCTGTTGGTGATGCGAAAGAAGAGTCCGGTTCTGAGTTGTCGTCAACTGCTTCAAGTGACAGTCCATTTGAAGTGATAAAAGCACCTGCAAGCAGTTGCTTTCACACACTTTGCGACCATTCTACTCTTAATAATGAATCAATTTCCGCACAATTGGAAGACGATCCGGGTTGTTCAATGTTAGTAACAAATGAAGGGAATCAGAATGACACTGTGCTTTTGAAAGGAAAAGATGTCTTGTCTGGTGAAGTATCAGAAAACAGAAATGTTGACCAAGTCTTCAGCTTGGCTCAGCTATGTTACAATGAGGTATCTGAAAATGGTAAAGAACACCTTAACAAGACAACAGACTCGTGTTATTTGGATAACTCGAAGGGGTATTTCAGCCACCCTCTGTCTCAAGCCCACGGGGAGCCTGTTCATAAACAGATTACTATCTTGTCTCGTGAGGAGAGTGCAGTGGCTATGGGAAGACGACTATCACCCGATGGTAGCTGTATGGACGCTGTTTGCTTTGATTCACTAAGTGATGCCAGCTCAGCACAGAAAATTGATAGACCTTTGCAAGAAAAGAGCTCATCTGGAAGGACATGGAAAGATCCGTCAAAAGACTACAATGGTTGCCGGCCACGTAATGTCCCTTGGAAAGACAGGAATCCATCTCCAAAACCTCAGCGATTCAAAGGAAGCCGCAACAGAAGAAACAAGCCTACAGGTACACAACCAAGTTCTGTTGTAGTTTCATCGTCAAACCATGGGCAACCATCTAATGGAGCTTCAAGTGATATCATTCCTGTTTCAAGTCCAGATTCTGGTAAAAACAACAAAACAGAACGCAGTCAAAGAACAGTAAGGTTCTCAAACGAACACATTGAATATGATTCAACAAACTGGAATCCCCATGGGGGCGAAAAGGTTGCTTCAGCTGACAAGTATGACCGGTCTGACTGCAGTCGAGACCAGAAGGTAAATGATAAAGGGACGAATCAGACATCCCTGATTGATAAGGGTATCACAAAATCTTTGAGGGTGGAGGATCGCAATGCGGGTGGGCTGCACGAAGGCAGGCCACAAAGGCATGCAGAGAAAAGAACTGTTGTGGATTCAAAACCAGCCCATGTCAGGGGCAACTCAAGCAAAAGAGTTCATGACAGAGTGACGAGGAAACCATACACGGATAAGCGATCGCAGAAACATCCTTCAAGAGCAAAGGAACCAGAATCAAAGTCAAAAATAGACCCAAATAACAACTCAGGCTAGGATAAAAAGTAATTGTTTGGGAAGGCTTTTAAATACAATGTTGATCTCTTGTACAATATTCACTAGTCTGATGCGAGAACACCTCTGGGCGGTTCACTGTGTTGTGAATAGGTTTTGTCGATTTTTTCACGCTACTTTCCAGTAGCAAATGATAAAATCCAATTGAAATTGCCACGTGTGTGGTGACATTATTCACAGGCGAAGAACTGTTTTGTTAAGTTCACCATTTGCGCTTGTAAAATGTTCCCGTTTTGTTCCAGTTTTGTTCCAGTTTATTAATTAGCGACTCTGAAAATAGGCAAGGTAAATCGGACTAGCATAAATTCTCCTTTTAGATTGGCTTCTCAAATGATAGTAACACATTACACGTGTGGTGGATCAAGTTGGCCTATCTCTTATTGGACAAATTTTTGGCTGGTCACTTTGGTAATAATATCTGAACCTTTTTACTCCCAAGAGAGGCCAGAATCAAAAATCGAGAACATCATAAATTCATTTTGGAAAGTACTGAAAAACAAACAGTACGATTAGGAGGTACTGCTGACGAGCTTTCGTTTGAAATATCACACTGTGGGATTTCATCCACAGAATCAAAAGTAAGAACCACCTTGTACAGCATTATAAACGGTTGTCAGTACCACAGGAAAGTATTGCTCAGTAGCTTTCATTTGAATTGTCACACTTTAGGATTTCATCCACAGACTCAAAAGTTAGAACCACCTTGTACAGCATAATAAACAGCACCACAGGAAAGTACTGCTCAGTAGCTTTCATTTGAATGGTCACACTTTAGGATTTCATACACAGACTCAAAAGTTAGAACCACCTTGGTTTCTTTTAAGTTGGAATCAAATGCAGTGAGAGGCAGAGAAGACTGGTTTAGCAGCATAGTTTCTTTTTTTATTTCAATATTTCACTGTGGTGATGAAACTCGAGCTCAAAAAAAATTATGTTGATCGTGACATTTTCATCATCCAAATGTTTGTTCAATTTGTTTATACATAGAAGATTAAAGAGACCTTGCGTGTTTTGATAAACTTGTTGTGTTGTTGTTTGAATACTACTTTGTTTAATTACAGTGTAAGGGAGACTGCCGCAGAAATAACGATATTTTGCTTCTTAATTTCCATGTTATATCGCAAAATACAACCAAATACACATATACAACTATATTAGATAAAAAGGTCTACAGAGCAAAACAGAAGCAGTGGTTTGGAGAAAAAGTACAGGATTGCAAGGATGGAAGTGGATTACAGTTCTCCACGTTATATCGCCAAATGCCACCAAATATACAGCTTAATTGGATAAAAAGATTCTATAGAGCAAAACAGAAGCAGTAGTTTGGAGAAAAAAGTGCAGGATTACAAGGATGGAAGTGGATTACAGTTCATCAATTTTGATTTCGTGACAGGCGATCAAGAAATCAAAATAACCATTCTGTTGGAATTTTGAGGGGGTTTCTAGCCGTTGTTTTGTCTTTTTTGTTCAATTTTTGAAATTGTCGAGCTTGGGTACACTATAAAATCTCGATGGTTTCGACACTGAAATTCGTGCTGACTCGCCGAGTCTCGACTGACCGGCACGGTTTTCAAAATACCGGATACCCGGTACTGTAGTCTGAAATTCTTACCGTTTTTTTTTTTTTTTTCATGAAAATTCTCATTCGAACCTGCTGAGAGTACTCGATCTTTGTGTAGAAATACCAAGCATGGATGCACATATTGTAAAAAATAATAAATACAACAGCGTGCGGTGGAGGAAATCCACCCTGGGGAATCATGGCCAGGGTCCTCACACATCTTTACTCGGTAGAGTAAACTTAGAGTAAACTTAGTTTCACAGTTGAAGTAAAATCACTCTATCCAGTCATAGCGTGTGATCAAAAAACAAAAAATGTGCACGGTCAAGTACGGTTCAACATAAATTGTAGCTCCTTTGTTATCGCCATTGAAGTGTACAAGGCTTTATAACCAGTCCCTCGATTAACTATGATCTCTGTGTAGAAATACCAAGCATGGATGCACATGTTATAAATAATAAATACAACTGCGTGCGGTGGCGCAAATCCGCCCTGGGGAATAATGGGTCGTCTCCCATCTTTACTCGGTAGCGTATAAACTGAGAGGAACGTGTGTTAAAACGATCGAGATTTTATAGTAGGCCCAAGCTTGACAATTTCTTCAACTTCGAAGTCAAGATAATGTTTGAAATCGCTTGAGATTTCTTAACAAAGATCGACTATTCTCAGGAGAGTTTAATGAGATATTTAGTGAAAATTCGACTGAGAATTTCAGACAGCTGGGTATCTAGTATTTCGAAAACCGTGCCGGTCAGTCGAGATTCTATAGTATGCCCAAGCCGGAGAATAAAAACGAAAACATCATTTAGAATCGCTTGGCATTTCTGAACAAAAATGGAATACTCACGAGAAGTTTCAGTGATAATTTTTGAGGAGATATTCCCGTGAGAGTTGACTCGGCGAGTCAGCACGAATTTTTTGTGTTACAACCATCGAGATTTTGTAGTGTGCCCAAGCTCGAAAATTTCTTTAACTTCGAAGCCAAGATAATGTTTGAAATCGCTCGAGATTTCTAAACAAAGATCGACTATTCCCAGAAGAATTAAACGAGATATTTCGTCGAAATTCGATAAAAATTTCAAACTGCCGGGTATCTAGCATTTTGAAAACACTTCCTGGCTGCGGTTATTTACAATAGACACTACGTTCACAAAATCGACCTATTTCTGACGTCGCTTTTTGGCTTCAACACGGCCATCATTGAAGTAAGCTATTTTATGAAGCCCAATACCTGCCCTTGGGTTCAAAATATTTTTGCAGCCGTGAGCAACACGAGTCGTTGGCATTTTCGCAGAGCAGAGCTATTTTCGCAGCAACAAGTCACTTGAAATCCTTGAGATGATAAAAATCCATCTCCTTACGTGACGTCACTCGACCCAGACCTTGTACTCGGTAATGGAATAAATTATGGCAACTTTTCATAATTTATATATGTTTTATACGTATATATATATATATATATATATATATATATATATATATATATATATATATATATATATATATATATATGAGTTATATTATCCGTTTTGTTGGTGCGTCTCTGCGTTTTTGAAAAGGCTTGTCCAATGTGGGCTTGCTGTATAAATAAAAAATTGTATAAATTGTTACATTAAAGGGAACCTTCATTGTCAGAACAAATTGACGTTAAATTGTTGGAAATAAAGTCGAAATTAAAAAATTTTAAAAAACAGGTGCAAATATAATTTTTTGAATATTTATGACGTGTTACGGTTGCCGCTATTGTTAAGAATCGAAGTTCTTTTGTATGCAACAATTAGACAACCGTAACACGTCATAAATATTCAAAATGGCGGCGCGCGGGAAATTTAAAAGAAAAATAGGCGATATTCATATCCATTATTTTGTACACTAAAATTACATTTGCACCTGTTCTTTAAAATTTTTTAATTTAGACTTTATTTCCAACAATTTAACGTCAATTTGTTATAACAATGGAGGTTCCCTTTAAAAGGTGTGAAACGTCGTAAAAATTCCTGACGGTGGTGGGGCATTTGATCGTATAAACTAACTGCATGAATGTCACCCTTACAATAATCTCAAGCAATACAAATTTGTCTTCACTTTCTGGATGCTTTGGCAGGCTAATTTTATTCTTCGTTTCCATCAGATGAAAATAAATTAGCAATGTTAAAAAAGAATAAAGTATAGAGCAAATGATAACATGATCTCTCTGAAGTGCGGCCGTTCATAAAAATAAACTCCGTTATTTCGCTACAAACACCTTTTCACCGAGTTATTTCAGTTTGGAATTTTAACCGCGTTAATAAAAAAAAAAATAATCCAGTTGACGTTTCACAACTCTGGCACCATTATTGATCAAGGAAATTTTCGTATTCAAAAGACCCTTAAGTCTTGACACACAACAAATTGACAAAAGCTGTTGCAGTTGAAAACGGCAGGCGGGAAAGCGCAGCCCGAGCGTTAATTATCGTGGAAACTCGCGCGCCATACTCACGCGGGTTTAAAGTGATGACAGATGAATCATATATGATTGCAGATTTCCGTGTTGAGAGGGGCGGTGTACATTTCAGTTATTTCGACAACAAGCAGTCGCTCTTTCTTTAAGCACTTTCTCGCTTGGTTATAAATCAGTGAGGAAAAAGATTTCATCCTGCGTAGCCGCAGCAAAGTTCAGCGTTGTTTGACAGAAGTGCAGGTACGTGTAGAAACGCAATTTTCAACACATAAAACAGTTAGGTTTGGTGTAAAAGCGCATCGATGAGTCGCGTGATTAGAAACTTAATCTGTATTTTGATTGTCTAGAACTTGCACACAACAGTTTGTTGTATACCGTTGTATTGGCTTTGTCTGAAAAGTTTTAGGAGGTTTGCAAACCTAAAAACACGTTGTGTCGACGGTTTCTTTGTTTCTTATTTACTTTCTCGTCCTGCAGATGCATGCAGTCTTGAGGGAAAAGTCCCGACAAAACGATGGATTTGTATTTGATCTCAACTTCTGTCTTCCAGGAAAAGCCGCGAGAGCAATCACGGTCATATTACATTATTAATTTTCATTATAAAAGCACAGCACTCTAGCCCAGCGAAGTCTCGGGCAACATGAAAAACACAGAGTTCAGAAATCTGAAGGCAGTTTTGATCGAGGACAATCGATTTGCGTGAACAGGCTACCACGACAAATGTAGAAGTTATAGCTGATTTTGATCCCAAATTAACAAAGCAACATTTGGCTTCTATTTTGTATTTGAATTGCCTTCTCTGTTTTGCAATGCCCTAGTCAAGTACTTGATAAGTTTTTGGAAGAAATATGTTAAATTTGAAGATGGAATTAGGAATGTTCTTAATGGCAAAAAAGGGGAAAATTCCGTCCGCGTTTCAACTTTATCAAATCATAGACATCATAGATTATGTCACGACGCTTTGCCATGTCTTCTTCGGAAAAAATGTTGGTTAACAACGATACTCGTACAGGTAAATGATTATGAATTATTCCTTGAGCTATGCAACAGAATAATAGTGATACAATAGTTTGTTGTACTACCTTGTCTGACGAGGTTTGCAAGCCTTGAAACACTTCGCATGTGCGGTTTCTCGCTTTCCCTTACGATACAAATCGGTCATTTGCATTTTGTATAATCTTGATTCTGACTTCCAGGAATAGTCGAGAGATTTTAGTAGATTCATTACACTGAAAGTATTTTGGAAATCTCGAGGAACAGAAAGTTTGATGGCAGATTTCAGACATCAAACGCAATGAGGTTTGTTGGAAGGAAACATCGAAATCATTTGCATGAACTGCATGAATGTTACCCTTACAATAATCTCAAGCGATACAAATTTGTCTTCACTTTCTGGATGCTTTGGCAGGCTAATTTTATTCTTCGTTCCCATCAGATGAAAAGAAACTTAGCAATGTTAAAAAAGAATGAAGTACAGAGCAAATGATAACATGATCTCTCTGAAGTGCGGCCGTTCATAAAAAAATAAACTCCGTTATTTCACTACAAAAACCTTTTCACCGAGTTATTTCAGTTTGGAATTTTAACCGCGTTAATAAAAAATTATCCAGTTGACGTTTCACAACTCTGGCACAATTATTGATCAAGGAAATTTTCGTATTCAAAAGACCCTTACGTCTTGGCACACAACAAATTGACAAAAGCTGTTGCAGTTGAAAACGGCAGGCGGGAAAGCGCAGCCCGAGCATTATCGTGGAAACTCGCGCGCCACACTCGCGCGGGTTTAAAGTGATGACAGATGACCCACAGATGAATCATATATGATTGCAGATTTCCGTGTTGAGAGGGGCGGTGTACATTTCAGTTATTTCGACAACAAGCAGTCGCTCTTTCTTTAAGCACTTTCTCGCTTGGTTATAAATCAGTGACGGAAACGATTTCATCCTGCGTAGCCGCAGCAAAGTTCAGCGTTGTTTGACAGAAGTGCAGGTACGTGTAGAAACGCAATTTTCAACACATAAAGCAGTTAGGTTTGGTGTAAAAGCGCATCGATGAGTCGCGTGATTAGAAACTTAATCTGTATTTGGTATTTTGATTGTCTAGAACTTGCACACAACAGTTTGTTGTATACCGTTGTATTGGCTTTGTCTGAAAAGTTTTAGGAGGTTTGCAAACCTGAAAACACGTTGTGTCGACGGTTTCTTTGTTTCTCATTTACTTTCTCGTCCTGCAGATGCATGCAGTCTTGAGGGAAAAGTCCCGACAAAGTGATAGATTTGTATTTGATCTCAACTTCTGTCTTCCAGGAAAAGCCGCGAGAGCAGATTTAAGATGACGATCATATTGCATTATTAATTTTCACTATAAAATAGCACAGTACTTTAGCCCAGCGAAGTCTCGTGCAACATGAAAAACACAGAGTTCAGAAATCTGAAGGCATTTTTGATCGAGGACAATCGATATGCGTGAACAGACAACCACGACAAATGTAGGAGTTATAGCTGATTTTGATCCCAAATGAGCAGAGCAATATTTGGCTTCTATTTTGTATTTGAATTGTCTTCTCTGTTTTGCAATGTCCTAGTCAAGTACAATGATAAGCTTTCAGAAGAAATATGTTAAATTTGAAGATGGAATTAGGAATGTTCTTTATAATGGCAAAAAGTGGAATATCCCGAAATTTACGTCTGCGTTTCAACTTTATCAAATCATAGGTTATGTCACGACACTTTGCTATTTCTTCTTCTGAAAAACGTTTGTGTAAAACTTGAAAATGGTTATGAATTATTCCGTGAACTATACAACAGAATAGTAATACTGATACCTTCTTTTTAAAATCCATAATTTGTCTCCTGACACAGGTCATGTAAGTTAAGCAATGATATGGTTGCAATTTTGCATTCGAAGTTTTTATTTCTCTGTCATTTTTGTTTTAGGTTTTAGGTTGATCCAAACCGTTCTTTCTTATAAATAAGTGTTTCGCAAAATTTTAAGTCCGCTTTCAAAGCGACAAAACGTTTGAATAGAGTGACTGACTACTTAGCGCGTTTCGCTTTGTGCTGAGGAATGTAACGAAAATTATACAAAGTTCATCATTCGTTTAGAAATTCCTCAGTCTGTTTCCCTTACCCGTAAGGCTCGCCAATATTTGTGGAAATAACAGTAGAAGTAATTAAGCTACAAATGCATTATTCACCACAATACTGATATTGCAAAGGGTTAAATTAGCAGAATCCAAGGCCTTGCACGCGACAGTATGTTGCATCGGCTTTTTCTGACGGGCAATCGACTTGCGTAAACAGACAACGACGACAAATTGCGATATTGCAGGAGTTATAGCTGATTTTGATCCCAAATTAACAGAGCAATATTTGGCTTCTATTTTGTATTGAATTGCCTTCTCTGCAGCTCTGTTATGCAATGTACTAGTACGTATGTCCAGGATTGGCTTCTTCAGCAAAATTTATAATTTTTCGTTGAGGTTGACCCTGCAAATTTTACGATTTTTTGTTTCATATGGGAAGGCAACGATTTTTCGCTAGCGGTTTGCGAATTTTACAAAATTTGCGATTTTTCGCAGCCTCAACGATTTTTCGCGTTACTGCCGTTTATTCGTAAACTTTTGTCTTAGGTGTTAAAATGCTTCATTTTTGCCATATGTTACATTCCGTGCTCTTACGTTTGACAAATGCATGGTCGTTTTGCCCGCGGCGCAATCAAAACAGCTAATTCAGTGTAAACTGCTGAAAAACTTTGCATTTTTGTGCGCCTTGTGCTGTGGTCAGATGTAAAAAAGAACGGAAGCGAAGCTATTTTGTTTAAACGAGTGATCCCTTATCGTGAGACTGCGGGTCGTGTGCGAATTATGTATCTTTTGACAGCTATTTATTATTTGCATACTGGCGGGACAAGCTTGCGTGAAAGTCAGTGTTTACCCTGTCGTGGTAAAATCAGTTGGTCCACGGATTGTGCAAATGGTAAGTTATACTTTTAAACGGGAAATTCCGTTCGAGATTGGCGTTTACCATTTGCCATTTGACCATCAGAAACGGGCTGAGTAGTCACGCTTACGAATCAATAGTATGATTGCGCAAGAACTTCCTCATTTCCGAGAGTCGGTGTACATTTCAATTATTTTAACCACCGTTCAAAGCATTCCGTCAATCAGTCCTCGCCTGGTATAAAGATTTCAGATTTTAGTTGCCGCAGCAAAATTCGCTATCGTTTGACAAAAGGATAGTACAGGTAAAAACTCATAATTTAACACAAAAGATAGTTGGTAAGGGTGTAAAATCCAGTGTAAAACGCTACGATGAATGATTTAAATTAATCTGTATTATGATTACCTAAAGCTCGCCACAGCAGTTTGTGAAACGTTTTCTTACCTGATTACAGATTGAGTAAGGAGATTTCATCTGGTGGTAGTTGCAGCAAAATTCATCGTCGTTTGACAGAAGTACAGGTAAGTACAAACGCAATATTCGACATTAGCTAGTAATTATTCTATGTTGCTTGCCTAGAACTTGCAAGCAACAGTTTGTTGTGTCGCCTGTGTCTAAAATGTTTGATCAGGTTTGTAACCAAGAAACACAATGAGCCGGCTATTTAAACGAAGATCTAACTTAAATGGCGGTTTAAGATTCTATAGCATGTTGCACTCCGAATTCACTAATTGGTCTTGGCCTCAAATGTATAGAAATACCAAAGTCATTAAAAGCGAAAATATGCAGCGCGAAAAAGTTTCCACAAAAGGTCATGCATACCATATATGGACCAGGCAATCCCATAAGCCTAGGCGCCAGCATCGAGCCGGCGGCCATTTTCACTTTGCGAGTGTTTGGTTTGACCGCGCTTTATTCTGTACAAGCTTTTTGGGAGTTTTTTGGCTACAATGGATGAAGAAATTGTGTCTTATCACGAGTCTACGGGCTTGGTAACTGATGAGGCTTCGCCTACATCCCCAAGGGGATCGTTGAATGGCGATTCTACGCTGGAAGGAGGCGAACTAACCGGCGCCTCGCAGGATCAGTCGGCCTTGCAAGAAACCCGTTTGTCAATGAACGGTTTCTCGCCTGCTTCGAACGAACAGCAAACCGGCCAAAAGAGATCCTACGCAGCTAGTCTGCTCAGCGTTGCAGCCCCTAGCTGCCTTTCTGACCGGGATAAGGAACCCTTGAGCAAAGTCGCTAAGGTTTCCGAAGGCGGTTCTACCGACCCCTTTGCCTCAGCCTTATTGGCGGCAAAAGAGGAGGCGAAGAAACACGCTTCTAAAGTGACAGTAGTCGATGAAACTCCTCCGCCTTCTGGCTCTACAAATACTCGTTATTGTATGTGGAATATCGATACGGATCTCAAGGAAATCATTGATATTTATTTCCGATCGTGCATGGAGGACAAAGCTCATAACGAGCTCGTCAAACAATTCCCAAAGCCCGACGTTCCTGCCCTCCATGTCCCAGAGCTTGATAAATGGCTTGTCCTTATTCAAGGTAAGCAGTCTCTAGCTAATCTTCGCTGGGAACAGGATCTCCAAGTGACGGAAAGAAACTATATGGATGCAGCAGGTCCACTTTGCATCCTTCTCCAGCATTTGAAACGGGACCCTCGGGCTCTTCAGGTCGGTGAGGCAATTAACCTGGTTCTCAAAAGTCTCCGCTTGCTGGGACATGCTGTGGCTACAATCAACAAACACAGACGCCAGGATATTGTTAAGTCCTCACATATTACTGACATAACTGAGCTTGGAAAACACTCTGATTCTATGCAAAAGTACCTCTTTGGTGAATCTAAAGCCAAGGAACTTAACTTTGTTGGTGAATTGGCTGAGAAAGTTTCTAAAGCCATCCAGCCTCAAAGCAAGAAAAACCAGTTCAAAAAGAGATCTTTTAGAGGCAGTACTTCAACAACTATTCAAGGGCAGAATGATCAATCCTCTCACCAAGCCCATTCGCCTTCCGGAAATCAAAGCAGTCAGAGCTTTAACAGGAAAAGGCCCTATGATAACAACCGGCCTTTTCGGAGGGCCCCCTCCCAAGAGAAGCCTGCCCTGGGAGGGGCAGACCGAAGGCTTGCGTTCGAACAGAAGTCCAACAAACAACCCACACAAGCTCCCAACAGGATCTACATGCAAGGAAAACAGAGGTAACCCTTCTCCATTCTCATTCACCTTCCCCCCTTCCCTTTGTCCACGTCAACTTAGAGGACATCCCCAGGGCGGGGAGGCTAAAGTATTTTCTCCAGAACTGGGAACTCCTAACATCAGACCAATGGACTATCAACACTGTGAGGGGTTACAAATTAGAGCTGACAGGGGTTCCCAGGCAGTCAAGGCTGCCCGCCCCACATCCTTTAAATGCCAGTCAGTTGGCCTTAGTAGAGGACGAGATTGCCAGCCTCTTAGACAAGAGAGCCATACGTCAAGTCCCCTACCACAGCAACCTCTTTTACAGCAACCTTTTCCTAGTGGAGAAAAAAGGGGGCGGGCAGCGTCCAGTGATAAACTTGTCCAAGCTAAACTCTTTTGTATGCCACCATCATTTCAAAATGGAGGACTTGAAGGTGGTTGCGGACATTCTTCGCCCTTTCGACTTCATGTGCAAAATAGACCTCAAGGACGCATACTTTGCTGTCCCCATCCACCCGGCACACCAAAAGCTTCTTTGCTTTCAATTCAAAAATGTAACTTACCAGTTCAAATGCCTACCTTTCGGTCTCACTTCAGCACCTCGGGTCTTCACAAAAGTGCTGAAGCCCCTGGTAGCCTATGTCAGGAGACTGGGTCTAAGGATTTGTATTTACATAGACGACATGCTAATCCTAAATTCTCAGAGGGAGGGAGCTATAAGAGATGTGTCTCTAATGATTTACCTGTTGGAGAATCTGGGGTTTGTTGTGAATATGGACAAATCTATTCTACTCCCTTCACAGGAAATGGAATTCCTAGGTGTATTGGTCAACTCCATAACCATGAGCCTTTCCCTCCCAGACAGCAAAGTTTTAAACCTCCAGAAGGAATGCAGAAGTCTTCTAAGTTCCAGGAGTGCTTCACAGTCAGATCTAGCACACTTAATTGGAAAAATGGTAGCAGCAAAGGCAGCTGTTTTCCAGGCTCCACTCCATTACAGAGCACTTCAACACCTGAAGAATTTCTTAGACCACCAGGGAGTTCCCCTCCATCAGAAGGTAATTCTAGACATAGAGGTTCGATTAGACCTAGATTGGTGGATAACCAACCTCCCTATGGCCAACTCCAGGCCAGTGAAGCCCCTCCTTCCAAATATGCTTATCCAATCGGATGCTTCGGGGTCGGGTTGGGGGGCGGTGTGCAACGGGATCGGGACAAGGGGAACCTGGTCTCTTCACGAATCCTCACTTCACATAAATTGCCTGGAGCTGCTGGCAGCCACCTATGCAATCAAGGCCTTCACCAAATCCCTGAACAATGCCCATGTCCTAATACAAATGGACAACACATCAGCTATAGCTTATGTAAACAAAATGGGGGGAGCCAAGAGGAGTGTGTTAGACAAACATGCTCGTTCCCTCTGGGAGTGGTGCCTCGCAAGGAAGATCACTCTTCGAGCGGAGCACATCCCGGGTCGACTGAATGTTGTGGCAGATGCAGAGTCTCGAGCAAAACCAGATGCAGCGGACTGGAAGCTCGATTCAAGAGTGTTCAAGGTTCTGAATCACAGTTTCGGTCCCTTTACGATAGACCTTTTTGCCAACAGGAACAACACTCAGTTGGAGAGATTCTTCAGTTATCTGCCAGATCCCCTAGCGGAACAGTTCGATGCCCTAGTTCAACCTTGGAGGGAGGAGAATGCTTACGCCTTCCCCCCTTTCAATTTGATCAGCAAATGCCTGAGGAAGATAGGCCTCGAAGGAGCAGCTCTGTTGATCATATGCCCAGTGTGGCCAGCCCAGGCGTGGTACCCCCACCTTCTGCAGCTGCTCACAGACAATCCAGTTTTGCTTCCGTCCCACAACGATCTGCTGTTAAACCCAATGGGGGACAGACATCCAATGATCACCAACAACTCCCTGCCACTAGCAGGATGGAGAGTCTCAGGGATCACCTCTCATCAGAGGGCATATCGAGAGAAGCTACAGATATTCTCCTCTCTGCCCAACGCAGATCAACAAATGCTCAGTACAAGTCCTGTTGGGCTAAGTGGTGTAGCTGGAGTCGTCAACGACAAATTGATCCCTTTCGTCCAGCTGTGAGTGATTTAGTTCACTTTCTCACTGAGTTGTTTGAGCAAGGTAAACAGTATTCTACAATTAATACTTATAGATCAGCTATTAGCTCCACAGTTCCACCCTTGGAAGGAACTCCCTTGGGTCAACACGAAATTGTGTGTAACTTTATGAGAGGGGTATTTAATAGGAGACCACCTAAACCCCGTTACTCTGCCACTTGGGAGGTTTCTCTGGTTACTGATCTATTTGAAAAGTGGCCAGATAACAGTATCTTAGATATCAAACGTCTCTCGAGGAAGTGTGCAATGTTACTTGCTCTAACAAGTGCAAAGCGCCAGTCTGATTTACATGCCTTGGATTTGGCATTCATGCAATATTTACCAGAGGGTGTGGAGTTCAGGATTCCAGGGCTAACTAAGACCAGAGTTCCTGGAAAAGATGTCACATTCTTTTTCCCAGCCCTTAAAGGCAATGTTCAGTTATGCCCAGTTGCCTGTCTGAAGGAATACATTAAGAAGACAGAAATTCACCGCAGCCATAGTGGTGTTAGTCAGCCCTTATTTTTAGCCACTCAGAGACCTTTTTCTCCCATTTCATCAACTTCCATAGGTAGATGGCTGAAGCTGACTCTACAAGATGCTGGGATTGACACCAGTGTCTTTAAGGCTCACTCAACAAGAGGCGCCTCTTCCTCTGCAGCAAGACAGTGTGGTGTATCAGTGAAAGATATCCTGACGGCAGCGGACTGGTCCCGGGAGACAACTTTCAATCGCTTTTATTACCGTCCTCGCCACTCTGTTTCCTTTGGCACAGCAGTCATTTCATAGGTCAGTTGCTTTGAACGAGACCAATTAGTGAATTCGGAGTGCAACATGCTATAGAATTGCAGATTGTGCTAGGCTACAAGGTAGCTGAAGTACAATCAGAATTCTATTATTGTTGCACGAAGAATTCACTAATTCCCTCCCGCCCTCCCTATTTACATGACTACCGTGCCAACATTGTCCTTTTTATCTCGTTGCAGATTGGACTCATTTTGTCTACTGGTTCCAAGATCTTTGTTGCACTGTATTGTTTAAAAAGTTTTTTTATTAAAGATGCTTATCTTATTCCATAGTCTGTTTATTTTGTTGTGGCAAAGTTCAATGGCCGCCGGCTCGATGCTGGCGCCTAGGCTTATGGGATTGCCTGGTCCATATATGGTATGCATGACCTTTTGTGGAAACTTTTTCGCGCTGCATATTTTCGCTTTTAATGACTTTGGTATTTCTATACATTTGAGGCCAAGACCAATTAGTGAATTCTTCGTGCAACAATAATAGAATTCTGATTGTACTTCAGCTACCTTGTAGCCTAGCACAATCTGCAATTTTGTGGGTCATTTTAAGTAGATAAAAAATTAGTGTTCTGTTCTTGTAGGTTTCATAATTTCAATTTTAAACGAGAAAAGCAGGCTTTTATAAAGTAAAAGATATCGTATTTTACTGGGTTCTTGTATCTGATTGATTTGAAAATCCTCGTTTGAGCGTGACAAGAGCGCTGCCCAGTTCAGTTTTGTACTTACAGTAGTCGCTAAATTCAATGCACTGTGTAAGTTTTTGAAAAGCTGTTGTCCAACCTGATAACATTTGAATCACCGAAAGATCATACATACATCTTTCTTAGTGAAAAATTCATATGGTCACGCTGTAAGCCCACTTTAAGTTTCTGGTATCAGATGATTGCGCAAGAACTTCCTCATTCCCGAGAGGCGGTGTACATTTCAATTATTCGCCAGCCATTAAAAGCATTCGCTATACCTTTAAGCATTTTCTCGCCTGCTTATAAATTAAAACACAGATTTCACCTATTGGATGCCACAGCAAAATTCACTGTCGCTTGGCACAAGTACAGTAAAGGTAAACACGCAATATTCAACACAAAGATAGTTGGTTTGGGTTTGAAACTTACCGATAAATCGCGTGATTTAGATTAACCTTTCTTACATGATTACTCAAAGCTTACCCACAGCAGTTTGTAAAGCTTTTTCTCGCCTGATTATAGACCGAGGAAAAAGATTTCAACTGGTGGTAGTTGCAGCAAAATTCATTGTCGTTTGACAGAAGTACAGGTAAGTACAAACGCAATATTCAAGACATTAGCTAGTAATTATTCTATGTTGCTTGCCTAGAACTTGCAAGCAACAGTTTGTTATGTTGCCTATGTCTGAAATTGAGATAATTGCCATTAGTACACTAATCTGGCAATGGCTGGTCAACGGCTAGCTAAGGAAACACAATTTACATTACACAATTATTACATAAGCAGCTGATAAGAACAGAAAGCTAATAAAAAAACTTTCGAGTGACCAATTAAGCACAATCCTGACTTTGAAAAGGTTGACAGATGACGCATGTACCGCTGAAAACGGAAGGCAATTCCAGACAGGGATTGTTCTAGGGAAGAACGAATATTTATACGCATTTACTGAAGCTAATAGTTTGATGAGGTTTGCAACCAGGAAACGCATTGAGCCGGTTATTTAAACGAAGCTCTAACTTAGACCGCGGTTTAAGATTTTGTGGGTCAGTATAAGTAGATAAAAAAATTATATTAATGTTTTTCTAGTCTGTGCTATATGGCTTCCGCACATTGTTTACAGTAAATAACGTTTAAATATAATAATATAAGAACACGGTCATGTTTCATTACAAGTGTTCATTCATTATAAGAAGTCAACCAACAGGAAATTAAAATGAATAAATTTTTGCTTTTTATATGATCACAACAGAGCAAATTTTTTGCGGCATTTTGTTCAGAAAAATAGGAATATTTCGTTAACCAAAAATGTTTGCGGGGGTTGATAACTTATAACTCCCACCAGAAACCCATAAGTGGTACTTCCTTGTCTGACGAGGTTTGCAAGCCTTGAAACACTTCGCATGTGCGGTTTCTCGCTTTCCCTTACGATACAAATCGGTTATTTGCATTTTGTATAATCTTGATTCTGACTTCCAGGAATAGTCGAGAGATTTTAGTAGATTCATTACACATTACACATTACACATTACACATTGCACATTCATTACACATTACACATTATACATTCATTACATTTGTATCAGTTATGTATGGTTACGAACTGTGATTAAAGATTAAAGATTAAATTATTTTGGAAATCTCGAGGAACAGAAAGTTTGATGGCAGATTTCAGACATCAAACGCAATGAGGTTTGTTGGAAGAAAAAATCGAAATCATTTGCATGAACTGCATGACTGTTACCCTTACAATAATCTCAAGCGATACAAATTTGTCTTCACTTTCTGGATGCTTTGGCAGGCTAATTTCATTCTTCGTTCCCATCAGGTGAAAAGAAACTTAGCAATGTTAAAAAAGAATAAAGAATAGGGCAAATGATAACATGATCTATCTGAAGTGCGGCCGCTCATAAAAATAAACTCCGTTATTTCACTACAAACACCTTTTCACCGAGTTATTTCAGTTTGGAATTTTAACCGCGTTAATAAAAAAAATTATCCAGTTGACTTTTCACAACTCTGGCACAATTATTGATCAAGGAAATTTTCGTATTCAAAAGACCCTTAAGTCTTGGCACACAACAAATTGACAAAAGCTGTTGCAGTTGAAAACGGCAGGCGGGAAAGCGCAGCCCGAGCATTATCGTGGAAACTCGCGCGCCATACTCGCGCGGGTTTAAAGAACAACAACAACAACAACTTTATTATACCTTATATCCCTACAGATATATTGGCAAAAAAATACTAGATAATATGAGTAAAGTACAAAATATAATGTCATTGCAAAAACAATTACACATCTATTAATTCTTTTGCTAATTCCAAAACATCATGAAAATATTTTGAAGATATATTAATAACGGAAACATCCTTCATTGAGAACAAATACAGAAATAAAGACCCCTTATCAAATACACGAAAAACATCATTGACGCAATATAACTTTTGAAGAAAGTCCTTTCTCAAGTTGACAAATTCATGGTTATTGCATTCAGTTATGTAATGTAGCTCATCGCCAATCCTGTTATCATTGCAAATAGTACAGATTCTAGAATCATAAGGTATAAGTATAAAGTATAAGTTTAGTATAGGTTTAGTATAGGTATAAGTTTAAAGTGATGACAGATGAATCATATATGATTGCAGATTTCCGTGTTGAGAGGGGCGGTGTACATTTCAGTTATTTCGACAACAAGCAGTCGCTCTTTCTTTAAGCACTTTCTCGCTTGGTTATAAATCAGTGAAGGAAAAGATTTCATCCTGCGTAGCCGCAGCAAAGTTCAGCGTTGTTTGACAGAAGTGCAGGTACGTGTAGAAACGTAATTTTCAACACATAAAACAGTTAGGTTTGGCGTAAAAGCGCATCGATGAGTCGCGTGATTAGAAACTTAATCTGTATTTTGATTGTCTAGAACTTGCACACAACAGTTTGTTGTATACCGTTGTATTGGCTTTGTCTGAAAAGTTTTAGGAGGTTTGCAAACCTAAAAATACGTTGTGTCGACGGTTTCTTTGTTTCTTATTTACTTTCTCGTCCTGCAAATGCATGCAGTCTTGAGGGAAAAGTCCCGACAAAACGATAGACACCGATGATTTGTATTTGATCTTAACTTCTGTCTTCCAGGAAAAGCCGCGAGAGCAGATTTAAGATCACGATCATATTGCACTATTAATTTTCATCATAAAAAAGCACAGTACTTTAGCCCAGCGAAGTCTCGGGCAACATGAAAAACACAGAGTTCAGAAATCTGAAGGCAGTTTTGATCGAGGACAATCGATATGCGTGAACAGACTACCACGACAAATGTAGGAGTTATAGCTGATTTTGATCCCAAATGAGCAGAGCAATATTTGGCTTCTATTTTGTATTTGAATTGTCTTCTCTGTTTTGCAATGTCCTAGTCAAGTACAATGATAAGTTTTCAGAAGAAATATGTTAAATTTGAAGATGGAATTAGGAATGTTCTTTATAATGGCAAAAAGTGGAATATCCCGAAATTTACGTCTGCGTTTCATCTTTATCAAATCATAGGTTATGTCACGACACTTTGCTATTTCTTCTTCTGAAAAACGTTTGTGTAAAACTTGAAAATGGTTATGAATTATTCCGTGAACTATACAACAGAATAGTAATACTGATACCTGCTTTTTAAAATCCATAATTTGTCTCTTGACACAGGTCATGCAAGTTAAGCAATGATATGGTTGCAATTTTGCATTCGAAGTTTTTATTTCTCTGTCATTTTTGTTTTAGGTTGATTCAAACCGTTCTTTCTTATAAATAAGTGTTTCGCAAAATTTTAAGTCCGCTTCCAAAGCGACAAAACTTTTGAATAGAGTGACTGACTACTTAGCGCGTTTCGCTTTGTTCTGAGGAATGTAACGAAAATTATACAAAGTTCATCGTTCGTTTAGAAATTCCACAGTCTGTTTCCTTACCCGTAAGGCTGGCCAATATTTGTGGAAATAACAGTAGAAGTAATTAAGCTACAAATGCATTATTCACCACAATACTAGTATTGCAAACGGTTAAATTAGCAGAATCGATTCAAGTTCATCCAAGGCCTTGCACGCGACAGTATGTTGCATCGGCTTTTTCTGACGGGCAATCGACTTGCGTGAACAGACAACGACGACAAATTGCGATATTGCAGGAGTTATAGCTGATTTTGATCCCAAATTAACAGAGCAATATTTGGCTTCTATTTTGCCTTCTCTGCAGCTCTGTTATGCAATGTACTAGTACGTATCAGCAAAAATTACAATTTTTCGTTGAGGTTGACCCTGCAAATTTTACGATTTTTTGTTTCATATGTTTCATATGTTTCATATTTTGTTTCATATCAATAGCGGGTTGCGAATTTTACAAAATTTGCGATTTTTCGCAGCCTCAACGATTTTTCGCATTACTGCCGTTTATTCGTAAACGTAAACGTTTGTCTTAGGTGTTAAAATGCTTCATTTTTGCCATACGTTACATTCCGTGCTCTTACGTTTGACAAATGCATGGTCGTTTTGCCCGCGGCGCAATCAAAACAGCTAATTCAGTGTAAACTGCTTAAAAACTTTGCATTTTTGTGCGCCTTGTGCTGTGGTCAGATGTTATAAAAGAACGAAAGCGAAGCTATTTTGTTTAAACGAGTGATCCCTTATCGTGAGACTGCGGGTCGTGTGCGAATTATGTATCTTTTGACAGCTATTTATAATTTGCATACTGCCTGGACAAGTTTGCGTGATAGTCAGTGTTTACCTTGTCATGGGAAAATCGGTTGGTCCACGGATTGTGCAAATGGTAAGTTATACTTTTAAACGGGAAATTCCGTTCGAGATTGGCGTTTACCATTTGCCATTTGACCATCAGAAACGGGCTGAGTAGCCACGCTTACGAATCAATAGTATGATTGCGTAAGAACTTCCTCATTTCCGAGAGTCGATGTACATTTCAATTATTTTAACCACCGTTCAAAGCATTCCGTCATCCTCGCCTGGTATAAAGATTTCAGATTTTAGTTGCCGCAGAAAAATTCGCTATCGTTTGACAAAAGGATAGTACAGGTAAAAACTCATAATTTAACACAAAAGATAGTTGGTAAGGGTGTAAAATCCAGTGTAAAACGCTGCGATGAATGATTTAAATTAATCTGTCTTTATATGATTACCTAAAGCTCGCCACAGCAGTTTGTGAAACGTTTTCTTACCTGATTACAGATTGAGGAAGGAGATTTCATCTGGTGGTAGTTGCAGCAAAATTCATCGTCGTTTGACAGAAGTGCAGGTAAGTACAAACGCAATATTCGACATTAGCTAGTAATTATTTTATGTTGCTTGCCTGGAACTTGCAAGCAACAGTTTGTTGTGTCGCCTGTGTCTAAAATGTTTGATCAGGTTTGTAACCAAGAAACACACTGAGCCGGCTATTTAAACGAAGATCTAACTTAAATGGCGGTTTAAGATTTTATGGGTCATTTTAAGTAGATAAAAAATTAGTGTTCTGTTCTTGTAGGTTTCATAATTTCAATTTTTAACGAGAAAACCAGGCTTTTATAAAGTAAAAGATATCGTATTCTAATGGGTTCTTGTATCCCGTTGTATCTGATTGATTTGAAAATCCTCGTTTGAGCGTGACAAGAGCGCTGCCCAGTTCAGTTTTGTACTTACAGTAGTCGCTAAATTCACTGCACTGTGTAAGTTTTTGAAAAGCTGTTGTCCAACCTGATAACATTTGAATCACCGAAAGATCATACATACATCTTTCTTAGTGAAAAATTCATATGGTCACGCTGTAAGCCCACTTTAATTTCTGGTATCAGATGATTGCGCAAGAACTTCCTCATTCCCGAGAGGCGGTGTACATTTCAATTATTCGCCAGCCATTAAAAGCATTCGCTATACTTTTAAGCATTTTCTCGCCTGCTTATAAATTGAGAGCACAGATTTCACCTATTGGATGCCACAGCAAAATTCACTGTCGCTTGGCACAAGTACAGTAAAGGTAAACACGCAATATTCAACACAAAGATAGTTGGTTAGGGTTTGAAACCTACCGATAAATCGCGTGATTTAGATTAACGTTTCTTACATGATTACTCAAAGCTTGCCCACAGCAGTTTGTAAAGCTTTTTCTCGCCTGATTATAGACCGAGGAAAAAGATTTCAACTGGTGGTAGTTGCAGCAAAATTCATTGTCGTTTGACAGAAGTACAGGTAAGTACAAACGCAATATTCAAGACATTAGCTAGTAATTATTCTATGTTGATTGCCTAGAACTTGCAAGCAACAGTTTGTTATGTCGCCTATGTCTGAAATTGAGATAATTGCCATTAGTACACCAATCTGGCAATGGCTGGTCAACGGCTAGCTAAGGAAACACAATTTACATTACACAATTATTACACAAGCAGCTGATAAGAACAGAAAGCTAATAAAATAACTGTCGAGTGACCAATTAAGCACAATCCTGACTTTGAAAATGTTGACAGATCAGACGCATGTACCACTGAATAAGGAAGGCCATTCCAGACGGGGATTGTTCTAGGGAAGAACGAATATTTATGCATTTACAGAAGCTAATAGTTTGATGAGGTTTGCAACCAAGAAACACACTGAGCCGGTTATTTAAACGAAGCTCTAACTTAGACCGCGGTTTAAGATTTTGTGGGTCAGTATAAGTAGATAAAAAATTAGAAAATGTTTTTATAGTCTGTGCTATATGGCTTCCGCACATTGTTTACAGTAAATAACGTTTAAATATAATAATATAAGAACACGGTCATATTTCATTACAAGTGTTCATTCATTATAAGAAGTCAACCAACAGGAAATTAAAATGAATAAATGTTTGCTTTTTATGTGATCACAACAGAGCAAATTTGAAGATGGAATTTTGAAGAGAAAGTAGAATATAGTGGCGAAAAATGAGAAAGTCCCAGTTTCTGTCTGCGTCAAGTTAAACTATATCAAATCATGGGTTATGCAAAGTTATTTTGCCATTCCTTCTTTAACAAAAATCTTGTTAAAAAATCATATAAAATGTTATGAATTATTTCTACGGATTAGTAGAAATAAATATGTATTCCATTCCGCTTAACACAACTGCGGCAACATTTGTCTGCATTAGGTCAGAAACCTTAGCAAGGTCTTGTAAATATGTTTTGAAAGACTTTTCGAGGTTTTTTGTCTTGCCTGTTTGTCTAGAAAATGTCATGAGGATTTTCCAAAATAAGACTTGGAAAAGATTCTTCCTGTTTCGAAAGGCTGACCACAACAAGCTAAAAAAAGAAAATTCAGTTAAAGGTTTCGAAATCCTTTAACTAAAACAGGTTCACCGGTTTCGTGGTTCCTATTTATACTTGCAGCTTGTCATGATGATCTGCTTTTAATTTCGAACATTTTCCCATTTAATTTAATTTTGAAGTCCACCTTCAGCCAAGGCATGCGAAGTCATTCTGTTACACTAGAAATCCGACTAGCCAAGTTCTTGATACATCTTTGAAAGAAACCGTTTCAATTTTGATGAAATAATACGAATTGTTAATCAGTTAATCAAAACGATCAATCCCTAAATGGTCCTAAATTTCTGTTTTTAACCGTGATCGAATCATAGGCTATGTTATACGTTATTTTGCCGTTACTGCTCTGAATTCTTCACAACATAGCAATTGCCAATGAAGTTTTCTTTCATTGTTGTTTCACACAAGAAAGAAATATTTTCCCCATATATCATTCATGTTTACATGCAAACCACATGCTTTTGTCTCCAGGCAAAGCTCAAGTCAAGCAATTCGGAATGTCCTACTTGTCTGCGACAGTTTGAATTTTCGTCCATGTATGTTTTAAATCATGCTCTAGTGTCCCAGTCACGCAAAGTTTTAATCAACCAATCAATCAAATGCTATGCATTATCAGTTTTCACTATAATGCACAATACTTTAGCCCAGCAAAACAGCAAAATCTCGGGCAACACTAAATGAAAAACACAGAGTTCAAACATCTGAACGCAGTTTTGATCGAGGACGATCAATTTGCGTGAACAGACTGCCACGACAAAATGCATGAGTTATAGCTGATTTTGATCCCAAAATGAACAGAGTAATATTTGGCTTCTATTTTTTATTTGAATTGTCTTTTCTGTTTTGCAATGTAGCAGTCAAGTACTTGATAAGTTTTTGGAAGGAATACGTTAAATTGAAGATGGAATTAAAAGTAATTACATAATTGCTTTGGTTTTTAATTGCTACGCTTTGCGCTTTGCGCCGCCGACATGTAATTGCTTCGAGCTCTGATTGGTTCATTAGATTCTGTACGACTGCTGTGATTCGTCAGAGTAATTACTTCGGTTTTGGTTTCACCACACTCAATTGAAAACTGCTCTATCTCGCAAGCTCATAACTCTAGAGCGAGCGAGTAAGTCCTTATACTGCAACGTCACGCAATGTCACGCGTTTTCCACATAATAATTCATAAAAAAATTATAAGCGTGACGGTTGTTTGGAAACCGGATCTTAATCAGCATAGATTTTGGCGATTTTATTCCTTCCTTTCTTTATTTTCAGTTTAAAAAGCTACAAAAAGTATGTTTTTTTTTATCAGGTATCCAAACACCTCAAAGTGGCTTAAAAAAAACCTCGGCCGCGCCTGGCTTTTTTCAACCCAAATCTTAGATACCCTAGATGGAACACTCTTCTTCGTGTTTGATATGATAAAGAACATTAAATTATTTGACGTAACGGTCATAATCATATTATTAGTAATTTAGAAATCTCGGGTAATGTATAATTTGGAAAACAAACAAGACGCAGTTTTGATTGAGGCGAGAAGTCCTAGAAATAAATAAGCATGAATTCTGCTAAAACTGCGTGATTTAAGGCCTGTTTACAAGGAGGTGGCGTAACCCTAGTGCCAGGGTGACCCTAGCAGCCGAGACGAAGTTATCCTGTTTTTTTTAACAAGGAAATTTTTCAGGTAGGGACAACTCGCCTACCCCATAGAACTCAAACCTAAACAAAGTTAAAGTTCGATCTTGAATCGAAAAACATTTGTAGACAGACTTTTTTGCGTCCATAAACAAAACAAAAACATCCGTTATCACAGTCTTTGGCGCAAGCATAAAAACAAAACTCTCGCCGACGAAATACCTTGCAATTGAAAAATATTTTTCTGTAGGCGAAATAAACCATATTTAGCTGTGGGCCGGCGATAATGAGATTCGTCGCCTTCTGCTAAGGCTGAAAGAAGCATTCGAAATTGTTTACCTCAGTGTTACGACCCGCCATTGTTGCATGGGCGTTTGTTCTGAAGAGATGCAGAGGTCTGGGAACCAGAAAAAGTTGTCCCGGGTAGGTGAGTTGACCCTATATATATCTGAAGCGTTTATAAGGAAAAAACTTGTCCCTAGGGTAATCCCAGCACGCAGGTAGGGAAACCCTAGCACACAGGTAGCGTAACCCTAGCACACAGGTAGGGTAAGTAACCCTAGCCCACAGGTAGGGTAACCCTAGCACACAGGTAAACCCTAGCACACAAGTAGGTTACCCTAACTGTGTGCTAGGGTTACCCCAGCACACAGGTAGGGTTACCCCAGAACCCAGGTAGGGAAACCCTTGCGCCAGGGTTACCCTAGCGGCCTTGTAAAGACAATGCGTAAAAAAAGAAGAAACGTGAGAGTGAAAGGGTAACCCACTTGCTAGGGTAACGCTAACACTAGCCGGGTATCCTAACTTGTACACACTACACTTTGCATGTGCGGTTTCTGTCTTTCCCATTACTTTCTCATCTGATTGATGAACTTTTCTTTTAAAGGGAATAGTTAAAAAAGTACGACTCGGTCATTTACATTTAATCTTAATTCTGTATTTCAGGAACAGTTGCTACATTTCAGTAGATTCAAAATTATGATCATATTGCACTAATAATGTTTTTTTTTTATTATAACAACGTACTTTAGAAAACTCGGGGAACAGAAAATTTGAGCTAGTTGTTTATAGACATCAAATGGAGTGAGTTTTGATCGAGGGAAACATCAAAATCATTTGCATGACCTTCCATGAAAAACAGTGCGTGAATGTTACCCGATTATGATCACAGACAATGCATGTATTTGACCGCTCTTTTAGATTTTGAACTTCCTTTTCTGTCGAATACGACTTGATAAGTTTTCTAAAGAAATATGTCTATTTTGAAGACTGGAATTAAGAAAAATCTCAATCTATCTGTTTCCGTTTTTACTTACCGTATTTTCTCGATAAAACGCCGGGCCCCGAATAAACGCCGGGTATAATAGAGGAAGTCGTAAGTAAGCCCCTCAAACGTTTATTTGCGGTATAATAAACTTAAGATTTACGGGCAAGGTACACGGCTGCCAAGAAAAACGGATAATAACCCTTTCTTAAAAAATGACGGGGGAGAAAAAACTGCTGATTCAAAGA
This sequence comes from Cladopsammia gracilis, assembly GCA_022457155.1. Taxonomy (NCBI): domain Eukaryota; kingdom Metazoa; phylum Cnidaria; class Anthozoa; order Scleractinia; family Dendrophylliidae; genus Cladopsammia; species Cladopsammia gracilis. The sequence continues at coordinate 1,518,081 of JAJGOT010000089.1, read as the reverse complement.
AACGCCGGGTCCACTAGGCCAAGTTTGAAATAAACGCCGGGGGCGTTTAATTGAGAAAATACGGTAATCAAAATATAGGTTATGATTCACGTCTTTCTTTTACCCTTTTTCATCGAACTAAGTGATTAAATATGAATTTATGAATTCTTCTTTGAACTGCGCATAGAGAGCAAATACGCGCATTATAAAACAGCTAGGTCCTGATTTGTCTGCATTAGGTCTAACAACCTTAGAGAGATTCTTGTTAATATTTTGTAGACATTTTAAACACTCACATACAGTGTGTGTCTAGAGAGTCTTTAATCCAGGACAATACAATGCAATATAGTACAATGTACAATGCAATGCAGTACAATGTAGTGCAGTACATTACAGTACAGTGCAGTACAGCGCATTGCAGTACAATTAGAGTACAGTACAGTAAAGTACAGTACAATACATTATAATATAATACAGCAGGATCGTAGCAAGGGGGCAGGAGGGGGTATATCTGAATCAAAGCCGTTCCAAAGTCGAAATTCCTGGCTGAGCCAGGCAGGAAGAACGGCTGAGCCGTTCCAAATTCAAATAGCCGTTCTTAACTGATTCAGACGCCGAAATTTTCATGTTCTTAATCCAAGGTATTAGGTTCGCTCATGAAAAGTTCGGCGTTTGAACCGGGCCTAACAATCGGTATTCTGTTTGAGCGTCGACAAAAAAAAAATTCATTTCATTTTCATTTCATTTCATTTCTGTCACTGGCCTGCCAGCGCAACGTTAAATGAGATCGATAAAACTTAAAAATGTAACTCAAAAACTTCGTGGGCATTAGGCTGAACCAGTTTAGAACCAATTTGATTGTAACGTCTCAGCGTTCGAACATTGCACACGGATTTCTGACATTTTATATTCAGGGAATTGCAAAATGGCTGAATACCAGCAGGCAATGTACAGTTTGCTTAAATAAATTCTTTATTTTGTATTTTCAACTTTTTTTTTAAATAAAGACAAAAAGTGTTTAGAATTAGAGAGGAAGAGTACGTAAAAGGTTTTCCTAGAGGATTGCACAGAAATTGATGAAAACAAAACTCAGTGAAATTTATATCTGAATACAAACATTCTAAGTGTTAAGAAAAAAAATCACGAAATTCCGATTTAGTGGTATTTTAAAGCTTCGTTTATTGCATATACCAAAAATAACGGTTTGATAATCCCAAAAATAAAGTAGCGTGTGTGGAACATAGTTTACTATTCACTGTTGCCCCGAGGACCGGGGACTTCACTAGCTTCAGAATCGTGCAGTAGTTTTTTTTCCAAGCTCTTGAAAAATAACCGGCCGACTCGCAGGCTACCCGGCGGAAGGCATTCCAAACTGAGAGCGTAAGTCTAGTCTGATAAAAAGTGCTCGTTTTTACTTGTGCTGCAACTTTCCACCCTTTTGACTCAGGATCGAACGCCATTACGACAATTACTTGGGGATAATTTCGAGGGAAATATGAAAAAGGGAATCCATTTTGAGTCGCGATTATTTCAGGGTCAATTTGGAATCTTATTTCGGTGTTGGATATCATTACGGGCTCGGGATCATTTTGGGGGTGTACAGTTTTGACAATCACGTATGTCAGGTATATTTTGTTTGCAGGTTGCTTTATTCATCACGCATGTTGTTTGCACTTTTAATGCAGCTCGGTAGATCAGCATTTTTAAGACATATTTAAGTCATTTTTTTTAACCAATAATACTTTTATTTATGATTTTAATTTCAGTTGTTGACAGTTTACTTGACGAAAAGTACTAGAAACAAGAGGATAGGGTTATGAAAGGTGCTACGCTAGAGACTACGAAAGCAAGCGCTAAGTGCTGCCAAGGAAACGGGAAACAAGAAAAGGGAAGCTCGCGCGTACGTTGATCTAGCCAAGTCGTATAACATGGCTGGAGACTACGAAAAGAGCATAGAAGAAGGAAAACAAGCACTAAGTGTTGCCAAGGAAACAGGAGACAAGAAAAGGGAAGCAGCAGCGTACACTGCCCTAGCCTGGTCGTATTACAAGGCTGGAGACTACAAAAAGAGCATAGAAGAAGGAAAACAATTACTAAGTGTTGCCAAGGAAACAGGAGACAAGGAAAGGGAAGCATCAGCGTACCGTGTTCTAGCCTGTTCGTATTACGAGGCTGGAGACTACAAAAAGAGCATAGAAGAAGGAAAACAAGTACTAAGTGTTGTCAAGGAAATAGGAGACAAGAAATGGGAAGCAGAAGCGTACGATGTTCTAGCCAAGTCGTATTTCAGGGATGGAGACTACAAAAAGAGCATAGAAGAAGGAAAACAAGAACTAAGTGTTGCCAAGGAAACAGGAGACAAGAAAAAGGAAGCAGAAGCGTACGATGTTCTAGCCTGGTCGTATTACATGGCTGGAGACTACGAAAAGAGCATAGAAGAAGGAAAACAAGAACTAAGTGTTGCCAAGGAAACAGGAGACAAGGAAAGGGAAGCAGCAGCGTACAATGTTCTAGCCAAGTCGTATTACAAGGCTGGAGACTACGAAAAGAGCATAGAAGAAGGAAAACAAGAACTAAGTGTTGCCAAGGAAACAGGAGACAAGGAAAGGGAAGCAGCAGCGTACGATGTTCTAGCCTGGTCGTATTACAAGGCTGGAGACTACGAAAAGAGCATAGAAGAAGGAAAACAAGAACTAAGTGTTGCCAAGGAAACAGGAGACAAGGAATGGGAAGCAGCAGCGTACGATGTTCTAGCCTGGTCGTATTACAAGGCTGGAGACTACAAAAAGAGCATAGAAGAAGGAAAACAAGAACTAAGTGTTGCCAAGGAAACAGGAGACAATAAAAGGGAAGCAGAAGCGTACAAAGTTCTAACCTGGTCGTATTTCATGGCTGGAGACTACGAAAAGAGCATAGAAGAAGGAAAACAAACACTAAGTGTTGCCAAGGAAAGAGGAGACAAGGCAAGGGAAGCAAAAGCGTACGATGTTCTAGCCAAGTTGTATTACATGGCTGGAGACTACAAAAAGAGCATAGAAGAAGGAACACAAGCGCTAAGTGGTGCCAAGGAAACAGGAGACAAGGTAAGGGAAGCTGACGCGTACACTGTTCTAGCCAAGTCGTATTACGAGGCTGGAGACTACAAAAAGAGCATAGAAGAAGGCAAACAAGCACTAAGTGTTGCCAAGGAAACAGGAGACAAGGAAAGGGAAGCAGCAGCGTACGATGTTCTAACCAAGTTGTATCAGTTACATGGAGATCACATTCCAGGTAATGAGTATAGCAAGATTTGCAAAAAAGAGCATTAGAAAATCAGTGATCAGATGACATGCGCGAAAAAATGCGCAGTAGCAATGTGCGCGAACGTCCTTAAGGATTAAATGTAGCCGGGCTTCGATTGTATGGATTTTGCTTCTGACAAACTCTTTGAACATAACGATATAGATCACAAGGTAAACTGTTTGGAGCGGTAACGATTTAAAATGAAATGTACCAAATTTGTTATTGGACGGGTAACGGTAACGAGCGCTATTACCAAGGTTGCACTATTTGTTGATTTGTTTCCAGGCGAACAAGCACCATTAATTGCGTCATGTGATCGCTTAGGCCATTCAGGAGAAGAGACTATTTAGCAGCGATTTAAAATTAGAAATTAGTGGATAAGGTAAACCCGGCATAATTAAGTATAAAGCCAGTATGTTAGACTCTTTTTTAATATAGCCTTTTTCATTCTAGCTTTCTATTTAATCTGATATCCATTATACAATATTATCATAATTAATCATATAGGAGCTTATAGGGGCATGCCTTGGGGGATATTATTATAATGTTTATTTGGTTAATATTTGGTTAATATTTCTTTACCGCTTGTCTCCAAGCTTTGCTAAAAACAGCAAATCGTCGATATTCAGACTCGTCAAAAGGTACACTTCATATCCAGATTTTACCGAATTAACATGAATTTCATGTTTTGTCTTATTCAGGCATCAAACGCAATGAGTTTTGTTGAAGGGAAACATCGAAATCATTAGCATGACCTACTACGAAAACTATTGTGTGATAGCCTGTTCCAGGCTCGAGCTCCGAGAAAGTGGGGAACGCGCGAAGTAAAAAAAAGGGGGAAAAAATGAGATATCTCGGAGCCTGGAACAGGCTAATTGCGTGAATGTTACCGACTATGATTGCAGCAGAGCATACGTGTATATTCAGTGATCAGACAAACACGTATTATGTAACTGTTTCACTATACAGAACGACAAGAAATATTATTTTGCTGATTTTGTTTCTAGGCGAACAAGCATCATGCCCATTAATTGCGTCATGTGATCACAAAGGCCAATCAGTAGCAGAAACTATTTAGCGACGATTTATAATTAGAAATTAGTGGAAAAGAGGGCTCTCAGAAGGATTTTCAAAACGCAAAAGCTTTTAAGGCATGCAATGAGCTCCGAACGTGGTCAAATATCAATTTTTATCTCGATAATAGTAATTTATGGTTTCTACTGGTCAGCTAACAAAACCATGCAACAAAGACGTTTGCCGTGCTTCGTAACCATTGCTTTTATGTTGCATGTTAGAACCGACAGCAAAATCTCACGCTAGCTATCAAAAACTATCAAAGTCCAATCAGAGAAATACACAAGCGTAATTTGTTATTACAATGTAGTCATTCTTGTTGTGTATTTTACTGTTACATGTAGCACGTTTTCGCGATGACATACGAGGAAAACTGCTGGCAGAAAGAGGTTCAGAAGAACGGTCAGGTTCAGGAGATTTCAAAGAAATTAAAGAAGAGGAATATGCAGCCCACGCAGGACTTCCAAGTAGCAGTTCAGGTAAAGAGGTCCGAAAATATCCATACATTCAATCTCGATTATATTACAGATTTATTGACTGCCGCAAATAGCTTTTTCGATTGATGAAAGCAGTTTGAAGAAAAATAATGATACCGTAAATTGTACAAAACAGACCCCGGGCTCACCGAAAATTGACGCCAAAGCATTTTAACGGTGATAGCCAAATCATCGACGTTATTGATTAGCCTAAAAGCGATGTTTAATGGTTTGACTTATCTAACATAGTAAGCTTTTGTCATTTATATTTGTCTGATATCATGTTGTTAAAAATGTGTTTGTTGTCCATCGTAGTGTGCATGATGGGTGAACGCTTGTTCGCCGGTTTGTTTCACGATGGAGTCACTTTGAGATTTTCTTCGCGACGTTTCGACTGCTATAACTACTAGTCTTCATCAGGCGATGAGGTCGATTGGTTACGTGTCGTTTATGTAGTACGTTGGTTTGTCTGTATGACCGAGCCAAACACCTCTTCAAAATATAAGACCATCGATAATCAGTCAGTTCTTGTTTCTAACGGATATCCTTCCTTGTTTGCGTAAAAGATCCCAAAGACAAAAAGACCAACAGTCAAGGAAGAACCCACGCAGGATTTTAAATCTACTATACCGCCGTCATTTAATCCTATAAACGGGCGTATAACAAGGCGTACGCACTGTTTTCAATTCTGACACAACGCTTAGGTCACACTTGGCCGCGACCTAAAGACGTCCTTGACTCTAATAAACAAGATGGTGTTGTTTATAAGATTCCTTGCGAATACCGCAAAGTAAATATCGGGGAAACAGGGTCGAAACGGGAGATCGATGCATGAAAGGATAAAAAAAACACGATAGAGATATACGGCTTGCTCGTACTCAAACCTTCGCGGTTTCGGAACACGATAACAAGACCGGGAACCCGTAGGGTCAAAGAGGCCATCCACATAAAACTTCATCCTAAGAACATCAACAGAGATAGTGGAATAGAAATTCCTGAAACATTGATGCCTACAATCAAGAAGCACAACAGCCGATCGATAACAAATCGGACCTGTGAAGGAACAACATCCATTAGGAATAATAATGACGATCGGAATGCACTTATTGCAATAAACCAACGTACTACATAAGCGACACGTAACCAATCGACCTCATCGCCCGATGAAGACTAGCAGTTATAGCAGTCGAAACGTCGCTATCAACATTTCAAAGTGACTCCATCGTGAGACAAACGAACAAGCGTTCACCTATTATCTGATATCGTCTCCAAACTAAAAACAGCAAATCGTCGATATTCAGACTCTTCAAAAGGCACACTTCATATCCAAATTTTACCAATTTAACCTGATGAATTTCAAGTCTTGTCTTGTCTTTTTTTTTTTGCGAAATGCGCAAAATAGAAATACTTGAATTACATACCCCACCTGAGTGGAGTAGCGTAAAGTTATCACGTTTTGGCTGTGGTTCAAATGTTAGTTAAAACAATACCCGTGAATAATGAGGACGCTCACTTGTAAACACGGAATCCGCGGGAAAAATGGTACATTGGAGGCCCTATTTTATTGCCTTACATGTTTTCAATGTCCTTAAAACTTGCAGGCCATATAAATTGATGACTAATCTCGAGATTGTCAAATTTAAAAAAATATATATCAAGCGGTTTCCAAGTATCATCACATTTGTAGGCGTACACCAAATTTCATACAAAAATGGCAACAAGATAATCTGAACGCACACCAATCAAATCTTTTTTTTCTTGTAATCGGCCAAAGCAATCCGTTCATAGTTTCGCACACGATCTGAGACGGAATCAAACTATTATGAGATGAAATTGCATTCCCAAAGCGCATCGTTTTCTTTAGATACAAGAGGCTCCTAGCAGCCTTTACTCATGCGCATGCTCATGCGTAAGTTAGTTTTATCATATATTTTAAACATGATAAGAAGATGTCCGACATGGCGAAGAGTACTCCTTTCATTCAGTCATCGTTCCTGCAAACCATGTTGTTTACTATTGATTCAGTTTTGGAAATGTACCACAACGAAGGGAATGATTCTTCTAAGTCTTATATAAACCAAGTAGGAGACGCTGTCGTGACACTTGAGTAACGCTCTTTTACCGGAAGTGAGAGTAACCGGAAGTCACTAAACAGGAACTGTAGTGGCAAAGCTATGAACCGGAAGTGTACAATTTAAAATATGCGTACATAAATTTGCATGCAAAATCGTGACACAAGAAATAACAAGAGGCTCCAAGCAGCCTTTACTCATGCGCATGCGTAAGAAAATTTTATGATATATTTTAAACATGATAAGAAGATGTCCGACCTGGAGATAAGTTACTCCTTTCATTCAGTCATCGTTCCTGCAAACCACGTTGTTTACTATTGAATGTTTTGGAAATGAAGGCTGTATCACAATGAAGCCAGTGATTCTTCTAAGTCTTATATACAGCTGTTTGATTAAACGTTGTCATTGATCGGTCTCATCCCTACGCGACCAGACCGAAAAGGATTATGGGGAGAAATCAATTCACATTCAATAACTGCACATTATCAAAATACGGAACGTCCTTATCGAAGCGACTCTGGTTGTCTTTGCGTAACACGCGAAGACAAACATGAGTTTTGTTCTCCGTTGTAAACGCGATATAGAATAATTAATCATGCATTTTAATTCACCCATACTCCCTTTCGGTCTGGTCGCGTAGGGGTAAGACCGATCAGTGACAACGTTTAATCAAACAGCTGTATACCAAACGTGAACATAGTAATGTATGTAGGGTTGTAGGAGATGCTGTCGTGACACGTAAGTAACGCTCTTTTACCGTAAGTACAGTAGCCGGAAGTCACTAAACAGGAAGTGTAAATGGCGAAGACATGAACCGGAAGTGCACAACTTAAAATATGCGTGCATAAATTTGCATGCAAAATCGTGACACAAAAAATAAAAATAATAATAATAATAAAAACAAGAGGCTACTATTGTAGCCTACACTCATGCGCTTGCGTAAGAAAGTTTTACGGTTTATTTTAAACGGGTCACGCACCCCTCCCCCGTCAACGAATTTTGCATGACACACATTGCACCATCACACAAGACATGTTGATTGAAGCTACCAATTTTTCTGTACTCGCTTTGAATATTTAATTTGTTGATTCCTGATCAAACCCACACTAGTCTTAAGGCCGGCACACACTAGGGGACATGTTGCGGGGACATGAAGCGGGGACATGTTGCAGCGGCAGTTTTCCTCGTGTGACATCCCTGTTTTTGCGAAAAAGTTCTGTTGCGGGGACACAATTTTGTCCCCGCAACATGTTGCACGAAATTTAGCTGGTTTGAATTCGTGCGTCATGAAGCGGGGACAAAATGACCCCCATTTCGATGTCGCATCGTGTGCACTGCTCTTGCAAACTGTCCCCGCTACAAAATAGGTGTAGTATCCATCGTTTTCGGTCAACATAATTACACATTTCTTCATCTAGTAATATCATTGACAGTAGTAGAAGCTCCTTTTTCCTAACCATAGAGTCCGCCATCTTTCCTTGCTCGTATACTAGTTCCCAGGCCCTTAGTGATTTCTGTGATTTTTATACCTCAATCCGCTTTGTGTGCACCAGTTTTCGTACTGTCCCTGCAACATGCGCCAGTATGCTGTGCACACGAAGGGGCTTGTCCCCGCAACATGTCCCCTAGTGTGTGCCGGCCTTAATACTTCCTAAACCGTGAATTATTTCTATTTCATTGGGATATTCCAGAAAGAACAAGTTTAATCGCAATTTGCCTTTACACGGGAAAAAGGACAACGAATTCTCTCAGTTGAACGTTTTATTCAAATATCTATTAGTTTAGTCTCAAGAGCAAAATGCGTTAAATTATCGCATCGAGGAAGCCGTGTCATCAACGCAAGCAAATGTTAGCACATGTCGAAGAACAAACAGTCCATGAAATGTTTCTTACAAAGTAAATGGACATTCAAAAATGTTATTTTCTTTACCGTAGTTTTCCAGGAATGCTTGAAAATTCTTAGTAAAGTCTGCCGCTTCGCGCTTCGAGATGTCCCGCTTTGTGATAAATCACAGGAAGATTCCATCGCTTTCAGCTCTCTAATTGCCACTTCAGAGGCATACAAATCGTCTTAAGGCCTATTTACACGCTGCGATTTGTCGGGCCGATTTGCCGACGGCCACGACAAATCGTGCGCGCACTTTTTGTACAGTGCAAGCATTGTACATGAACTTTTTTTATTTCAAAACTTTTCTTCTAAGAACTTCTTGAAAAACAAATGATATCCAATAGGTTATTTAGGTTGTTGTTAGTTTAAATACTGCACATATAATTTGTTTTGCGTGATTTCTTGTCCAGATTGCGTTTTCGTTCTTAAAATCGGGCCCGACACGCGAAAATCTGTGAAGCGATCACAGATTTTTTCCGAATCGGCCGACATGTCGGACTGAAGTCGAGCGCCATCGGGTCGCCATTTACACGCGCCGATTTGCTTCACGATTTCTCGGGGCCGACAAATCGGCACGACAAATCGCAGCGTGTAAATAGGCCTTTAAGGACTTTTTCTTTCCATTTCGATGTCTTAAAAGGCGTGTTTATATTTTGGTAATGGAAAATGAACGTCTGAAAAATTGAAGTGTAGAGTACAGAAGGACAAATATTTGTTTGAAATCTGAGTCTTCTCTGAGTGACAAACCGGTTCTCTCTAGTCCCCACTAAAATCCAGACATGTGCTTAGTAGACGGATTCTGATTGGTTTAACCGTTCCTGAAGCCTTTTATAACAATAGGGGCAAAAATAACTTTCTAGGGGAGGCAGGGGCGAATTCGCGTACACTAAAATATGCGTGCATAAATTTGCATGCAAAATCGTGACACAAAAAATACGAAGAAAAACGGAGGGCGAATTTTAACTCTTGCGCTGTGCGCATGAGTAATAAAAATAATAACAAGAAAAACGGAGCCGAAACCTTACCTCATGCCGCTTCGCGCATGAGTAATAATAATAAAAATAATAATAATAACAAGAAAAACGGAGCCGAAACCTTACCTCATGACGCTACGCGCATGAGTAATAAGTGTTAAACAATAAAAATGCAGACAATGAACAGACTTGCACAATTATTTATTTTATGAAATGGTAAAAAGGGAAACTTGGTTTTGGTTTGGAAAGTTATATATTGAAATAGTAAGTAATAATATTAAAGGGATAAAATATCGTATGTTCATGGGATAAAAGTCATTCGAAGGTTTACTCGTTATTTTCATTTATCTATGTTTCACTGAGCAACAGCTCGCTGGTAAAAATATCTATGATATTAAAGTATTTACATGCCCTGATTGATCTATTGGCCTTATGCTCCGATAGGTATCAACCTTAGATAATGAAATAAAACTCAGGTCAAGTTCTTCTAAGCGCTCTTCCTGGAAATAGCATTTTTAGTTAGAGTAACTTATCCTTATTTTATTGTCTTGTTTTTCAGTAAAACTGTATCGATTTAAGTGACTTATTTCGGATTTAACGTTAGAGCTGTTTAATTATTTATGAATTCTGCTCACACTTCACACAAAGGCGCAAGTCCTAGTGTCAATTCATAAAATGCTCTGTTTGCTAATTGAAACACGTTCCAACTCGTGAACATGTGGTAACTTTAATGATATGGAAAAGGGTTGGACTAAGTTAGAGAAGGTTGGGCTAAATCTAGCCTATCACAAACCATGAAGAAGGTTAACACCTTGTAATTTTTATGAATTACTATAATCTATAATCTTTATTTTTACTCATGTTTCACTTACAAATGTAAAATTTTAAACGGTAAAAACGTTGTCTGTAATTTTTATATTGTTCAGGTTGTTTTATTTTGATGGGATACTTCGGCGATAGTCGTGAAATTTAGACACGAAAATGATTTTGACAATGTAACCTTCCTCGAGCAGATTTATGGTAATCATTCTAAAATGAAGGCGTATCTCTGCGTAGAACCCATTGCGCAACCATTACGTTAGCGTAAATTTGAGACACCTGTCACTCAATCACGGTTACACCGTTGACATTTCATGACAGGTACCCATCGCTATAAAATGACTTGGACAACTTCGAATTAGGAGAGATTGCTGTAAAACTCTTGAAGAGAGTACTGCAGAGAATATTGTGAAGTAGCTGAACTGTAAAGAACAGTAGAAGACTAATCAAGAGTAAAATCCAGAGCCAACAACTGAAGACTGTTTAATTGAGTCCAAAACCAGTGAATGTAGAATAAGTTGCTAGTCCCCGACAAAGCTTATTTAACAAAGTGGTGGTCGAACCGGGACGCTCCGCGGTTTTCCTCTCGCTGCCCAAACTGATTGATGCCTGGTCTTAGTGGCTGTGGACGTGGCAGTTTCTTCTACAGGGTGGTGGCAGAATACCCGACTGGTACCCACAGCTCTCTTCGCCGATCCAACAGCGAAACGTTGGTGGAACCTCCCTACGATTTGTTGTGCTAAATTTATGCAGTTTGAGTCCTACGAAGAACGACTACCTCCAGAAAGATGCCGACACTGGAACGATATTAACAACCAAGCAAACACAGAACAACCAAATAAGCAAATAAAAACGAACATTGCCGGGGCGTTGTCCTCGGACGAAGAACAAACGCTTGTGCGTTGAAGCTGTGACGGGTCGATAGTGCGTCGAAGAATTCTAATAGGACCAGTGAACTGAGAAGAGGCAGACGCGTACTTGAAGACCAACGAAGCCCAAACAAGAGGACAAACAAGAAAAAGACACAAGCATACGGATATTAGGAGGCGAACATTATGACCGCTATTGTCACAGTTTAAGGAGTATTAGAATCAGTACTAATTTTATTTCTCATAATTATTTAATTTTACTTATCCTAAATAATGCATCAGCCAAGAGCGATAGGTATTGTCTCAGTGCATGCATAAACCTGTTCCTTCTAGGCAAATTGTCACTCGATCTTAAAACCGTAAAGCACAAACTTTAGGTACACAGACTCACACTGATATTTGTACATGCCCCGCACACCGCAAAACTACAGACATGAACGAAGAACAAAAGAAAGAAATTGAGAAAATGTTCCACGATTTGTGTTCATCTCTAAGACAAGATCTCGCCAAGGAGTCACACACACAGAGAACGCAATTAGAGTTAATTCAGACTCGCCTTGATAAAAAATCAAGTTCCATCGGATTACAACCAGATGCGTTTGACGGCAATCCTACCGTAGACGCCTTAACTTGGCTCGATTCCTTTTTACGAATCGCTAACATCAATAACTGGTCAGTTGAAAATCAACTCAATGCTTTACCGCTGTATCTATCAGGCGTGGCTCATGCATGGTTCCTTTCTTTATCTGAAGAGATGAAGTCAGATTTAGGTCAGCTTTAGGCCGCATTTCAAAAGCGTTTTGCTTCGGGACCACAAGATTGGATTCTTAGCCAACAATTAAGCACTCGTAAGCAGGCGAAAGGTGAACGCCTTGATGATTACATAACAGATATTATACGCCTATGCAAGCGCCTAAAGTTGTCAGACGCAGATTCGACGCGCTATTTTATTCAAGGCCTCCAGCCTAATATACAAAGCTATGTCATCTTAACCCGACCTAAAAGTTTTCAAGAAGCGGAATCTTCAGCTCGCATGAAGGAATTAGTAGACAGTAATCAAAGCGTGTCAGAGACTCAGACAGTACTAACGCAAATGGAGACAATGTTTAAGAAATTAATGACACAGCCAGTGTCAGGACATTCACAAACTATTGCTGCCGTTTCCGCAGAGTCTGTCCCATCACAATTGGACAGGCGTTTTGATGAACTATCTAGGCAGATTAAACAACTGCACGAACAAACTCAACAGCATACAGTTTCTGCCGCAGGCGTAGCTGCTTACGACCAGTCTCAAAGTGTTCCATTGCATTTTTCTCAAGCGCGCAATTGGCAGGGATCACCAAATCGTCAAATTGACCAGTTACAGAGGCAGGTAACTCGCCTAGAAAACGAATTACGGCGCTATCAAAATCCACGTCGCCCTGATTTTCATTCTTACGGACGCAATTTTCGTACGGTAGAAGGAGATCCCATTTGCTCTTTTTGCCAACGCGTAGGGCACATATGGCGTACATGTCACCAGCGCAGAAAGGATTCGCGACTACAAGTTAGTGTTCCTAATAGGCCACAGTTTTCAGGGCAATCTAACCTTAGGCAGCCTAACTCACATTTAAACGAATAAGGGCTCTTGCCGGAAGCCCTACCCCCCGTGCAAGAGCCAATCATAGATCACGCCCCATTTGTACATATAATGCTGATGTAACTATTTCGAATTTTAGTAATTTAACCAATAACTCTTATTGCGGAGCCACTGGTTCACAACTGTCTATTTCGGATGAAGTAGTTAACCGGGGAACTGCTAGTCCACTAAGTTGTAGTCGGCCTGATCCCAGCACGGCTCCAAATTTAACTCGCACATATTTTCCTATGGGTAACACATTGGCCAATTTACCTTTACCTCGAGATTCCGCGGCTGAAAATGAAGATGATGTTATTATAGAAGGTATTGAAGACGAAACTAATGACGTTTTCATTGAAAATATTGAAAATATCCACTTGAGCACAAATTACAATGAACACATTAAAGAAGTTCAAACTGAATATGATACAGAGAACAGTACCCAAATTGAAGCTACATGCGAAGATACAGAGCGCAGTAATGAAAATATTTACGCTACAGAGGATGTCCAATTGCGCAACAATTTTATCGAAAATGAAAATGAAGTTATGAATAATGAAATTGAGAACCAAAACAATGGCTTGCGAAATGAACTTGCTGCGACAAATACTAATGAAATTACCGAGAATTATTATGAGGAAATCGAAATCGCAGAGGATTATAGAAACGATACAAATATTAAAAGTTATAAAGATTTCGAGGATACAAGAGACATACCAAACTCTTTAAATTCGCAGTTCATAACCATTGAAGAGAATACGGCCGTTTTTCAAGCGGACAATCAAATTCAGAATAAACATAGAATACAAGAATCAAATATAGATTTTATAAGTGGACTAAGTAATGACACGAATACATTAAATGAAATTTTCGCAAGTAGTTTCAATCCTCCGAATGAAAGCGCGCCATCAAACTTTTCTAATGAACCAATCCGCGACAAGAACATTGAAGATACACTTGTATCATATGCAACCAATGATAAACGAAACCTATTTAACTCTCCTTTACCAACATACGACGAGGCAATGCTATTACCAACATTAGATGAATATTTGAAGAGCCATACACTTCTTTACCACATTGAGAGCGGTCAATTCATGTCTTTTCCCAAACATCGTTATTTGCCGGTGACTAACTCGGTCAATACACATGCCATTTATTGTTCTGAAATTGTGCAAATTGCACCTGCAATATTTACTACTATTAATAGCATTGAAGATGACAATTTTGACGAAACTCCAACCATTTTTGATGAACCAATTGTAAATGTCAGGAATATTACATTAGAGCCCGTCTATTCACAGACTATTATGCTAGTTTTAAGTGACCCTTACCAATCTTCTGCTACGCAAAAACAAGATTTTACCAGCCGCTCGCTCGACCAATTAAAACCGCGACGCCGCCAACGTTGCTTTCAATTAAATTGCAACGCAAGTGACACACAAGTGTTTTGTACCAACACCAAAATCTACACATTTCTTGAGCTTATACTGTTATCATTTTATTGCCTTCATTTAGTTCTTTTGCCTTTCGATAATGAGTTTAGTGCGATAAACCATCTAAAAGCAATTTTTATTTTAAAGTTTATGTTCCAACGAGTTCTAAGTGAACCGGATACATTTCAGAAATTTCCAATCCATGCAAATCGTACTCGTGACCAATTTCCAGTGGAAAACGTTATAAATAGTACACAGAAATACCACAGAAAAATTGCAGTTCACGAATCTCCGCACACAAACCATAGTCACTTACCAACATACTACAAATCTATTACATCCGGATACTCAACGACTAGAAAAAGTTCGGACACGCTCTACTTATCAGTTCCGCATGCCGTTTCCAATATTGGTAATTTTGGTTCACACATACGTTTGTTTTCTCACCCATGGTACCAAACGTTTGGGAAATTCTTTCCCCCTCCCGACATTGCGACTGCCGCCAACCGATTGTTACTCACGGTATTATTTGGCCTTATTAAGGGTGCTTCTCAAAGTACATTTTCACCAACACTGTTCCTAACGCTCACCCGCTTATGCAATTTTCCTTTGATAAAGCGTCACGTTATTTTAATGTTATACACTGTGGTATTATGCCATGCAAAGACTGTATATTTTTATCTGTATTAATGGTAAATTTAGTCCTGCTCATGAAACGGGAACACACGGTACATACCTTAAGGCCGTAGCATCCAGGCTTAATCAAAGGTAACATTACTTTTCTCCTCGTATATTTTTCTTTCACCATCAGTCATGGCAGCGCGTTCTTTCTTCTCATTACAAAAACACACACACAAACAAAACAAAACAAAAAAAAACAAAAAAAAAAAAAAAATCAAAACAAAACAAAGATCCTCGGAATATCGGTGTTTGTTTGAGATCCACGGTATATTGGTTTTACGATTTTATCACTTTGTTTTGCCACCAGCATGTGCGTCTTTCATTGCTGCATTAATTTTATTTCCGGAGTGAGCTAGGGACTAGCTCAGACTGAGTAGGGAGAATATGTTAAACAATAAAAATGCAGACAATGAACAGACTTGCACAATTATTTATTTTATGAAATGGTAAAAAGGGAAACTTGGTTTTGGTTTGGAAAGTTATATATTGAAATAGTAAGTAATAATATTAAAGGGATAAAATATCGTATGTTCATGGGATAAAAGTCATTCGAAGGTTTACTCGTTATTTTCATTTATCTATGTTTCACTGAGCAACAGCTCGCTGGTAAAAATATCTATGATATTAAAGTATTTACATGCCCTGATTGATCTATTGGCCTTATGCTCCGATAGGTATCAACCTTAGATAATGAAATAAAACTCAGGTCAAGTTCTTCTAAGCGCTCTTCCTGGAAATAGCATTTTTAGTTAGAGTAACTTATCCTTATTTTATTGTCTTGTTTTTCAGTAAAACTGTATCGATTTAAGTGACTTATTTCGGATTTAACGTTAGAGCTGTTTAATTATTTATGAATTCTGCTCACACTTCACACAAAGGCGCAAGTCCTAGTGTCAATTCATAAAATCCTCTGTTTGCTAATTGAAACACGTTCCAACTCGTGAACATGTGGTAACTTTAATGATATGGAAAAGGGTTGGACTAAGTTAGAGAAGGTTGGGCTAAATCTAGCCTATCACAAACCATGAAGAAGGTTAACACCTTGTAATTTTTATGAATTACTATAATCTATAATCTTTATTTTTACTCATGTTTCACTTACAAATGTAAAATTTTAAACGGTAAAAACGTTGTCTGTAATTTTTATATTGTTCAGGTTGTTTTATTTTGATGGGATACTTCGGCGATAGTCGTGAAATTTAGACACGAAAATGATTTTGACAATGTAACCTTCCTCGAGCAGATTTATGGTAATCATTCTAAAATGAAGGCGTATCTCTGCGTAGAACCCATTGCGCAACCATTACGTTAGCGTAAATTTGAGACACCTGTCACTCAATCACGGTTACACCGTTGACATTTCATGACAGGTACCCATCGCTATAAAATGACTTGGACAACTTCGAATTAGGAGAGATTGCTGTAAAACTCTTGAAGAGAGTACTGCAGAGAATATTGTGAAGTAGCTGAACTGTAAAGAACAGTAGAAGACTAATCAAGAGTAAAATCCAGAGCCAACAACTGAAGACTGTTTTATTGAGTCCAAAACCAGTGAATGTAGAATAAGTTGCTAGTCCCCGACAAAGCTTATTTTACATAAGCCAATTATGTCGATAGCATGTTTTTCACTGTATTTACAACCCTAAAACTTCATCCACAAAAATTTCTAAAACGCTCTTATAGAATTTGTTCAATCTTTGCCATAATCGAGGCGGCTATGGGAGGTACAAGCTCCCTTAAGCGATTACTCGAGCCAAATATTTTCCCGTCCGGCCCTCCCACTCAGTCAATAAGTGTATAGCAATTCTCAAGCCAATTATTAGCATGTTTTCGGAATATTCTTCGGAATTAAATCGAGCGTTCTGTTCGATGCAAATGCGTTTTTTTGCTAAAGTTGTGCACGTGCATATGAAACTTGAAAACAATACCCTTGAATAATGAAGACACTCACTTGTAAACACAAAATCTGCGGGAAAAATTGTTACATTGGAGGCCCTATTTTGTTACCTTACATAATTTCAATGTCCTTGAAACTAGCAAGCCATATAAATTGATGACTAATCTCGAGATTATCAAAGTTTAAAAAAAAATTATCAAGCGGTTTCCAAATTATCATCACATTTGTAGGCGTAGACAAAATAACATAAAAAATGGCAACAAGAGCAGCTGAACGCACACCAGTCAAATCCTTCTTTCTCGCAATCGGCCAAAAGCAATCCCCATTCTTTTCTACACACGATTTGAAAAGGAAACAAACTACTGTGAGATGAAACTACATCCCCAAAGCGCATTGTTTTCTTTAGATATTAGCCAATTATGTCGATAGCATAGGCGTACGGGTCGGGGGGGGGGGGGGGGGAGCAATTTTGGGCAACTCCGATTTTTTGGGCAGCATGCAGGAGAAATTTGAGCAAAGCCAGTTTTTAAAGTAGTTTCCATGTTTTTTTTCGAAGAGATAGCTATTTTCTATTTTAACCTGAAGTCAGCGTGGTAAAGCCAGTTAAATTCATACGAGACAGTGGTTGCCTAGCACGTGATTAGTTTCTGGTTATTAGTGAAGGGGATCATATTTGTAATTTTTTGGTTGTTGGGCACTGTCTGCACTGTACTAGCTGGTGGGAGGTATTTCCAGTCGTGAATTAAGCCCTAGTAGGTGAACATGCGCAAAGACAAACGCAGATGACACCGGAATCGCACCACCGTATTAACACTAACTATACATCCATCGACAAGGTGCTGTCCGAGCTTGAGCTCAGGTTTAGCGGAAATGACCAGGAAATACTCTGTGTTTTAGGAAATATCTGTCACAGTGAAACTGACCTTATAAAGAAAGCTTCTCCCGCGTTGCTGATTTCCGATGGCGACCCGACCAAATCCGAAGACAACCCGATTTATACCGAATATGTCCGAAGATGTTCCGAAGAATTCGGAAGTTTCCATGGACCTCAGACCTCCGTTTAATAACATCCATTTGTAATCGTAATGTTCAGAACGATAAAAGCCTACAAAAAAGTGTCAAATTTTCATAAACGTAACTATACTGTGAATTGGATCATGCGATCAGTTTAGGCTGATAGCTCAAATCTGTAAGTTAGGCTTCAGAAATTGCTCAAAAGGCGTGAGTTGGCGTGAGATCGGAGTTTTGTGCTCGCAGGCGTGGGACTCACGTCTAAGGCGTGAGACTTGGCAGGTATACTCTGGAATAAGACTCTAGAAGCCGAGCAGAAAATGTACACAGGTTTTTGTCGTGTGCACGGATTAGGCTACATGACTGTTTCAGAAATGCTGAGACGATGCACGAGAATGATCTATTTGATACGTTTACAGAGTTTTCTAATGTGGTACATATCCTTGCAGTGACACCTGCTACATCGTGTTTTGCAGAACGATCATACAGTGCGTTGCGCAGATTGAAAACTTATGTCAGTAACATTACACTTATTAACATTGAAAGGGCATATGCCAACTCTGTAGTCAACAATGACATGAATCGTATCATTGATATTTTCGGCCGTCTAAATGGCAGAGACAGCTATTTCTTTCAACGTGTTTTATGAGCTCATATGATAAATTCATATGTAAGAATATTTTTACTTCGTATGTAGGCCTATGTTAGTGCATCGTACGACCCTTGTTTCTTTGCGACTGTACATGTTTCATAAAAATTTGGGCAACTTGCGAGAATTTTTTGGGCAAATTTTTCACCGCCCTCCCTGGCAAAACATTGCCCGTACGCCTATGTTATGTTTTTCGCTGTGTCTTTTTACTTTATAATCCCGAAAACTTCATCCCCAAACATTTCTAAAATGCTCTTATAGAGTTTGTTCAATCTTTGCCATATTTGAGGCTGCTATGGGAGGTACAAGCTCCCTTAAGAGATTGCCGAAAAAAACCTCTTGGTGCCGAGAAATACGACGGAAAAAGAAAATGTCATGGCGTCATGACGTTGCTATGGCAACTCCGATGTTAATTTCACACTGGTCTTAACAAATTTTTATTTTTATCTATTACAGCTCTGGTGACCATTTGTCCATAGCAGTTAATGGCGTCGTAGTTAATGCTCAAACTTAGGGGATGTCGCCCCCCAAAAATCCAGTCGAGCCACCTTAAGTGGCTGCACAAACTTCTTCTATCAGGGATTTTGTTCACGAATACGCTGATACGAGAAAGTTTAATATCGCAGCGAAATGAAAATAACAACAAAAAATATCTGAAAACACTGTGAAAAGGCAGGTTTCCAGTCATCCTCCAAGAATTAGGTATTTTATTTTTATATATTTCTTAAACCTTTTATATTTCTTTTTCAGGTGAAAAAATATATTTTTATAACAGCCAAAAAAAAAACAGAAACAATAAAAAGCCCTCTAGATATTTAAAACTGTTTTCATGTTTTCACTAGTTCCAAGTGAGATTGAAGCACGAGGACCAAGAGCAAAGCTTGCCTATGAGAATGCTTTGAAGACTGGAAAAGTGAAGGTGTACCGTGCTCGAATCATGCTAATAGGTCAAGATCGAGCGGGCAAGACAAGTTTGAAGAAGTCTTTGATAGGTCTGCCATTTGACCCTAAAGAGCAGAGCACTGACGGAATTGAAGTTGACCCATCAAAATTTGACGTTGACGTTGATCAGGTCAACAATTGGCAACGCGCTGATGAACAGTTAGATGTATCCTACTTTGTGAACGACCTTGCAAGGATGGTGGCTGGAGAACTTCAAGAAATAAAAGAAACACATATGGATTCAAAACTTCAAAATAAATCAAAGGAGATACGTTCTAAGAAAAGTCAGGTTGGTAGCCATTTCGATACCAAGCTTATACATTTATATAAAAAATGACAGATTGTTACAAAACGTTTAACGTTAACGGATTCAGGAATGGGTATTTTAAAAACCCCTGAGAGTGAAGTCTTAATATCTTAGCCGATGTCCAATTACTGTTTGCTACACATTTGAACAAAGAATGAACATGTCACAATCGACCCTTTTTTCTGCACTGACAGTTTTCGTGGCTGGGGAGAATCAGGATGAAGGTAAAGAGATTGAAAAACAGAGACAGACAGATGGATACCAAAAGTCAGGATGAGCCCAAAAATATTGAATCGCCAACCAAGCAGGTTAGTATCCTGTAAGAACAAAGAAAAAGCATTCACAAAGAGCGGTTTTCTCTCGAGTGTCGTAAAACCAAAACCAAAGTAATCATGCTAAGGCTAATCACAACAGATACAGACAAGCCAATGAACCAATCAGATCTCAAGCCTAATACATGTAACCGGCGCCATTAGCGCTGGAAAACGTGTGCAAGCTATTGTAGCAATTACAATTGCTTTTGGCTTTGCTTCTGAGTGGTTGAGAAAGTGGCGCAAGATTTTTTTAACCAATCACAAAGCATACCGTTTATACGAGGAAATTTTTGCGGGAGGAAAATTTTGCGGATTGCCGACTGAATTTGTTTTGCGGGAGGAAATTTTTGCGGATCGAGACAGCTAAAACTTCTGCTGGGAGAAAATGTTTGCCGATTTCTGGTCAGGTATCAATAAAATTCAAGGCAGTATCGGCATTGAATTGTAATTTTACTTCCTGACCGGAGGTTTCTATAGTTCCCATGGTTGTGGTTGCTGTTCTAGCGCCAACATAAACATAAACAACGAGAAAACCGAAGTGAATTATTGTACGTTCTTGTAAAAACGTATTAGTCGATTATACTAACCGTCTCTGGTTCTTTTGAGGACGTGTCTAGAGTTGAATCGGGAATACAGATGACTGTTGCGCCGGTCGCCTCGGAGTTATGAGAGCACTATGTTCACTGTTAAAACAAGATTTGCTAATTTTTCTGCGGGAGTATATTTCTTCGGAGGAAAATTTTGCGGGAGGTTTTTTCTGCGGGAGTTTTTTTTTTTTTTTGGCGGATCGAAAAAAAAAAGGAAATCCGCAAAATCCGCAAAAATTAACTCCCGAAAAATTAAACTCCTACACGGTAGCAATGCAAAAACAAAGCAATAGTCAGGGAGCATAAGTCGCGATTTAAAGTCCCATGGGATTTTCTTGAAGATAACAAGCCACCTATCTAGACGTGTCAAGGGGACCCTTAGGAACACAGAAAATGTTGTCGGCAATTTTGCGACTTGCACCGGCAGCTGCTACGGTGGTTTTAAAATAGGCCCCGTACGGCTCAGCATGGAAACGAGGCTGAAACTTAAATTGCTCATAACTATCGATAATTGCAACCAAATGTCACCAAAATTGCTCAGATTTATTATGGGATGATATCTAACATGACAATACTCATAATGATAGTTAACAAGGTCACGTGACCATGTTGACAGGGAAGCGAGGCTCTAACATTAGATGGGCTATAATTATCGCTTATTTGAACCAATTGTCACCACACTTGCTCAGATTAGTTATGAGATGGTATCTGACATGTTAATAAACATTAAAGTAATGAATATCGTCACGTGACCTTTTTGACATGGAAGCGAGGCTCGAACAGAAAAATGTTTATATCCGGCATAATATGTACATTCTTTCAAACATTGCTATCACTTGTTCCCCAACGGCACCTGCTTTGAATGTTGACATGGCCATTTATATCATCATTTATGGCATGGAAACAAAGCTGTTAAATAAATACCTAAGGCTTTCTGCAAATACTCATTTCAGAAATTTCTATATTTGTCCTTTTTAACTTAAACGGTATAAAAAGATGACCGAAGCTTTGATTTTTACGAGTCATCTTCATCGTCATCATCAACATCCACTTCCTCCTCGTTGTCACTGGACTCGCTGCCCATCTCCTCTTCCTCCTCAATGGCATTATTGCAGGACTCGTCTTCTTCAATGTCCATACAACTGCAGAGATCAGTGCATGGGAGTCCGGCCTTGCGACATTGGCATCGGTTCGTTGAGCAGCTCTCCTTTGAACAACCACACTTGACTAGATGGAGCACGGCATCTGGCGCTGGCTGTAATGGTGTCATTATTGGAAACCATTCATCTGTGAATGAAAGCAGATACATGCCGTATACATTAAGTTTTTGCGAATTATTCTTGGCCATGGGGGTGGATAATTTCAGATAAACATGTATTACATTGATATGTTGCTTTTTCCAATTTCCATCCGTAATTCGATGGCGATGGCAGTTCTGGATTTGGCACGATGTCGTTGTTCCATACCATACACTGGTGATGTGCTCTCTTGATAGCTTCCTTCAGTGCGGCTAGGGTGGGCGGCAGTCTCTCCGATTCAGCTTGCTTCTTGCGAAACAGGAGCCATCTCAGTTCCTTTACCTTGGTGATGTGTGTATTTGGCTGGTACAGCTTGCAAACTAGCTTTTCGATCCCATCACAGGTACTTCCATTCGGCTGAACAGTGGTTTCCAGGTCTGCGAGTGCAGTGATGCTGTCTTGATCAGAGTTAATGAAAGCTTTCCAGCATAACATCTTTGCTTTACCCGAAACATCATAACAATGAGAACGTTACCTTGCCTTTCTAAAGATTCTACTTATCCAGATAACCGAAATCATTCGTTTACCTGCAAAGCTCCCGGTGATATCTGCTCCACTCCATGCATGGAATCCAGGAAGTGCTGCAGTTTTAGCAGGCCCAAGAGCACGCACGATTGGGCCAAGCTTGATCTTTCGATAACGCTCTCCTTTGCCGGTGACAAATGATGTGTCCTCACATAGCTGCGAGTATCGTCGAAGGGACAACACAAAGACGTCAGTGTCGGGTGAGACCATCTCGATACAGGTGGCTCCGGAGGAAGTCGCGTCGACAGTGTGCAACAACAGCTTGGTGTCTGCCTCTTCGTGACTGCTCTCGAGATGGGCCATATCTCTGTGAGTGGCCATATCTCTGTGAGTGACAGCGAGTGCCCCATGCCACTACCACATTGTTTCCGCTCTCCTGTCCCTTCTCTAAGACCTTCCTGGCTAGATACTGAGTCAGTTCCGACTTTGTCTTTACATGGGATATAAGTCTCTTCATGGGAGTTTTCGCGATGAGGGTTGCATCAGTGATCTTGTAGTAGATTGGCGCTTGTTTGCCCTGTCTTGACGCTCTTGTCCATAGTGGCACATCGTATCTAAAATTTACAATTCATATCGTTATCTCTCCTCATTTACTAACGCATTTCTTTCTAATGTACCGTCGCCAGTAGAGTGATAGATAATGAATGATGATAAAACTTACCTGTCAAATATTAGTCGCACTTCGTCACTGTCATCGTACTTAGCAAAGATGCGTGTTGAGAAGTGTTCCGAAAGTTGCAAACAATTCTTGACCCAAGACAGTTTGTCTAGCGCTTGCACCTCTGCCATTCCGTCGACAATAGATACTTTCATCCGAGTAGCCGTTCTTTCTGGAGGGATCTCATGCTCTTCCGTGTTAGAACCCGTACGTGTGCCACCTAACCTCTCTAGAATAGCCATTAAGTCGCTCTTGCAGGAACAGTGAAGCATAGAGCCATCTGGAGCAAACATCGACTTTGGTACCACGTTAAACTCGAATTCACCAACAGCTTCTTTGATGTCGATCTCCGGGCGAGATTTTGCCACCAAGGACATGCGCGCGAACAAGGAGCGATCTT
This sequence comes from Cladopsammia gracilis, assembly GCA_022457155.1. Lineage (NCBI taxonomy): Eukaryota > Metazoa > Cnidaria > Anthozoa > Scleractinia > Dendrophylliidae > Cladopsammia > Cladopsammia gracilis. The sequence continues at coordinate 1,494,325 of JAJGOT010000089.1, read as the reverse complement.
CCTTTAGCTCAATGATTTTATCGTTGGCTTTCACTCTGATTACCTTCGTAGCACTCTTCCACGTGTTAAGCTTTCGCTTCTTCATAGGATACCAGATGCTATATGTGCCTGTCGTAACCCTTTCTTCTACGAAGCGGCTCAGCAGCTGGGTCCCTACAGCGCTTTGTTGACAGAGGTCTTCTTTCACCTTGTCGGGCATTACAACCTTTGTCGCGATGTTAAAGAGGTCACTGCTCTCATCAAGGAAAGGATTTGTGAAGTTCCTGAAGCTTGTAGCCAGCTGCTCGATGTTCTTCTCTTGACGCTCCCGTACAGCAGTGCTTAGGCTATGATGGTGCTTCTCCGTCTTACAAGCTGACATACCAGACATCTCTTTTGTCTTCTCTGCCAGTCGTGCCAGCTCTGGTGCGATCAGGAAGTACTTCGAGCGAGCGTTTGGGTTTAGCGTAATGCCGATCAGCCCTCCTGAGACCTTCATCGAGCGATTTACATGCTCAAGTGCATTATCTGCGCCGAGTGAACAGAATGATACACATGGGTTTTTATTAACAACCCAGTTTCCTCGCTGAAATTCCTCATAGATCTCTGGATCGGACTCTTCCAGCATATGCATCTCAGCCAAATAGACAGGAATCATCCGAGCACAGTTCAGTATGTCATGTGCGAAGAAGTACTTGGTAAATACATCAAGAGCTTCTAGGTGAAGTGCCCAGTCGCCAGTTCGAACGGCTCGAATGAATGTCATCATTTCCATTACCATTCTCATGTACTGTCTAACGACTTTAAACAACGGACTCTTCTCCTTTTCTTTATCAAACACATCCATCTTCTCTATAATCTTCTGTGACTCTATGGTAGAAACCAGCCTGTTATGCGCCTCTTTCACTGTCTCCTTGGCGCCACTAGCACAGGCATCGCTCAACTGTGTAACGGACTCTTCGAGGCTTCGGTGCGAATTTGGGTCTTCTTCCATAACGGCCTCATGGTACATCAGGAACAGCGCTTGTAGAGTGATCATGTGAGCTGTCTGCGCTCTCTTCACATGATTGACGCCGAGGATCTGTTTGACAGTCGAAGGGCCATACAGCTCTGACTCGATCCAGCATGTATCGATTCCGCTGTTGTCGATGTAGGCGCCTATTGCACGTAGTTCAGCCATCACAATGTGGAGCTCTCCAGGTCGAAGAATGAGGTGCTTCAGATCACGACGTGCCATTTGGAGTTTCTTTGCAGGCTGGTATAGCCCTAAATCCAGCGAGATCACTGTCTTCCTTGTTGGGCCGACCACTTTCACATTAATATCTTGTGCTTGCATGAGCACAGTCAAAAGTGTGGACCACTCATGGGCTGGCGCAGCAACTAAAGGAGGTGTTCCTACTCGGGTGAGGGGATCGGGTCAGTGACCAGCGAATTATAGGCAGACCAGACTGGGATGCTGGTGATCTTCTTCGGTTGAGTATCTAGCTGCTCAGTTGTCTCGATAGCTTGGGAGTTGTCTGCTTGGATTCTTGTCACATTTCTCCCGAGAAGCCACGCAGCATCTTGCATCCTTATCTGGATTGGAAGTTCTTTCACGGAAAGACTGAACTTGGCATTAACAGGACCTTTGGGCTTCATTGGCGGGGCAGGGCATTCCACGAGGCTGGTAATGGAATCTGGCAGATCTTTTATTGAACGGCCTTGCAGAATTGGGTCTACATTAACATGAACCACCTGGTCTTGGGGATCGGCGCGTTGGTAAATCGCCATTGCAGTGCCATGGAACGTACGCTTGCCATCGGGAGTATCTTCGGCGAAGTCGACGTTATCAATCGCAAAGAACACATGCCGTCCCTTTACGATGTCTGGAGGGAGATAGACACTATCATTCTGCTCCATTCGTGTAAGGACATTTGATTCGATCTGGGATTCTACTCTTAGCACTCGGTTGTAATCTACTGACATCCCAAACCCGTGGAGTAAGCTGATTAACTCTTTGCTGTGCACAGCTTGATGGACAGCAAGTCCTATCGCCAGTTGTTGAGGCATCTCAGCTGTCATCCTAGTAGTTTCTGACTTCTTGTGCTTCACCTGGCGATCTGATAGACACATGGCCACGTTATTTTGAGTAAGGCTCATTGCACGCTTGTGTACCTCACTGGACTTTTTCTCTTATGCAAGCAAGTCAAATGGGCGCTGTATTACCCACCTGAAAAAGCTGAAGAGTTCCATGGGTATATTTTCGTCAGTGATGTTATCAAGGGAGCCGGTAAATACCCACTTCTTACACTTTAGGATAGACTTTCTAATCAGTGCAGCGGCATCAAATAACGTCTTCATCTCATCATCTTTCATATCATCCTGATCTTCAGTTTTTTGGATCGCTCTATCTCTTCCTTTCTTCGCGCTTACCCTTTCCGATTCGTTAACTCGCTTCGGCCTGTGAAACTCGATGTCGTCAATTTCATTTTGGAGTAGTTGCTTCAATGCCTTACGATTCATGGTTTCATTGGCGACGTTGTTTGCGTTAAGAATTTCTTTGTATGCAGCTTGTAACTGAGAAATCGGGACAATCTTCCCATCACTTAAAGTAATATCAGTTAAAGTTAAGAATTCTATCTTGGCTGCTATCATCACTGGCCATTCTAACAGGGACCCCAGAAGCGGAAGCTGGCTTACGCAAAATATTGGTCACGCTGTTCAACCAACAGTTTTTGTGGTACTTGATGTCGATTGAATGCGCATCATTGGAGGCAATGGCGGTATTTAACTTAACGGCGAGCTTCTCGTTACCTGACAAAGTGATGGCTTTACGCAGTGATTCTCCGCCAGATAGTGTCCTAACATTAAATAGCATCTCCCTATAACCTGCTTGACCATCACAAAAAAAGCAATTAGTTTTGTTTAAAGGTGAAGTTTGCGACCGAGTCAGCTCAGAACGCTCTGGAGTAATATTATCAGCTCCTGATCGAGACTTACGCCTGGATTCGTTTGGGCCAGATAACTCTCTTTCATACCTCTCCTTCACTCTCTTGATCATTACTGTGTGGGCAACACCCTTGTAGCAGGATCGATGCCATGAAGAACCTTTTTCCTCAAGATCTTTCACTGAAATATCCTGCAGCTTAACCCAAGCCTCCGAGTACTGTTTATTGCCATAACTAGCCCATTCTTTGACAAAATCTTTTCCGTAGGAATCGATTGAAGGTTTGCAAACAAGACTTTCCTTCTCTCCTTTCTGGCAAATAATGCACAAATCAAATTCTAGATTTGTCTTTTTGGGGTCTAGAGAAGCAGAAACATATAAATTCGCCATAAAAGATCATGACAGTGTGAGTAGCTTCACTACACTGACTGGCAATTCAAAATGGCGGATCGCTAAAATGATGAAAAAGACCGCTGACCAAAATTATCGAATAAAAAACCGCTGACCACCAATTATGTCAATTTCAATTATTATAGCAGAATTCAAAGCAGGTATCAAAGCAGGTATCATTGGAAAACAGTGACAGTAATTTTTGAGAGAATGTACATATTATTATGAAACGATTTGATAAAAACTGAGCAAGGCTGATAAACGGTACGGAAACGACTATATTTTTGGATATTTTACAAATATAGTCGTTTCCGTACCGTTTATCAGCCTTGCTCAGTTTTAATCAAATCGTTTCATTGTTTTATAGCTGATTAGATCCTTTACCACAGGATCCGGTGCTTCTATTTCATTACGGTGGTCCGTTGCAAATTACAGTTACTTGTTTACATATTATTATGCCGGATATAAACATTTTTCTGTTCGAGCCTCGCTTCCATGTAAAAAAGGTCACGTGGCGATATTCATTACTTCAATGTTTATTAACATGTCAGATACCATCCCATAACCAATCTGAGCAAGTTTGGTGACAATTGGTTCAAATAAGGGACGGACCATTATTTTTTTGACGGGGGGTGTTGGAAAATTTTGAAATAAATTGTTTGCAGAGGCTATAAACACTGAAATAAATTGTATGCAAGCGAACACTAAAGAAAAAAATTGTTTGCTGGAAGTATGGTAGTTGGACGGAGACACAAAATAAATTGTTTGCATCAGGTGCCGCATATAAAAAATATGTTTGCATGTGAAAATTTTCCAACACCCCCCATCAAAAAAATAATGGTCCGTCCCTAAGCGATAATTATAGGCCATCTAATGTTAGAGCCTCGCTTCCATGTCAACATGGTCAGGTGACCTTGTTAACTATCATTATGACTAGTACTATTGCCATGTTAGATATCATCCCATAATAAATCTGAGCAATTTTGGTGACATTTGGTTGCAATTATCGATAGTTATAAGCAATTTAAGTTTCAGCCTCGTTTCCATGCTGAGCCGTACGGGGCCTATTTTAAAACCACTGTAGCAGCTGCCGGTGCAAGTCGCAAAATTGCTGACAACATTTCTGTGTTCCTAAGGGTCCCCTTGACACTTCTAGATAGGTGGCTTGTTATCTTCAAGAAAATCCCACGGGATTACAGATGCTCCCTGACTACAACCGCGAAATTCCTTCCGACACTCAATAGAAAAACCATCGTAAAGTTTAAACTAGATCAAAATGTTGTCGCCGGCCTTATGTTGATAAATGGACATGTTCTTTGTTCAGGTTAATACCACAGCGTAACGACAACCAAAACTGATTTGATATGACTTTTAATTAGCTTAGTAGAACAACTCCACTTCACCGTAGATTTAGTCAAAACGAACGTGTCTTATAGCTGATGACTAAATAAACCTGGTTTAAGGAATTGAATGAACTGTGGGAGCTAATAATCACCGGATCGCCTTAAAAAAATAATTGTTAGACGTTTACTCGAGTAGCGGAAAGCGTCGTTCGTTTATTGGAGGCTGGCGTTAATTGAATCCGATAATGATCAATAAGGTGCTTCATCTTGGTTGTTGATAATTTTTATTTTATTTTTAGCCTTTACACAGACTTTCTTTGGACTCGTCAAGTCTCTTTCTTGGCTCTCCCTTACTTACATGTACGCCTATTTCTACTGATGAAAAAACTACGTTGGCGTATTGTTCTGCAAACTGTGCTGATTAATGCATTTTTCCTCGACTTTCCTTTCCTTCACTTGTTGGTTTCAGACGAAGTCGATGACGTTTTATTAATTAATGAAAAAACCATGCTATCAAAAATGATCAAATAATACTCTTATTAGTAAAACGCACGGGTTCGCGAGGCTACAGTTGTAGGTTTTAAAAAATGCATGGAACATGAAATCAGAAAATACCTTAAAACGCCACCGTGTATGTACAACCACAATAGGTTAACTATAAACTGCTTTTTGATTCAGATTGGGGAAGAAAAAAACGAGAAAACAGAAGAAGGTCCAGTTGGTCACCATATTGAAGAAAGTGCAACAAGTCAACCCGTCATTCCTGAATTGAATATTGATGCTGCTTTACCTCCAGAAGAATTCACAGATCTTTTTGTGCAGTATTTGAAAGGTGTAAAATTGCAAACTGAAGCCGCAGCAGTTGAGCATCACATGACTTTAGATTTATGGGACTTTGCCGGACAGCATCTTTATTACGCATCACACTCAGTGTTCTTAACTTCGCGAGCACTTTATGTGTTGGTGTACAATCTCTCCAAAGACTTAAGGAGCACTGCACAGCCTTGTGTCAGACAAGGAATTCATGATACTAATCTCAATAACCCAAACCACGAAACGAATTTGCAAAATTTGTTATCGTGGCTGGTTTCAGTTAGTACCATGTGCTCATCAAAACAAGAAATGGACGAAAGCAAAGTGACAAGGAAAGTTCCGCCTTATCTTCGTCCTCCAATATTCATCGTAGGAACACACGCGGATAAACCACATCAAGAAGTCAAGGAGATGGAGTTGCAGATTCAGAGAGAGATTTCTGGAAAGGACTACGACGGTCACGTAATCCGTCCTTTCTTCTCAGTTGACAACACGCAAGGATCATCTGGTGATGGGGTTGCTGCACTTCAGAAGCAAATGATTGAAGTGTTGAAGCAAGAGCCATACATGGGGGAGGAGGTACCACTTCGGTGAGTTTTCAGTTTACAGTACTATAAAAAAACATCCCCCCCTATCATTTGCTCACATTAGCAGAGAACTACGAATCTTGATTTAAATTTCCTTTTTCTTTCTACGATAATTCTTAGAAGTCTTGTAGAAGTGTATTTCATGACCGCTTGAATCCCTCCTAAGTGACTGTATCACCCATAAATGTAATACTCACCATAAATGTAATAAAAATCAACCATAAATGTAATACCAACCATAAATGTAATAAGAATCAACCATAAATGTAATAAATGACTAACCATAAATGTAATACATTTTTAACCATAAATGTAATAATCTGACTCACCATAAATGTAATACGTGTTAACCACAAATGTAATAAACTGGATACCAATAAAAATTACGAATTTTAACGACCTTTTTTATGGTTGGTTTACACGCAAATTTAAACTCAATGTAATGAAACAGATCGGCGATATCTGTTCGTTGGTATGCGGCAGAAATAGGTTGCCATGGCATTAACTGACTCTACTGGAAGATACATTACCATAAACGTTCTAATTAGCCCCCCTCTCTATGAACCACCCCTCTCCAATAAGTCTCCCTGTTGAAGCCACAAATGTAATAATTGACCACAAATGTAATAAAGCCCTCAAATGTAATAAGGATTGACCACAAATGTAATAAAGCCCTCAAATGTAATACGAATTGACCACAAATGTAATAATGGATTTTACCCTGCGTTCTTCAGTTTGCACAAAAAGGTTACCAGCCTTAAGTTATGAGGACCAGGATTTCGCCAGTCATGCATATCTTTCTCGAACAACCAAACTTGGACAAACTGAAGTTGTCTAACGTGGTGTGTTGGACGTCATCTGTCATTCACGTGACCAAACCTAAAGTTGCTATTATCTCAAATAAACTTTTTCTAGTACGGAACCAAGGCCCAGTTATAAAATGTAAACGAAGTAATGTTCGGAGTGAATAGCTGTCAAGTTAAAAGAAACGTTTATTCACATTTCACAACCTGAACGAACGTAAGCAATTATTTATCCTAGCCTCTTGTCATTTCATTTCAGTTCACTTAGGTCTAAGCTGTATACGACGTCATCAAGTCTCGTTGAGGTTGGGTGCAATAATGTTGTTGGTTACGAACGTTTTATCGTTTCATAAATTTCCAGGCCTAGGAAACTACGTTGTCGTTGTGTTGTCCGCTTTTAAAAAGAGACAGACATAGTTGAGTCGATCATTATTAAAGTTTGTTAATCAGTTTTCCATTAAACTGTTCAAAATATAAATTGTCGGATTTTTTAGACTACAAATTTTGTAACTTTAGGAGAAACAGAAAAGAAATTAAAAAAAACCCAAGAACTCGGGTACATACTTTTTTTAACAAGGGATATCAGATCACCTGATATTCCTAAGGTATTGAGGGGTATGATTTTGGACAAATGTCAATACTTCAAGGTCGCTCCCTTATAATTGAGTTTAAAGCACTGAAGTTGTGAGTAAGCATCATGACGCGGAATGTTCCATTTCAAAGTGCTTAAACGAGTTCAACAAAAATCGAAATTTCGTAAATTGCACCTTTTGTAAACGGTTCGTTGCTATGTACATATAAGAATAGTAACATCAGTTTAAACCTTCTAGGCTGTTGAGAGTGGGACGCTTTGCTTGCTGAGGAGAAACTCCTAAAGCGGCATTTGTGCTATTGTTGAAAATTGTACAAAAAGCATTCTCATCTACGTTTATCTGAGGCTTTCCAGAAGTGACAGACGTACCATACAATACCAAAATATGTTAAGTGACCATGAAGTTGTTAAGCGGATTTTCATAATTGACTGCAGTTGGTATAGGCAGTTAGAAGCTCGCTCCATAATGATTCAAATGCGGTTGACTTCTCAAGACATTAAGTAACCACTTAAAATAGCTTCAGACTCTATTTTTCAGACTATTTTCTTGATAGTCAGTTTATTACATTTATGGTTGAAACGTATTACATTTATGGTGAGTCAGATTATTACATTTATGGTCAAAAATATATTACATTTATGGTTAGTCATTTATTACATTTATGGTTGATTCTTATTACATTTATGGTTGGTATTACATTTATGGTTGATTTTTATTACATTTATGGTGAGTATTACATTTATGGTTGTTATTACATTTATGGGTGATACAAGTGACCAGCAAAATGCCAAGAACGGTGATCAGTTTGAGAGTGGTGGTGGCTTAATGGGTGTCTGAGTGGTTCGACTGGAGATAAGAAATCCATTGTTATGGATCGGGACATGTGGTCTTTACTAGGGATGATCGCCCATTAAGGTTTCACTGTATATAGCGGTTTTTTTTTATCTTTTTCATTTTTATGTAGAGATCATAATTGTCGAGACTCCAAAGTACTTTCAGTTAAAACCAAACACATGTGGAAAAAAAGCCCTTTATTCAGACCAGCTCATATGCTGTATGTATGCATATACTTTTGAAAGAATCGGACAGTGACGTCAGGCATGCGCAAAATGAAAAAAAATATCGTAAATGACCGTTTCATAACGATGAATCGAGGTAAAAGAAAGACAAAGTGAGTAAAGATAACGGCCGGTAAGAACGACAACTTACAAATAATCAATGGGTCATTGAATATTAAGGATGAATAGCTCATCTTGTTTGCAAAATGGTGACAGCGAAAATTCTGGACGAAGAGGGCTCGTCCTTTGAGACAAAGTGCACGTGTGCCAAATGAATAAGGGCCTTCGGCTCTCGTTTCGCGTATAATAGTCTGAGTCATTACAAGCCAAAGTATATGAGTAACTCACACCACGCAGCAATACATATGCCGTCTAATCCTTTTTCAAACTTAGTTCCAATTTTCATTACTCATGTTCAAAATAATTATTAGTCGTCAAACAATAGACTAATGTCGTTTTTTTTCTTCCTGATTAACGTACTTTTTCAGGTGGTTTAACTTTGAGAAGGTTGTTCGCGCTTTGGTTGCCAAGAAAACGTACTATTTGGACCTCGAACAACTTCAAGCAATAATTAAGAAAGTGTGCTTTATTGAAAGCGAAGATGAGGCTGCCACTATGCTGAATTTTTATCATGACCTTGGCATAATTGTTAAACACCGCACCACTGTAGTCTTGCAGGCGCAATGGCTTATTGAGGTCTTCAAGCAGTTAATAACCATTCGTTCCTTCAGTGACATGGTAAGGTAAAGAAACGTGAAGTGTATATAATAATGATCGTAGTTAGAAAAGAAAATGAACAAAACTGGGGTTGTTTTAAAAGAATGGGCGGATGTTGTGTCGATGGGGGAGTGAATAAGGGAAAATTTGTTTTGTTTCTTTTTCAACCGAGTTAAGAAGGTAAACAGTGGCCACCTTAAATAGATTTAAAAGCTGACGTTGCGAGTGCTAGCCTTATATGAGTTGATAAAACTACATTTTAAAGAAAATATTAGTTTGTTTTATAGCTAACTACTGGTTTGATTTAAACCGTTATGGCTTGTTCCGGTCTTGTTCATATGGTGTGTTATAACCAGACTGATTTCTATGAGACTGTCAATATTTACCAGTTTGACTTAAAAGTAATTCACTTGTATCAATCTGACTCATGCTAGTCGGACGTACAAGAAGACGTATACCCCAACTGTGGTAAATCCACTTTGTTTTACCGTTTGAATAACGTCTTAATTTAACTGGCCAATAATTTTATCCACACCAAGAAAGTGGAGAACTCGGACGGGGGTTGTAAGGATTTTGGGAACTGGTATATTTCTATAACGCCACGTTTATCATCCAAGAAATTTATTATTCGAGGCTGTTTTCGCAAACAACAACAACAACAACAATTTTATTTCATTATTAATAAAACAATATTTTAAAACGTTGGCAACCCGCAGTTAGCATAGCTAATCGAGGCGGGTTGATCATATATAAAAAGTAACTAGATATCCGTGTTTACTGTTGTGATCAAATGATATGGGTACAGGCGGGGTACAGGAAGGGTACAGGAGGGGTACAGAAAGGGTACAGGAAGGGTACAGGAGGGGTACAGAAAGGGTACAGGAAGGGTACAGGCGGAGTACAGGAAGGGTACAGGAAGGGTACAGGAAGGGTACAGAAAGGGCACAGAAAGGGTACAGGAGGGGTACAGGCGGAGTACAGGAAGGGTACAGGAGGGGTACAGAAAGGGTACAGGCGGGGTACAGCTAGGAATTACAGTGTAAAGGGACTTGATGTCCATGGTGAAAAGAAGACGTTGATCCGCTTCGGAACCGGTGAATTTAAAGGAATCGAAAATGTTCAGAGCATGGGTAGTATCCTTGACGTAGCTTTGGAGGGTGTTTACAATAGGGGACATAGCTTCATTCAAAAAAGCTGCAATGTTCTCAGTAGGGGGCACCATGCAACAGCGAACCGCATGGGCTCAACACGGTTTTCCATTTCCTCTGAACTGCGCGCCTTCATACACTATTTGCTTAGCGCGCGCTATCACAATTTTTCAAATAAAACAAGTCGCGTTCAAAACAACGGTCATCAACCTGATGAAGGTGATGAAGGGCCAAGCCCGAAACGTCGTTGTTAGAAATTAACTTGACACTTTCTCAAAACATTTTACTTTATTTTTCCAATATGTTTATTTCTATTTCAAATTCTTAACATAACAACATAACATAACAATTAACATAACATAACAATTAACATAACGTTAACGTTTGAGCAGTGAGCGCAGATTCGAAGGCAAAGTAAAACCGTTGAACAAAAATTGAGACTTTGACAAATTTAGATGTGTTTTGTTGTCTTCGTTGAAATGTAGTATTGCGTAATTACTAAAATCATTCATGACTGAGCACTCCAGAAATGTATGTTCAAGGGAGTCAGGGAATTTACAGAAGAAACACTTGTCATCCGTCTTAATTTTGTACTTTTTAAGCTCTTTATTAGTTACTAAACATTACTTTAAACATAACATAACATAACATAACATAATCAGTGAGCCATCAAGCCAGCTTGAATCGGTATAACATCACTGCTATGATCACAAAAAGCAATATGAATGAATGTTTTTTTCTTTATTTTGTTCTGTTTCGGTTATTTGTTAGGAACCAAGACATGCCAAGTTTTGAAAACAAATGTAGAGGCGTTTTCTTTATTTGTTCCATTTTGCTCTTTTTCAGGAACCAAGACATTCTAAGTTGTGGAAGGAAATGGAGACAACAGGTGTCCTGAACATGGAACTTGTTGACTACGTCTTTTCCAAGTTTTGCCAGCACGGCTTAATCAAGGAAGACATCCTGGACATGATGGAGCAGTTCGGATTGATCGTCAAGTTTGCCACCTCGCCAACAGTGTATTTTGTTCCCTGTCAACTGAAGACACCGCCTGAACCCCTTTGTGAAATGGAGCCATCGCCTTCAGATCCATGCCCATTGTATCTCCACTTTCTGGCGGGTTTTGTACCTCATGGTCTGTACCCACAGCTCGTGTCACGATGTACACGATGGTGCTCTATGAGAGGATTCAAGCGGCCGCCTAACTTGTTTGATGGGGCAGCTCGGTTTTTCATTGAGAAGAAGTTGATCCTTGTCTGCAAGAAAAGATTCATCAAAGTCGTCTTGAAGCAAATACAATCAAGCCATGGAGCGTCATTTGCTGAAATAAAAGAAGTGGCAAGTCTTGTGCGAACGTTTCTGAAAGAAACAATGAAAAACCTAGCACGCGAGCTGCCCTGGTTGAGTAACTTGAGGTATGACTTGCGTGTCGCATGTCCTGATTGTCCGAGAAAGGAAGATAAGTGTTCTAACCACAGCCAGGTCTCCTGTACGCAAGAGGACTGTATGTGTCTTCTTGAAATTCTGGAGGACGGACAACTGAGCCACTGCCCAAACAGCTTCTGCGATGAACCACCGACACTCCACGGACTGGAGAAATGGTTCCCAACCAAAGGTGACGACATATTCTATGTAAGAGATACGTTTCTAGTGACAGCCTTGGAATCAATTTTGTGTCAGCCTTTCAGTATCAAGATTGATGAAAATTTTAATCCTGCATAAGACAAAAATCACAAAATCGGCTTTTTTTTCTTTAAAACAGTTGCAATATTTCCACTGGGTCTCTTAATAAGTAGTCCACTCCTAGTGCCAAATGATTGATACATCTGAGCATTAAGTTTCCTCGAGCGTTAAAATGGAATCTTCTGAAGAAACAAATAAGTAAGTTGCCGTATGAAATGACGATAATAGTGTGAGAGTCCATCCTCCTTAAGTTACCATATTATAGCAAACTACATGGAACGCTTGTTTTAAGTTAGGCATTTGAAATTAATGCGACTATAATTAATGGGATTGGAGGGAATATTACTTTCGAATAAAGCAGATAAAGTAAATTGACGCGGAAGATGAGGTGAAATTGCAAAGTGAAGACAATTAAAGCAATTACCAGAACTGGAAATATTTTTAAACGTTGTACCTTTAGGCTTTCACATTGTAAACGATTGAAATACAGCTTGCAGAAAAAAGAAAACTACTGTTTCCTAAGTGTCAAATATGGCTGGAAAGGATCCAGGATTTTGGGTTATAACAATGGACATTAAGGTTACGAAAATTAATGCTCCACATAATTAATGTCGCGAAAATTAACATTCCAAAAAATTGACGTGACTTGCATTGTTTTACCTTTCAATGAGAAAACGTAAGTTTTTCTTCATAGCTGCCCTGTTAGCATTTCTTTATTGGTTTTGATTATTTTTTGGGCCAATTTGGACGGTTTGTCAGAGGTTTTGGAGAAGTTCACAAATCCAAAATGGTGAAACCAAAATGGCGGCTGTGCAGGACTACTTACGTATTTCCCACGTCATATGACGTCATCGTTCCATTTTGAGGACCACAGTGAAAACAGATTTGGACGTACCATAAACCCTCTAGGTTGTATTGTCATATCTTTAATGCTCTCGAAGTTACCAGGGCCCCCCACCCCCCAGGCTCAGGAACTCAAAAAAAGTCCAGGCTGACTAGGGTTGAGAGATCAGATTTATAACTTTGTCTGCATTATCGAACATCTACAGTAACTTGTTCATTTGTCAGTTACTTATGTACACCTTTGTTTATGCAGTTGTCCGCCCAGGTCATCACCCTGGCACAGACGAAGTCTACAACATGACAGCCCGACCAAGAGGAATAACACTGATCATTAATAACAAACTGTTTGAACACGGAAAACAGTCAACTCGCGACGGGTCGGAAGAAGACGTTCGTGAAGTTGCAGCGTTGTTTGATGCCCTCGGTTTTGACGTACACACAAAAGAGAATCTTACAAGACTACAGCTCTTGAACGAACTGGATTCTGTCGCCTGCCAAGATCACAGTGGCTATGATTGTTTTGTGTTGTGGCTCATGAGTCATGGAAAGAGTGGCGTGGTGTTTTGCTCTGACGGGGAGACGCTACTTATCCAATCAGCCCAGGACATGCTCAGCAAATGTAAAACACTAAGAGGCAAACCAAAGCTCTTTTTCATTCAAGCGTGCAGAGGGGATGAGGAAGATGAGGGGTTTGCCATTATGACCGATAGACCCTCTCCATTAGAGGATTCCCGTGGCCATGTTGACCCGCCAAGTGACGTAGACAAACCTTCTGCTTCTAGAATCAGTCCTACACATGCAGATTTCCTGTATTCCTATGCTACAGTCGACGGATATGTGTCGTACAGGCGTTCGGACCTGGGAAGCCGCTATGTTAGCGCTCTTGTGGACGTTTTCCGTGAACGTGTTAATCGTGACGACCTTCTTGGTATTTTAACTACTGTCAACCGAAAAGTCAGCGAAATGGTAATGAAAATGCCAGCACCGGGAAGGAAGAGTGACATTAAAATCTTTAAACAAATGCCTGAAGTTAAACACACCCTGCGAAAACAGCTATTGTTTTAAGCAAAAAGAGGGCAAGGACTTACGTACATGATCAGTATGTCGTGTATGAGTTGTAGTGATACTAAATAGGGTATTAATGTAGGGCAAGAAATTAAACAAGTGCAGAAGAGGTTCAACAAGTTCTGTTGAAATGTTCACACTTTAGAGTTTCATCCATAGACCCATATATAATTTATATGGAACAAGCTACAGGAAAGTACTGCTTGAGCTCAGTATCTTTCATAAATTTGAGTAGTCAAACTTTAGGGTGGTCTCCCAGAGATTTCTAAGTTAGAACAACATTGTAAATTAGCAAAATGGAGACCAATAATTAGTGTAGCTCAATAATAATGTAGCTCAAGAGCTTTAACTTGAAAGGACATCACATTTTGGAATTTTATTCACAAACTGAAAAATTAAGAACTACCAGACCTTGTAAAGGATAGTAACTTTAATTACTCTTACTCTTAAAAAAGACTAATAAACAGTGCCATGGCATACAGACACTTAATGACTGGTCCCGAGGGAAACAGTGAATTTTGTTTCCCGAGAATCTCGATATTTCCCGAGACGAAGTCGAGGGAAACATCGAGATTCGAGGGAAACAAAATTCACTGTTTCCCGAGGGATCAGTCATTAAGTGATTTGTTATATAGCAACACAAAAAAAAAAACACAACACAAGACAGTTTGAAAAACGCACCGAGCACTCGATCCATCATAATCATGCCACCTTTTGTCACGGTCTGATCACGTGCGCTAGCGGGCAACAGTGCAATGTTACCCTCCGACGTCAAAATTGTTGCCCGCTTTCGCAAATGTTGCCCGCTCAGCACAATTGGCGGGAAACAGTCTGTTTGTTAGATGTCATTTGACGATGAATCAACCAATCAACGCGCGCGTTGTATTGACAAAAACTCCAGCTATTTAACAATAGAAAAGTATATTAGTTTTAAATTTGTTTCATGCCGTCAAACTTACGGTTTCATCCAGATATTTGTCGAGGCTCATACGTTAAAAATTTAGAAAAACTTGTACAAAAAGTAAAGAGTGTCGCAGTTTGGGAAATTATAATACATATAGCTATTTAATAAATGCGAACGACGCTAGCAAACTGATTCACTGTGAGTCTTGTCCGGGCTAGATGGACATGAAGTTCACTCTTATTTTGTGGAACAGCTTGCGTCACAACAGCTATTTTCAACTCAAACCTCATTTGGGGATTGTTGTAAACTTGTGAAGTTTAACAAATGTGTGAAGTGAAGTTTTGTGAAGTTTCACAATAACGAATTCTCAAAGCAGTAAAGTTGAAAAGAATATTTATGCAAAAACAGTGTAAATACGAAGATTTTTTGGTTCACAAACAAAGTTTGAGAATGATTTTTGAGAGGGTGACGTAATTAGCATAAGGCCATTCTCACAAGCAAAAACGTTCGGTTTCGCAGAAAAGAAGACAAAAAGAAAAAAGCAAACAAAACAAAACTCAAAAGAAAAAGCAAACATAAACAACAACAAAAACAATACAAAGCGCATGTTCATGTGAGAGATTTTTTCTTTAACTTAGCACGTAAAGAATCTCGTCTAGCTCTAAACAACATACATAACTTTCTCGGATATTTAGCTTGAACAGAGTTTCTGTTGTCGTAGGTGCTTGATTAGCATTGTATTTGACGAGTAGTATAATATTTTGATCATTTTTTTTCATTTGTTATATTCAGTGATAAAACATTGATATTTTTTATATTTCTATTAACAGCTATATAAGCGGGCCATTCACATCATTTACTGGGCCCCGACACTCCAACAACAGTTTTTTAGTTTTCAAATAACAAAATCTAGTCGTTTTAGCCAGAATTTTAGAGGACTTATGTTAATAGCGGAGCACTTGCCAGGCCGAAGGCCTGGCTGCGCAGCTCCATACTCATAGAACCGATGCCCTTCATTTTTCATGGTCATGGCTAGCGGAATGTTTCGCGGGCGCGCGTGTGCCCGACGCCGCCCTCCGCCGTCGCGCAGGACTAGCTTGCCTTCGCGCAGGACTAGCTCGCGGGCGCGTATGACGTCGGAAAACATGCGCGTACGACGTCATGTTGAAACCAAAGCGAGGCTTTGTTTTTCGCGCGGTTACACGGCCGAATGTCACGTCAGCTAGAAAAACACTTTGATGTTTTACTGTGAATTTACTAAGCGGAGAAACCGTTTAAATTAAAGGCGTTATTTCCCTGAATATTTCGCGGTTTGCTACTCAAGACAAGGATACTAATTAAGGGATACTCAGAAGCCGTTTTAGTGTAAAAAGACGAGCTTTCAGGGATAAAATCTTGTTTTTTATCAATGCGGGAGATGCTTGTTTTCTACGGATTTCAGAACCGGAAGCGGAGATTTGAATTTCCAAGCAAGCGAGGGACTATTAAAAGGTAAAACAGATTACTGTTTTCGATGAGAATTTATGTTGATATCAACCTGTGAGTGACTTTTTATTGGTGTTATTGTTAGTTTTGGAGAATTGATTTTAAAACGTGCTTGAATTCAGTTGTATCGATCTCTTGAATTTCAACGAAGAAAGCTTGAACTCGATGAGCTATAATTAAATGGCATTGAAATGGTACGCGTTTTGCTTTTAAACGTAAACTAATGGAGATTTCAATAATTTTTTTCGAAAGAAGATTGTGTTGTCCATTTTTATGTGTTTGTTCATTCATTAGATAGATTTAAAAGCAATTTTATATAAACAAAACAAGACTGATTTTATAGTACAGTTCCATCTTCACTCGTATCGCCTTATGCAAATATGTTTATGTATTTTTGCAATTTCTAATTTTCAAATCAGTTTCTCGAGCAATTTTTGACAAACAAAAACTGTATTTTATTCGGAAAGTAGTGGTACTAGTTATTCCAGACAGAGAAAAGTTGTTTTTGTGAACTTTTGTACGGTCTATAAAAATGTACTGTGCAGACGGTCGCGTAATACTGTTTTTGAGAATTGCTAAAATTGAAAATAGCCCGTTCGTCAATCTTAATTCATGTGCTTCCAACCTTTCACCTTAGTTAAGCTTGTTCAAAGTGCAACGCTGTTAGGCTAAGCCTATCTATATATATTAAGTGTTGCCAGAACTGCGAAACCTGATGGTTTCATTATATCAGAACATTTTAGTTAGCTTATTAAGTTTTAGTTTGAATTATTATATTGTTGTAATAAAATGGGAGCACATTTGTACGTGTTTAAGTGTGTTTCTTGCAATAACAGCCATTTTAACCATGGAGAAAACACCGTAAAATCCCAGTAATTCGAACCATACAGGAAAAATCAATAACTGTTGGAGTTGTTAAGCTAGGGAAAACCACAGGCATACCATCCTCTATTTGGGTGGCGTACTATGCATAGTACACGCCTCTCTTGTCTCTTATATTTTCGCCGCTCGTTGCCGTCCTCCGGGCCCAGCTTCTCACGAAAGCGAGCCGCTAGAGAACCTCTGGTATCCGGGGTATAAAAGGTACAAACTATGACCTCAAGGAAG
Organism: Cladopsammia gracilis; assembly: GCA_022457155.1. Lineage (NCBI taxonomy): Eukaryota > Metazoa > Cnidaria > Anthozoa > Scleractinia > Dendrophylliidae > Cladopsammia > Cladopsammia gracilis. The sequence goes on along the minus strand of JAJGOT010000089.1, from coordinate 1,476,881 downwards.
CACACTACACCATTACACCATTACCTTACGTATGCGCGCAACCATATCTCCAGGGTAGTGGTAGCCATGGACAGATAATTCGTCCTGGTTAGGGCTCAGGCATGGCATAGCTAGGCGTAAGGGCTCATCGAAAATCATCGACCCCGCCGTTTACAATCAAGGTTAAGCGCCAGTTCCACAATTGATGAGACTCTTACGCCTGGATATTCCATGCTGGTGAGTCTCAACCAGGACAAAACAGCTGCCACCACGCAGGTGAAATGGTTGTGCGCATGCGTAAGGTAATGGCCATACCGAGGGCATGATGTAGTATGTTTCCTTGCAGTATAGTTTGTCTATGAAAGGTACCGCGATAAACGAGCACCCCGTCATTTTTATATGGGAGATAACGTTTGTTTGCAACATTTGTAAAGCTAGCAATTTTATAAGACAAATTGAATGCAAGGCTGGCTCTACGGCAATGGGTTGATTTATTCAGCAGCCCAATATTTCGGCTAACAAAATTAGCCTTCCTCAGGGCCAGGGCTATACTGAAGGAAAATACTATTAACAGTTAGAGCCAGGCTTGCATTCAGTTTGTCTTATACACTTCAAGTGACGTCTGGCTCGAGCATCTCTACATAGAGATCCGGCAAAACCGAACCAGTGCATTTTACTTACGCGTTTTGTTGACCTCTGCATTCAAACGTCTCTAGCAATTTTACTGAACCAATGAACCGAACCAATTTGGATGCATCCCTAATTCATTCATCACACTGATCCATTATGACTCTCATGTACATGTTCATCAGGTAGGAATGTTACATAACTGGACAAAGCGACCGATACTAGGTCAGTTGCTCGCGTGTTTGCCTACACTTTAAGATGGCGCGCATTTTACCTTATTAACCATTCATTGCTGATTTCTAAATTACGTCATTACGGTATCAACGAAGAAGCTTGAGGACTCTGTGTACGAGATCAGGAACCAATCAGAATGCTCCTTTCATACTTAGTGAGATTTTCAATTGAAAATCCCGTTCGGGGTTCGCAGCCAATCAGAATGGCGAAACGACTTTCTCACACGTGAAAAAAGCGTTTCGTCCAATCACAATGTATAAAATAAACAAGTTTCAGCATGGGCAGTGCTTTGTACGGGTTTTACGCACTCGTTGGTTTGTATCAGAAATCGAACGAGTGAGCGCATCGCCAACTCGTGCGTAAATACCGTACGCCCGCCCTGCCCATGAAGTAAGTTTGATGATAATAAATTTATATTGTGCAAGCATGTGGTACCTTTACATCCCCTTATTTTGGTTCTTAAAAATACACGCAGGTTTAATTTTCGCGAACCTTTCCCGATGAGCAAAAACCCCCGCGAGAAGTGGTCCCCAGAGAAGTCCACAGGCTAGCCTGCGAGCAACCTGTAGGGGTCGGCTGGGGGGAGGGGAAGGGGTCAAGGGGATTTCGAAGGGACGAGGGTGGGCGGACAGCGGTTTCTCATCAAAACAAAACGTGTCCTTGTGAAAACATGGCTGCAAAAGAAATCGTGATTGTTTTTGTTCTCTTCTACATTATTTCTCCAAGCCTGAGCGAGAAAGTGCTTTCACTCACAGATGTAGATTTTGACGACAGGGTGTTCGGTTCGTCAACGCATTTTATAATGTTTTATGGACCCTGGTAAGTTAAATAGAGTATCTTGCCTTGTGTATACATCTTCGCTCCAGCAACGGGCGCCTGGATAATTTATACGACACATCTGAAATGAACTGCATTTTATAATAATGTAAGGCTCAATCATGGCCTCTGGAACATGGATCAATTTTGATGTTGTTGAAGCTTCAGCTACCGTTTCAGTGCTTGATCTTTTTACGGCAGTCACCAATAATACGAACTAACATTGTGCCCGTTCACACGGTACCGAACGAATTTTCAACCAGTTGAAAAATTTGACCGGACATTTTGTTCACACGGAGCCGTGCAATATTTTCGTTCTGTTCACATGGAACAGACTAACCAGTTGAAGTTTAACCTTTGTCAGTGGTTTTACCATTCATGCGCGTTCATGCAACCACGCCTTTGCCGTACAAAAATTTAGATGGTCAGGGTGTTCACACCGTGCCGGGTCAATTATTGACCGTACCGGCTAAAAATTTGTCCCCAATTTTGGGGTTCAAATTTTTGAACGTCTAGGCGTCTAAATTATGGTACAGTTAGCGTGGTTCCATGTAAACAGAACACCTAACCACACAAAATTTCAACCGGTTGAACACTCGTCCGGTACCGTCTGAACGAGCCTAAAATCGCTGTACTATATTTTCTTCAAAGTGCTCTTAGACAGTCAAAGTTAAATGTACATAATTATATATATATATATATATATATATATGTATATATATATATATAAATATATATATATAAAAAAACTAGTTAAAAAGACCGAAAATGGACAACTTTCGGTATAAAAAATAAAAATTTAGTTTAAAAACGTTTCGGTCTCTCGACCTTCATCAGTTATACAGACAAGTTACACATGAGACTTAAATACGGTTACAACAATGACTTAATGTTAAACTACTGATAAATTACGTAACAAAAATAAAAGCAAAAATTACAACAATAATATATATATATATATATATATATATATATCCATCCTAGCATCAGCACTGCACTGATGAGGCCCAGAAGGCCAAAAGATCAGATGATGTGTGTAAAATACATGTCGTGTAAAATTGTACTCGCACGTATCATGGATGTTATGCATGAGTAAAACCGCCATATTGCAGACATTAATTTTTACGCACGTATAAGTGCTGCAATCCCTGTGGCTTCGATAATTTAGGGGCGGTGCGCAGCTCTTACAAGGTCTTCTCTGATTAGCTGAGAAAACAATAGAACAAACAACACAACAATGGCTAACAATAGACCCTAGACCTAAAAACAATAGAGCTGCGTGGTATACAGGTCCAATGAAATTAGACGTTGTAAAGAGCTGCGTGGCTACTGATAATGTATGATGAACAATTTTACCAGCTGAGTAAAAGTAAATGGTAAATAGGTAAATTTTGTAGCATTCTATAAAACTGGTCATGTTTTAAAGAGATATCGAGATAGCAGCATATTCAAAATGATCAGCATCACTTACACCTTGATAAAGTTTTAAAGAGATCTCAAGATAGAAGCATATTTAAAATGATCAGGATCACTTACACCTTGATAAAAGTTTATTAGTTTTCTTAGCAGGTAAATTTGTTTCTCGTTGAGCTCTGTTATCTTGGAGTTGTGAAAATTTAAAATTATTTTATTATCAGCTGCTTTAAATAATTTAAGTGAAGTGAGGGTAAACTGCTGTAAATATGACAAGTGTCAATCAAGCTATGAAAAGGACAAACTGTATGTTTAATTAAATCTTGACTATTAAACAAACAAAAAATGTTCTACACTACATGTAAATTAAAGGGATTACATTTATGCTTCAGCTAATTCTTAGTTTGTTTTGGTTATATAAAGGTGCGAACACTGCAAACGTTTTATGCCAACATGGAGTCTGTTGGCTGACTACTACAGTAAAATTCCACATAGTGAACATGTTACAATAGCTAAGGTAAACCACGATCTCTTGTAAGTAATTAATAATTTACAGGTTGACATGTTATTTCTCATCTTTTTTTCACGAATGTTTAATATACATGTAAATAAATATTTCTGTTGAATATAGATAATATACAATGTACAGGTGTAGCAAATTAATAGTCCAGTTTCGAATTCGCTATGACCACTGAATTCAAACACCAATGATACATTGGTACAGGGTTAGACTCGACCTGATGTAAAATATTCACAAATTCAGGCGAGAAGATGACCTGTTCAGAGCTCTGTCTATTGTTTAATTTTCAAATTTCACGCACCTTCTGCCGGTATTTGTGAATATTTTACATCAGGTCGAGTCTAACCCTGTATCAATGTGCCATTGGTGTTTGAATTCAGCGGTCATAGCGAATTCGAAACTGGACTATTAAGAGTTTGATGTTTTTATTTATGGCATCCAGGCTGGCATTTACACTCAGGTCTTCTTCATCAATTAAATCTCGATTACTCCAGAAGTAAAAAAAACACATTCATGCAAGGCCGCTTTAGCAAGAATTATTAAATAACAACTATTGGAAAGTTTGTTTTCAAAATGCTGTTCTGTCCAGTTATGGAACTGAACAGAACAGCATTGAACTGAACTTTTTTATGGAAAAAATAATGACTGACCATCAAATACATTGAGGTTAATATAGTGTTAACAGTGCTCAGAAATATCTAAAATTTAAGCTTGGCATTTAAGCAAGCAAGTCTTAAGTTTTACTAAGGTTAAATAGTTCACAAACAGCCTGTCCTGTTTTTGTCCTTATCCTTGCCCATCAGGTAAAGTGATTAGGAAAATGTAAATTTTCTACATGTAACTAAAAAATCTACTTGTTCCAGTTGAGCAGATGGACTTTTTTCACCCCTGATTGTACTTACAGTATCACAGTTCACAAGGAGGAATTTTGCTATGTTATTATTTTCAATTACCCTATTTTTAACTCTTCATAGAAATCATTGTTATAGGACATAATACAGATGTACAATGTACATTTTTTTGTCAGTTTATCTTCAGGTGGATTGTACAAAAGAGACGCCACTCTGTGCCAAACAAAACATCCGTGCATATCCAACGTAAGCTAGTGTAAATTTAAGGCAACTGGCACTAAGGGTCCCACATGACCCATACTAAGTACATATGTATCAGTAAGAATGGTTTTTAATTGAGTGTTGAAAGTAATTTTGCAATTGCTTTGGTTTTGTATTGCTACATTGTATGCTTTATGATTGGTTAAAAAATATTTTGCCACTTTATCAACCAATTTATCAACCAATTTATCAGGGGCCTTATAGTCAGGATAGATGGTCTAATACAGTATAATTTATAGTATAATAATATTACTTCTTATAACAGTCATAGGGGCCTTATAGTCAGGGTAGATGGTCTAATATAATTTGTAGTATAATAATATTACTTCTTATAACAGTCATAGGGGCCTGATAGTCAGAGTAGATGGTCTAATACAATTTGTAGTATAATAATAATTATTACTTCTTATAACAGTAACAATTAAGGGCCTTATAGTCAGGGTAGATGGTCTAATATAATTTGTAGTATAATAATATGACTTCTTATAACAGTCATAGGAGCCTTATAGTCAGGGTAGATGGTCTAATATAATTTGTAGTATAATAATATTACTTCTTATAACAGTCATAGGGGCCTGATAGTCAGAGTAGATGGTCTAATATAATTTGTAGTATAATTAATATTACTTCTTATAACAGTCATAGGGGCCTTATAGTCAGAGTAGATGGTCTAATATAATTTGTAGTATAATATTACTTCTTATAACAGTCATAGGGGCCTTACAGTCAGGGTAGATGGTCTAATATAATTTGTAGTATAATAATAGTACTTCTTATAACAGTCATAGGGGCCTTATAGTCAGAGTAGATGGTCTAATATAATTTGTAGTATAATTAATATTACTTCTTATAACAGTCATAGGGGCCTTATAGTCAGAGTAGATGGTCTAATATAATTTGTAGTATAATTAATATTACTTCTTATAACAGTCATAGGGGCTTTATAGTCAGAGTAGATGGTCTTGACTAATATAATTTGTAGTATAATAATTTTATTACTTCTTATAACAGTCCAGGGTAGATGGTCTAATATAATTAGTAGTATAATATAATATTACTTCTTATATGCACTCAATGTATATAAAAAATAGACCATCTGCCCTGACTACAAGGCTCCTATGACTGCTATATAACAGTCATAGGGGCCTTATAGTCAGGGTAGATGGTCTACATGTAATTTTTTATGCATTGAGTGTCGTTTTATTATTTTATTTTCAAGGTTGAAGCTGTATTATGATCACGGTGAAATCAAGAGGTACAATGGCAAAAGACGAATGAACGATCTCAAGGCCTTTGTTGACAAATTTGCAGTGACATCTGAGGTAGGGCAGTAACCCTGTAGCATTATTGATTTTATCAGCTGCTTAATTGTACTTGTAAATTTATAATGTACATGTATCGGATTTTGTCAGCTGACCAATCTCTTGAACAAGTTATTTGAACAAGTTATTTTTAAATAACTTGTTCAAGAGATTGGTCAGCTGACAAAATCCATATTGAATAAATCCATGTTGAATAAATCCATATTGAATAAATCAGATTAAAATTATCAGATTAAAATCGACCTTACAAAATACAAATGTACATCTGCTTTCATATCACCGGTATATACAATGTATGTTGTTGGTTAAAATTATTTTAGGTTAAAATTATTTCAAACTAGGTTAATTTTTTTTTCCTTTGTCTAAAATTATGTTAATGAATCTGGAACAATAGAAAATAAAAATTAACATAGTTTAAGTAATTTTTAACCTAAAATAATTTTAACCTACAACATATACATGTACTCTCACAATCACATGTAGGCCTGACTGATTATGCAGACTTCCAGGAAATATTCATACTTCCCCCATAGAAGGCCATTAGAAATTCTGAGGGGTTTATTGGTTTAAAAGCCAAAGTCATGCTTTTAATTGGCTGCTTGACCTGTGTTGAGTTGCGACTAGTTGCATTAGGAGGTCAAATGGCAAAAATTTTGAGTGCCTTAAACTGGCGGACAAATTTGAGCTACAATTATATCAAAGTAATCACAAGTCTAGCCATCGCAAGTACACACAAGTCCTCTTCAAATGGATTTGCAAGATATCGCAAGTTTCCAACTTGCGGTTTGTGCAGGGTGTTATTTTAGGATTGACACGTCATTTTTCATTAACAATAAAATTTGTTAAACTACACTGTAGAAAGAAAAAGAAGATTCAACAGAGACAACTGAATCGGACAATGGCCTGTACACACTGACGTCACAGAACTTTGACAAACATGTGGAAATGGGGCTACATTTTATAAAGTTCTATGCTCCATGGTAAGCAGCTACACGTAGTTTATTTAAATAATGGATCATCTCTTTTTATTAATCCCAAAATAATATTTAAAGATTCATATTTTGAGATAATATTAAATAAGGCTTGAAAAATACCATGTTGTTTGTTTGTTTGTATTGACAGGTGCAGCCACTGCCGCAAACTTGCACCCACGTGGAAAGCATTAGCTGAGTATCATAAAGACAATGTCGATATAACAATTGCCAAGGTACAGTTGTACATATACAAACAATGATCTTATTGCTGCCGGCAGGCAGTCTACTAATCGTGTAGAATCGAGAATCTAGAATTCTGTCCTTCTGTCCTTCTGTCCTTCTGTCCTTCTGTCCTTCTGTCTGTCTCGGTTTTCCGATAGTAACAATGAAATATTGTTTGAGAACCAATCAAGAGCGGTAGAAGATCTACGAAACCGTCGGCAGTCTCGGGAGAGCCTCGGCATCCAATCAAAACAAAGTAATGACAAGCCGACTCGAGCATGCATAGGCGATGCACGACTAAGCTGTTTCTGTTTCGACGCCATATTGGACTGGTTTTCAAGATGTTTTGCTGTCCATTCGACTTGGTAATGTCTAAAAGTACGCTGGAAATCAGTTAAACATGGACAAAGGTTCTTCTCAGGGCCAACGTATTTGCTGGATCTCTGTTGAACAAGACGCTGTGGGAGCGTATACATGTACTTAGCTTGGGCGTCGTTGTATTACTGTTAGGCATATTGGAAAATAAGCTTACATGTCTTGGGAATCTGCTAAGGAATCTGCATGCACGTTAGTTCACGATTTGATAATAGGTAGTATTGGGATAGTGTGAGCACGCTAACAAAGAAGCGCGTTAACCTTCAAAAACAAGAAGACGGAAGCGTGCGAGATCGCACGCAAATTATTAAAATAGCGTGTCCACTGTGTCAGAATCTTTCAGTTTATTTTGTCTGGTCCGGAACCGGGGTCAAAACAACTTTTCAAATTGAGAGTTTTGCTGGAAGTATTCCAGCCATCATTATAATAAATTTTGAATGAAACTTATAAATTTAATCAAAGTTAACGACAGAAGTTATAATTTAGGGCGAGAGAAACAAATTTAGCCCTTTCTATATTTTTTCAGTTGAGGTAAAAATGCTGCAATTTGCATAATGTGAAAAGTAATTTGAAACCTTCCCAGTTGTAGGGTTAGGCCATTCTCTACCTTTGTCAATCATGTTTGCCTTGCGCATTGCATGCTGGGACCATGTGCTTACACAGGTCGCCATCTTGAATAAAGATGTGTTGTTGTTGTTGTTAAACTATTCTGTGAATTGTACATGGTGGCAGCGGTCCTTGACCCTCAAAATGCCCGACACAGAAGCAGAATCACACCAAGAAACCTCAGGGTTGCCTTCGGGAGCACAAGAGAACGAAATTAATCCGCAACAGCCGAGTCAACTTCCACTCCCTGCGAAGTTCGATGGCGCGAACGGACCAAAACAAGCGGAGTGCTGGATGAAATGGAGCCGTCGCTTCGAACGCTACAGAATCGCTTCCGGACTCAAGAATAAACCCGAACACGAGCAAGTGAGCACCTTCCTGTATGCCATGGGAGACTGTGCAGACGACATTCTAGCCACTCTCCGAATCGACGAAAACAAAGCTACGTACGACGAAGTTCGCACCGCCCTCAACGGTTACTTCGATGTTCGCCGCAATTTGATAGTACAAAGAGCCCGTTTTAACAAACGGCACCAGTTACTTGGTGAGTCAGTGGATGCTTTCATTCAAGATTTATACAGGCTTGCAGAAGACTGTGAGTACGGTTCTCTGAAAGACGGCCTTATTCGTGACCGCATTGTTGTGGGGGTTCTTGACGACACACTGTCAGATCGTCTTCAAGCGAAAGCGGACTTAACCCTCGAACAGGCCGTACAAATGAGTCGTCAATCTGAAGCAAGAAAGCAGAGTAGGGACCTCATTCGAGGAAATTCTGACTCTAGTTCAGCTTCCCATTCGTCTGGCGTTAATTTGGTGGAGAAGCACAAGCCTGACAAAAAATCAACAAAGGCAAACGAAACCCAACCAAAGTCCGAGAGAAAATGCATTTGGTGCGGTCGACAGCAGCACAGACGGGAATTATGCCCTGCAAAAGATGTAACCTGCAACAACTGCCATAAACAAGGTCACTTTCACACTGTTTGTCTCTCTAGAAAGCAGCCGGCGAAGCGAACGACCGTTAACGAAGTTACAGATCCCGAAGAAGTCGACGTTCCCTTCCTCGGTGAAGTCTATAATGGTAAAGGAGACTTCTGGACTGCCGTTGTCAAGGTGGATGGCCACGACACACGCTTCAAATTGGATACCGGAGCGGCAGTTTCCATTGTCAGTGACAGGGAACCATGGCTTAAAGACAAGCAGTTATCAAATACCCAGCAGATCTTAAGAGGTCCAGGCGGCACCATTCTCTCAGTCATTGGCACCTTTAACGCCTCGTTGGAGTGCAAAGGTCACAAGATAACCGAACCAGTCTATGTTCTCAAGGATCAGCTGTATTCCCTCCTCAGTAAGAAAGCTTGTGTTGACCTGGGTTTGATTGCTCGTATCGGAGAGGTGGTTACTCAGCCTGCTGATTTCAAAGAAGAATTCCCTCAACTCTTCACAGGCCTGGGAAAACTGAAAACCGAATACCGAATCAAGCTCAATCCAGAAGTCGAGCCAGCGTGTCTCTACACTCCAAGGAGGATCCCACATCCATTGCTACCCAAAGTAAAGACAAGGGGATGACAAGGGGTATGACAAGGGGTCATTTCCCCAGTCACTGCCCCCACAGAGTGGTGCTCTGGTATTGTTCCTGTACTAAAAGCCAATGGCCGAGTGCGGATCTGTGTAGACTTAACGCCCCTGAACAAGGCCGTCAAACGTGAAATTCATCCCATGGGCTCAGTTGATGAAAGCCTTGCCATGCTAGGAGAAAGTAGAGTGTTCACAAAACTAGATGCTAACAGTGGGTTTTGGCAAATCCCTTTGGATGAAGATTCAAAGCTACTAACAACTTTCATCACGCCATTCGGCCGCTACTGCTTTAACAGATTGCCCTTTGGAATCAGTTCTGCGCCCGAGATATTCCAGCGGACCATGTCAGCTATCCTGGAGGGTCTTGACGGGGTGATATGCCGGATGGATGACATCCTCATCCATGGTAGGAATCAAATGGAACATGACGTACGTGTCCGGGCTGTTCTGTTCCGTCTCCAAGAAGCTGGCCTGACACTGAACGTACAGAAGTGCGAGTTCTCTCAAGGAAGAATCAGGTTCCTGGGGCACATTGTTGATGCTCAAGGAGTTCATGCCGATCCAGATAAAACAAAAGCCATTGCCCAGTTCCCAGCCCCGTCTAATACAACTGAGCTGCAGAGGTTCATGGGGATGGTAAACCAGTTGGGCAAGTTCATTCCAGGACTGGCTGACCTAAATGAACCCTTGCGCCAACTGCTTCGCAAGGAAACTACATGGTACTGGGGAGAGGCTCAGCAAACGGCCTTTCAGCGAGTTAAAGAGATCCTTGTATCACCCGAAGTCCTTGCACACTATGACCCTCGTCGTCAAACATTCATTGCAGCGGATGCCTCATCAACTGGGCTTGGAGCAGTTCTCCTTCAGGCTCAAGACAATGGACAGCGCCGTCCCATCTGCTACATCTCAAGATCCCTCACTGATGCTGAAAAGAACTATGCCGTTGTCGAGAAAGAGGCTCTTGCCTCAGTCTGGGCATGTGAACGCCTTGAAGAATATGTGCTTGGACTCAGCTTCACTTTAGAAACAGATCACAAGCCCCTTGTACCCCTTCTGACCACAACTGCACTATCTAAGATGCCACCCCGGATACTACGCTTCCGTCTCAGGATGATGAGGTACAACCCTGACGTCCTCCACGTCCCTGGAAAACGTCAAATTTCTGCTGATGCACTCTCACGTGCCCCTTCATGTACCCCAGAAGCTTCGGACATCCAGTTTATTGAAGAAGTTGAAACCTTTGCCAGCTGCGCAACGGGCAGTCTTCCTGCCAGTGCCCAACGTCTTCAGGAGATCAGAAATGCCCAGAAAAGTGATGAGGAATGTACACAAGTCAGAAGATTTTGTCAAGAGGGATGGCCACTGTACATGCCACAACAGCCTTTACTCCGTCCATACTGGGAACACAGAGCCCACCTGGCAGTCGTTGATGATCTCCTCCTCTATGATGAACGCATTGTAATCCCACGAGTTCTTAGACTGGAAGTCCTAGATTGCATCCATCGTGGCCATCTTGGCATTAACAAATGTCGTGCCAGAGCTCGTATGTCAGTTTGGTGGCCAGGGCTATCCGGAGCAATCGAAGACCTGATCAAATCGTGCTTCACATGTGCAAAGGAACTACCAGAACCTAAGGAACCCTTGATGCCTTCCTCTTTCCCTAGTCGTCCTTGGGAGAGAGTAAGCATGGATCTGTTTGATCATGGGGGACGAACATACCTCATCACAGTTGATTACTACTCAAGATGGATTGAAATCAACTGCAGAGAGTGTGGTCACAGCATCCAAAGAGCTATATGCAACCCATGGAATACCAGACATAGTGATTTCAGATAATGGGCCATGCTTTAGTGCAGAATCCTTCCAAGAATTCGCTGCCAGTTATGGGTTTGTCCACCTTACCAGCTCACCCAGATACCCTCAAGCCAATGGAGAGGTCGAAAGGGCTGTAAGGACTGCCAAGGGACTGTTAAAGAAGAATGAAGACCCCTACCTTGCGCTGCTCACCTACAGATCCACTCCCTTGCAAAATGGCCTCTCACCTAGTGAGCTGTTAATGGGGAGAAGACTGCGAACCCAGCTCCCTGTACTCCCTGGTACCTTGGTTCCCAGAAATCTACTCAGAGAGCGTGAAGAAGTTGCGAAGAAAGAAGAGATTTACAGATCTAACCAGAAGAAAAACTTTGACTACCGGCATCAAGTACAGGAACTTCCGGATTTGACAACCGGTGAATCAGTATGGATCAGAGATCAAGATAGACTAGGGAAAGTACAAGGACATACCCAGCATCCCCGGTCCTACCTCATTGAAACAGAGAAAGGCACAGTACGTCGTAACAGATCTGCCCTTGTCAAAACTGGAAGCCAATCTACCCCTGTCATCGCAGATAACCAAGCCACCCTCACTAGCTCTGCCAGTGATCTACCTGTTCATGACTCGGAAGGACATTCAGCAGGTGCATTTCACTTCCCCGGTGTTACCTCAGAAGCTTGCCAAAAGCAGCCTGTTTGCAGAGAATCAGCACTGACTCAAACACGTTCTGGAAGGATAGTCAGACCTCCTAACCGGTTGGACTTGTAGTTTACTATGGACGCTAAGTGTTTGACTCTGTTCAGGGCAGTTATCCCAATAATACCGTTTCTGTTTGGGTTAGGCCCTATTAAAACATTAGCATTTGAGAGACTTTAATTGTTAGAGCTGTAAACCTTTGCCTCCACATTTTATCGTCAGATTAAGACTTTGGATACGATAATGTTTGATGGACGTTAGATTGATTATCTTTGTTATTCAGTTTCAATAGATTATTCGGTACTAGGAAGGGAGGTGAAGGGTTAGGCCATTCTCTACCTTTGTCAATCATGTTTGCCTTGCGCATTGCATGCTGGGACCATGTGCTTACACAGGTCGCCATCTTGAATAAAGATGTGTTGTTGTTGTTGTTAAACTATTCTGTGAATTGTACACCAGTAACGCAACGCATCTTGCAAAATATATCCAATTTTTAATATTCCTCCGTATCCGACACAAAGAAAAGAAAATTAAATGAAAAAAGTGATCACTTTGAGGTTATTTTCGCTCGAGAAACATTCACTAGCGCAAGCGAAACTCGCAAGAAACGATCATTGTTTACATCTTCATCGGCGGTGAATTTTTGCACCGGAGGCTGTTTTGTTCCTCCAACTCCGGGTCCAACTTCACGACTATAAAAATTCATGAAAGGCAAACAACCGAAAGAAGTGAAATAAATTGGAATTCCTACCACGCTTATATTTCTTCCTTCGCTGTCCAGTGTTCACTTTTTATTAAACCAACGCTATGTTTTCGTCTATAAAATCTGACGCGGATGATTCGAGAATCAGGAAAATAACCAGCACGAAATCAAGACAAACAGACTATTTACATGTGGGAAAAATCTGAGACCTTCCGGAATGCACAGAACTAAAGGATTTTTGCCAAATTCCACGGCGATGGCGTAAATTTGATTTATGCCAACCCAATGTTTTCAAGATTCTTATCCAGCTTAACCAGCATCTCGCAATGAGGCAGCACTTCACTTCCAATATGGAACTACTAGTTTTATATTTAATTTCCCCAACCATTCTAAACAACACATCAGTGGTGAACTCTGGCTTTTACATGTACCAGGGGGTGGGGTGGTGGTGTCAGTGGAGCAAAATGCCTGGGAGAGGGGAGGCTCAGTGAACATAAATCCCACGATAGGTAATAGTCACCTGCTTTACCCATGGGGACGACATTGGAGGGGGGGGGGGGGGGGGGGGAAGGGGAGGTTAGGAAGTTAGACACAGGGGTAGGGGGTCAGTGGTGCAAAATGCGTAGGAGAGGGTAGGATCCAAAGGTGTGCAGAATCTGGAGGGAGGGGAGGGTGGGGATGGTGGGGACTGTGTTGGAGGGAGGGGAGGGTGGGGAGTTGGACACAGGGGTTGGGGGGTCAGTAGTGCAAAATGTCTAGGAGAGGGCAGGATCCAAAGGTGTTCAAAATCTTTTATTTAGAGCATTTGTATTCACAAGTTGCAGGCTCATGGGAGCCTTTGATTGTTATGTGTTTTCTTTTTTTTTTACATGTATCTTTTTGCAGATTGATTGCACAACTGAAGGCAAAAAATGTACAGAGCACAATATCCATGCATTTCCTTCACTCAAGCTGTTCAAAGATGGAAGAGAGGTTTGTAGTAGGGTTTTACATGTACATGTACAGCAGCTGTGTGTAAATAAAAATGTACATGTTCTAGTCAATATTAATTTTCTCTTTCAATACAAAGGGTGAAGAGTCACCCATCAGCACACACAATGTACATCTGTATGTATGTTTGTATGTATACTAATGTCTACATAACTGATACAGACACATGAGGATGTTTGAGAGGATATAAAAGCTACAGATGGGCATAACCACTAAAAAATTCTTCAAACTCTCTTAAATATTTTCATTAGGTTTTGTATTAGTACTGAATAGAAATTGGAGTGTGTGGAGGACAATATTATTCAGGGAGTAATTGGGAGAGACTAATTCAAGATTAAAAAGTCCATGCAGACTTTTTTGTACTCAAAAACCAAAAACAAGAGGAAAACAGCAAAAAGGTTCATTTTGGTTTAAAGGACCTCTGTTCGGAATTTTATGGTATTTTACATGACTGTGTACCTAGAGTAGTATTTAACTTGTCTTCAATCATTAATATGTAAAATTATGTTGATTCAGGTGGACAGTTATGAAGGAGGTCGCTCCCTTGATGACTTAAAGAACTACTTGAAGATATCTGAACACAGCTTGCTAAGTAGTGCGACCACAGAGAATAGTGAGACAGCTGAGGAGATACCATCTGATTCTTCTGATGCAGACATGCAGGTACAGAAAAACCTGTATTAAGCTGACCCCATAGTAAGTGGACACCAGCTTGGCTCCTGAAATTTTTTTCCCAAATTAACTGTAAATCGAACATGTATTCAGCGGACCCATCTATTAAGGTGGCTCCAAGTAGGTTTTTTTGGGTTAAACTTCCCTTTTTGAATGAGCTTATACATAATCTTACTTTATCTCAATGAACCTGAATTTGATACTAGATTTTAAGCTTGGATGAAAGTTTTGGATGATGCTCTTTTTATGCTAATCAGCATTTCCAAAGCAACGGCAAACAAATATGGCCAAAAACAGTTTTTCCTAAATTTCTTTCGATTTTGGGGCTACCTGCGACAAGCGAATAAATGCGCTATAATCTACATAGTGTAGCACCCTAAATGGGAAAATTTCAAGCATTTTAAACTGTTTGATTTTAAATAAATCGCTACAACATTTTTAAGACCTGTTTTTCATGTTTAAAATATAAGCGGTCATTCCATAGGTCTCACAAATTATCATTAAATTACCACAGAAAGTTTCCTCAGACTTAAATTATTGTTGTAGGTTAAAATTATTTTAGATTAAAACTATTTCAAACTAGGTTAATTTTTATTTTTCTTTGTCTGGAATTATATTAATGAATCTGGGACAAAGGAAAATAAAAATTAACCTAGTTGTAATAATTTTTAAGCTAAAATAATTTTAACCTACAACATTATTACTCCCTGCAAATAGCTCTGACTAATTCCTCGGCAATAAAGAGATCGAGCTTTTCATTCAAATGCAGTTTAAAAAGAGTGAAAACATCAAGCAAGCCTTTAGATGCCTTCTCTATGTAAATTTGTATACCAATGAGACAAATTAATGAAAACAATGACGTCATCAAAGATTTGCCTCCTATAGTCAGATAGGCAAAGTAGAGATAAAGTGTTTTTTTCGGCAAAGTATCAAACAGAAACATAACTGTCCTATTATTTCTTTTCAGATCAAGCCATTCCAGCTAACTGACAGTAACTTTGATGCGATGATCAGTTTTGGCACGACATTTGTCGATTTTTATGTTCCTTGGTAAGCCTGTTTAAAGCGTTTTTCGATTTAGTATTGTAAAACCACAACCAAAGTAACTGCTCTAACCAATGCCAACTGAGAAGAATGAATTAGTCCATGAACCCATTAGAACTTGACGAAAATACTGTGCATATAGCCGGTGCCAAGCGCGGGAAAAGGTGTACAAACAATCCAATGAACCAATCAGAACTTGATGCAAATAAATACAGCTGGCGTCAAGCGCGGAAAAAGTAGCACAGACAATCCAATGAACCAATCAGAACTTGATGCAAACACATGTAGCCGGCACCAAGCGCGGGAAAAGGGGTACAGACAATCCAATGAACCAATCAGAACTTGATGCAAACACATGTAGCCAGCGCCAAGCGCGGGAAAACGCGTGCAGGCAAGTTACAATTGGTTTGATTGACTCTGATTTTGTGAGTTTTTTTTTACGCAATCACAATTGAGTGTGCATTATAATTATGGTATTTTATAAGAGACCTTAAGCAACGCGACAGCAAACCCAAGGAAAAGTTCTTTTTTTTAAAGAATTCTTGTCAATAACGATTTGTTCAAGCATAAGCAAGCAAAAACAAACGATAAAAACCGACGTTTCGGTGTCATCATGACGCCATTGTCAAGGTAACTTGTGAATGAAATGTAAATGACAACAAGTATTTGATGCAGTGTTGGCGCAGTTTTTGTCAAACAAAAGAAAAAACATTCAGTTACGTCCAAAGGTTATTATTTTGTACTTGAGCTAGAATTCCACTGTACATGTATTTTGTTATTACTTACATGTATTGGAGCGATTTTAATTGAGTATTGAAAGTACTTAAAGAATCTGACCCACCCAGTTTACATTGCGCGCTTCTATTATTGTTATGATACGACTCTATTCCATATTTGGGAAAGCATATCACCTCTTGCGTGAGTGAATTTCTCATCTACAATAGGCCATTTGCACGATGACGTCATTTGACTACTACTACCAGAATCCTTAGTTTTTTGTTTTGTAGTGCAAATTAGGGCTATTGTTATTTTAACCGCATTGGGATTACAAAATTGAAATAAGAAAGGAAAAACGAAATGAATTCTGGTAGTAGTAGTCAAATGACGTCATCGTGCAAATGGCCTATAGAGCGTATGCACTCACGTGGCAAGCAGCTATGCAAATTTATTGGAACAAAAGAAAGTGTTAACATAAGAAAAGCGTTCAAATCCCACAGGATTGTTTTGGTACACCAACATGGCCGCCGTTCTATTGTTTTGGTACACCAATATGGCCGCCGTGACGTCATGTGCATACGCTCTATACAGTATGGACTTTCGGGGGCCCTGAAAATGGTGGATGAACCAACGTAGGCGCGCAATGCAAACTGGGTGGGTCAGATTCTTTAAGCAATTGCTTTCATTGGTTTTGAATTGCTACGCTTTGTGATTGGCCAAAAAAAAACTTGCGCCAGCACCCTGATCGTTCCTGTCCTTTATCCGCGACAACGAGCAGAAATCGATAAAGTAGCTACCGTATTTATTTGGTTATAAGATGCACCCTAAACTTAGCAAGTGAATCGTGTTTAGTTTACAAACCAAAAATGTCATTAATACTCTTGGTTATAAGACGCACCATAAACATAAGAAAACATTATTTCTCGCAAGATACTTTTAAATTCTTTAATAAGTAGTTACAACTGCTTTCAAAGTGTAATTTGATGATTAAATGGAACAATATACATGTAGGTCCTGAATACAATGTCTGCTTTTGTTTTTGCTGTTGTGGTTATAGGTGCCGTCACTGCCAAGAACTTGGTCCTGTGTGGGATCAGCTTGCTAATAGGTGTGCCGACAGTACTTCTGGACCAAGAATTGCCAAGGTTTACAATACGTTATTATTATTGTAAAGTGAAGAAATGATCCTGTCTGTTGTGTTTGCATTTTACGCAATTGCAAAGAAGCCTGAAAAAAAGTCAGGACCTAAAGGGACACTGAAATATCGTGTTTTCATGATTATGGCAGCAGCTTGTTTCAAGCTTACTTCATAACCTTAAAATTGGAAGAAACCATTGCCAAAAGTGATAGAAGCAAAGAAATATGAACAATACAGACAAAATAACGGCTAGAAAAGTCAAACTTTCACAAGAATGGCATTGATTTCTTTACCGCCTGTCAATAAATCAAATTTGATGAACTGTAATCCACTTCAATCCTTGCAATCCTGCACTTTATCTCCAAACTACTGCTTTTGTTTTGCTCTATAAAATCTTTTTATCCAACTAAGTTGGCATTTGGCGATTTAACGTGGAAATAAGCTAAGCTAAATTTTGCTATTTCGGCGGGACAGTATATCCCTTAAAGCGGGATTTGAAGCCATGACCTCTGCATTACTGGTGCAATGCTCTACCAACTGAGCTATGAAGCCACACATACATGTACACTTGTATGGGGAGTAAGGTCGATTGTAGTTTACTAGGAAACTTCAAAGATCCGTCTTTGAGTCGTCTTTGAGTTATCCGTCTCAATTGTCTTCAAAATAATACCTGGACAAATAACTCTTTTGATGGATAATTCTTCATTAGCATAAATAGCGTTCCGCCCAGATTCTAAAAATAGAATTGGCGCACAGCATCATGGGATTGAAATGCGTACAAACATTCAAGAACTATGCAGGTAGCTACGAAAAAACAGGTGCTACGAAGCACTGTTCTTGGGTACAACTCGAAAAACTGGTGTTTCCGAGGCAGCCATTTTGAAATATTTGTCCGCATTTCGATCCCACAATGCAATACTGCCAAATATGATGTCATCTGGGCGGAACGCTATTGGACCATTGCAAGATTTTTTTGGAAATCTGAGAAAAAAGAACAAACAAGGATGTTTTTTTTTTTTGCAATGCACCTTAGCTACATTCAACATAATTCATCTTTTCCCCTCAGGTTGATTGCACAGAAGAGCAGGAACTTTGTGAGAGTTTTGGGGTAGGTTCTTACTCAATAACAGTTTATGTAGGAATACCGTATTCCACCCAATGATGTTCCGTGCTGTTTCGTGTTTTGCCTGTCAGACCAGGCTTTATTTGGTCTTCTGAGACCGGCGGGATTCCGACCCCCCATCCAACGGACCTGCACTTGTTCTTTGCATAGGCAGCACCGTGCTGTTCAGTGATTTGTCTGTTGAGACCGGTCTCGGATTCCGTCCCCCCCCCCCCCCCCCCCCCTCTCCCCGTCAATGAATTGTCACTAGTTCTTTGAATATCTGCTTTGTGCTGTTCAGTGTCTTTGTCCAAACTGGGCTTCATTTGGTCTTGTGGGACCGGCAGATTCCCCCCTCCCCCACCCCCTTTGTAATTTCAAGAGTATTAAAGCTATGACAATGAAACTTAAGAGGATTAAAATTGCCTAGGCCACATGACGTGATAATGACATATGACGTGGAATTACGTCATCATTCTAAATGGTCGCCATCATGAATTTTGGGAATGTTAAAAAAATGCCTAAATTGCCAAATATTTTTAATTTCAAAAAAAAAATTAAAGATTGCCAAAATTGAGTCAAAATTGATCGAAATCAATAGATCTTAAGTTGTAACATTCAAGTTACTACAAGAAAGTTATGTTTTTCATTTGGACGTTAATTTAAGCAAAAACAATTGGGTACATATGCCTGTTAAAAGATGGTTGCCATGGAATCGTCACATGACATGAACAAAAATCTGTCACATCAAAGTGTTCTCACAGATAAATTTCAGAAATTTGGTGGGCATTAGTTAAATGCTTTTAAGATATATAAGTTCAAAGTCGGCATGGGAACTTTCCGAAGAAGCGTATCGCGTATAGAAAGGATCGACTTCCTTTGTGATAATGTTTTAACGATTATTTTCTGCATCTTTTTTTAGATCACTGGTTACCCCACGTTGATTCTGTTTAGTAAGGGAGTTCAAAAACAAGAGTACAAGGGGCCCAGAGATTTGGACAGTCTGTATAACTTTGCTGTGCAGCATCACGATGAGTTGTAACCAATCAGAATGCAGACCTTAAATCCCAACAGCCAATCAAATGCGAAACCCATTGCAGTGTAGGTTTGGTTGAAGCATATTTTCGCGCCTTTTCTGACAGATTTTTTAGTGTCATACATTAGATGAGTTGTAGTGAACGTACTCCATAACCGATCAGTATACAATCCTGAAATCCCAACAGCCAATCAAAGGCGAAACCCATTGCAGTGTAGGTTTGGTTGAAGTGTATTTTCGAGCCTTTTCTGGCACGTTTTCTTTTTTCAGTAGAGGAGTGGTAGTTTACATGCTATATAAGCAAATTTCTGCTAATATTGTGCACAATTTTTTTTATTAACATGAGAATTTACGCCGAAAGGTCGCGTGCTAAATACGAACTGACTTTAAAAGTTGAAAGAGCTTGTTTAAATTAGTAATCTACGCAATTGAATGTTTAAGGAAATATCAGCTATCGGAAACTGCAAATTTGCTGGGTGGCAAAAGCATCGATTTTTTAAAACGGTTAAAGTTTTGCACAAAGAGTGTCTAGCATATCCGTCTCAAATTTCTAGAGAAAGCTAATTGTTATGTGCCCTTTCAACAGTCGGGGTTCATATGGATAGTCTCTTTTGAAAAGTAACCGGTTAACGTATTTGTTTTTTTTTTTCTTCCTTGTTTTCGTTTTTCGCTTTATATAGTGACTTGAGAAGATATCGAACAGTCAAGATAGTGTTTCATGACGAAATCTAACTCACCGTATTTCGTAAAAAAAAAAAACCGTTCGTGTTATCTCCTTTCTTTTTGGTGTTAGTTGTAATATATCAAACACGAGGAAGCGTGTTTCATCATGATAACAAAACATCGAGAAGTGGGTTAAAAAAAAAAAGAGGCGCTGCATTGTTTTTGAAACCGACTTCTTGGTGGATACTTGATAATGCATTATTTCGAGTGTCTGATATACTGTAGCTTCCAAAACTGATCATTAAATGTAATGCAGGGTAAACAAAGGGATATAATCGCAAAATCTATGTTAATTTGAGATCTGGGTTTCCTAACGGGCAGACCTGCACCTTTCGTAACGCCTCACAGGATTGGCTAAGAAAACAATAGAACAAACAACCCACAATGGACCCTAGCCCTAAACACAATAGAGGTGCACCTTATCCAGGTCCAATGAAATTAGAGGTTCTGAAGAGGTGCAGGCCTACTGTTCCTAACCATTGTCACGCTTATGATTTCCCTTGTGTTGAACAAATGCGATGATGTATTTATGAGTTTGAGAAGCCCAGGTGAACAACGCCTTCTTGTGTTTGATATATTCCATGAAGTGCAAACTGTAAGGTCAATTAGAAAAAAAAAATGTAATATAGTTATTTATGGGACTAATTTATTTAATAGATATAATAAACGCGTTTGCCAAAAAAGAGTGACAAAATATTTTTTAATTTAACAAAGCTTCTTGTCCTTTAGAAACGATTTCACTGCTGTGTGCAGACGGGTGAATAAATTCGCCAATAAAATGAGCTCACAGCGTAAAGGTACTGCTACACAACAACAACAACAACAACAACAACAACAATTTTATTATTACAATTATTATTATTACAATTACAATTAATAAATTATTATTATAATTAATAAAGTAAACTAGAAAAGAAAAAAGGAAATTTTTCACGCAACCCGCGGTTAGCTTAGGCTAATCGAGGCGGGAGGTGAAGCAGACAAGAAAGTAGTACAATAAGGAATAAGGAGGGTGGGGCTGAAATGCGTCTCGTCCCTAAGAAAATGGGGTTCAAAATGATGTGTCAACAATATTGTCGCCTATTGTAGGTTCTTATATGGGATGTTTATTGTAACACAAGCAAACTCTGTAATCAAACAAAAAAAGAAGCAAGCCTGATGCTACGTATAAAAACTTTGCAAGACATCAACATGACACAAGACAGAACCCAACACAGTAGGATCGTAGCCGTAGACAGCTGTTTCGTTCTATTAGAACTCATCAGTACGCCATAACGATGCTGTTGGTTCTATCTTGTGTCATGTTGATGTCTTGCAAAGTTTTTATACGTAGTATCAGCCTTGCTTCTTTGTTTGTTTGTTTGCCTACTGCTATTTTTGGCTGTTTAGATCTTTTATAGATCCTACGTTCACTAGCAGCATTTTCGTTCGCGGTCCTGTGCGTATTCTATTGAAACTCTGTGATAACTGGAAATAAGTAGTGACCTGCTATGGCTTATACCTTTCTATGAGATGTACACATTGTACCATTTTAACTTTCTTTATTCTAATCTCTTTAGTTGAAAGACAAAGGGGAAAAGTTGTTGTCTCACACAAAACTTTCCCTTGATGGACTTTTCAAGAAATTTTTACAAGTAAAAGCTTTAAAGGTAATTAGCTCTAAGATATCAATTGGAGGTATTAGTGAGTCATACCGTGAAACTTGAAATGTCTATGGAGTAAAAATACAATATTATTGTTGTTTGGCTAGGCATCGTAATGTACTTATTGGCTGAGTGAGAGGGCCAGAGAGGTCTGTGTGCCATTACCAAGAGCCACTTTTTTCCTGTCCAGGCTGACCTGTCTTGGTCAATATAATATTCATGAGTTCATTCTTAACGTTATATTACTACATGATTAAACATACAAGTCATAGGAATAAAGGAATGATCAACAAAGATACATGTGTAATCAATCAAAAACAACTTCTTACACCCATAACATTAAAGAAATATATCAAGATCAGGTACTCAGAGTTAGGGGAATTTGCATGTTAGCATTGAGACTGTTAAGATGTTTTAACATCATATTTTTTTTCATTTTAGACAGACACAGAGCCATGGGTGATGTGGAAGCAATGGTGGAAATATTCGTCAACCAAAGAAAGGTATGTGTTCTTCAAAATTAATATGAATGACAATCGATTTAATGTCCTCAACTCAGTATATTTGGAGTGATTGTAGCAAACAAGTGTTCCAGACTCAAGACGATTATTCAGGGTTTGATACCTCTTACAGTACAGTTGAACCCCGCTTAACAAACACCTTCTTTGGTCCTGGCTGAACGCCCATACATTTTCTCTAAAATTTACCCGCTTAGGGTAATACGGACACCCATTAATACGAACAAAGGACAGTTTTTCCCGTCCCCGTTAAAATAATCATACAAAGTTTGTACAATCTTGGTAAACTGAATTCTTATGTACAGTAAGTTTAGTACATATCGTTTACGGACACTGTACATTTGCAGATACCACGCAGCTCTTAAAAACCTCTAATTTCATTGGACCTGGGTATCACACAGCTCTATTGTTTTCAGGGCTAGGGTCCATTGCTGTTTTGTTTGTTCTATTGTTTTCTCAGCAAATCAGAGAAGACCTTGTAAGAGCTGCGTACTGCCCCTACATTTGGGAATCTTGTCTACAACGATTGCCATTTTTTTTAGTTTGTTCAAGTGTCAGTTCCAGTGTTCTAGATAACTTTTTAATCAACTGTTCCATTTCTGTTAACAGCCGTAACAATGTGGCCCATGGCCAAAAGGTCTTACTAAACATTGTATTTAAACACCTTGATTCACAGCTGTAACACTTACTAGTGACACCCTTCACAAGTGTTACAGGTTACGGGTTCAACTGAAAACACTGAGTTCTTACCATACTTTTTGTTTATTGTAGACTGGAGTATTACATTTCACAAAGTGGATTTAAACAACAGCAGGCAATTTTAGAAGGTAAAGGTCATGTTTTATGTCCATGCAGTTACGTTTTTCCAAAACAATTTCAGTACCTGTACACTGTACTGCACAGTGTGTGTACTGAATTATGTATGACTTTGTCCCCTGAAAGAAGTTGTTTTTTGTCACAGTCTTGTCTCAAAAGGCATCTTCACACACACAAAAAAATATATCGAAATTGATTCGAGTATTTTTCAAGAGGATTTTTTTCTTTCTTTTTTTCGCGAGTTAACATTAATTTGCTACTTTCTTGTTGTGTTCTAGAAAACCTTTGCAAACTGGATGCCTGTAGCAAGAACATGGCGATCAAGAAGCTGCTGAAAGAGGGGATTACATATAACTCCCTGAAAACAATCTTTGAAGAGTGCTGCTCTTTCATGGATTTCTATGAGGTGATGAAAAGTTATGGAATTGAACGCAAGGTTGCCAAAGTCATAGCCTTGCATTTTAGTGGAAAGGGGCTCGAAAACCAGGGATCAAGAGCGTATTCAAAGCTCCATGAGGAGAAATTAGCCGCTTCTAATTCATTGCAAGAGTCACCAGAACAACAGACAAATAGGGATCAAGTGCAACATGACCACTCCGCTTCTACTTCAAAACAAGAGTCACCAGAACTTCAGACAAATGGAGATCAAGTACAGCATAGGCACTCTGAACGTGAACAGAAACCAAAGATGTCTGCTGAAAGAAGTCGACCAGAATCCAAATCATGTAACCAGGCCGAAGGTGGCGAAGACTGGGAAAGTGAAGCAGCGATGGCTGGACCTCGTAAAAACTTTACTCTGAAGTGCACCATCCCCACTCCTCTGAGCCTTGACGTTGATGACTTCTCATCCGCTCAATCAGGAAAAACCAAAGGGAAATTAAGTCCGAGAGAAAAGCGAGAAAACCCATCTTCATGTAGTGGTTCCAAGGTTGCCCATTCCCATTCTGAAAGACATGAAAATCGAAATGCCGAGGTCAATAGTAAGAAGCCCCGTGCTAAAGTGACAGAAGCAGAAGCTAGAGAAAAAACTTCTCGCCCAAAATCTAAGTTTTCGACAGAGTCGAGAGAAAAAAGAGTTGGCAGATCAAACAAACCGGTGAAAGATAGCAAATGGGAGGGCAAGGCGAAAAGGGAAGCCGTGGTTTCGACAAAGGGAAGTAAAAAAGAGTTCACTAAGGAGAAGACACCAAAATCAACTGATACACCCCAAAAACGTTCCAGTGTTAAGAAAACTGAACAATGTGGCAATCAAATTTCTCCAAATGGACAAGAATCATCAAACAAGATGGAACTGCAATTCCAAGGCTCACCTTGTGATCAGAGTCGTTCCTCGGGTGAAGATTTACTTAGGACGATAGATAAAGAGTTGCATTCTACAGTCATTCCCAACCTGAGCGATGACTTGTCCACAAAAGAGGTCAAACAGGAATTCACCAGTGTTTTCATAGGGGATATTGCTATTCTTGTTCCTGTTGAAAACAGTGGAGGTTCTGATTCTAAAATGAATGATGAAAATGAGTTACATGAAACCGGTTCAAATAACAAAGACCAAACTGCTGTTGCTGATTTTAACAGAGGAATAGACACATCCCCAGTAAACTTAGAATCGTCTGCAGATGCCATGAAACCTGGACAGATGGAAACTACTACTCAATCTGATAACAATGCAACTCGTCCACAGTCGACACAAGGAGCTCTTGATACTCGTCTTCACGACCAGCCTAAAAAATGTAGTATTCCCGAATGTAAGAAAGTGGTTGACACAGAGGAAGATAATGATAAGAAAGTGATGGGGAATCCATTATTGACTTCAGGCAATGAAGAAAGTCATAGTCAGATGGAATCTAGTTTGACGACAGGTGAGAGCAATTCTATAAAAGACAGCAATGATAAAATTGCATTTTGCAGCGACAATAGCAACATTTGTGGTGAAAACATTTCAAAAGGTGGTGAATCAGTGATTGCCATAGACAAAACTAGCCACCAAGAGAAAACGTCTGATTGCGAAGTGGCTGTTGTTACTTCCCAAGATCCCGTGCTTGCAGA
Organism: Cladopsammia gracilis; assembly: GCA_022457155.1. Taxonomy (NCBI): domain Eukaryota; kingdom Metazoa; phylum Cnidaria; class Anthozoa; order Scleractinia; family Dendrophylliidae; genus Cladopsammia; species Cladopsammia gracilis. The sequence continues at coordinate 1,451,449 of JAJGOT010000089.1, read as the reverse complement.
GAAAAATGAATCGAGTCAAAATGAGCTGGTGATGGGGAAAAGTGATAACACCAGTATTCCATGGCAAGAGTTGCAGCAAATGCCACATGCATCTTTCCCAGAACACGCGTTAGACCAGCCAGCATGTGGAAGATTTGTCATGAGTGAAGGATTGGCTTGTCAGGATGTGAACACTGATGATGTGGAGCACTGTCGTCACGATTTACAGGCTGAACTCTCATCAGAAAGTAGCAGTACCAGTGGCGAGTCTGTGGATGCTTTTTCACGTCAACCTCCTCTTGGTGCCGAGCGAGGGTTTACTCCTGACACAGTTCATCAACGGCCAGATCAAACTACTTGGGTAGGAAGCATGAATGAGGGGATGTATCTAACGCCTTCCATTCCAGGCGTGAACTATCCTCAGGGGTCCTTTCCATCATATGTTAATCCATATGGGACATTTCATCAAGCACAGCAGGCGCTGCCTCTTTTACAGCCATACTTCACATCATTTGGCTATCCCAATCAAATCCGGTCCATTGTTCCACCTCACATGATGCAAACCCATCCCCACGTGTTCATGCCGCCATACCTTCAGTACAGAAATCAAATGATGTTCTCCAGTGCAGTTCCACCAGTTGCTGGATTTCCGTCAACTACAATGCCACAATCACAGTATCGGCCACAGATGTACCAAGTTTGGCAAGGCTCCACAGGTTTCACTTGTCCCCCTGTGCCATTTTATGGCAATCCCTTTGGGCTAGCACAAGAAACAACAGGTGCAATGTTAGATGTCGAAAGCACACAACCCACAACTACTCTATCACTAGTTACGCCAGCAGTTGAGTATCCAAGCCTAGCAATGGACTTCAGTTGCTCACCTGTTGGTGATGCGAAAGAAGAGTCCGGTTCTGAGTTGTCGTCAACTGCTTCAAGTGACAGTCCATTTGAAGTGATAAAAGCACCTGCAAGCAGTTGCTTTCACACACTTTGCGACCATGCTACTCTTAATAATGAATCAATTTCCGCACAATTGGAAGATGATCCGGGTTGTTCAATGTTAATAACAAATGAAGGGAATCAGAATGACACTGTGCTTTTGAAAGGAAAAGATGTCTCGTCTGGTGAAGTATCAGAAAACAGAAATGTTGACCAAGTCTTTAGCTTGGCTCAGCTATGTTACAATGAGGTATCTGAAAATGGTAAAGAACACCTTAACAAGGCAAGAGACACGTGTTATTTGGATAGCTCGAAGGGGTATTTCAGCCACCCTCTATCTCAAGCCCACGGGGAGCCTGTTCATAAACAGATTACTATCTTGTCTCGTGAGGAGAGTGCAGTGGCTATGGGAAGACGACTATCACCCGATGGTAGCTGTATGGACGCTGTTTGTTTTGATTCACTAAGTGATGCCAGCTCAGCACAGAAAATTGATAGACCTTTGCAAGAAAAGAGTTCATCTGGAAGGACTTGGAAAGATCCGTCAAAAGACTACAATGGTTGCCGGCCACGTAATGTCCCTTGGAAAGACAGGAATCCATCTCCAAAACCTCAGCGATTCAAAGGAAGCCGCAACAGAAGAAACAAGCCTACAGGTACACAACCAAGTTCTGTTGTAGTTTCATCGTCAAACCACGGGCAACCATCTAATGGAGCTTCAAGTGATATCATTACTGTTTCAAGTCCAGATTCTGGTAAAAACAACAAAACAGAACGCAGTCAAAGAACAGTAAGGTTCTCAAACGAACACATTGAATATGATTCAACAAACTGGAATCCCCATGGGGGCGAAAAGGTTGCTTCAGCTGACAAGAATGACCGGTCTGACTGCAGTCGAGACCAGAAGGTAAATGATAAAGGGACGAATCAGACATCCCTGATTGATAAGGGTATGACAAAATCTTTGAGGGAGGAGGATCGCAATGCGGGTGGGCTGCACGAAGGCAGGCCACAAAGGCATGCAGAGAAAAGAACTGTTGTGGATTCAAAACCAGCCCATGTCAGGGGCAACTCAAGCAAAAGAGTTCATGACAGAGTGACGAGGAAACCATACACGGATAAGCGATCGCAGAAACATCCTTCAAGAGCAAAGGAACCAGAATCAAAGTCAAAAATAGACCCAAATAACAACTCAGGCTAGGGTAAAAAGAAATTGTTTGGGAAGGCTTTTAAATACAATGTTGATCTCTTGTACAATATTCACTAGTCTGATGCGAGAACACCTCTGGGCGGTTCACTGTGTTGTGAATAGGTTTTGTCGATTTTTTCACGCTACTTTCCAGTAGCAAATGATAAAATCCAATTGAAATTGCCACGTGTGTGGTGACATTATTCACAGGCGAAGAACTGTTTTGTTAAGTTCACCATTTGCGCTTGTAAAATGTTCCCGTTTTGTTCCAGTTTTGTTCCAGTTTATTAATTAGCGACTCTGAAAATAGGCAAGGTAAATCGGACTAGCATAAATTCTCCTTTTAGATTGGCTTCTCAAATGATAGTAACACATTACACGTGTGGTGGATCAAGTTGGTCTATCTCTTATTGGACAAATTTTTGGCTGGTCACTTTGGTAATAATATCTGAACCTTTTTACTCCCAAGAGAGGCCAGAATCAAAAATCGAGAACATCATAAATTCATTTTGGAAAGTACTGAAAAACAAACAGTACGATTAGGAGGTACTGCTGACGAGCTTTCGTTTGAAATATCACACTGTGGGATTTCATCCACAGAATCAAAAGTAAGAACCACCTTGTACAGCATTATAAACGGTTGTCAGTACCACAGGAAAGTACTGCTCAGTAGCTTTCATTTGAATGGTCACACTTTAGGATTTCATACACAGACTCAAAAGTTAGAACCACCTTGGTTTCTTTTAAGTTGGAATCAAATGCAGTGAGAGGCAGAGAAGACTGGTTTAGCAGCATAGTTTCTTTTTTTATTTCAATATTTCACTGTGGTGATGAAACTCGAGCTCAAAAAAAATTATGTTGATTGTGACATTTTCATCATCCAAATGTTTGTTCAATTTGTTTATACATAGAAGATTAAAGAGACCTTGCGTGTTTTGATAAACTTGTTGTGTTGTTGTTTGAATACTACTTTGTTTAATTACAGTGTAAGGGAGACTGCCCGCAGAAATAACGATATTTTTCTTCTTAATTTCCATGTTATATCGCAAAATACAACCAAATACACATATACAACTATATTAGATAAAAAGGTTCTACAGAGCAAAACAGAAGCAGTGGTTTGGAGAAAAAGTACAGGATTGCAAGGATGGAAGTGGATTACAGTTCTCCACGTTATATCGCCAAATGCCACCAAATATACAGCTTAATTGGATAAAAAGATTCTATAGAGCAAAACAGAAGCAGTAGTTTGGGGATAAAGTGTAGGATTACAAGGATGGAAGTGGATTACAGTTCATCAATTTTGATTCCGTGACAGGTGATCAACAAATCAAAATTTCCATTCTGTTGGAATTTTGAGGGGGTTTTAGCCGTTGTTTTGTCTTTTTTGTTAATTTTTTGAAATTGTCGAGCTTGGGTACACTATAAAATCTCGATGGTTTCGACACTGAGAAATTCGTACTGACTCGCCGAGTCTCGACTGACCGGCACGGTTTTCAAAATACCGGATACCCGGTACTGTAGTCTGAAATTCTTACCGTTTTTTTTTTTTTTTTAACGAAAATTCTCATTCGAACCTGCTGAGAGGAGTACTCGATCTCTGTGTAGAAATACCAAGCATGGATGCACATATTGTAAAAAATAATAAATACAACAGCGTGCGGTGGAGGAAATCCACCCTGGGGAATCATGGCCAGGGTTCTCACACATCTTTACTCGGTAGAGTAAACTTAGAGTAAACTTAGTTTCACAGTTGAAGTAAAATCACTCTATCCAGTCATAGCGTGTGATCAAAAAACAAAAGATGTGCACGGTCAAGTACGGTTAAACATAAATTGTAGCTCCTTTGTTATCGCCATTGAAGTGTACAAGGCTTTATAACCAGTCCCTCGATTAACTATGATCTCTGTGTAGAAATACCAAGCATGGATGCACATGTTATAAATAATAAATACAACTGCGTGCGGTGGCGCAAATAATGGGTCGTCTCCCATCTTTACTCGGTAGGGTATAAACTGAGAGGAACGTGTGTTAAAACGATCGAGATTTTATAGTAGGCCCAAGCTCGACAATTTCTTCAACTTCGAAGTCAAGATAATGTTTGAAATCGCTTGAGATTTCTTAACAAAGATCGAATATTCTCAGGAGAGTTTAATGAGATATTTAGTGAAAATTCGATGAGAATTTCAGACAGCTGGGTATCTAGTATTTTGAAAACCGTGCCCGTCAGTCGAGATTCTGTAGTATGCCCAAGCCGGAGAATAAAAACGAAAACATCATTTAGAATCGCTTGGCATTTCGTAACAAAGATGGAATACTCACGAGAAGTTTCAGTGATAATTTTTGTGGAGATATTCACTGAGAGTTGACTCGGCGAGTCAGCACGAATTTTTTGTGTTACAACCATCGAGATTTTGTAGTGTGCCCAAGCTCGAAAATTTCTTTAACTTCGAAGCCAAGATAATGTTTGAAATCGCTCGAGATTTCTAAACAAAGATCGAGTATTCCCAGAAGAATTAAACGAGATATTTCGTGGAAATTCGATAAAAATTTCAAACTGCCGGGTATCTTGTATTTTGAAAACACTTCCTGGCTGCCGGTTATCTACAATAGACACTACGTTCACAAAATCGACCTATCTCTGACGTCGCTTTTTGGCTTCAGCACGGCCATCATTAAAGTAAGCTATTTTATGAAGCCCAATACCTGCCCTTGGGTTCAAAATATTTTGGCAGCCGTGAGCAACACAAGTCGTTGGCATTTTCGCAGAGCAGAGCTATTTTCGCAGCAACAAGTTGAGATGATAAAAATCCATCTCCTTACGTGACGTCACTCGACCCAGAACTTGTACTCGGTAATGGAATAAATTATGGCAACTTTTCATAATTTACCAGTCAAATCCAAGAGCCCCCATCATGCCCGGGGCTTTGCCCTGGGAGGGGGGATGGATTTGACTGGTACATAACTTTGGCGGGCCATCAAAATTCGAGGCGTGGAGGAAAATCGAAAATTTTTGCGGCATTTTGTTCAGAAAAATAGGAGTATTTTTGTAACCAAAAAAATGTTTTTGGGGGTTGATAACCTATAACTCTGACACAATAGTTTGTTGTAATCCCTTGTCTGACGAGGTTTGCAAGCCTTGAAATAATAGTAACTTTTTTTCTGTGTCAAGATAAAATATTGCAGTTACCCACTAAGTAAGGACACCTATCTAAACTATCAAAACACTTCGCATGTGCGGTTTCTCTCTTTCCCTTACGATACGACTCGGTCATTTCAGTGCATTTTGTATTATCTTGAATTTTTCAAAATCATGATCATATTGAATTAATAAATAGTGTTCTTCCATTACAACAAAGTACTATGGAAATCGCGAGGAACAGAAAGTTTGATGGCAGATTTTCAGACATCAAACGCAATGAGATTTGTTGGAGGGAAACATCGCAATCATTTGCATGAACTGCATGAACTGCATGTTACCCTTACAATAATCTCAAGCAATACAAATTTGTCTTCACTTTCTGGATGCTTTGGCAGGCTAATTTCATTCGGCTAGTTCTAAAATAGGGAACGGGGAATGGGGAACGGGGAACGGGGAATCTCTAAAACGGTGAATCTCTAAAACGGTGAATCTCTAAAATAGGGAATCTCTAAAATAGGGAATCTCTAAAATAGGAATCTCTAAAATGGGGAATCTCTAAAATGGGAAATCTCTAAAATGGGGAATCTTTAAAATAGGGAATCTCTAAAATAGGGAATCTTGAAAGCAGCTGTTACGAGGGCCGTAAGTAAAGCTGTCCGCTCGCGATAAAACTGAAATTCAAGATGGCTACAAACTAGAAGTCAGGCGATGCGTTATGACGTTCATTTAGGCATGTACTCTAGTGTAAATTCACACGACTCCTAGGAAGACCATGTAATTATGATACGATTTCGTGTATAAATAGAGATTGATGATGATGATGACCGTCAAGAGTCTCTTGTGACCGTTTAATTTTTGTCGGAAGGGGAGGGAGGGGAGGGGGGTGGGGGGTTGGGGCAATTTCTTCTGAGTGAATTTTTTTTTTCAGCATCACTATTTGCAAGAATTTTTTTTACTAAAATGCTTGAATTTTTTTTTTCACGTGCTTTCTTATGCACTATTTTTTTCTCTTAAATTTCTTCTGCAGGAATTTTTTTTTGGTAATTGCTCACCCCCCTCCCCCCACAAAAATTAAATTGTCCGTCCCTCACCGTGTTTTGTTTCATATTGTGTGACAAATCAAGCTAAATCATGCTGCGACACTTTATATAGTGTCTGGTTCATAAAGCCTGGTTTTCACTAGCGACGCAAGCATAAGCGCAAGCATAGGCGCAAGCATAAGAATTCTGTACAAGTGAAAACGAACGCAAGCACAAGCACAGTTAAGAACAAAATATTCACCAGCAAGATTTGATTATTGTTAAAACCATCAGATTCTTGTGCATTTGACTGACGGAAAACACGAATCTATTTGTTTTACTCATTGACTGACAGCTCAAATAATGTTATTTTCGCTTGAAAACGAAACGAACAATTTTCACGGCAACGACGTTTGTAATCAGCAAGAATCGTAGAATCAAGGCAAGCAAAATAAGTGAATAACTCACAAATGACTTTCGAAGGTGATTTTCTTAACTAACCTTTGTTTTGTTCAAAAATTCCTTCAACATCATATCAGAATCACTGCTTTTTTTCTTGTGCTTGTGTTATGTTCCGTTTTCACATGCGACGCAAGCATAAGCGCAAGCACAAGGATCAAAATATTTTGATCCTTGTGCTTGTGCTTGCGCTTGTGCTTATGCTTGCGTCAAGCTCGTTTTCACGGCGAAATAAGGGCTCTTGTGCTTGCGCTTGTGCTTGCGTCGCTAGTGAAAACCAGGCTTAAGTGTAAATATCCGGTCTCGATTGCGAAACCGTCACACGAAAACTCCAAAAAAAAAAATCACTTTGCTTTTCGGTAAGTTTGAAAGAAAAATTAACAACTTCTCGTTACATTTTTTAACACCCGAATAGAAAAGCTCAATTTATCTGCAAGATCGCGTAAGTTCCCGAACGTGACCGCTTTGCGTTTTCTCGTGCCGGCGTCATGCCCGCGGTTGGTCCAAAGCGTGTAGGACGAGAACTGCGAGAAGAGTATTCCTTCCAATCTTGATTTTAGTTGGCTGTACAAGATTGGAAAGGCGGCGCTCCGTCGTCACCCGCGATATCTTTAAGTTGAGAATTTATAATAATCCAAAAATTAAAATACCAACCATTAAAAAGAAAAAATCACCAAAAAATTAACTCATCTTGGAAAAATTAGGAATCTTGCAAAAATTAAAGAAAAACCTTATGGCGGGGTGGCATCCCCCCTCCCTTTGTATACCCGAGTGTTAATCGGTACATAAAGTTACAATATTACAAGGAATTTCCCGTTTGCTTACCTCTATGTAACATCGACGTGCATTGAAAAGGGAGTGGAAAAAATTCATCTGTCCACTGTTAACGGCCGCAAACCCCCTCGGAACGAAAATGCGCAGCGTGTAAATCGTCGTTACTTATGCCAACTTTTTTTAAGTAATGCTATATTTCAAGAGAATACAACATTCTCTTGTATATTTTTTTTCTTTTTTCTGCAACTCAAGACATTCTCATTCGTTTTTGGGTGGGATAAATGCGTTATCTCCGCAATTATTTTTTGGTATTTTTTATCTCCGCAATTATCAGTCATTAATTTAAATGCTTTTTGTCACTACATAGTCTGTATGACGGTCCTCTGTGCTCTGCAGTCCGAATATGGCGTTCGCTCAATACACTGAGATATGCAGGTTCCTTGATGATGATGCTGTGATAACATGAGAACATCTCTGTCCCCTTTCCAACTGAATCGTGCTACCATTTTTCGCATTGATTCTGAATTGCTACAATGAGCCGCCGCAAAACGTCTTTTTCCTTGCTTTTAACTCTAATAAGGATAACACATGTCAAATTGAACAAAGGAAACTCGGGTTTCATTTTCAGTGGCAAGAGTTCCATTGTAAGTGTTCGGTTAGTACAGGTTTTTGACATTGACAAATGACTATTTATTCAATATCCGCTTAATTGAGGTGTTCGCTTAAAAGAGGCAGTTTTTACAGTAAACATGGGAACAAAATTTTGGGACATCGACAATACAGGTTTGACTGTATTTTTTTTCTTCCACAAAACTTCACTAGTTTCTGGTGTACTTAAAAAAGAAGTGCTCACATTCGTCGTTCATGCTCACTTTCGGCGCGGTCGCACGAAGGAATTTGTTATCCTAGGAAGACGAATTTTTGACACGGTACCACAGGCAGCCCAAGCGGTAGTGATTTTAATACGTGTGGTGATTTTCTCACTTATCTGCCATGTGCTTCTAGCCTCCACGTGCAAATGTTCATAGTAGCCATGTTATAGTCTTTTGACCATGGCGTTCAAAATACCCTTTATAAAGTCCAGCAAGTCCTTTTCACATGGGTACTTTGATGATTTGTTCTTCAAGTTTTTCTATGGCGCAAGAAAATGGCAAATAGATGTGTCGCGCGGAAGCGCTGACCTTGGTTTGCATAATTAATACCTTTCCGCTCTCCCTACGTTTCTTAGGAAGAAAGGGGAAACTGTTCGCAGTCATGTTTAGTTTTCTGTGATCTCCAGTTTTCATGTTAGGAATAAGAAAAAATTAAAAAAGTGCATGGTTCATTTGATTAGAAGCTTGTATACTTGTTGGCTGTGTTTGATAACGTGTTAAGGCATGCTTCAACGATTATGAATAAAATAGGTGAACTTGTGAGTAGTACGAATAATTACTGGCTTTTTTACGTCTTGGTTCAATTTAAGAGTTTCAGCCTTTGAGAGTTTCTGTGGTTCATACCGCCTTACCTCTCGTAGGCGAACACCGGAAAATGTCAGGAAGGTGGATGCATTATAGGTGTGGTCGTTGATGACATGACTCAAATCTAATTAACTGACCGCTACAAAACTGATTTTAAACTACACACAGAAAGATTTGACTCTAGATCTAGCGAAACTCCTTATAATGTTCCAAAAAAAGTCAATGAGTGTAAGAAAGAATGTTAATGTTCAAATGAAGATGTGAGGGAGACTTACTGGCGATAAAAGTGAAACTTGACTTAGAGATTCGCCATTTTAGAGATTCCCCATTTTAGAGATTCCCCATTTTAGAGATTCCCTATTTTAGAGATTCCCCATTTTAGAGATTCCCTATTTTAGAGATTCCCCATTTTAGAGATTCCCCATTTCAGAGATTCCCTATTTTAGAGATTCCCTATTTTAGAGATTCCCTATTTTAGAGATCCCCATTTTAGAGATTCCCCGTTCCCCGTTCCCCGTTCCCCGTTCTCCGATTCCCCGTTCCTTATAATTTCATTCTTCGTTTCCATCAGATGAATATAATTTTAGCAATGTTAAAAAAGAATAGAGCAAATGATAACATGATCTCTTACGTTCACTGAAAGTTAAGTGCGGCCGCTCATAAAAATAAACTCTGTTTTTCACTACAAACCGCGTTTATAAAAAAAATAATAATAATAATCCAGTTAACTCACGAAGTGCGGCCACAGCCATTTTTGACTTTCACAACTCCACAATTTTTGATCAAGGAAATCTTAGCATTCAAAAAACCCTTAAGTCTTGGCACACAACAAAAGCTGTTGAAGTTGAAAACGGCAGGCGGGAAAGCGCAGCCTGAGTATTATCGTGGAAACTCGCGCGCCATACTCGCGTGGGTTTGAAGTGATGATAGATGAATAGCCCTTTTCACGGTCAACTCTGCTCATTTGCATTACAATGAAATCTAGCATGTATGCGAGGCAATTTCGGGCTATTTTGTAGTTTTAACCCGAAATTGCATCGCATCCACGTTGGATAACATTGTGATGCAAATGAGAAAAGTAAACCGTGAAAAGGGCTATTATATATGATTGCACAAAATTAGAGCGGGGTCGTAGCTGTCCAAATGTCTGTGATTGGCGGACGATACAATTGATATATCACTTGAACAATGCCTCTGTCCCTAATCCCTATCCCAGCGGGACAAATCCATTGTTTTCTTAGCGAATCACAGACATCGTTTGGACAAGAAAAATTTCCTCGTTGAGAGGGGCGGTGTACATTTCAGTTATTTTGTCAACAAGCGCCGCTCTAGCACTTTCTCGCTTGGTTATAAATCAGTGAAGGAAAAGATTTCACCTTGCGTAGCCGCAGCAAAGTTCAGCGTCGTTTGACAGAAGTGCAGGTATGTCTAGAAACGCAATTTTCAACACATAAAACAGTTAGGTTTGGTGTAAAAGCGTATCGATGAGTCGCGTGATTAGAAACTTAATCTGTATTTTGATTGTCTACAACTCGCACACAACAGTTTGTTGTATACCGTTGTATTGGCTTTGTCTGAAAAGTTTTAGGAGGTTTGCAAACCTAAAAACACGTTGTGTCGACGGTTTCTTTGTTTCTCATTTACTTTCTCATCCTGCAGATGCATGTAGTCTTGAGGGAAAAGTCCCGACAAAACGATATTTACGTCTGCGTTTCAACTTTATCAAATCATAGATTATGTCACGACACTTTGCCATGTCTTCTTCGGAAAAAATGTTGGTTAACAACAATACTCGTACATGTAAATAATTATGAATTATTCCTTGAACTATGCAACAGAATAATAGTGATACCTTTTTTCTTCATGATGCTTTTTTAAAGCCATCATGCATGCAACTTTTGTCTCCACAGGTCATGCAAGTTAAGCAATGATATATTTATCAGTCCCTTCGGCTAGAAATTCCTTGGTCTGTTTCCCTTACCCGTAGGGCCGGTCGATCTTTGTGGAAGTAACGGTAGAAGCTACAAATGCATTATTCACCACAATACTAGTATTGCAAAAGGTTAAACTAGCAGAATCGATTCAAGTTCATCCAAGGCCTTGCTCTACGCGACAGTTTGTTGCATCGGCTATGTCTGACGGGATGACAATCTTAAAAATACATATCGTTTTGCCTGAAAACGATAGATCCCGATGGTTTGTATGATCTCAACTTACAGGAAAAGCCGCGAGAGTAGATTTAAGATCACGGTCATATATATTGCATTATTAATTTTCACTATATAAAAAGACCGTACTTTAGCCCAGCGAAATCTTAGGCAATATAAAAAACAGAGCGTTCAGACATCTGAACGCAGTTTTGAAGGCGGGCAATCGATTTGCGTGAACAGACAACCACGATAAATTGCATGTGTTATAGCTGATTTTGATCCCAAATTAACAGAGCAATATTTGGCTTCTATTTTGTATTGGAATTACCTTCTCTGTTATGCAATATACTAGCACGTATGTTCAGGATTGACTTATTCAGCATTTTCCGATTTTTGTTTCAAATGGCAAAGAAACGATATTTCGCTAGCGGGTTGTAAATTTTACAAAACTTACGCAACAATGTTTCGCATTACTGCCAGTTTTTAACTTAGGTGTTAAAAATACTACATTTCCGACAGTCGGTGTACATTTCAATTATTTCGCCCACCGTTCAAAGCATTCCTTCAATCAGTCCTCGCCTGGTTCAGGTACAGATTTCAGGTTTTAGTTGCCGCAGCAAAATTCGCTATCGTTTGACTGAAGTATAGTGCAGGTAAAAACTCATTACTTAACACAAAAGATAGTAGTAAGGGTGTGAAATCCAGTGTGAAATGCTCCGATGAATAGCGTGATTTAAATTAACCTGTCTTATGATTACCTAAAGCTCGTCCACAGCAGTTTATAAAGCGTTGTTTTACCAGATTATAGATTGAGGAAGGAGATTTAATCTGGTAGTAGTTGCAACAATATTCATCGTTGTTTGACAGAAGTACAGGTAAGTACAAACGCAATATTGAAGAAATTAGCTAGTAATTATTCTATGTTTCTTGCCTAGAACTTACAAGCAACAGTTTGTTTTGTCGCCTATGTCTTAAAATATTTGATGAGGTTTGAAACCAGGAAACACACTGAGCCGGCTATATAAACGAAGCTCCGACTTTAGATGGCGGTTTAAGATTTTGTGGATCATTTTAAGTAGATAAAATATTAGTGTTCTGTTCTTGTAGGTTTCATAATTTCAATTTTTAACGAGAAAAGCAGGCTTTTATTAAGTAAAGATATTGTTCTCTTCAGGGTTCTTGTATCTGATTGGTTTGAAAATCCTCGCTCAAGCGTAACAAGAGCGCTGCCCAGTTCAATTTTGTACTTACAGTCGCCAAATTCACTGCACTGTGAAAAGCTGTTGTTGATTTGAATCACCGAAAGATCATTTTAAATACTAATACATACATTTTTCTTAGTGAAAATTAATATGGTCACACTGTAAGCCCACTTACATGTATAAGTTTCTGGTATCACATGATTGCGCAAGAACTTCCTCATTCCCGAGAGGCGGTGTACATTTCAATTATTCGCCAGCCATAATAAAAGCATTCGCTAGTTGGTTAGGGTTTGAAACCTTCCGATAAATCGCGTGATTTAGATTAACCTTTGTTACATGATTACTCAAAGCTTGCCCACAGCAGTTTGTAAAGCTTTTTCTCGCCTGATTATAGACCGAGGAAAAAGATTTCAACTGGTGGTAGTTGCAGCAAAATTCATTGTCGTTTGACAGAAGTAAAGGTAAGTACAAACGCAATATTCAAGACATCAGCTAGTAATTATTCTATGTTGCTTGCCTAGAACTTGCAAGCAACAGTTTGTTATGCCGCCTATGTCTGAAATTGAGATAATTGCCATTAGTGAGGCCCTGCCAGGGTAAATTCCGACAGGCGACATGACCCAAAAAGTAGCGACAGCACTTAAAATGAAATCGCGACAAAAGACAAATGTTCGTTTAACTTCCGACAGCAACGTGAAACATTGATAAAACACCGACACGAGACATTTTAAAATTCAGACAAGCGACACGGGACCCCCCCCCCCCCCTGGCAGGGCCTCATTAGTACACTAATCTGGCAATGGCTGGACAACGGCTAGCTAAGCAAATACAATTTACATTACACATTTATTACACAAGCAGCTGATAAGAACAGAAAGCTAATAAAATAACTGCCGAGTGACTAATTAAGCACAATCCTGACTTTGAAAAGGTTGACAGATGACGCATGTACCACTGAAAACGGAAGGCAATTCCAGACAGGGATTGTTCTAGGGAAGAACGAATATTTATATGCATTCACTGAAGCGGATAGTTTGATGAGGTTTGCAACCAGGAAACACACTGAGCCGGTTATTTAAGGAGGCTCAATGTCCTTGAAACTTGCAGGCCATATAAATTGATGACCAATCTCGGGATTGTCAAATTTTAAAAAAAAATTATCTCGCGGTTTCCAAATTATCATCACATTTGTAGGCGTAGACCAAAGTACATACAAAAATGGCAACAAGAGCAGCTGAACGCACGCTAATCAAATCCTTCTTTCTCGCAATCGGCCAAAGCAACCCCCTCACTTTTTCACACACCATTTCAAATGGAATCAAACTACTATGAGATGAAACTGCATCCCCATCGCGCATCATTTTCTTTAGATATTAGCCAATTATGTCGATAGTATGTTTTTCACTGCATTTATAATCCCCAAAACTTCATCCCTAAAAAATTCGAAAACGCTCTCACACATTTCTTTCAAACTTTGTCCAGTTGAAGCCCATGGTCTAATCAATTAGTCCACTAGCGGGTTTTACAAAAATTTCTCTTGATCTAGAGAAACTCCGCAACTTGTGAATTTCAGAGGATCACCATTCCGTTGCCATGGAAGCACGGATGTAAACAAATCCTATACTCCCATAAAGTTCAATGTATTGTGTGTTTGCATGCAAAGTGGCTTGTCTTTTTATGCACTACAACAAAAGATATTGCCCATTAAAATTGAAAAGGTGTGGACTTGAGAAATGGGTACGAGCCTCCTTAAACGAAACTCCAACTTAGACCGCGGTTTAAGATTTTGTGGGTCATGATAAGTAGCTATAAGTAGATAAAAAAATTATAAATGTTTTTCTAGTCCATGCTATATGGCTTCCGCACATTGTTTACAGTAAATAACGTTTAAATATAATAATATAAGAACACGGTCATATTTCATTTCAAGTGTTCATTCATTATAAGAAGTGAACCAACAAGAAATTAAAATGAACAAGAGGCTCCTAGCAGCCTTTACTCATGCGCATGCGTAAGTTAGTTTTATGATATATTTAAAACATGATAAACATAAATAAACATGAATAAACATGATAAGAAGATGTCCGACATGGCGAATAGTACTCTTTTCGTTCAGTCATCGTTCCTGCAAACCACGTTGTTTACTATTGATTGTTTTGGAAATGAAGGCTGTACCACAATGAAGGGAATGATTCTTCTAAGTCTTATATATACCAAACATGAACATTGCTAATGTAAGTAGGGTTGTAGGAGACGCTGTCGTGACACTTGAGTAACGTTCTTTTACCGGAAGTGATAGTAGCCGGAAGTCATTAAACAGGAAGTGTAGTGGCAAAGCAATAAACCGGAAGTGCACAATTTAAAATATGCGTGCATAAATTTGCATGCAAAATCGTGACACAAAAAATAAAAATAATAATAATAAAAACAAGATCAAAGGGCTCTTAAAGCCATCTCGTTAATGCGAGAGAATGTAAGGTTAATAAAACAACAACAACAACAACAAGAATTGGAAAAGTTGGGTGCCTTTGATAGGTAAATGTAGTAAAGACGTGATAGGTAATATGTGTAAAGCTGCTAAATGGTTTATCGAAGTTGAAAGATTGAAAATACCTGTAGGTCTAATCGTAGAGTTAGACATTGCAGTCATAGAGGACTTAAGGGCTCTTTTAGGAGCCACCAAATCAATAAAAGTCATGAGCAACAAAATAATCACGAGTATGAATGTAAATAATTTTCATGTTAATTTAAAGTATTTGTTCAAAATAGTCTTCATTTTACAGCTGAGGGGAAACTTCAACTTGATTATATTAAGCGAATGAGCCGAGGCCAATTTGGTTGCTACAGGGGGAAATTATGAGGAGGGATGGGGGTGGCAAAACTACTTAGATTCAATCTATCTTTAGAGAGCCCTTTTACTTAGTTAATTTTCTATGTTTTGTATCAGTCACAGTATTTTAGTAGCAATGACTTGTATGGCATTACAATGGCGATTTTCTTATCAATCGAAATTTGGGAAAGATGTTCGAAGGTTAAAAAATATTTACTATCTTTATTTATTGATATTTAAACAAAACTAAAACATATTGCAACGATTTTCATTTGGGATTAAAATTGATTTACTAGCAATGTTTTTAAACAGCCAATTAATATGTGCAGTGTATTTAACTATTATAGCGCGAAAGCGCGCGTGATATCGCCTAATACTTAGCCGACGAGGCCGTAGGCCGAGTCGGCTAAAATTAGGCGATATCACGCAAGCTTGAGCGCTATAATAGTTTTATAATTCAACACATTGATAACAAAGCACAGTTTGAAGAAATAAATATCGCCGACAAGCCTTTTATTTAAAAAAAAAAGCTTACAGATGTTTTACCGCGCGAAACTTGCAACATCACACATCATGAATGAAAGTGGCGCCTTTGTCAATATTGTGCAAGCTTGAACACTATAACTGTTTTATAATTCAACACATTGATAACAAATCACAGTTTCGAGAAAAAAATCATTGGGCAATACAACCTTTCATTAAGTAAAAAGGCTAACTACAATATTTTACCTCACACCATTTCTTAAACAACAAGCAATGAATGCCGAAACTTTTGCCAAGCTAAAATTAATTTAGCGTACACAATCAGTTGACAGTTTCTACGAAGAGCTTTCGTCTACTCAAAGAACGGGACAGAGTAGTGACTACAAGAATTAAAACACAGTAAAATGGCATAGAATGTCTTTAATAGTTACAAGTGTTTCGTATCTTAAAAAGTTCAATTCAGAATCAAAACAAATTGAACAAATTAACACACGGCTACGAACCTAAACATAGCGGCGAAAAGGCGGAAAGAACTGCAGCGTGGACAGTAAGCTTACAAAAATTCACAGCTAAAGGATACAAGAAACGGTTAAAACATCGTACCTGTAGTTGATTTGGCTTTTTAGTCCCTTCCATAAGCACCAAATTTTCAAACATCGAAGTACGAGCTGAGTCGATCAATGTTGTTTACAAACTTGGAATGCTCATTTTTTAGCTCCCACAGCCGTAATGACGAGATCAGAAGCTTTTCTGAAGAAACATCAAGTCTATATTATATTCCAGAGGTGATTACCAAAGGAATTTCACGAAAATTGTGCTCCTTCATTCACTTCTTGTCGAGCGGTTAAACTTTGAACCAGTTTTCATTCAGCTACGCCAAGAAACAACACTGCGACCGCGACAACGCGAAAATTTCGCGCCTTTTTTGTCCAATCATGTGAACAGTATTTTTCTCTTTTCTTTTCTTCTCTTTTTTCTTTCTTTTCCCTTTTTTAACTAATAGTTCACGCACTTTTTCGCCAAAAAACACGAAATTACAGGCAGCAATCATTTTCACTTTCTTTCAAAATGCGAAATTTACCGCCATCGCTGGTTATATGTCATGTAGACATAACGCATATCGATAACTTTTTTACCATATTTGGGCAGTGTATCAATGTGTTGAATTATAAATGTGGATGTATGAGACAAAACAAGAACTTTGTGCATGTGAATAAGTTCAGTAAAAAGACTTCAGTAAAAAAGGAATGTTTTATCTAAATACTTCACTAAGGTAGACTATTGTAAAAAAGGCAAATGAAAATATTTGACTTGTCGCTTTTTCCGTCAACTAAAAAATTGTGTACCTTCGGGCAGAATGGTGTCTCTTGTAGGAATAGAACTGGCGATTAGATTTCGTTTCCTTTTATAGCCGAAGCTGTTTTCAAAACATCTCGGCTTAAGGAAGCCTTGGTAAAAACGACAAGCGACGTGGCCCCGAAAATTGCCGACATGAGACGTTCTGAACAGCGAGAAACGGCTCAATTCCGCTTCAAAAATACGACAAATTACGACAGCGACTTTAGAAGGTTGTGCAATTTACCAATAAAAATTAAACATTATTGACCATATCGTTCATATCAACACCCGACGGCCAACGGTCTGTTTAACATGTAATGATCAATTTGTTATTGAAACGTCTACCAACCTCGTTCCCAAGGCCCCTATCTTCCTCTCTCTTGGATCGGACGTGCAGTTAGAGTACACCCTAGACTCCCGGTATACACATACATATCCGTGACCTTTGATTTTTGATTTTTTTGGTGCAAATTGGTTTTAACAAGTTTAATAATTTTCCTTCGAGCATTTTTATTTTAAAAAAGAGACTTTTCTTTTGATCTTGATGAAAAATTGCACTTTATCAAAAAAAGACAAATAAGTGACAGGTCACGCGTGTGGTTTCCGTTGGAATTACACGCACTGGCTCCCCCGACGGTGTCAATTTGCGCGAGGGCAAAAGTAACGACCCTCCCCTCGGGTGAATGTCATTTTGTCTCTGTGACGCGGTCGCTAAGCTTTAGTATTCGAATTTCGTGATACAGCCGTTTGGATCGCGGACAATGGCGAAGCGAAGATGGCCAGAATCGCTCCAAAACGGAGCCCTTTTAGAGCCCGTGAAAGGGAATTTGGAAGCTAGCACGAATCGCACGGGTAGACATTTAACCTGCGGCCTCACTGGTGGCAATTCGGGGAGCTTGAGTTGAATTGTTTAGAATTTATTGGCTTTCGCGTGGCGAGGGTTCGCTCAGAGGTCTCCAGCCTTCCCTTCTTTTATAGTGGATAGTGGGACGAGTAACAAAAGTTGTAAAAATGCATTTAAACCGGTCAGGATACATCAAGAGACAATAAAGTAAAGGTGAGAAGACTTTAGTGTGTAATATTTTCGATTTTTCTATCGCTTATCAATTCCGTGACAAATCGTATTATTTCCTAGTATATTTCATTACTGTGCTGTAACTTGATCTGACTCACATCACGATTGGTCTGCCTGTGGGATCATCCAATTTAAATCTTTGATGTGTGCCACAACGCATCGGATAAATGTTTACGCTTATCCGCGTTTGTAGATCTTTATATATAAGATATACACATCTAATAATTTTACGGAGATTTTAAAGAAGAAAAGAACTGATCCATGACCTATGGTCGCTACAATGTCTGTCATTGATCGATCAGATTCCGTTCACGCATATTCATCGCTATTTTAAGACTTAAATTCAGTCAGGAAGTCAAGACAAAAAAGTGCATATCCTTAGAATTCCTCTATTCCTCAAAGAAAGAATTGAGCAAATATATATTTTTCCAACCTTAATTTCATTTTTAAGACAGTTTTGAGATTCGCTCTTTCCTGTTCTTTATAATCTTCCGGAAACCGGACATTCCACAAAGATAACAAGTATCACAGAACATTCATAATCCATCGGACAAAATTATCAACAAAAGCCAGAGAAACTTTTGATAACTCAGACGTCAGATGTGGGTGGGCTGAAATATCTGTTTTCCGCTTAGTTGTCTATGCTTGTTAAAGGAAATATTTCACGCAGTTGTGTATGTTGTTATTGATATCGATATGAAATGTTTTGGAAAGTGAAGCGGACATTGATTTTTCTTTTGTGGAGAGTTGAAAAAGAAATGGCTGCATAAGTTAATGTTATACATGAATGGGTTATTTGCGAATATATAGTAGTTCTGTCTTTTTTTATTCGAAAGTCGAGAGTTTTCTATTTCCGGTATCATGTGTTTAGTAACTATTAGAGATTAAATGGGTCTGCTTTAAACCTCAAAATATAGTGTTGACAGTGTCTTCTTGACGACCCCCGGGGTCACGACCGCAGTAAAAATTCGTAAAATATTCTATTAAGATCCAAGTCTTATGCGATAGTCATATATTGGAATAGTGGGATCTTGCAATTGTTTTTTAGTAGCTCCTCAGAGTTTATTCCGCGTGTAAGTGTAATGTGTTTCTCGGAGCTAGGCAGTATCTCCATTACATCCGGTTTGAAATATTTGAATCTCCAGCATAATAGCTGTACACTCTTTATCAAGTTTCCCGGAAAGTGACATCATGAAACTTAGCGCCCCAATTTCTCAAATTATAAAATTTGTACTAAAGTAATCAAACATGCGGGATTCCTGACCGCAGTATTTTTCAAAACCTTTTTCTGATCTGCCGGAGATACAGGCAAAGGTTGTCCGTTGTTGCATTATTATGCAGTATTACTTTATTTTGTCTTATTTTGTATTAAATTTTCCACCGCAGAAATATAATCGCGCAGAAAAAATTACTTGTTTTAATGATGTATATCGGCTTAACAAGAATTTTTCAACAGTGAATATATTATCCTATCATAACTCCGAGGCGACCGGCACAACAGTTATCTGTATTCCCGATTCAACTCCACACACGTCCTCAAAAGAACCAGAGACTGTTATCATAATACTGATACATTTTTACAACAACGTACAATAATTCACTCACTAGTTTTCTCGTTGTTTATGTTCATATTGGCGCCAGAACAGCAACCATATAACTGGGAGAACTATAAAAACCTCCGGTCAGGAAGTGAAATTGTTTAATACCGATGCCTTGGATTTTATTTATACTTGACCAGAAATCCGCAAACATTTCCTCCCAGCAGAAATTTAAGCTGTCCCGACGCGCAAAAATTTCCTCCCGCAAAACAAATTCAGTCAAAATTTCCTTGTGCACGGTAGCTAAACCAATAAAACTATGACGTCTTTCCCATACTATTGCATACAAACGCAAAGTTCATGCTACTTTGCTCTGCCATATCGCTCATATTAAAACACAAACTTTCCCGTCCAATAACGTCTCCATTCGTAAAAATAGACCGTGAAATTCTCAAACTACGTTTCCCAAGAAAACGTATTTGACCTATTTTTACCATTCTCGAAAGCAGCTTGAATGGCTTTACGACAAATGATTGAAAATTTTAAATATTGATACGTAACGTGAGATATCGAAACTAAGAACTTTAATATCTTTGCAGTGACGTAATGTGAAATACGACAAGTTCATCACAAGTTCTGACATCCCAATACCCTAGGGAAATTAACAATAGGACCGGAGGTGTTCCTCAAATATTTTAGTGACGGTATGTGACGCCCTTCTTGAAATCCTAACCGCTTTAACCAACCATATCCTCAATGCCCTAATATAGCTTCTATGAAGAAGAAAGAAGAAACTCCCCCCCGGACAAAAGTCCACAAAAATTTGTTAACAGCTTTTGCCCCTTTTTTCGTGGTAATTTCGAAATCTCGCTTAATGCGCATGCGCATTAACGAGATAAAAAACGGAGCCGAAACCTTACCTCATGCCGCTACGCGCATGAGTAATAAATTTTTGCTTTTTATGTGATCACAACAAAGCAAATTTGAAGATGGAATTTTGAAGAGAAAGTAGAATATAGTGGCGAAAAATGAGAAAGTCCCAGTTTCTGTCTGCGTCAAGTTAAACTATATCAAATCATGGGTTATGTCAAGTTATTTTGCCATTCCTTCTTTAACAAAAATCTTGTTAAAAAAAATCATATAAAATGATATGAATTATTTCTGAACTACGGATTAGTAGAAATAAACATGTATTCCATTCCGCTTAACACAACTGCGGCAACATTTGTCTGCATTAGGTCCAGAAACCTTAGCAAGGTCTTGTAAATGTTTTGAAAGACTTTTCGAGGTTTTTTGTCTTGCCTGTTTGTCTAGAAAATGTCATGAGGATTTCCCAAAATAAGACTTGGAAAAGATTCTTCCTGTTTCGAAAGGCTGATCACAACAAGCTAAAAAAAGAAAATTCAGTTAAACGTTTCGAAATCCTTTAACTAAAAACGGTTCACCGGTTTCGTGGTTCCTATTTATACTTGCAGCTTGTTATGATGATCTGTTTTTAATTTCGAACATTTTCCCATTTAATTTCATTTTGAAGTCCACCTTCAGCCAAGGCATGCGAAGTCATTCTGTTACACTAGCCATCCGACTAGCCCAGTTGTTGATACGTCTTTGAAAGAAACCGTTTCAATCTTGATGAAATAATACAAATTGTTAATCAGTTAATCAAAACGGTCAATCCCTAAATGGTCCTAAATTTCTGCTTTTAACCGTGATCGAATCATAGGCTATGTTATACGTTATTTTGCCGTTACTGCTCTGAATTCTTCACAACATAGCAATTGCCAATGAAGTTTTCTTTCATTGTTGTCCCACACAAGAAAGAAATATTTTCCCCTTACATCATTCATGTTTACACTGAGATGCAAATCACATGCTTTTGTCTCCAGGCAAAGCTCAAGTCAAGCAATTCGGAATGTCCTACTTGTCTGTGACAGTTTGAATTTTCGTCCATGTATGTGTTAAATCATGCTCTAGAATCAACCAATCAATCAATCAAATGCTATGCATTATCAGTTTTCACTATAATGCACAATACTTTAGCCCAGCGAAATCTCGGGCAACACTAAATGAAAAACACAGAGTTCAAACATCTGAACGCAGTTTTGATCGAGGACGAACAATTTGCGTGAACAGACTGCCACGACAAAATGCATGAGTTATAGCTGATTTTGATCCCAAATGAACAGAGTAATATTTGGCTTCTATTTTGTATTTGAATTGTCTTTTCTGTTTTGCAATATAGCAGTCAAGTACTTGTCTGATAAGTTTTTGGAAGGAATATGTTAAATTGAAGATGGAATTAAAAGCAATTACATAATTGCTTTGGTTTTTAAATGCTACGCTTTGTGATTGGATAAAATATCTCAAAACCAATCGTGACTTGCTCGCACGTGTTTTCCCGCGCTTTGCGCCGCCGACATGTAATTGCTTCGAGCTCTGATTGGTTCATTAGATTGTGTGCGACTTCTGTGATTCGTCAGAGTAATTACTTCGGTTTTGGTTTTACCACACTCAATTGAAAACTGCTCTATCTCGCAAGCTCATAACTCTAGAGCGAGCGAGTAAGTCCTTATACTGCAACGTCACGCAATGTCACGCGTTTTCCACATAATAATTCATAAAGAAAATAATAAGCGCGACGGTTGTTTGGAAACTCGATCTTAATCAGCATAGATTTTGGCGATTTTATCCTTCCTTTCTTTATTTTCAGTTTAAAAAGCTACAAAAAGTATGTTCTTTTTTATCAGGTATCCAAACACCTCAAAGTGGCTTAAAAAAACCTCGGCTGCGCCTGTTTTTTTCAACCCAAATCTTAGATACCCTAGATATCCTGATGAAACACTCTTCTTTGTGTTTGATATAATAAAGAGCATTAAATTACTTGACGTGACGGTCATAATCATATTATAAATAATATAACTATAAAATTAATTAAGTTAAGATGCTATTCTATCAGTGTTTTACAGAAAGAAAAGTAATTTAGAAATCTCGGGTAATGTATAATTTGGAAAACAAACAAGACGCAGTTTTGATTGAGGGGAGAAGTCCTAGAAATAAATTAGCATGAATTCCGCTAAAACTGCGTGATTTAAGGCCTGTTTACAAGGAGGTGGGGTAACCCTAATGCCAGGGTGACCCTAGCAGCCGAGACGAAGTTGTCCTGTTTTTTTTTTTTTTTTACAAGGAAATTTTTCAGGTAGGGACAACTCGCCTACCCCATAGAACTCAAGTCTAAACAAAGTTAAAGTTCGATCTTGAATCGAAAAACATTTGTAGACAGACTTTTTTGCGGTCATAAACAAAACAAAAACATTCGTTATCACAGTCTTTGGCGCAAGCATAAAAACAAAACTCTCGCCGACGAAATACCTTGCAATTGAAAAATATTTTTTTGTAGGCGAAATAAACCATATTTAGCTGTGGGCCGGCGATAATGAGATTCGTCGCCTTCTGCTAAGGCTGAAAGAAGCATTCGAAATTGTTTACCTCAGTGTTTCGACCCGCCATTGTTGCATGGGCGTTTGTTCTGAAGAGATGCAGAGGTCTGGGAACCAGAAAAAGTTGTCCCGGGTGGGCGAGTTGACCCTATATATATCTGAAGCGTTTATAAAGAAAAAACTTGTCCCTAGGGTAATCCCAGCACGCAGGTAGGGAAACCCTAGCACACAGGTAGCGTAACCTTAGCCCACAGGAAGGGTAACCCTAGCACACAGGTAGGGTAAGTAACCCTAGCACACAAGTGGGTAACCCTAGTTAGGCTAGCACACAGGTAGGGTACGTAACCCTAGCACACAGGTAGGGTTACCTTACCCGTGCGCTAGGGTTACCCTAACTGTGTGCTAGGGTTATCCTAACTGTGTGCTAGGGTTACTCCAGCACACAGGTAGGGTTACCCCCGCACACAGGTAGGGTTACCCCAGCACGCAGGTAGGGAAACCCTAGCACCAGGGTTACGCCTTGTAAAGACAATGCGTAAAAAAAGAAGAAATGTGAGAGTGCAAGGGTAACCCACTTGCTAGGGTAACCCTAACACTAGGGGTATCCTAACTTGCACACACTACACTTTGCATGTGCGGTTTCTGTCTTTCCCATTACTTTCTCATCTGATTGATGAACTTTTCTTTTAAAGGGAATAGTTAAAAAAGTACGACTCGGTCATTTACATTTAATCTTAATTCTGTATTTCAGGAACAGTTGCTTCATTTCAGTAGATTCAAAATTATGATCATATTGCACTAATAATGTTTTTTTTTTATTATAACAACGTACTTTAGAAAACTCGGGGAACAGAAAATTTGAGCTGGTTGTTTAAAGACATCAAATGGAGTGAGTTTTGATCGAGGGAAACATCAAAATCATTTGCATGACCTTCCATGAAAAACAGTGCGTGAATGTTACCCGATTATGATCACAGGCAATGCGTGTATTTGACCGCTCTTTTAGATTTTGAACTTCCTTTTCTGTCGAGTTCGACTTGATAAGTTTTCTAAAGAAATATTTCTATTTTGAAGACTGGAATTAAGAAAAATCTCAATCTATCTGTTTCCGTTTTTACTTACCGTATTTTCTCGATGAAACGCCGGGCCCCGAATAAACGCCGGGTATAATAGAGGAAGTCGTAAGTAAGCCCCTCAAACGTTTTTTTGCGGTATAATAAATTTAAGATTTACGGGCAAGGTACACGGCTGCCAAGAAAAACGAATAATAACCCTTTCTTAAAAAATGACGGGGGAGAAAAAACTGCTGATTCAAAGAAACGCCGGGTCCACTAGACCAAGTTTGAAATAACGCCGGTGGCGTTTAATTGAGAAAATACGGTAATCAAAATATAGGTTATGATTCACGCCTTTCTTTTACCCTTTTTCATCGAACTTGACTTACTTGACTTAATCCTCTTAATTCCCTGGGGAACATAGGGCTGCAACCACACTCTTCCAGCGGACTCGGTTCCGGGAAGTCTTCCTCAGTTCGGCCCATGTCGTTCCGGCGGCCTTGATTTCAGCGTGCGTACTCCTCCGCCAGGTCTGTCTTGGCCGGCCCACTTTGCGCTTTCCCTGGGGGTTCCAATCAAGGGACTGCCTGGTGACATTCGCTGTTGGCTTTCGCAAAGTGTGTCCGATCCAAGTCCATTTCCTTTTCTTGATCTCTTGCTCGATGGGGGTCTGCCTTGTGCTCTCCCAGAGGTCCTCGTTGGATATCATCTCTGGCCATCTGATGTTGAGGATGTTACGTAGGCATCTGTTGATGAAGGTTTGCAGCTTGTGAGAGTTCGCCTTTGTAGTGCGCCATGTCTCCGAACCATAAAGTAGAACTGACTTCACGTTGGAGTTGAAGATCCTGATCTTATTGTGTCGGGACAGTGCTGAGGATCTCCAGATTGGGCGCAGAGTGCGAAAGGCATGCCTGGCTTTATTGATGCGGCTCTTGATGTCTTCGTCCGTTCCCCCGCCCTTTCATCGAACTTAGTGATTATGATTTATGAATTCTTCTTAGAACTGCGCATAGAGAGCAAATACGCGCATTATAAAACAGCTAGGTCCTGATTTGTCTGCATTAGGTCTAACAACCTTAGACAGATTCTTGTTAATATTTTGTAGACATTTTAAACACTCACATACAGTGTGTGTCTAGAGAGCCTTTAATCTAGGACAATACAATGCAATATAGTACAATGTACAATGCAATGCAATGCAGTACATTACAGTAAAGTACAGTGCAGTGCAGCGCATTGCAGTACAGCTAGAGTACAGTACAGTATAGTACAGTACAATACATTATAATATAATACAGCAGGATCGTAGCAAGGGGGCAGGAGGGGGTTTATCCGAACGAAGATCCTTTGACAATTACAATGGACTGTCAACAAAATGTCGATAAATTTCAAAATAGATACAGGATTAAGTTTCTAATGAAAAACATGTTATTGAGTTGACAAATTAATATGCCACCTTAGAAAATGCCGAGAAGCTGACGTTTCTAGCACAAGCACTTTGTCAGACCTTGCCATATATGTATTACTTACTCAGAGCTCTAACAAAAGGAATTGGCCAATTAACCTTATAATCTCAGTTGAAAAAAAAGCAAATTGTCAGATTGTTAGATTGAATGCGTGTTCTTATTGGTCGTTTGGGGGAGGGGGACCGCACCACATCATCGTTTAGCCCAAAAGACCTGTTCCAACCAAAAAATTTTTATATGCATGTTAACAATCTCTACTCCAAATTTTGGAGTAAAAATTCTTTGAATTTTGCACATGCTTACGTAGCCAGTAAGACTGATAAACACGAACATTAAAGAATAGTTTATCGGCCACCATTATTAAAAAAAGGTTAAAGAAAAAAAGGAAGCAGGATCTATTTTGTGTCTATTGTGTATGCGCGTAAACACTAAGCGATGCCAAACCTGTTGAACATGTCCTACACCTAAGACTTGTTAGACTGCGACACCTGTCACCTGTCACCTGTCATCACCGCAAATGTACCTTCGGTACTGTATCTCTCTCCCTCTCCCACTTAAGCTTAGATGAACACAGGCCGGGGAATAAGTGGGGAATTCACTCTTTCGTGGTAAGCGGTTTCAGTTTGCATACATTTAATGTATGTCTTTTGTGTTGTTTTGATTGGCTTTTCAGTAAGCATTGTTTTTTTCACGACGGAAGCCAAGTTCCGAACTTTTCATGAGCCGAACTTAATTCGAATTTGGACCGACCTTAAATAACAAAAGTACGCCTGTTGATTCAGACGCCGAACTTAATTAACCCTATTCAGGGCTTTTCGAACCCCCCCTCCAGTAAAATTGTGATAACTCTTACATCGAAATAGGTATGAGGCTGAAATTTTCTGACTTCTCCTAGAATTTATTTAGGGACATTTTGGTATCCATAAGATGTCAGTGTGATTAACCATGTTGCCATGGCAACTAATTTTTGACACATAGGTTTTCAAAATATTAAAATATGGTGAATTTTTTATTTTAAGATCTTGTTCTTTGACTTATAGTGCATTTTCTTGTTAGAATAGTTTTTTCTTGGGACTAGTTCTTGAAAGACATCAAAAATTTTTAACATCAAATATTTGGGGGGAGGAGTAGGTAAATTTTTGCTCTCTTTTACTAATAGACAAAAATTTTGTACTATTTATTAAATAACGCTTCTAAATTCATTGTTTGGATAATAGACATTAGTTTGATACGTGTTTTATACAATTTGATCCTTTTCTCCTTTAGATATTCTTTAAATTTTAATTTAAACAAAAAAAATAAAGAAAATCCAAGATGGCGGATCCAAGATGGCGGATCCAAGATGGCGGACAATAATTTCAAAATTATAGTTTTATCGCTTTTTATTGCTTTTTCTCGCTTTACAAGTGTGTCCTTGTTTGTATTTATTATGTTTTAATATTACAGAGATGATTTTACAGTAATATTTGATATTTTAAGTATCTGGATGGAAAAATATCAAAGAAACGTCGGAAAAACCAAAAATGACGTCATTGTGACGTCATTATTGGGTGTGGCAGGTCAAAACTGGGTGTGAGGTTTCCTTGTATGGAGGTAACATTGTGTGAAAATTTCATGGTCCTAGCCTTACTGGTTCCAGGGATATAGAGGGGGGGGGTCCGAGGAGCCCCCCTCTCCCCACCCCTCCCCCCGCCACTCCCCCCACCCCTCCCCCCACCACTCCCCCACCCCTCCCTCCACCCCTCCCCCTACCCCTCCCCCCACCCCTCCCCCCACATTGCACAGGGATTTCTGTACATTTTATATTCAGGGAATTGCAAAATGGCTGAATACCAGCAGGCAATGTACAGTTTGGTTAAATAAATTCTTTATTTTGTATTTTCAACTTTTTCTTTTTAAATAAAGACAAAAAGTGTTTAGAATTAGAGAGGAAGAGTACGTTAAAGGTTTTCCTAGAGGGTTGCACAGAAATTGATGAAAACAAAACTCAGTGAAATTTATATTTGAATAAAAACATTCTAAGCGTTAAGGAAAAAATTCACGAAATTCCGATTTAGTGTTATTTTAAAGCTTCGTTTATTGTACCAAAAATAACGGTTTGATAATCCCAAAAATACAGTAGCGTGTGTGGAACATAGTTTACTATTCACTATTGCCCCGAGGACCGGGGACTTCACTAGCTTTAGAATCGTGCAGTTGTTTTGTTTTTCCAAGCTCTTGAAAAATAACAGGCTGACTCGCAGGCTACCCGGCGGAAGGCATGCCAAACTGAGAGCGTAAGTCATGAGTCTGATAAAAAGTGCTCGTTTTTACTTGTGCTGTAACTTTCCACCCTTATGACTCAGGATCGAACGCCATTACGACAATTACTTGGGGATAATTTCGAGGGAAATATGAAAAAGGGAATCCATTTTGAGTCGCGATTATTTCAGGGTCAATTTGGAATCTTATTTCGGTGTTGGATATCATTACGGGCTCGGGATCATTTTGGGGGTGTACAGTTTTGACAATCACGTATGTCAGGTATATTTTGTTTGCAGGTTGCTTTATTCATCACGCATGTTGTTTGCACTTTTAATGCAGCTCGGTAGATCAGCATTTTTAAGACATATTTAAGTCATTTTTTTTTAACCAATAATACTTTTATTTATGATTTTAATTTCAGTTGTTGACAGTTTACTTGACGAAAAGTACTAGAAACAAGAGGATAGGGTTATGGAAGGTGCTACGCTAGAGACTACGAAAGCAAGCGCTAAGTGCTGCCAAGGAAACGGGAAACAAGAAAAGGGAAGCTCGCGCGTACGTTGATCTAGCCAAGTCGTATAACATGGCTGGAGACTACGAAAAGAGCATAGAAGAAGGAAAACAAGCACTAAGTGTTGCCAAGGAAACAGGAGACAAGAAAAGGGAAGCAGAAGCGTACAATGTTCTAGCCTGGTCGTATTACATGGCTGGAGACTACGAAAAGAGCATAGAAGAAGGAAAACAAGAACTAAGTGTTGCCAAGGAAACAGGAGACAAGAAAAGGGAAGCATCAGCGTACAATGTTCTAGCCTGGTCGTATTACATGGCTGGAGACTACGAAAAGAGCATAGAAGAAGGAAAACAAGTACTAAGTGTTGTCAAGGAAACAGGAGACAAGAAATGGGAAGCAGAAGCGTACAATGTTCTAGCCTGGTCGTATTACATGGCTGGAGACTACGAAAAGAGCATAGAAGAAGGAAAACAAGAACTAAGTGTTGCCAAGGAAACAGGAGACAAGAAAAGGGAAGCAGAAGCGTACAATGTTCTAGCCTGGTCGTATTACGAGGCTGGAGACTACAAAAAGAGCATAGAAGAAGGAAAACAAGAACTAAGTGTTGCCAAGGAAACAGGAGACAAGAAAAGGGAAGCAGCAGCGTACACTGTTCTAGCCTGGTCGTATTACAGGGCTGGAGACTACGAAAAGAGCATAGAAGAAGGAAAACAATTACTAAGTGTTGCCAAGGAAATAGGAGACAAGGAAAGCGAAGCAACAGCGTACAATGTTCTAGCCAAGTCGTATCATTTACATGGGGATCACATCCAAGGTAATGAGTATAGCAAGATTTGCAAAAAAGAGCATTAGAAGATCAGTGATCAGATGACATGCGTGAAAAAATGCGCAGTAGCAATGTGCGCGAACGTCCTTAAGGATTAAATGTAGTCGGGCTTCGATTGTATGGATTTTGCTTCTGACAAACTCTTTGAACATAACGATATAGATCACAAGGTAAACTGTTTGGAACGGTAACGATTTAAAATGAAATGTACCAAATTTGTTATTGGACGGGTAACGGTAACGAGCGCTATTACCAAGGTTGCACTATTTGTTGATTTGTTTCCAGGCGAACAAGCACCATTAATTGCGTCATGTGATCGCTTAAGCCATTCAGGAGAAGAGACTATTTAGCAGCGATTTAAAATTAGAAATTAGTGGATAAGGTAAACCCTGCCTAATTAAGTATAAAGCCAGTATGTTAGACTCTTTTTTAATATAGCCTTTTTCATTCTAGCTTTCTATTTAATCTGATATCCATTATACAATATTATCATAATTAATCATATAGGGTCATGGGGAATATTATTATAATGTTTATTTGGTTAATATTTGGTTAATATTTATTTACCGCTTGTCTCCAAGCTTTGCTAAAAACAGCAAATCGTCGATATTCAGACTCGTCAAAAGGCACACTTCATATCCAGATTTTACCGAATTAACATGAATTTCATGTTTTGTCTTATTCAGGCATCAAACGCAATGAGTTTTGTTAAAGGGAAACATCGAAATCATTAGCATGACCTACTATGAAAACTATTGTGTGATAACCTGTTCCAGGCTCGAGCTCCGAGAAAGTGGGGAACGCGCGAAGTAAAAAAAGGGGAAAAATGAGATATCTCGGAGCCTGGAACAGGCTAATTGCGTGAATGTTACCGACTATGATTGCAGCAGAGCATACGTGTATATTCGGTGATCAGACAAACACATATTATGTAACTGTTTCACTATACAGAACGACAAGAAATATTATTTTGCTGATTTTGTTTCTAGGCGAACAAGCACCATGCCCATTAATTGCGTCATGTGATCACAAAGGCCAATCAATAGCAGAAACTATTTAGCGACGATTTATAATTAGAAATTAGTGGAAAAGAGGGCTCACAGAAGGATTTTCAAAACGCAAAAGCTTTTAAGGCATGCAATGAGCTCCGAAGGTGGCCAAATATCAATTTATATCTCGATAATTGTAAGTTATGGTTTCTACTGGCCAGTTTGCTCCAAAAAAGTATGAAGCCTATGAACTTGTGTACCTTCAAGATCAAAAAACGCTAACAAAACCAAGCAACGAAGACGTTTGCTGTGCTTCGTAACCATTGCTTTTATGTTGCATGTTAGAACCGACAGCAAAAGCTCACGCGAGCTATCAAACACTATCAAATTCCAATCAGAGAAATACACAAGCGTAATTTGTTATTACAATGTAGTCATTCTTGTTGTGTATTTTACTGTTATATGTAGCACGTTTTCACGATGACAGACGAGGAAAACTGCTGGCAGAAAGAGGTTTAGAAGAACGGTCAGGTTTAGGAGATTTCAAAGAAATTAAAGAAGAGGAATATGCACCCCACGCAGGACTTCCAAGTAGCAGTTCAGGTAAAGAGGTCCGAAAATATCCATACATTCAATCTCGATTATAATACAGATTTATTGGCTGTCGCAAAAAGCTTTTTTGATTGATCATAGTTTGAAGAAAAATAATGATACCGTAAATTGTACAAAACAGACCCCGGGCTTACCGTAAATTGACGGCCAAAGCATTTTAAGGGTGATAGCCAATCATCGACGTTATTGATTAGCCTAAAGGCGATGTTTAATGGTTTGACGTATCTAACATAGTAAGCTTTTGTCATTTATATTTATCTGATATCATGTTGTTAAAAATGTGTTTCTTGTCCATCGTGAACGATAGGTAAACGCTTGTTCGTTTGTTTCACGATGGAATCACTTTGAGATTCTCTTCGCGAAGTTTCCACTGCTATATTACTGCTAGTCTTCATCAGGCGATGAGGTCGATTGGTTACGTGTCGCTTATGTAGTACGTTGGTTTGTCTGTATGACCGAGCCAAACACCTCTTCAATATAAAAGACCATCGATAATCTCTAAAGAAAAGAAACACTTGTCGTCAGTTCTTGTTTCTAACGGATATCCTTCCTCGTTTGCGTAAAAGATCCGAAAGACAAAAAGACCAACAGTCAAGGAAGAACCCACGCAGGATTTTAAATCTACCGTCATTTAATCCTATAAACGGGCGTATAACAAGGCGTACGCAATGTTTTCAGTTCTGAAGACTAGCAGTTATAGCTGTCGAAACGTCGCGATCAATGTCTCAAAATGAATCTATCGTGAGACAAACGAACAGCAAAAAATAAAAAAACAGCAAATCGGCGTCGATATTTAGACTCGTCAAAAGGCACACTTAATATCCAAATTTTACCGATTTAACCTAAAAATTTCATGTCTTGTCTTTTTTGCGAAATGCGCAAAATAGAAATATTTGAATTACATACCCAACCTGAGTGGAGTAGTGTAAATTAATACGAAGTTAGAGCTGTGGTTCAAATGTTAGTTAGGTGGCTGTACGAACTTCTTCTATCAGGGATCGATGTTGTTCACGAATACGCTGATACGAGAAAGTTTAATATCGCAGCGAAATGAAAATAACAACATAAAATATCTGAAAACACTGTGAAAAGGCAGATTTCCAGTCATCCTCCAAGAATTAGGTATTTTATTTTTATGTATTTCTTAAAGTGTCTATAACCCCAGAAAGTTTTTTCACCAGAATAAATCTTTGTGTTAAACTGAGTAAAATGCCGCAAAAAATTTTTTGTTTTTGCTTAAAACCTCGATTTTTTATGGCCCGTCAAAGTTAGACTTGTTTTCCGCACGGCCGAGTGAAGCGGAGAGTGGGACTTGTGACGTCATTTCAGGATATTGTCAACAAGGTCCGATCCGGTCCGATCTCAGTCATTTACATGTTGATTTCAGCCGCGTATTTGTTTTATACTTGCGAAGAGAAAACCTTTATTGACCTTCCTTTAGTTTAATAGTTACGTTTAGTAGATAGTGGCCTCGAGAGACGTTGGTTAAGACTACAGCTCGGATTCAGGAGCCTCGGAGACCGCAAATTACGAGTTGGTGTTCCACAAAGAGAACACGTCATCGATATATCTTATATGTTACAAGTCATTCGACTTTAGCAATAGTTTTTTCTACCATAGGTATTGCGAGGGGTCTATAGTTTTCTATATCATCAAGTTGGATGTGACCGTGATTTTCTCTTCTTTGTTCATAATGACCGTAGTAGTGCCTCCATCTGCCTTCTTAGACTGTACGTCCTCTCTTAGACGTACAGTCAACGGCGAACTCAGAATCCTTCAAAATCGCTCAAATTATCACTTTTACGGCAAAAGGACGACTACACACAACAAATAAGGTAATTTAACGTTTATTTAGCGTTGATCAGTACATACATTTGGCGATACGTCGCCATAATATGAAATTTAGGTAAATCCCATACATTTCCTATAAAATTACAAACGGTCACTTATGTTACACAAACAGATTGTATGCGCTCCCTGTGGTCTTATTGAAGTCTGGATCGGGCCTGATCTTTGCCCCCACATCGTAACGAAGTGTTTTTGGGCAAGAGTTATTCTCTATGTGTGTCTCTAGTTTGCCTATCGATTTCTCCGATGCTTTTATCCAGCTGTTTATCGATATTTCCAGGGTGGTTTTCTCGTAAGAGCGTGGACGCTTTCTAGCTCATTTGATTCCGCCATTGTTTTGTTCACTGCTATGATGTTGTTTTCTATCTTGCGTTTCACGGTAGCGTTTACGGCTTTCTCTGCGCGGTGGTTGAGCGTTGGTGATTGTTTCTTCCAAAGAACATGGATAATCTGGGAAAGGTGCGTTCAATCGGTGTCGTTTAATTTGTTTGGCTGTTCTGTGGCGATTGGTTTGGCACGAGGTGGCCATAATGCTGTCGAGTATCTGTCTCTCCGTAGAAAATCTTTAGTAGAAAATCTCAAGCAAGACTGCAGTTTCGGTTCAACTCTCCTTTGTTAGTTCAGAAAACCGGACAGTGAAGTCCTCATCTGTGAATTGCTTCGAACACACCGACAAGTACTTGGTTGGCTCCCAATATAATGTGCTCGCTTCAGTTTAACAAAATCTACCCACTTTTTTCTTCTTTTTCGTTTTTCCGCCTCTTCTTTACCGTAAAAAGATATCGGATGGAGAGCAATACCTTCTTTTTTGTTTGGAGGGCTGCTAAAGCTAAATACTACACAACTCTCAGGCGTTTTTCGTTATCCTGACCGCAGCGAGACTGTCTTAGATGGTTGAGAGCAAACGATATCCTGGAATGACGTCACACATTGTGCTAGACCCAGATTTTTGTGATTTTCGCAGACTTTGGAAATTCGTCAAAAATCGCGGCTTTAAGCAAAAGTAAAAATTTGTGCGGCATTTTACTCAGTTCAATACAAAGATTTATTCTGGTGAAAAAACCTTTCTGGGGTTACAGACACTTTAAACCTTTTATATTTCTTTTTCAGGTGAAATATATATTTTTAATTTTATAACAGGCGCCAAAAAAAAAAAGAATCAATTAAAAAAGCCCTCTAGAATCTTATGAAATGTGGAGATATTTAATATACATGTACTTTACTTAAAACTGTATTCATGTTTTCACTAGTTCCAAGTGAGATTGAAGCACGAGGATCAAGAGCAAAGCTTGCCTATGAGAATGCTTTGAAGACTGGAAAAGTAAAAGTACACCGTGCTCGAATCATGCTGATAGGTCAAGATCGAGCGGGCAAGACGAGTTTGAAGAAGTCTTTGATAGGTCTGCCATTTGACCCTAAAGAGCAGAGCACTGACGGAATTGAAGTTGACCCATCAAAATTCGACGTTGACGTTGATCAGGTCAAGAATTGGCAACGCGCTGATGAAAAGTTGGATGTATCCTACTTTGTGAACGACCTTGCAAGGATGGTGGCTGGAGAACTTCAAGAAATAAAAGAAACACATATGGATTCAAAACTTCAAAATCAATCAAAGGAGATACGTTCTAAGAAAAGTCAGGTTGGTAGTCATTTCGATACCAAGCTTATACATTTATATAAAAAATGACAGATTGTTACAAAACGTTTAACGTTAACGGATTCAGGGATGGGTATTTTAAAAACCCCTGAGAGTGAAGTCTTAATATCTTAGCCGATGTCTAATTACTGTTTGCTACACATTTTAACAAAGAATGAACATGTCACAATCGACCCTTTTTTCTGCACTGACAGTTTTCGTGGCTGGGGAGGATCAGGAGGAAGGTAAAGAGATTGAAAAACAGAGACAGACAGATGGATACCAAAAGTCAGGATGAGCCCAAAAATATTGAATCGCCAACCAAGCAGGTTAGTATCCTGTAAGAACAAAGAAAAAAAAAACATTCACAAAGAGCGGTTTCCTCTTGAGTGTCGTAAAACCAAAACCAAAGTAATCATGCACTCAGACCAATCACAACAGATACAGACAAACCAATGAACGAATCAGATCTCGTACCAAATACATGTAACAGACCAATCACAACAGATACAGACAAGCCAATGAACGAATCAGATCTCGTACCAAATACATGTAACCGGCGCCATAAGCGCTGGAAAACGCGTGCAAGCTAGCAATTACAATTGCTTATGCTTTTGCTTCTGATTGGTTGAGAAGGTGGCCCAATATTTTTTAGCCAATCACACAACATAGTAATAGTTGCTTTCGACACTCGATTGAAAACCATTGTAAAGTTTAACCTGTATCAAAATATTGTCGCCGGCCTTACGATGTAAAATGGACATGTTAATCATTCTCTCCCAAATTGTCTTTAAAAAAATCACAGCTTAAACAACCAACGCTGTTTTTCTATGACTGTTACTATTCCGTTTGTCGATTAAGCCACGAGCTATTCAGGACATTTTCATTTTGAGTCATTAACAGCAAATCGTTTAAGGTGAAGTGGATTTCTTACCCATGAAATGCAGATTGCTTACAGTAAATTCGTTAAACCGGGCCTGGCAATTTTGTAGAAAGTTCTAACTTTTAAGTGCTAGTTCAAGACTTCAGTATTCGACGTTTCTAGAAAGTTGTTGTTTTAAGTGGCCAACCAGGTTAATTCGGAGATCTATCAAAATATCTGCGGTACGTAGTTTAGCAGATATTTGCTTTCTGCACGTTCTGTATTTCGTATTCTCATTGTATTTTACAATGAAGTGTTTCAGTTACGTAATAGGTGTTAATTGCGTTTCTTATATATAAGTTGTTGTCAGTTATGTTCTTCCTTCGGGTCTGCTACGCCACACGCTACTAAACTGTTCTTATATTTTAACATGACTGACGCAGAAGAGAGCAGTGCTCGTCCGAACCGTGAAGCTGTAGATCCTTCTGTTAGCGCCGCTATACAGGCTGCCGTTACTAGCTCTATGGGTTCTTTAACCAACAATCTTAGCAAAGGTTATCGAAAATAGGCTTACCGATTTTGCCGAACGTTTTTCGGAAGAAAACAGTTCGTCCGTTGAGCAAGCCGTTAAGAAGGCACGACGCGAGCATTTCACGTGTAAGAGAAAGGGTAACCAGCAGCAGTTAGACCATTCCCTCCAGGTTCTGGACAAGCTTGACGAAGCTTCTGATGCACTGAAGCACAAATCGTACGACAAAGTTAAGGCTGCCTTGGAGTCAGGTACGCAATTGGTGTCCAAGCGCGTTAAAGCAATAAAACTAGCCGACAAGAGCGAGTTTGGTTGTGCGACGGTTAACGAGTATTTATCCGACGAACTCGCCTCGGACTCAGACGATGAAAAGAAAATTTACCGGGCCGAGAGGAGAGCTGAAAAGAAGGTTGCGAAGGAGAAACGTCGTCGTTCACGCCCTGGCGATAACGGCAGTTCATCCCGCTTGAGTTCTTCAAGAATCACGCCCACCGATCGGGCTTCACGTCCAGAGGCTAGGCCAGCCCGCCGTTTGGGCCCTTGTTTTAAGATAAGTAACCAGCAGTTTTACGTTATACTATCTTTGTTTTTACTTCGTCGATTATGGCGTACACACAGGCCATAATCCAATATTCTCAGTGATTTACTGTGTTTGTTTCATATATATACATTTGAGGTTAGTGCAGAATATCAAAATATCTGCGGTACGTAGTTTAGCAGATATTTGCTTTCTGCACGTTCTGTATTTCGTATTCTCATTGTATTTTACAATGAAGTGTTTCAGTTACGTAATAGGTGTTAAATTGCGTTTCTTATTTATAAGTTGTTGTCAGTTATGTTCTTCCTTCGGGTCTGATACGCCACACGCTACTAAACTGTTCTTATATTTTTTATGTTGCGGACATTATTTTCATGTTGTTTTGTATGTGTTCCCCTTTTTTCAGTGCGGGGATTATGGTCACTTGAGTTCTACATGCGTGAAGTCTACGCCGGATTCTTCAAAGAGCAGCTCTCGACGTGATTGACTAGATGGCGACTTGTCGAACCCTGACGAAGTTGAGTATGATTTAGGTCATTTATTGTCTGGTTGCGGTGACGAGTTTAGCGGGGAAGACAGAAACAGTGGCGTTAAGGGTCGTTTGCTATCTTCATTTAACTTTTGGGAAGAGTCTTTAGACGCGCCAGATTTTGTCCTTGATATGATTAGGCGTGGTTATAGATTGCCATTTGCCGAGTACCCCTCGCAGTGTTTTTTGAAGAATAACAGATCCTCGCTTCAGCACCCGGATTTTGTCGCCGAGGCAATTAGCGCGCTTCTAAGTAATGGTTGCATTGTAGAGCACGCAGTCCCCCCGTTCTGCGTTAATCCTTTGACAGTTGCTGAAGGAAAGAAGTTGCGTCTCGTTATTGATCTTAGGCATGTTAACAATTATTTAGTTAAGCCTAAATTCAAGTACGAGGATTTGCGCTCGCTTCTCAAGTTCTTGACGAGGGGCACTGGTTTTTTTACCTGGGACCTCAAATCCGGTTATCATCACGTTGACATTTGTCTTGAACACCAGAAGTACCTCGGATTTGCCTGGCCTTTTTCCGGCGTTGTCAGATACTTTACCTTTACAGTTCTTCCTTTCGGGCTCAGCAGCGCTTGCTTTTGTTTCACCAAGTTAATGCGCCCGTTAGTTACCCGTTGGCGCTCAATGGGGCATAACAGTTTCATTTATTTAGATGACGGTTTTGGCAGTCTACCAGGCAAATGTTCTGCTGCAGCAGCTAGCTTGATTCAACGTAAAGAACTTTCTTCCTCCGGTCTTCTTTGTAATGAGGAAAAGTCTCACTGGGATCCAATGCAAATAGGTGAGTGGCTAGGCTTCGTGATTGATACCATTTCAATGTCTTTCCGGATTCCTGGTAAGAAAGTCCTCGAACTTAAAGGCTTGTTAGATTCTGCGATTCAGGACGGATTCTCTTCATTTCGCGAGCTTGCGAGAGTAGCAGGCACTATCATTTCAATCGCGTTAGCTGTTGGTCCAATTTCTCGTCTCTTGACCAGGCAAATGTACTTCGCCATTGAAACTAGATCGACATGGGATGACATTATTCATTTTCCTCCCAGTCTTCTACAGGAGCTGAAATTCTGGTATTGCAACATCGACTGCTTGAACGGCTATTCTATTAGGCCACCGTTAGCCACGCATACCGTTGTGTTTTCCGACGCTAGCGACGTAGCATTCGGAGGATTTTCGGCTACTTTAGACGGTTCCGTCGTTAGCGGCATGTGGGAGACCGAGGATATCGGCCAAAGCTCAACGTTTCGCGAACTGAAAGCCATTTTTTACGTGTTGCTTTCTTACGTAGCTCAGTTAAAGCACAAGAGAGTTAAAGTTTTCACTGATAACCAGGGCGCCGCCAGCATAGTTGCCGTCGGAAGCTCCAATTCCCACCTCCAGGCTCTTGCTATGGATATTTTCAATCTTTGTCTTGCAAACAGCATCGTTCTCGAAGCTCAATGGATTCCAAGGTCTTTAAATGAACGAGCGGATCTTCTCAGCAGATTTATTGACAAAGACGACTGGTCCATCAACCCTTCCGTTTTTCGACTTGTCGACGCTAAGTGGGGCCCTCACTCAATTGATCGTTTTTCGTCCTATTACAATGCCCAGCTTCCTAGGTTCAATTCTAAATTTGCCTCCCCAGGTTGCAGCGGCGTGGACGCATTAGCTCAGGATTGGCGAGATGAGAACAACTGGGTTTGCCCTCCCGTGGGTGCCATTGTGCCTTCTGTTAGGGCTCTCTCCTCCTGCTCCGGTTACGGCACTTTGATCGTCCCACAATGGCCTTCAGCCTATTTTTGGCCTTTTTTGCGCGAGAGTTCCTCTCAGTTCAAGTCTTTTGTTACAGGCGTGTTTGAGCTTCCTTGTATTGAAGACCTATTGTTGGAGGGTCCCGGCCAGGAGCAGATTTACAAATCGCGTCCGTCGGTGTTCAGCGGTTGCCCGAAATTTAAAATGTTAGCTTTGAGGATAGATTTTAGGTGAGCTTTGCCATTTTTGTTTCCCCTGACGGCTCGTTACTGTCGGTCTCGTGCGTTAATGTTTTGTTTAGCCCCGGTTTTTTCATCGTGCTGTTATGTATTTTTGCCTGATGTGGCAGTGTTATTTTGCCTGATTTGGCCGCGTCTTTTTGCCTGATTTGGCAGCGTCTTTTTTGCCTGATTGGGCGGTGTTATTTTAGCATGTTTTGGCCGCGTCGTTTTGCCTGTTTTGGCAGCGCCTTTTTGCCTGTTTTGGCAGTGTTTCTCTGGCTGTTTTTTTATTTAGTCGGTCTACATTGGGTTTATTCTGTTGTATTTTCTTTTGTTTTTCGCAGCATTACTTGGCCGATCCAGTTCGGCCTACGTTTGTTGTTTCCTGTAACTTTTCGCTTTTTTGCCCTAGTATTGTTTTGAATGATCCGACATCATATTATTTCTTTTGTTTTTCACCTTTTTTCTTGTTTTCTTTTGTTTTATTTTTAGATGTTCTCCAATCCGAGATTTGGCGTGAAGCGAATTCTTTGACCGACGAATCTTTACGAAAGCTTGTTCCAGACCTTCTTCATTTACAGTTCGAGTCCAAGGCCCTTTCCACAGTTCAGAAATACAAATCTGGTTGGATCAGATGGCGTAAATGGGCAGAATCAAAGATTGGAGTTCAAGTAATTCCGGCGAAGCCGTTGCACATTGCGCTTTTTATTAGTGAGCTTACTGCTATTTCTGTTTCTAATAATACTGGTATATCTCCTATTGAGTCAGTTGTTTATAGTATTAAGTGGGGTCATAGTCTGGCCGGTATAGTAGAATGCCCCACTAGTCACCTTGTTGAAGCCACAAATGTAATAATTGACCACAAATGTAATAAAGCCCTCAAATGTAATAAGGACTGACCACAAATGTAATAAAGCCCTCAAATGTAATACGGTCTGACCACAAATGTAATAAAACCCTCAAACGTAATACGAATTGACCACGAATGTAATAATGGATTTTACCGTGCATTCTTCAGTTTGCACAACAGAGTTACTAGCCTTAAGTTGTGAGGACCAGGATTTCGCCAGTCATGCGCATAACCAAACTTGGACAAACTGAATTGTCTATGTAGTGTGTTGGACGTCATCTGTCATTCACGTGACCAAACCTGAAGTTGTTATTATCTCAACTAAACATTTTCGAGACTCCGAGACTCTGAGACAGAAAAAGCTCCAGCCAAATGAGACTTTGAGACTTAAAACAAAAACGGCCGAGATTTCGAGACCGGACAAAAATTTTCCGAGACCCACGATTTTGAAGGAACCATTCGCCACCCCTCAATCAGAAGCTTGAACTAACAATTTCAACAGCAAACATGGCATTCCTACAACAAAAAATTTCAACGTCTTCGTCAACAATAGCAGTGTGCACCGCCGAATTTAATATAAACTTTTGGTCCAAACAAGGTACGGTACTAGTCTGAGGCAGGGGTACTGAAGACGGGTGTGTGAGCTTATCAAGTACGCCAGGCAATACCGATTATCTCAAACCAGCCAAGCGGTGCTAGATTAAGTTTAAGCCACGCCATATGCCACTTCGGGGAATTAATAATTCTTTAAGGCGAATCAGAGAAGGGCTTTATTACATTTGTGGTCAATCCTTATTACATTTGAGCGCTTTATTGCATTTGTGGTCAATTATTACATTTGTGGCTTCAATGTTGAAGCCACAAATGTAATAATTGACCACAAATTTATTGCATTTGTGGTCAATTATTACATTTGTGGCTTCAATGTTGAAGCCACAAATGTAATAATTGACCACAAATGCAATAAAGCCCTCAAATGTAATAAGGATTGACCACAAATGTGAATGACAGATGACGTCCAACACACTACATAGATAAAATAAGGTTAGTCCAAGTTTGGTTGTCCGAAAAAGATAATGCATGACTGGCGAAATTCTGGTCCTCACAACTTAGGGCTGGTAACCCTGTTGTGCAAACTGAAGAACGCACGGTAAAATCCGTTATTACATTTGTGGTCAATTCGTATTACATTTGAGGGCTTTATTACATTTGTGGTCAATTCGTATTACATTTGAGGGCTTTATTACATTTGTGGTCAGTCCTTATTACATTTGAGGGCTGTATTACATTTGTGGTCAATTATTACATTTGTGGCTTCAACACACCTCCTTGTTGAGTCGTCCTTAGAGGGTGCGAGACGAAAGCTCGCTCGTCCAGTTCAGCCCAAAGAGCCTTTATCTCTTGATGTAGTTTTAAGGATCGCTGATCATTATATTTCTAGTGGTTCGCTTGCCGTTATTCGTTTTCTTTTTGTCCTCTTGGTTGGCTTTGCTGGGTTTTTTCGTATAGATGAAATTCGCACATTGACAGTTAAGGTTACAGTGTACCTTCAGATCGAAGATTTATTGAAAAATTTTTTTTGGCGTTAAAATAAAGTTTACAGAATGAACTTTCATCCAAAAAACAATTATCGAAAAATAGTGAAAATTGACGGAGAAATGACGGTATAACTTTTGTGGGCGGAGTTTGTTTATTAAGCAAAATGTTTTTTTAAGCGCTGTTTTCTCAAAGTTAATTTTTCGCTTGTTGGGGACACTTTAAAGAGCTACAACTCAAAGGGAATTTGTTCGATTTTCCTCAAATTTGGACAGAAGCTAGGCTAACACATAATCAACAAAAACGTGTCGGCGAATTTCTTAATTTCGAAAACTTTTTCGTCAAGAGCCATTTCCGTGCGATCATTCCAATTTTTTTTCTCCCCTTTTAGAAAATATTCTGTAACTTTTCACTGCAATTGAATATGGGAAATCGCCGACACGTTTTTTTAGCGCTTCGTGTCCGGAAACTCGAGAACAAATCAAATTAGCAAAATACAATAATCGCTTTGAGTTATAGCGTTTTAAAGCTGATTCGGACGTTCGAATTTAGACGTCGTAAAAAATTCGACAATTCGTTTTATTACCAAATGGTTTCCATATTTAGATAGCCAGCTCTATAAGCTTTAATTTGATATCTGGGTTTAGGTATATTAAGTGTAATCTTAAGACGCTAGAGCTGATATACTGGAGACACGCCCGAAGGTACACTGTAACCTTAAGGATGTCTCTATTTGTGACGAGTAGATGAAAGTTTTCATTTCGAAGCGCAAAAACGATCAGTACAGAGAAGGGCATACGTCCTTTTTAGCAAGGTCCCATAAGTCTACTTGCCCAGTATTACCGAAAAGTTACTTAAGCTTTTACCTTCTACTAGTGATTCATCTTCGCCCCTTGTTAGGCGAATCGTTAAATCTAAGTCTAAAGAGTGTTTTCATGCTTGTAAGGGAATTTCGTACTCAACGCTCAGAGACCAGTTTAAGAAATACGTTAAGCCATTTGTAGATGACATTGCTCGTTACAGCACGCACAGTATTAAGTCTGGTGCCGCCTCAAATCCTGCATGCAGGAGTGTTTCTGCTGATCTGCTGGATATGCATGCCGGTTGGAAATGTGCCACTTCAAAGAACAGATACATTAAACATGCCGTAAGCGACCGC
Organism: Cladopsammia gracilis; assembly: GCA_022457155.1. Taxonomy (NCBI): domain Eukaryota; kingdom Metazoa; phylum Cnidaria; class Anthozoa; order Scleractinia; family Dendrophylliidae; genus Cladopsammia; species Cladopsammia gracilis. The sequence continues at coordinate 1,409,293 of JAJGOT010000089.1, read as the reverse complement.
TTAAAAGTTGCACAATCTATAGCTCTTTAGTTTTTCGTTTAGTTTGTTACAATTATTTAGTTTAATAGCAGTCTCGGCGGGGGACTTAAGTCGTGCCTGGCCCGCCCCAGATTTCCTATCCTTTTTTCCCCACGGGGTTTTTTATGGTAGGTTTTTTCTGGCCACCCTGGCACGGCTTACTCTATTTATCGTTTTTTCATTTCTATTTTTGTACTAGTTTTTTGCATTATCTTAATAAAGTGGCGTTATGGCGTACACACAGGCCATAATCCAATATTCTCAGTGATTTACTGTGTTTGTTTCATATATATACATTTGATGTTAGTGCAGAACCGTTGTTACGGACGATTGTCTTCCTTCTAGCCAAAAGCCATACATTCAGTGTAAAATTACAGAATCCATTGATTGTGTTTTTTTTTTCATTTCGCAGTCTGAGCTCACAAAAAGAGAAATTGAATGGCGGGTCGGATTTCGAGTATCGACGTAAAAATGGCGTAGCTTTTGTAGCAGCGAACTTGATTAATGGCATTAATCTTCAATTCATTTTAGTCTCGTGAATAACCGAAGCGTGTTTAGAGACATAGTTTACGGGTATAGATATGCAAATTTGTCACTCCATGTCCCTTAGCCGTAAACGTGCTATTAAAGCGTATTCAGTTTACAAATAAGAAAACATATTAGCGTGACATAAATATGCAATGTCTGAGACGAGACATTACGTGTTAAATTCGCTAGCAGACACGCGCGAGAATCCACGCTTTCGGCGCTTCATGCCTTTGCGAGCAGCAGGCAGCGATTTGAGCGAATAAGCCTAAAACAAAGAGCGAAAAAAAAAAAACAGTGAAATGATAAATGTTAACTTGCCATTTTAATTCCATTTGCAGTTTACAAATAAGCGTATTCAGTTTACAAACAAGGAAACATCTAGCGTGACATAAATATGCATTGTCTGAAACGAGACATTGCATATTAAATTCGCTTGCAGACACGCGCGAGAATCCAAGCAGCGGGCAGCGATTTGAGCGAGTAAGCCTAAAACAAAGAGCAAAAAAAAAAAAAAAACAGTTCCATTTGCAATTTGCAATAAGCGTATTGGGTTTACAAACAAGAAAACATCTTAGCGTGACATTTTTTGAGACGGGACATTACGTAACACGTTGTCTGAAACGAGACACTATGTAACACCCTTGGGAGTTTACAAGTTATTTTAAGAAAAACTAAAATTAACCTACGTTGTTTTGTATTCACGAGATGGCTCTTAGAGCCCCTTTAATTTACGTTGGCGGCTTGATAAAGGAGTTTAGTGATTGCAAGATTGAAAGTAGATTAAGTGTATTTTGGGAATTGTAGATATCATTTTCAATGTTGTTTGTTTTGATGGCGTAATTCACGGCACTCGAAAATGAAATGGGAAACGACCGTGAGATAATAGAGAAATTTGCTAAAAAAAAAACCGAAAACATAATATCAACTTACCTGCCGACGCAATTCAAGTGTTACATTTTTTTTTAGGAAAAATAGGGTAAATTACCACATCTAAAAAACCTTTAACATGCATGGCTGATCAGACAGCTGAATTCGTTCCATTTCTTTTAATAAGATTTGCCCAATATTTCGGTTAGACAAAACTAACCATCAGGGGCTAAGAAAGCTAAGTCAAGATGGAAACAAACGGTTACAATATTTAAGAAGGGCTAAGATAAAATGCTGATACATGATAGGCTAATAAACAAGTAACGGTTGAAAACTAGAAACGGCTAGTAATGATTATAACAATAACTTAGTATGTGGACGATTAAATTTCGTCGCGTCTGTTCATGCCATTAGGTTCAAGTGCATAGGCGTACGGGCTGGGGGGGCTGGGGGGGGGGCTGCAGCCCCCCCAAATTTTGGGCAACTCAGATTTTTTGGGCAGCAAGAGAAATTTGGGCCAAGCCAGTTTTAAAAGAAGTTTCCATAAGTAATTGAGTGCCACGTGATGGTCATGCCGGTGGTAAGCCGTAAAGGCCATATACGGGCAAACGGAACGCATTGTAAAAGCCCTGCTCACGCTGTCTTCAGAAAAAGATCCGAAAACCTACTCTGAGAGCAGAGCCTTATTGACCGCCATTTGGGACTTGGAGTTTATCTTCAGACTGTGTGTGCTGAAAGTAATCCTGAGCAACACTAATAGTCTGTCCCGATATTTTCAGGGGAAGACGGTCGAAGTCATCGGATCTCCGCTCGTAGAAATGCCGACATGACCATTCAGACCCTACGCCAGTGTCGGAGTGAAGAAAGTTTCAACAGCGTATGGCAGATAGCATCAGCAATGGGTCTGAAAATGAAGAAGTGGCTGACCAATTCTCAGTTTGACTTGCGAGAAGCCAGGACACCCAGACAAACGCAGTCGCGCCGCCTTCAAGCTCTTGTAGGTGAACACGCGCAAAGACAAACGCAGCTGACACAGGAATCGTACCACCGTATTAACACTTACTATGCGTCCATCGACAAGGTGCTGTCCGAGCTTGAGCTCGGGTTTAGCGGAAATGACCAGGAAATACTCGGTGCTTTGGGAAATATCTGTCCCCGTGAAACACCTGATAAAGAAAGCTTCTCCCGCGTTGCTAAATTTTACAAAATCGACGGTGAGATTCTGGAAGCCGAGCAGAAAATGTTCGCGAGTTTTCGTCGTGTGCGCTGATTAGGCTACATGACTGTTTCAGAAATGCTGGAGACGACGCACGAGAATGATCTATTTGATATGTTTCAAGAGTTTCCTAATGTGGTACATATTCTTGCAGTGATACCTGTTACATCGTGTTCCATTGCACAACGATCATTCAGTGCGTTGCGCAGGTTTGAAAACTTACCTCCGCAGCACCATGGGGCAACAACGTGTAAGTAACCGGCATCGCACTTATTAACATTGAAGGGGCATATGCCAACTCTGTAGTCAACAATGGCATGGATCGTATCATTGATATCTTCGGCCGTCGAAATGGCAGAGACTGCTATTTCTTTTAACGTGTTTTCTGAGCTCATGTGATAGATTCATAATTATGTAAGAATATTTTCACTTCATATGTAGGCCTATGTTAGTGCATCGTATGACCCTCGTTTCTTTTCGACTGTTTCGTAAAAATGTGGGCAACTTGCGAGAATTTTTTGGGCAAATGGTTCACCGCCCCCCCTGGCAAAAAATTGCCCGTACGCCTATGTGTATTGGCTATAGTGATTAAATACTAGTGTATCCAGTGGATAGTGAATGCTGCGGCAAATAGGATATATTCAATTGATACTCTCGGCAGCGTGAGACACTCATGGTGTTGAATTGCCAAAACAAACAAAAAATGTATTTTGGCTAAATGAGAAATGCACGCACACAAAAACAAATCTACTTGAATTCGTAAATGGATCATCTTGTAGTTAAAAACTTAACTTGTACCGGCTAGGCTGTTTTACCCAGCTCTTACAAAAAGCTTTGACTTGAAATAAGTTACCTCCAAAAGCGATTATTATTCATCGATATTTTGTCAGCATACCTTTTTCTTAATTTGAGTTTACTTTAAAACATGAAGACAATATAGTGCCTTTCAGATAAGCTGTAATTTGTAGGAGTCTTGTAAGCTCTCGTCGACCTTGTGTCACGAGAGACACGGGTAACCTGATCATAAGTTCCCGAGTTATTTCCTGTGGATATTCACACAACACCGAGACGGCCGAGAACAAAGCGCTTTCAGATTCGCGTAACGAAAGTGTCCTTGATATCTCATGCCGACAGAGCTCATAAAAATAACACGGACCTGATTCGCATAATGAAAGTGTTTAATTCAAAGAAGAATATTCTTAATATTTCCACGGCCGTTACAAAAAGCACTTTGATTACAAAAACAATGTCCTCGTTATTTCGTGTCGAAAGAACTCAGAAGTTCTATATCTTTTGTTTACACCAGACACAGCTGTCACTGTGATTCTCGCTACACAAGCTATAATGCCGCGGAGAACTCTGGTAAAAAGTGTGGTTAAATGCAATGCATTCTGGTAAAAAGTGTGGTTAAATGCAATGCATTCTGGTAAAAAGTGATAAATTCGAGAATTCGTCCCACCTTATATATCTCTCTTAAATCCTGATTATGTTGCTGCTCGCTCGCTGCGCTCGCTCCGCAGCAATGATTCTCTCGCTTTACGGATCATGTCTCTATTAGAATTAAGTAATGCTTCACATAAGAACTGCCGTAAACTTCATTGTTCTGCGGCATTGGCTCTTTCCCACATAGAATATCTTTGATTTCAAGAATAGAGGAGGGGCTGATGGTTCATGATTATATTTCAGTATAAAAATAAAGAAAATCAATTGGCGTCAAATAAATTTTAGGAAATGATCGTGCTTAACCAATCAGAATAACAGAAGACAATAGCTAATAATTTTGCTTATTTGGTGAAGTTCCCCAAATACAATATCTTTTAAAAATTGCATGTTGTGCGATTGGGTCTTAAAGTATATCTTCATCTACATTTATTAATTAAAAAAAATTAGACAAAATGCACCTTGAACCTTAACTTTTTAGTCGTTTTGAGTCTAGGCCAATGAGATCACTAGTTGTAACACTGAAAAAAGTTGACATTCCATCGTGCATTGCCGTTCAGCACTTTCCTTCTTATGCGGATCATTACTTAATGAGTTCTAATGGGATGATTTGGAGGTCGGTAATGGAGTGTCCGGTGAGAGCAAAGTGCTCTGACACGGCAGTCGGTTGATCCTGATGTTCTGGTAGTTTCTTGGTGTTGCGGATGGTGTGATCACCAAATGACGTAAAACAAAAGATTCAAAAGACACTGAACAATACCCACACCGCAACACCAAGAAACACCCGATGTTCTTTCGTCAAGGCCTTCTCAACTGCACGTCTGTGTTCTCCAAAACGATCGCTGACTTGTCGTTTCGTCACACCGATGTATTGTGTATGGCATTTGGCGCATTGGATCATGTAGATGACGTTCGTGGATGTGCAGCAGATGCGACGTCATATTTGTCGTTTTTTACCTGTAGAGAAGAAGGTGTAAAACGTGGTTCCTTCTTTGGTAAAAGGGCATGTTTTACACCGATTTCTGTTACAACGAAAAATTTCAGGTGTTTGAGGGGGTGGTCTGCGGTGTACAGCTCTGACAAGAATGTCACGCAAGTTCTTGGATTCGCGGTAAGAAATCGAAGGAGGGAAAGGGAATGCTTCTTTGCATCTTTTAGAAGAATGAAGGATGTTGAGATTTCTTTGAATCACTTTATGTATGTTAGGGAGGGCTCGGTTGAATGTTACTACAAATGGTATCCTGTTTGTTTCTTTCGTGTTAGTTGCTGTTTCCAGGGCTGTGTTCATATTCCTAGAGAATAAGTAAATTAGCCCCAGGACTTCATGCCATGCTCGGCTAGCTGTCAACTGTCACGTGGATGTAATATGATCACTTTGTTTTGTCCGTTCGACCGTTTCAGTTGTTTCTTTACTACTGTACTACGTGGGATAGCATTTACGTTCTGGATTTCCTTTACAAAGTGATAATTATGCCCTCTCATGGCCAAATGTCTTGTGAGGGCTTTGGTTCTTTTGCTGAAAAGGGCGTCTGTTGAGCAGATTCTGCGTAGTCGAAGAGCCATGCTATATGAGATAGATTGCTTGGTGTGGAAGGGGTGGCAGGACGATTATAGGAAGTACTGGTGCTTGTCTGTAGGTTTGACGTAAAAATCAGTTTCTAATTTCCCGTTAGTAAGGAGAACGCCAACATCTAAAAGGGGATTTCAGTGTTTGAGAAGAAGCTGGTAAACTTGATAGTAGGATGCAAGCTATTTAAATATTTGATGAAATCATAAAGTTTATCTTCGTCATGGGCCCAGAGAAGGAATATGCCATCGATGTAACGCCACGAAATAAGTGGGGAGTTTGGAGCAGTTGCTAAGGTTTTTTTTTGTTCGAATTTGCCCATGAAGAGATTGGCGTAAGATGGAGCCATTTTTGTACCCATTGCTGTGCCGTTAATTTGTCTTTCGTACTGATTGTTAAAAGTAAATGTGTTATTTGTGGGAATCATGCGAATAAGATCGCAAATTCTTGTAGTCTTGACTGTTTGGTTAAGTCGGCTTGGATTCCACATCTAAGGTCATTAAAACACAATCGTGCAATGAACCAAAGAAATCAACAAAAGAGTTGCAAAAACAGTCCAGTCCGCTGGGAAATAATGACGTTACATAATCTATCGTAGCTAGCTGTAGACGCATGAGTTGAATAAACGTGACTTTATAAAATCGTACCCGAATAAACGTGACATTACATAATTGTACACAATCGTAGACTAGCATGAGCAGATACTGACATCCAATAATTTTGATTCTTTCCACCTCCGCTAAACCTAAGCTAAAACTATACTTTAGAATTTAGTAGAATTAAGCAATCGATGCAAACAAATTATTATATACAAAAAAGTAACATATTTACACGCGCATTGAGAGTTTGCTTGAGTGTTTATAAATAAGTTGATCTGTTTGCAAAAAGTATAGTTATCTGTTTGCAAAAAGTGCATTTAAAAAATCTTTGTAATAATTAAGAATACTTTCATATTCCTGAGTACATCATCAAAACTGACTAAGTAATGCTTTCTGTTTTTCCTTTCATATGTTTACAAAACTCCTGTCTTAATTTTATGTCCTTCTCATTCTTAGCGTTGATAGTTTTATCTGTTCATCGTCATAATAAATGCCGATCAAAGGCTCCTGAGAGCCAACTCGTGAATATGGAATATGGAACGCTCTTTTTCACACATTTCTTGTACCTAAATTTTGTTGTGTAGGCGTAGAAAACACCTAGATTACAACGTTTTTAAATCAGTTTAGGATTGATATTTTGTAATCCAGTTGGTTTTTACTGGAATTCTGTTCAAGTTTTGTTTTGACCTTTTGTATGTAACTATTTCTGTTAGTCTATTTTGCTTATTTTCACCAGTAACAGATGTATTATTCGCTTACCTTATTTCCATGTTGTTAATTGTAATTGTCTCCACAATCTCAAAGTCTTGAAAATCCATTTGAAGTCCACAGATCGTTTTTAATTTTCCTTAGAGAGCTTAAAGTCAAAGAATTGCTTCACGTATTCACGAGAAAAAAAAATGGCCACTAAGTGACGTCATCTCACTTGACACAGCAACTTCACGGTCATAACAGATGGCAACCAATTGATTTTCAATCTGTCATAACTCGTTTTGTAGTTTATTATTAAAACACTACACATAGATTTTCCGACGTTTCACTCACACTAGGCAAACACTATAACATATTTTAGTTAGCATTATACGCTATCGTCTTCGACTCATGTTTGATGTGGTCTCACCTCGTGTTTGCAAACAAAAACAAACCCTTCACTCTTGAATACCGTATTTAAATACGAGGAGTATAGATCGCCTGACCTCTAGAAGGTGCCACGTATTAAAGATTTTCCAGCTGTTTTTCACTTTTCACAGTTATATGTAAAAGCCTCCTATTACAACTACGAAATGAAAAATAAACAGTTAATGGATTCTGCAATGTCACAGTGAATCTTCGATTGTGGAGCAATTACCCTACTGGTTCGCGCAATCCTAATCTTGAGTTGGGTGCCCTCTGTAGTAGCCGGATTGAATTCAGCTTTCCTCTGTGAGTCCTCTGTTTCTCTGTTTCGACACCACTTTAGTCCCCCGAAACCTAGTTCTTTTGTTCTTTTCAGTGGCAAACCGGGCGGGAACTGGTATCTACTTTGGCACCTCCCCGAACGTTTTTACATACCTTCTTTTGTGTGGACGCATTTTCCGAATGATTGATTACTACTAGTTTCTTATGTACGCTTAAATCCCGGTTTTACAAATCGCAGAGTTCTTGTTCTGTTTTTACGCTTTTGATACCAGTTATATGGACATCATCGCCAAGAAAATACTAATATTATCAGTAAGATTAAATTAACTTCACCGTAAACGATTTCCTTTAATGGTGTCAAAATACACGTGTCATATAGCTCACGATTAAACCTGCAGCAAGGAAACAGTGAGATCGTTTAGTACTCCTCTTAATAAAAAGAAAAAGTTGGCGTATTGTTCTCCAAACTATGCTGATTACTGCATTCTCCATTGATTTGCTTTAATTTGTTAAACTTCTTGTTGATTGAGACACGAAGATGATGACGTTCTATTCTTTACTTGTTGGTCAATTTAAATAATCACTGAAAAAAAATTATCAAAATATAATCTATACCTTTGTTTGGAAAACGCGCGGGTTTACGAGGCAACAGTTATAAGTTTTTAAATAAACGAGCATTAGTGTATGTACAACTACAATAGGTAAACTATGAACTACTTTTTGATTCAGATTGGGGAAGAAGACAACACGAAAACAAAAGAAGCTCCAGTTAGTCACCACAATGTTAGCCCCAGTGAAAGTGCAACTAGTCAACCTGTCATTCCTGAATTGAAGATCGATGCTGCTTTACCTCCAGAGGAATTCACAGATCTCCTTGTCCGGCAATTGAAAGGTTTAAAATTACAAAGTGAAGCCGCAACAGTTGAACATCACATGAGTCTAGATCTATGGGACTTTGCCGGACAGCATGTATATTACGCTAGCTATCCAGTGTTCTTATCATTGCGAGCTGTTTATATGTTGGTCTACAACCTCGGCAAAGGATTAAAGAACATTGCACAGCCCCTTGTCAGACAAGGAATTCATGACATTCTTCTCAGGAACCCAAATCACGAAACGAATTTAGATAATTTGCTGTCGTGGCTGGTTACAGTTAGTACTATGTGTTCAACGAAATCAGAAATGGATGAAAGCAAAGCGACAGGGAAAGAACTGCCGCATCTTCGTCCTCCAATATTCATCGTAGGAACACATGCAGATGAACCATATCAGGACATAAAGGAGATGGAATTGCAAATTCAGAAACAAATTTCTGACAAGGACTACGAACGTCACGTAATCCGTCCTTTCTTTTCAGTTGATAATACACAAAGATCATCTGGCGAGGGGGTTGCTGCACTTCAGAAACGAATGATTGAAGTGTTGAAGCAGGAGCCATACATGGGGGAAGAGGTACCACTTCGGTAAGATCTTCAATAAAAAAAAAAAAACAAACAAACAATAATTAATGCTTTCTTCCTATTTCATTTATTTATGGTAATTTTAAAGAGTAATTATCTATTGACAGCCTTCGGATTGTAACCAATAAAAATGCCAGGAATTTGAGCAACTGAAGATGGTCGCTCACCAGAGTCCTCTTGTACGCTTGGTAACCCTGCCTCGTATGCAAACTAAGCCTCATTGGGATACCACGACGAGGCAGGGTTACCAAGCTCGTTTTTCACTGTCGTGTTCATTCAGACCAAAAAGGCTCATAAACAAAAATTATTATACCTTCTTTGGGTGGCACATCTGTTTAGATCTTGTCATGTATAATTGATACAGAGAAACACACACCTGGCTTAAATTCACACCTTCAAGCTTTTATGGCTTTTGCTTTTGAAAAATACTTTGATATTTGCTTTTTAGGTGGTTCAATTTCGAGAAGGTTGTCCAAGCTTTGGTTTCCGAGAAAGTGTATTATTTGAACCTCGAACAACTTCAAGGCATTATCCAGGAAGTGTGCTTCGTTGAAAATGAGAATGAGGCCGCCACCATGTTGGATTTCTACCATGATCTTGGCATGATTGTGAAACACCGCAACACAGTTGTACTTCGGGCTCAATGGCTCATTGACGTCTTCAAACAACTTATTACTATTCGTTCTTTCAGTGACACGGTAAGAAAAAAAACGTCTACTGCATAATTACGGTTAGTTTAAAGGATGACTTGTAGCGAACAGACTTATACCCATGCCACTGCCGGACTAAACGACTGACCTGGCTCGTATCGATCTGTCTTATACCAGACCAGTGCCCGTCAAGTCCACAAGCCTGAATCAGCTTGACTTGTACTCGGACAGTCAGACTTGTACCTGTCTGCTTCATACAGATTTCACTTCACAAATTTTACTTGCACCAGTCTTGTACCGGCTTCAGTCATCTAGCAATTCAACAGCAGATCGTGAACACACAGTGAGCCCAATACATATCTACATGGTTAGCGGCATCACATGTCGTTGTTTTGTTCGTGTGGGCCCTGGTGAGATTACTCTAGTAACTTAAAACAGTGGTATCAGTTGTCGCATACACCATCTCTTCAGTTTAACTTATTCCGTGGTCCGATTGACACCATTTCGTCTTATATTATTTGACTAGTTTTAATCTGACTGGTCTGGTTTGTACCTGTATCACTAATGGTGTGATTTGTTCCGGCCGCGTTTCCCCCGCACCGGTCTCAGATTCGAACTGGTTTTATGTTATCACCACTTATGCACATCATTATCAATTGTAACACCATATTTAACTGCCACTATGCATTTCAAGTATTGAATTGTAATGTATGATCGAATGCGCCCCTTTACCTGTTAGTTTAACAAGTGACTTGAGTAAGCGCACCATGCAGAGTGATTATACCGAACAGTTAATCTCTGAAACATTCTTGAATGCCATGCATCTTAAACTATGACACCAATTTTTGTTTTAATGTTGGATTTTGTCGTGAACATTTTGGTTCCAAAAAAAGGAGTTTAAATTCTTTATTTGCTTGGTACAGTAGCAGTATGTCAACAAAAATAGCTAAGGACAGTTCTTTGGACTTTTGACATGTGTAAAATGCTTTTGTAGATAATTGTTTGCAGATAGTTAAAGTGATATCATTATAAGACTAGTGTACATGCGTTTTATTTGTTGCATTTCGCTTTTTATCAGGAACCAAGACATTCCAAGTTGTGGAAGGAAATGGAGACAACAGGTGTCCTCAATATGGAACTTGTTGATTTCGTGTTCTCAAAGTTTTGCCAGCACGGCCTAATCAAAGACGACATCCTAGACATGATGGAGCAGTTTGGATTGATCGTCAAGTTTGCCACCTCGCCAACAGATGAAATGTACTTTGTACCCTGTCAACTGAAGACACCGCCTGAACCCCTTTGTAAAATGGAACCATCGCCTTCAGATCCATGTCCATTGTATCTTCACTTTCTCGGGGGTTTTGTGCCTCATGGTCTCTTTCCACAGCTCGTGGCACGATGTACCAGATGGTGCTGTAAGAGTGGATTCAAGCAGCCGCCTAACCTGTTTGATGGGGCAGCTCGTTTCTTCATTGTAAAAGAGCTCATTCATCAATTGATCCTTATTTGCAAGAAAAGGTTCATCAAGATCGTCTTGAAGCAAATGGAACAAGAACGTAAGGCGCCATTAGCTGAAGCTAAATTGAAGGAAGTAGCAATTCTGGTTCGCAGGTTTCTAGAAGACACGATGCAAAATTTGTCACATGAGCTTCCCTGGCTGAAAAACTTAACGTATGAATTATGTGTCGAATGTCCTTACTGTCTGAAAGAGGAAACAACATGTCGTAATCATGGCGAAGTCTCCTGCACCCACGAAGACTGTATGTGCCTCCTGCACGTTCCACCAGATGGGTTACTGAGCTTCTGTCCAAACAGCTTGTGTGATAAAATACTGAGGCTTCCCCAACTAGAAAAGTGGTATTTGATCAAAGGTGGGGCCGATATGATTAAAAGAGCTTTCACATATCTTGGTGGGGTCTTGTACACGTACTTGTTTATGTTAACGAACCAATGAGGCCCAATCGTTTGGAACTACCTGTAACCTACCTGTAACAGTATAAAACGGAAGCTTAAAGAAACTTAGTTTCGCGAGCTTAGAATTCGCAAATATGTTCGCATAAAAACATAGTTTTTTAGTTTTTAAGTTGATATACACCTAATTGCAGAAACGTTGTCATAGAAAATACAAAATACCAAATAGGAGTTGATTACCTTGAGGGAGGGGGGACGGCATCCACTCCCCACCTCTCCCCTTGTACGTCCGAGGATTAACATACGCCTAATTGCAGAAACGTTGTCATAGAAAATACAAAAAAAAAACGTCTATTAGACCATTTTACAGTTGTTTTCTTCGTGTCTTGGCCTTTGAGTGGAAGCGAGGTTGAACTGTTGACCTTGTTATGATACAGACCTTGGAGCTTTTCAGATGTAAATTTACCTAGTTAGCATGAGAACAGCATTATTAACATATGAAAGGCAGAAATGTTTGTATCAAAGCAAGGTCACCTCCAGCCTCACTTCCACTCAAAGGCAAGGTCACCAAGCACACAACTGTAAAATGGACTATTTATTACCTGAAATTTAAACTGAAGCTGAACTTACATCTGTTACATCAAACGTTACCCTCTTGTCATGGTCGTTTGTTTTCCCACTCACATATACGCCATTTATGAGTTAGAACGTGTCATATTTTAATGATAGTAAAGATACAGCAGATAAAGAAAAACGCATAAAGCATTGTTGCTATAACTGTTAATAGAAATACCCAAAGAAGAAGTGCAAACGTCTCCTGAGTCGGAGGAAGGGTCGATATGTTCCACAGCTCAGCTTCCTAAGGGAATGGACCATCCAGGTACTTGCATTTCAGTTCTTACATTTCTTAACATATTAATGAAATAGAGGATATTACATGGCCGCGCGAAGATACGAAATTTCTCTTCGAGTGTTGAAAAATATTTCACGAGTGAGTGCAGCGAACGAGTGAAATATTTTTCAACACGAGAAGAGAAATTTCGTATCTTCAAGCGGCCATGTAATGTTCTGTTTATTATATAAACACCAATGAAATCAAACCATTTCACTTTAATATTTTTTTGTAGTCCTAAAGTAGAACTTTGATCTTTTCACGTGTAAAGATAACATGTTATTGTCACGTGTGAAGATATGATGTTTACGCGCGAAAGCTCACCTGGTATTTCATTGGTGTTTATATAATAAACACTAATATCCCATTCACACCAACATTGCTGTTTAATTTAACTACATTTTTCGCCTCAATCTTAAACGTTGTTAAATGTATATGACTCAAACTACCGGCTGGAATGGAATAAAAGTCAACAAGAACTGTACGAGTAGTGAGATCGCGCTTTCAAGACCGTACATAAGAAATTAACAATTCGAAGTATAGCTAGTAGTGTAACTCCTCCATAATCGATTTTGTTGAGCATTGAGCATTTGGAGAAGGCCCAACTGTATGAAGCATGATAAAAAAATAACGGCAATCTGAATTATTTTTCTTAGCCATAAGTGGACAAATTAAAGAATACAGATCACAAATCACGTTGTTGAACAATTGACTAGAACAGTAACGTCACTACAATAGACATTCCGTAGTGTTATAGGAGGCTTTTACAACTGAAAATTCATTTTAACTGAAGATGAATATCAACTAAACTCACCAACGCTTTGCTATATGACATTTCTTTGTCAGCCTGTAGCCTAAGGTATGCCATGAAGGCCCTTAAGTCCATCATCTTTGGTCTCCAGTCGCTGTCATGGAGACCCACAAGTTGCTTATTGCGGCCAGGGGAGGACCTAAAAGGGATGAGACGAACTCGCATTGTTGGTGTTATGAGAGATGGATATTATTATTAATATAAATTCAAAGGTCATTATAAGCGAACATTATCCAGTCGTGCAATTGGACATGATACCAGTTACAAACATAAACGTAGATACATTCCCGAACGAAGATGCAAACAAATCGAAATAAAATTAAACCTGTTTAAAAGTGCTACTGCTGGCTGGGTCTCAATCGGCTAATGAGAAAATTCATGTATTTAATGCCGTCTAAATCCTTAAATTAGAAGTTGTGGTGGGTTGATGATAATATTTCTAGATAGAACGTGTTCTTTACTAGAATTGAACAAGATCTCACTACATGCATGTAGCTTGTTCGGGTCTACACGAATACAATTAATAAAATATGTGTAGCTAGTGCAGCCAATTTCTCTTACTCGTTAATAATCTTATGATTTTGTTATTTATTTATTTATTTATTTATTTATATATTTATTATTTTGACATAAGGCCACATTTGTTACATCATATCAAAAGGCCCTTGTCGATAGCTATAGAAAGCGAGGTAGCTTTTAAATTCCTTTTGTGGTTAATTTCTCATTAATTTTGTGGTCGGGATATCGAAAACAAAGAAAACAAATGATAACATAATTTTTTAACGATTTTCCCACCTTTGTTGCTTTCATCGGACAAATAGCTTACTTTCGATCAGAATGCCTGATTAACTGATCCAATTTCCTCTTTTTTTGAGTTCTTGAGTTTGGTGATGCAGCACCCTGAAGCACTTTGTTGTGATTGGATTAAAGTTGAGTTTGGAATGACATAATATCACTTGCAGTGCAGTTAAAAAGGGCGGGCGATGTAGTAGCTCTCGTAAGGTCTCACACCATTGGTTCGATACTCTTCGAGAGAACAATAGAACAAACAACACAACAACAGAGGTTTCTGAGAACTGCTACACTACCAGTTAAAAAGCCCAACGTCTATAAGATATGTTGAGATCTATACGAATGACGACCATTATTAATTACAAAATTGGTAAATGGATGTCATTCCAAAATGCCCTCCTTTTTCTTCCATCGATATAAAATAAATGTAAAGTTTTAACTTTTTATTTCTGTCAACATCTTAAAAGATGTTGACAGAAATTTGGGCTTCTAAAGAAATTCCGATTGTAATAAATCTCGTGTCCAAATTTGCCCAAGCATCGTCTAACTGGAAGGACGTCGCTACCTTTAATTTTTATAGCAACCTGATGATGCAAAGCATGCGTCATATAGTCTAACTCAAAGTGGAGTCCGACTGTTTGTAACTAAGGAACCCTTAACGTTTCGAACCTGAGTTCGATTTTCCGGTGAAATTCTCTTGAATTATCTGGGCACAAAATAGTGCTTCTTGAAGTACAAGTTTACTTCACTTGCTTTAAATTAATCGGCCGAGTTTTCCTCACATTGGAGTACAAACCTTAACACGATGTTCATGAAAAATATCCACTCCTATCATGTAAGGCCTATAAATGAAAAGGGAAAATTCCATCGAAATGCAGTGGGACTTTTTTGTATCTATTTTTTAATTGCAAAGATAAAAACACAGTGCTTTAGAATAATACTCTCTGACTGCCATTTCTGTCGCTTCAAGAGATATCTTTTTAATTTATTTTTTATATCATTTAATATCCATATATCCAATATTCATCGTCCAGGTATCATTCACCATCCATCGTATGTTTCACTTGCTAATTACTTATTTAACCTTTATTCATGCAGCTGTCCGCCCTGGTCACCATCCTGGCACAGACGATGTCTACAACATGACAGCCCGCCCAAGAGGAATAACACTGATCGTTAATAACAATGTTTTTGATGGTCATCGCGAACACGGCAAACAGTTAACTCGCGAGGGGTCGGAAGAAGATGTCCGTCAAGTTGCAGCATTGTTTGATGCCCTCGGTTTTGACGTACACGCTAAAGAGAACCTTACAAGACTACAGCTCTTGAACGAACTGGATTCTGTCGCCTGCCAAGATCACAGTGGCTATGATTGTTTTGTGTTGTGGCTTATGAGCCATGGAAAGAGTGGCGTGTTGTTCTGCTCTGACGGAGTGCCGCTACCTATCCAAGCGACACATGACATGCTCAGCAACTGTAAAACACTAAGAGGCAAACCAAAGCTCTTTTTCATTCAAGCGTGCAGAGGCGATGAGGAAGATGAGGGGTTTGCCATTATGACCGATAGACCCTCCCCAATACCGGATCCCCCTGGCCATATTGACCCACCAAGTGACGTCGACAATCCTTCTGTTTCTAGAATCAGTCCTACACATGCAGATTTCCTGTATTCCTTTGCTACAGTCGACGGATATGTGTCGTACAGGCATAAAGCTCTGGGAAGCTATTATGTTCGCGCTCTTGTTGAAGTTTTCCGTGAACGTGCAACCCATGACGACCTTCCTGGCATTTTAACGACTGTCAACCGAAAAGTCAGCGAAATGGAAATGACTGATGTCAAAAAGTTCAAACAAATGCCTGAATATAAAAGCACCCTGTTGAAAAAGCTACGGTTTTAGGCAAGAGTTGTTTGCGACTTCGTTTGCTTTGCGTCTTTAGAGAGGGTAAGACGTTACATAATATAATCAGCTTGGCCTCTCTCGGACTTTTTTTGTAAATAAATTTAACGTTTTAGTAATGCTAAATAAAAGATAAATGTAAAGCAAGAAACAAGTGTAGAAGGGTTTCAACAATTTCTGTTTGAATGTTCACACTTCAGGGTTTCATCCATAGACCCATAATATGAAACAACGTTAAATATCATAGTAAACAGTACCACCGGAATGTACTGCTCGAGATCAGTAGCTTTCATTTGATTAGTCAAACTTTAGGGTGGTCTCCTGAAGATTTCTAAGTTAGTTTATAAAGCATAATGAGCACCAATAATTAGTGCAATAGAGAAGTGGACCTCGAAAGTTTTAGCCCATTTTAGAATTAATTCACAGACTGAAGAAAGTAAGAACTAGTAATTAAAGACTGATGAACAGTGCCATGGAAACGTATAATAGCCTTAAATTTATTTGAATGGTCAAACTTAAGGTTTCATCCAAAGTTCTCAAACTCATTGATAATTCATGACGAAAATACAAAGGAAATTAATGTTAATGAGTGTTTGGAAATCAGTTGAAACACTCCTCATTTTTGCATCCTTAATTTCTCCTTCTAAAATCATTTTGTTTGAGAAGTAATATCAAACATTCGACACAGTGTTTCGTCAGATTTCCAAACACCTTGAAGTGGGTTTAAAAAAAAACTCTGCTGCGCCTCGTTTTTCAACCCACTTCGCGGTGTTTGGAAATCTGATGAAACACTGTGTCTCATGTTTGATACAGCTATTTCAATTAACGTTGTCGGATGAAAGCTCAAAGCCAAGACCGCAAGGTAGTATGGGTAGTTGTAAATAGCCATTGCATAAAAATCCCATACTACCTTGCGGTCTTGGCTTTTCGCCTTTTTCATCCGACAACGTTAATTGAAATAGCTGTATGTTACATCTGATACGTTAAAATAGCATAGAGTGCATGTCACCGTTTGGCAATTTATAATACATGTAGCTATTCAATAAATACGAACGACTCCAGCAAACTGATTTCGCACTATGAATCTTGTCCGAGCTAGATGAAGATGATGGAGATCAAGTTCACTGATATTTTTTGAATAGCCCATGTTTACGTCATAACAGCTAATTTTACCCCAGACCTCATTTTGGAATTGTAGATTTGTGAAGTTTCACAATAACGAATTTCCAAAGCAGTATAGTTGAAAAGAATACCCACGCAAAAACAATATAAGTGCAAAGAATGTTTTCGGTGCACAAACGAGGCTTGGGGGTGAATTTTGAGAGTGTAACGTAATACGCATAAGGCCATTCTCGCAAACAAAAACTTCGGTTTGCTGAAAAGGAAGATAAAAAGAAAAATCCAAACAAAACAAAACTCAAAAGAAAAAAGATACAAACAAACAACAACAATACAAAGCGCATGATCATGTAAGAGATTTTTTCTTTAACTAAGGTGAAAATATATGCGTGTGAAGAATCCAGTCCAGCTCTAAACAATATATATAACTTGCTCGGATGTAAGCCTGAACAGATCAGAGTTTTTGTTGTCGTAGGTGCTTGATTAGCATTCCATTTGACGAGTGGTATATATATTAATAATCAAATTTTTTTATTTTGTTATATTCATGGATTTTGTTTTGTAGGCAACAGCTTCTACAACAAAACACTGTGCATAAAAACATTGATATTTTTGCTATTTCTATTGACAATTATGTACCCGGGGGATCCACATCATTTAGTGGGCCCCGACACCCCTACAACAGATTTTAGTTCTTAAATAACAAAATTTAATCGTTTTAGCTAGACTTACATTTTCAGAGGACTAATGATGGCCGATCCGGTCATTCATTTTTAATAGTCCAGTTAACAATGACCTCAAGTGTTGCCAGAACAAACTGTGAAACCTCATGGTTTCATTATATCAGAACATTTTAGTTAGCTTACTAAGTTTTAATTTCTTTTACTGTTGTAACAAAATGGGAGAACATCTGTTTGTCTCTATGTTTGTTTCCTTGCAATAACAGCCGTGTTTAACATGGAGAAAATACCGTAAAATCCCAGTAACTCGAACCGTACAGGGTAAACAAAAGACTGTTGGACTTGTTAAAAGTTGGAGTTGTAAAGCAGGGCCGGGTTGTTCAAAGCACGATTAAGCTAACCCAGGGCTAGCGTTAATTTTGATCCCAGTTAAATACTTAATCGATGAAGATTTTTCAAAAGTATTTTCGTTCTTTAGTTTCAACTTTGACTTGTCTTCGCATGTAGCTTAAAATACGTTTTTGAAAACGCTTCTAACAAGAGAAATTAAATCCTCGGTAAGCTTTAATCCTGGGTTAGCGTTAACCGACTTTCGAACAACCGGGCCCAGGGGGAAAACCACAGGCTTACCATCCTCTGTTTGAGTGGCGTGCTGTGCATATTACACGCCTCTCTTGTCTCTTATATTTTCGCCGCTCGTTGCCGTCCTCCGGGCCCAGCTTCTCACGAAAGCGTGCCGCGAGAGAACCACTGGTAACCGGGGTATAAAAGGTACAAACTATAACCTCAAGGAAGCACACTACACCATACCCTTCGGTTTTTGGCATTACCTTACGCATGCGCGCAACCATATCTCCAGGGTAGTGGCAGCCATGGACGGATGTTTCGTCCTGTTTAGGGCTCATCAGCATGGCAAAGCCAGGCGTAAGGGTCTCATCGACTGTTGAGCTGGCGTTTAAAGGGATGCACAATGCATCCACCCTGGTAGTGAACAGCGTTCGACGAGACTATGCCATGCTGATGAGTCCTAACCAGGACGAAACAGCTGTCCATGGCTGCCACTAACAGGGTAATATGGTCGTGCGCATGCGTCACACCCAGGAGCATACCGAGGGGACGGTGTAGTATGCCTCCTTTCAGTATGGTTTGTCTATAAAAGATACCGCGATAAACAAGCCCCCCCCCCCCCTCCCCCCTCCCACTCCCCCCCTCCCCATCACCACCACCACCACATTGGACTGAAGGCGTTGTTGTTCAACATTTGTTGGTGAACTTACAACTATTCATTACTGATTTCCAAATTACATCATTACGGTATCAACCAAGAAGCTTGAGGACTCTGTGTATGAGATTGGGAACCAATCATGCTCCTCTTCATCATGGACTGGTTTGATTATAACAGATTTATGTTATGCAAGCATCTGGTACCTTTACATCCCCTTCTTTTGGTTATTAAAAATACTCGCAGGTTTAATTTTCGCGAACTTTTCATGATGAGCAAAAACTCCCGCGAAAAGTAGTCCCCAGGGAAGCCCCAGGCTAGCCTGCGAGCAACCTGTAGGGGTCGGGGACAGGGACTGGGGGGAGGGGGAGGGGAAGGGGATTTGGACATGAGGACGAGAGTGGATGGTCAGCGGTTTCTCATCAAAACAAAACGTGTCCTTAACATGGCTGCAAAAGAAATCGTGATTGCTTTTGTTCTCTTCTACATTATTTCTCCAAGCCTGAGCGAAAAAGTGCTTTCACTCACAGATGTAGATTTTGACGACAGGGTGTTCGGCTCGTCAACTCATTTTATAATGTTTTATGGACCCTGGTAAGTTAAATAGAGTGTCTTGTCATGTGTAAATTTTTGCTCCAGCAACGCCTGGCGACACGTCTGAAATGAACTGCATTTTATAACAATGTAAGGCTCAGTCATGGCATCTGGAACATGCATCAATTTTGTTGTTGTTGAAGCTTCAGCTACAGTTTAAGTGCGGGATCTTTTTACAGCAGTTATCCGTTCAAGGCGCTCTCCTACATCTACATCTAAGCTTATATTTATACCTGGCAAGGGTTGCCCATAGGCGGTCAAAATGTTAAATGTACATGTACGTAGCTTATACATACACTTTATTCTCTTCGGATTTTAGAACAGCCTATTAACATGATATTGTTCATACACTCACATACAGATCTAAGAACGTTTCGTGTCTTGGCCTCCAATGAAATATAATGAGTGAAGGTTCAGTATTGGGCTATTCCATTAAATTTTTGTACCCCCCGGGTTGAGGAACAGTGGATTTCTTCAGGGGTCGCAGCACATTTTGACGGAATTCTTTAGGGGGTCATGGTGTAAATATGGGAATTCTTCAGGGGAACTAAGCAAAAAAACAAAGGAATTCTTCAGGGGTGGCAGGAAAAACACAGTTGAGGATAGGGAATTCTTTAGGGGGACACTGTTTTGGAAAGGAATTCTACAGGGGGATGGTCTTTCTGGGGACTTCTTGAGGGGCGATGCACAAACTGTGTTCCTCAACTGGGGGGTGCGGATATTAAATGCAATAGCCCATTCTTGTTGTTGTCTCTCTGGACCCTAAGTTCAGTTCATCTTTTAAATAACTTGTAGCATCAAACCAGGTCTTGGCGATGCATATTTTCAGGAACTTAGCACCAATATAAATTTACGAGGACCTTGCTTAAGAACAATTCCAAGGAGCTGAGGTTAGGAGCCCACAGAATTTAGAAGCCCATACTGTGAAATGTTACTACATGTACAATCATGTACACTGTATGTCTTGCCGCAGCCAAAAAGTATGCACACAGATCAGTACATTATAGGTACCCTTGGATACAAAGCTTATTAGGCAGCAGACTTGAATTAAACTTGATTGTTTGGTGGATGTCAATCAAACAAAAGCCATTAAAATTATTTCAAATCCCAACAGGATTCCTGTGCAACAGATCAGAGGATGTGTGTAAAATACATGTCATGTAAAATTGTACTTGCACGTATCATGGATGTTAATGCATAGTGGTGGGCCGATGATCGAAAAGTTGATCGAAAAGTTCAAGTAACGCGACAATCGATTATGCTTTTTTCATAATCGATTGTCGCGGAAAAATTAAAAAATTATTGGTTGACAAATAAAAGTATTAAAATCAATAAAAATGTATGTTTAATATCTTGATGTGAGTTGTCTTTTTTCGTGGACTCCTAACTTCTAAGTCATAACAGCAGATAAAATCTACATGTAAGATTGAATGTGTTTACCTGTGCGTACCCTCAGGTACCCCGCGCGCTGTGTTGTTATCACTTCAAATACGCCAGGCTTATTTGAAAGATGTGGCATGCTAAGCTGAACATCACTTTGACTTCTATGTAGGTGAAAAATACATGGAATGCTTATTGGTAGATTTTACCGATTATAATCGATGATGAATCGGTTGGGGCAATCCAATTATTTCCAATGATCGATTGTGAAATCTCAACCGATTCCCACCACTATTAATGCATGAGTAAAACTGATATATATTGCACATATTAATTTTTACGCACGTTTCAGTGCTGCAATCCCTGTGGCTTCGAATACTGTACAATGAACAATTTTACCAGCTGACAAAAAATAAATATTAAATAGATAAATTTTATAGACTTCTATAAAACTGGTTCAGTTTTAAAGAGATGCCAAGATAGCAGCATATTCAAAATGAGGATCACTTACATTTGTACACCTTGATAAAAGTTTTTTATTTTTCTTAGCAAGTAAATTTGTTTCTCATTGAGCTCTGTTACCTTGGAGTTGTGAAAATTTAAAATATTTTATTATCAGCTGCTTAAAATAATTTAAGTGAAGTGAGGGTAAATTACTGTAAATATGACAAGTGTCAATCAAGTTACTACAATGACATACTGTATGTTTAATTAAATCTTGACTATTAAACAAAAAAATGCTCTTTGCTAAATTAAAGGGATTACATTTATGCTTCAGCTAATTCTTAGTTTGTTTTGGTTATATAAAGGTGCGAACACTGCAAACGTTTTATGCCAACATGGAGTCTGTTGGCTGACTGCTACAGTAAAATTCCACATAGTGAACATGTTACAATAGCTAAGGTAAACCATCTCTTGTAAGTAATTAATAATTTACAGGTTGACATGTTATTTCTCATCTTTTTTCATGAATGTTTAAGTAATGCTTCACATAAAGAACTACCGGTAGAAAGTAAACTTCATTGTTCTGCGGCAATGACTCTTTCCCACATAGAATATTTAAGAATAGAGGAGGGGTTGATGGCTCATAATTATATTTCATTATAAAAATACAGAAAATCCATTTGCATCAAACAAATTTTAGGAAATGTTCATGCTTAACCAATCAGAATAGCAGAAGACTAGCTACTAATTTTGCTTCTTTGATGAAGTTACCCAAATACAGTATCTTTTAAAAATTGCATGTTGTGCGATTGGGTCTCAAAATACTTGAAACCTTAAAAAATTTAGACTTTATGCACCTTGAACCTTAACGTTTTAGCAGCTTTTGAGTCTCGGCCAATGAGATCACTAGTTGTAACAATGAAAATAGTTGACATTCCATCGTGCATTGCCGTTCAGCACTATCCTTCTTATGCGGATCATTACTTAACATTACATGTAAATAAATATTTCTGTTAAATATAGATAATATACAATGTACAGGTGTAGCAAATTAATTAAGAGTTTGATGTTTTTATTAATTATGGCATCCAGGCTGGCATTTACACTCGGGTCTTCTTCATCAATTAAATCTCGATTACTCCAGAAGTAAAAAAAAAAACATTCATGCAAGGCTGCTTTGGCAAGAATTATGAAATAACAACTACTGGAAAGTGTGTTTTCAAAATGCTTTTCTGTTCAGTTATGGACAATGACATTTTTTTTTCAAGACAAAATAATGACTGACCATAAATTATTATGAGGTGAATATAGTGTTAACAGTGCTCAAAAAAATCTAAAATTTAAGCTTGGCCTTTAAGCAAGCAAATCGTACCGGTAAGTTTTACTAAGCTTAAATAGTTCACAAGCGGCTTGTCCTGATTTTGTCCATATCCTTGCCCATCAGGTAAAGTGATTAGGAAAATGTAAATTTCCTACAAGTCACTAAAAAATCTACGGTACTTGTTCCAGTTGAGCAGATGGACTTTTTTCACCCCTGATTGTACTTACAGTATCACAGTTCACAAGGAGGAATTTTGCTATGTTATTATTTTCAATTACCTTATTTTTAACTCTTTATAGAAATCATTATTATAGGACATAATACAGATGTACAGTGTACATTTTTTTGTCTGTTTATCTTCAGGTGGATTGTACAAAAGAGACGCCACTCTGTGCCAAACAAAACATCCGTGCATATCCAACGTAAGCTAGTGTAAATTTAACGCCATTGGCACTAAGGGTCCCACATGACCCATACTAAGTACATGTATCAGTAAGAATGGTTTTCAATTGAGTGTTGAAAGTAATTTTGTAATTGCTTTGTTTTTGTATTGCTACACTGTATGCTTTATGATTGGATAAAAAAATATTTTTCCACTTTATCAACCAATTTATCAGGGGCCTTATAGTCAGCTAAGTAGATGGTCTAATATACTTTGTGGTATAATTAATATTACTTCTTATAACAGTCATAGGGGCCTTATAGTCAGAGTAGATGGTCTTGACTAATATAATTTGTAGTATAATAATTTTATTACTTCTTATAACAGTCCAGGGTAGATGGTCTAATATAATTAGTAGAATTTTACTTCTTATAATTATGCACTCAATATATATAAAAAATAGACCATCTGCCCTGACTACAAGGCTCCTATGACTGCTATATAACAGTCATAGGGGCCTTATAGTCAGGGTAGATGGTCTAATTTTTTATACATTGAGTGTTATTTTATTATTTTCTTTTCAAGGTTAAAGCTATATTATGATCACGGTGAAATCAAGAGGTACAATGGTAAAAGACGAATGAACGATCTCAAGGCCTTTGTTGACAAATTTGCAGTGACATCTGAGGTAGGGCAGTAACCCTGTAGCATTGATTTTATAAGCTGCTTATTCATACTTCCCCCATAGAAGGCCATAGAAATTCTGAGGTGTTTATTGGTTTAAAAGCCAAAGTCATGCTTTTGATTGGCTGCTTGACCTGTGTTGAGTTGCAACTAGTTGCATTAGGAGGTCAAATGGCAAAAAAATTGTGCCTTAAACTGGCAGACAAATTTGAGCTACAATTACATGTATATCAAAGTAATCGCAGGTCAACACTTAAGCCATTGCAACTACAGTCGAACCTCCTTAATACAGACACCAAAGGGACAGACCAAAGTGTCCGTATTATAGAGGTGTCCGTATTATAGAGGTAGGGATTGTATGAATTTTGGTGTCTTCGGGACCAAGAGAACTGTCCGTAATAGAGAGGTGTCCGTATTAGAGAGGTGTCCGTAAGGAGAGGTTCAACTGTACACGCAAGTCCTCTTCAAATGGATTTGCAAGTTATCGCAAGTTTCCAACCTGCCGTTTGGGCAGGGTGTTATTTTAGGATTGACACATTTTAATTATTTTTCATTAATAATAAAATTTTGTTAAACTAGAAAGAAAAAGAAGATTCAACAGAGACAACAGAATCGGACAATGGCCTGTACACACTGACGTCACAGAACTTTGACAAACATGTGGAAATGGGGCTACATTTTATAAAGTTCTATGCTCCATGGTAAGCAATTTAGTTAAAAATAATGGATCTCTTTTTATTAACCCCAAAGGAATACATTTTAGATTTATATTTTGAGATAATAAGGCTTGAAACAAAAAGTCATACCTTGTTGTTTGTTTGTTTGTATTGACAGGTGCAGCCACTGCCGCAAACTTGCACCCACGTGGAAAGCATTGGCTGAGTACCATAAAGACAATGTTGACATAACAATTGCCAAGGTACATGTACAAACAGTGATCTTAATTTATTTATTTATTTAATTTCCCCAACCATTCTAAACAACACATCAGTGGTGAACTCTGGCTTTTCCATGTACCAGGGGGTGGGGTAGGGGTGTCAGTGGAGCTGAGCAAAATACCTGGGAGAGGGGAGGCTCATTTATAAATCCCAGGATAGGTAATAGTCACCCGCTTTACCCATGGGGACAACATTGGAGGAGGGGGGGGGAGGGGAGGTTAGGAAGTTAGACACAGGGGTAGGGGGTCAGTGGTGTAAAATGCGTAGGAGAGGGTAGGATCCAAAGGTGTGCAGAATCTGGAGGGAGGGGAGGGTGGGGATGGTGAGGACTGTGTTGGAAGGAGGGGAGGGTGGGGAGTTGGACACAGGGGTAGGGGGTCAGTGGTGCAAAATGCCTAGGAGAGGGTAGGATCCAAAGGTGATCAGAATCTTTTATTTAGAGCATTTGTATTCACAAGTTGCAGGCTCATGGGAGCCTTTGATTATTATTATGTGTTTTCCTTTTTTTTTTTACATTGTATCTTTTTGCAGATTGATTGCACAACTGAAGGCAAAAAATGTACAGAGCACAATATCCATGCATTTCCTTCACTCAAGCTGTTCAAAGATGGAAGAGAGGTTTGTAGTGGGGTTTTACATGTACAGCTGTATGGAAATAAAAATGTGCATGTTCTAGTCAATATTAATTTTCTCTTTCAATACAAAGGGTGAAGAGTCACCCAATTCAGCACACAGAATGTATGTATGTTTGTATATATACTATACGTCTACATAACTGATACAGACACATGAGGGAAGTTTGAGAGAATATAAAAGCCACAGATGGGCAATTAACTACTAAAAACGTCTTCAAACTCTCTTTAATATTTTTATTAGGTTATGTATTATTAATAGTTAAATTGGAGTGAGTGGAGTACTTGGGAGAGTTAGTTTCTACCTTCACAATTTATTTGTTTAATTCTTTTTTTCCTTTAATCTGTTATCTAGTCCTCATCCATATTTACGATTTTTATTTCATTTATTTGTAACTTTCACTTTCCTTAGTTAATATCCTTAGTCTTTATTTCTTATATTTTGTATGCATTGTCCCGCCTCAAATAGCCTTGCTAGCTGCGGGCAATACTTTTGTAATTTTATTTGTTTATTTATAAAGTTTTGTTGTTGTTGTTGTTGTTTGTTGTTAAATTCAAGATTAAAAAGTCCATGCAGATTTTTTTGTACTCAAGGACTTCTGTTCGGAATTTTATGGTATTTACATGAAGAGTAGTATTTAACTTGTCTGATGCAGTCGTTAATATGTAAAATCATGTTGATTTAGGTGGACAGTTACGAAGGTGGTCGTGCCCTTGATGACTTAAAGAACTACTTGACTCTGAAGATATCTGAACACAGCTTGCTAAGTAGTGCGACCACAGAGAATAGTGAGACCGCTGAGGAGATACCATCTGATTCTTCTGATGCAGACATGCAGGTACAGAGAAACTTGTATTAAGTGGACCCCATATTAAGCAGACACCAGCTTGGCTCCTGAAATTTTTTTCTCAAATTAACTGAAAATTGAACCTGTATTTAGCGGACCCCTCTATTAAGGTGGCTCCAGGTAGGTTTTTTTGGGTCATACATCCCTTTTTGAATGCGCTTATACATAATCTTACTTTAGCTCAATGAACCTGAATTTGATACTAGATTTTGGGCTTGGATGAAAGTTTTGGATGATGCTCTTTTTATGCTAATCAGCATTTCCAAAGCAACGGCAAACAAATATGGTACGGTCTAAATGTACTGTGCAGACGGTCGGGTAATACAGCTTTTCAGAATTGCGTAAATTGAAAAATAGCCCGGTCGTCAATCTTAATTCTTGTTCTTCCGACCTTTCACCTAAGTTAAGTTTCATCTTAGTTAAGCTTCTTCAGAGGGTCTTCAGAGGGTGCCGCTGTTAGGTTAAGGCTAACTATATATATTATGTTTTGACAGGTGCTTTGTGATTGGACGAAACGCTTTTCTCACGTGTGAGAAAGTCGTTTCGCTATTCTGATTGGCTGCGAAAATTCCCGAACGGGGTTTTCACGCGCGAAATTCTATCAGAAAATCTCAGTATGTATAAAATAATGCGCTATAATCTACACAGTGTATAAGCACCCTAAATGGGAAAATTTCAAGCAATTTAAACTGATTGATTTTAAATAAATCGCTACAACATTTTTAAGACGTGTTTTTTCATGTTTGAACTACATGTATAAGCGGTCATTCCATATGTCTCACAAATTATCATTACATTACCACAGAAAGTTTCCTCAGACTTAAATTATTACTCCCTGCAAATAGCTCTGACTAATTCCTCAGCAATAAAGAGATCGAGCTTTTCATTCAAATGCAGTTTAAAAAGAGTGAAAACGTCAAGCAAGGCATCAGATGCCTTCTCTATGTAAATTTGTATACCAATGAGACAAAATGAAAACAATGACGTCATCAAAGATTTGTCTCCAATAGTCAGGTAGGCAAAGTAGAGATGAATTTTTTTTTGGCAAAGTATCAAAAAGAAACATAACTGTCCTATTATTTCTTTTCAGATCAAGCCATTCCAGTTAACTGACAGTAACTTTGATGCGATGATCAGTTTTGGCACAACATTTGTCGATTTTTATGTTCCTTGGTAAGCCTGTTTAAAGCGTTTTTCGATTTAGTATGATTGTAAAACCACAACCAAAGTAACTGCTCTGACCAGTGCCAACTGAGAAGAATGAATTAGTCCATGAACCCATTAGAACTTGACGAAAATACTGTGCATATAGCTGGTGCCAAGCGCGGGAAAAGGTGTACAAACAATCCAATGAACCAATCAGAACTTGATGCAAATAAATACAGCTGGCGTCAAGCGCGGGAAAAGTAGCACAGACAATCCAATGAACCAATCAGAACTTGATGCAAACACATGTAGCCGGCACCAAGCGCGGGAAAAGTAGCACAGACAATCCAATGAACCAATCAGAACTTGATGCAAACACATGTAGCCAGCGCCAAGCGCGGGAAAACGCATGCAGGCAAGTTACAATTGGTTGATTGACTCTGCATGATTTTGTGAGGTTTTTTTAACCAATCACAATTGAGTGTGCATTGTAATTATGGTGTTTTATAAGAGACCTTAAGCAACGCGACAGCAACCCCAAGGAAAAGTTCTGTTTTTTTTTAAAGAATTCTTGTCAATAACGACTTGTTCAAGCATAAGCAAGCAAAAACAAATGATAAAAACCGACGTTTCGGTGTCATCATGACGCCATTGTCAAGGTAACTTGTGAATGAAATGTAAATGACAACAAGTATTTGAAGCAGTGATGGCGCAGTTTTTGTCAAACAAAAAAAAAAAACATTCAGTTACGTCCAAAGGGGATTATTTTGTACTTGAGCTATAATTCCACTGTTCATGTATTTTGTTATTACTTACATGTATTGGAGCGATTTTAATTGAGTGTCGAAAGTACTTAAAGAATCTGACCCACCCAGTTTACATTGCGCGCTTCTATTATTGTTATGATACGACTCTATTCCATATTTGGGAAAGCATATCACCTCTTGCGCGAGTGAATTTCTCATCTACAATTGGCCATTTGCACGATGACGTCATTTGACTACTTCTACCAGAATCCTTAGTTTTTTGTTTTGTAGTGCAAATTAGGGCTATTGTTATTTAAACCGCATTGGGATTACAAAATTGAAATAAGAAAGGAAAAACGAAATGAATTCTGGTAGTAGTAGTCAAATGACGTCATCGTGCAAATGGCCTATAGAGCGTATGCACTCACGTGGCAAGCAGCTATGCAAATTTATTAGAACAAAAGAAAGTGTTAACATAAGAAAAGCGTTCAAATCCCACAGGATTGTTTTGGTACACCAACATGGCCGCCGTTCTATTGTTTTGGTACACCAATATGGCCGCCGTGACGTCATGTGCATACGCTCTATACAGTATGGACTTTCGGGGACCCTGAAAATGGTGGATGAACCAACGTAGGCGCGCAATGCAAACTGGGTGGGTCAGATTCTTTAAGCAATTGCTTTCATTGGTTTTGAATTGCTACGCTTTGTGATTGGCTAAAAAAAAAACTCGCGCCAGCACCCTGATCGTTCCTGTCCTTTATCCGCGACAACGAGCAGAAATCTAGCTAGCTACCGTATTTATTTGGTTATAAGACGCACCCTAAACTTAGCAAGTGAATCGTGTTTAGTTTACAAACCAAAAATATCATTAATACACTTGGTTATAAGACGCACCATAAACATAAGAAAACATTATTTCTCGCAAGATACTTTTAAATTATTTAATAAGCAGTTACAACTGCTTTCAAAGTGTAATTTGATGATTAAATGGAACAACATACATGTAGGTCCTGAATACAATGTCTGCCTTTTGTTTTTGCTGTTGTGGTTATAGGTGCCGTCACTGCCAAGAACTTGCTCCTGTCTGGGATCAGCTTGCTAACAAGTGCGCCGACAGTACTTCTGGACCAAGAATTGCCAAGGTTTGAAATACGTTATCATTATTGTAAAGTGAAGAAATGATCCTGTCTGTTGTGTTTGCATTTTAAGCAATTGCAAAGAAGCCTGAAAAAAAGTCAGGACCTAAATGGACACTGAAATATCGTGTTTCATGATTATGGCAGCAGCTTGTTTCAAGCTTACTTTATAACCTTAAAATTGGAAGAAACCATTGTCAAAAGTGATAGAAGCAAAGAAATATGAACTAAACAGACAAAATAACGGCTAGAAAAGTCAAAATTTTACAAGAATGGCAAGTTTGATTTCTTTACCGCCTGTCAATAAATCTAATTTGATGAACTGTAATTCACTTCAATCCTTGCAATCCTGCACTTTATCTCCAAACTACTGCTTTTGTTTTGCTCTATGGAATCTTTTTATCCAACTAAGTTGCATATTTGGTGGCATTTGGCGATTTAACGTGGAAATAAGCTAAGCTAAATTTTGCTATTTCGGCGGGACAGTATATCCCTTAAAGCGGGATTTGAAGCCATGACCTCTGCATTACTGGTGCAATGCTCTACCAACTGAGCTATGAAGCCACACATACATGTACACTTGTATGGGGAGTAAGGTCGATTGTAGTTTACTAGGAACCTTCAAAGATCCGTCTTTGAGTCGTCTTTGAGTTATCCGTCTCAATTGTCTTCAAATTAATACCTGGACAAATAACTCTTTGATGGATAATTCTTCATTAGTATAAATTGGACCATTGCAAGATTTTTTTGAAAATCTGAGGAAAAAGAACAAACAAGGATGTTTTTATTTTGCAATGCACCTTCGTGTTTTTCCCTCAGGTTGATTGCACAGAAGAGCAGGAACTTTGTGAGAGTTTTGGGGTAGGTTCTTACTCAATAACAGTTTATGTAGGAGTACCGTAGGAGCACCGTATTCCACCCAATGATGCTCCGTGCTGTTCCGTGTTTTGCCTGTCAGAACAGGCTTTATTTGGTCTTCTGAGATCGGCGGGATTCTGCCCCCCCTCCCCCCCTCCCCTCCCCCCCTCCCCTCCCCCCCTCCCCTCCCCCCCTCCCCCCAACCTCACTCTCCCAACGGACCTGCACTAGTTCTTTGCATGTAAAAATCAAGTTACTACAAGAAAGTTGTTTTTCATTTGGACGTCAATTTAAGCAAAAATCAAAGGCTCCTTAGAGCCAACCCGTGAATTTGAAATGCTAACGCGCAAGGCAATAATTGCGATAAGTTTATGTTTTCACTCTGTCACGGTTCAATATATATTTTTTTAAATTAAACGTAAGGATTTTTGACAAACGCAAAAAATAAAAATACAGTACATCACTTTCATAATGTTCAGTCCGAAGAAGAAAGAAAAAAAATGACGCCCCGAGCGAGATTCGAACCTGGGCCTTTCGGGTGTAAGCCCGCGATTTACACCACTCGACCACCGCGACCACTGACTTGCAATGGGATATATTTTATTACTTGAAGGTAGATAACCATCTAAACGCGTGTCTCAGTTGAAAATTCCTTTTAGATCGATTTTAACGTTGCATTAAAGACTCCAAATACGAAACATCTTTAAGCTTATTGTTGTTTATATTCGTTTACACCAATTTAGTTATTGTTATCGCTGGATTCACGCTGTTCTTGTTACAAAACGCATTCGTAACAAAGCATTACGTCACTAAGTTTACAGCTGATGGAAGGAGTGAGCGAGTGAGTGACTCATTTGCATATCTGTCGTCGTTACCGATAACCCGTTCATTACGCATGCGCGTATATTCACGGGTTAAAAATGGTAAACATGTCTGTCAAAAGATGGTTGCATCGAATCGTCACATGACATGAACAAAAATCTGTCACATCAAAATGTTCCCACAGATAAATTTAGGCATTAGTTAAATGCTTTTAAGATTTATACGTTCAAAGTCGGCATGGGAACTTTCCGAAGTAGCGTATCGCGTATAGAAAGGATTGACTTCCTTTGTGACAATGTTTTAACTATTATTTTCTGCATCTTTTTTTAGATCACTGGTTACCCCACGTTGATTCTGTTTAGTAAGGGAGTTCAGAAACAAGAGTACAAGGGGCCCAGAGATTTGGACAGTCTGTATAACTTTGCTGTGCAGCATCACGATGAGTTGTAACCAATCAGAATACAGACCTGAAATCGCAACAGCCAATCAAATGCGAAACCCATTGCAGTGTAGGTTTGGTTGAAGCGTATTTTCGCGCCTTTTCTGACAGGTTTTTTTAGTGTCATACATTAGATGAGTTGTAGTGAACGTACTCCATAACCGATCAGTATACAATCCTGAAATCCCAACAGCCAATCAAAGGCGAAACCCATTGCAGTGTAGGTTTGGTTGAAGCGTATTTTCGCGCCTTTTCTGACAGGTTTTTCTTTTTTCAGTAGAGGAGTGGTAGTTTACATGCTATATAAGCAAAATTTTGCTGATATGGTGCACAATTTTTTTTATTAACATGAGAATTTACGTTGAAAGGTCGCGTGCTAAAAACAAACTGACTTCAAAAGTTTAAAGAGCTTGTTTAAATTAGTAATCTACGCAATTGAATGTTATGTTTAAGGCAATATCAGCTGTCAAAAACTGCAAAATTACTGGGTGGCAACACAGTTAATAGAAACTGGTTATGAAGCTCAACAAATTTCAAAAAGCTGCTTTGTTTTATGTTGAACGAACCGTGACCTTGCACATTGTTTACTTTAACGTGTGAGCCCAAATGTTCCTACTGGTCAGTTGTTCGTATGCATTTTAATACCTTTTGTGTTTTGTGCAGGGTCAAGGCAAACGATCAAAAGAAATGGAGAACAAACACATATAACAAAGGACTGACTGAGTTTCATAACCAGTTTATTCTGTTATCTATGGTGGCAAAAGCATCGATTTTTTAAAACTGTTAAAGTTTTGCACAAGGAGTATCCACCATATCCGTCTCATATTTCTAAAGAAACATTCACTAGCGGAAGCGAAACTTGCAAGAAACGTATCGCAAGACACCGCGTACATTGTTTACATCTTCTCTCGGCGGTGAATTTTTGCACCCAAAAGTTTGAGTTGGCTGTTCTGCTCCTTCAACTTCACGAAATAATATATATAGATAGGCTTAGCCTAACAGCGGAGCTCTCTGAACAGAAACGATGATGATAAGCTTAACTTAGGTGAAAGGTCGGAAGCACAAGAAAAGTTAGAATTAAGATTGACGACCAGGCTACTTTTCAATTTTAGCAATAGCTTATTACGCGACCGTCTGCACAGTACATTTAGACTGCACAAATTCCATAAAAGCTTACTGTTTGAGAAATGTGAAACCTCTCTTGAGTAACAAACCGCGAAATAAAGCACGGAAAAACGATTTTGCAAACCATTTTCTCCGCTAAACACAACAAAATTTTTTTTTTTCTTTTAAAATGTTTTATTTCTCAATAACAAATCCCTAAAGTTTACAATATTATCCTGAGAGGCTAGTCATTTCCGGTTACAAGGCCTTCCTGAGTTAAGGCTATTCATTTCCGGTTACAATAATACAAGGTCAGTTCCGGTTTACAGTCACTTGAAAGTCTAGTCCATACGGGATTATTTATAAAGTTCATTTCCGGTCGTTTGGTCCACTTGGATATCCTTTCTGGTTTGCACATGATTACTTCAGTCATTTCTGGTAATGAATGATGAGTTCCCAGTAGCTAAATTATTACAGTCACAAGCTTTGACTGTTGTATTTCACAACAGTTGGATGAAGAATTTAGTCTAGACGAGGTTTACTGACAAATAGCATTTAATAATCGGTAAGGCGTGCTGTACGACATTTTTACTAACCCCTAGTATCTTAGACTGTGATAGTGAATGAGTTTCTGCAAAATAGTGAGTCTAGAAAAGGTCTAGGATAAGGTAGGATTTTTCGTTGTTTAGTCTAGAATAGGGTTGCAAAATGCAGCTAAAATGGTCTAGTATAGGTTAAGGGTTTCAGAGTCCCAGCGGCACACCCCCGCCCAAAAATTTGCAAAGTACCCCCCGGTCATTTTGCAACTGTGTTGTGATGTCATTCCTTATGTCCCTTACAGTGGCCCGAGAGTTCTCGGCGCCATTGTGAAAAGTTGCTTTATTTCGAAAAACCCATATACCATAAGTATGGTCTTAATGAGTGTGCTCGAATGTCATTCTCGTCGTCAGCAGAAGTCCATTAGGTAAAAGAAACTAGTCTTAACATTAACTAAAAACCAAGTATTGAGTAGTGCCGATAGGGTGGGCGTGAAAACACCCCACACCCTTCCACAGGTTCAAATTTTAATCTAGCTTGGAAAGGCGTGGTAACCAGTTATCCGGTTCCACATTTGCAGTACCATTGCTAAACCAGACACCCAAGATTAACATTCTTGACACCCACGTCAGGCCATAACGAGTGTCCGGACGTGAGCACCAAGCTCCTAACTTCATGGCTTCTGTACTCTTTGCCACATTTAATTTAGTCCCTGTACCTGTCTCGTAATTGTGAAGTAAAGTAAACAATTTGTCTAAAGAAAAAATGTTGCTTACAAAACATGTGGAGTCATCCCCATATTGGTGAATTTTAGAACGCTTTCCTCAGGCTTCTGGAAGGAGAAAACTTTTAGTAGTATCATCCTTTCTTATACTGGTAGCCAAAACCTGCACATAAAATGTACAAAAGTGGAGACCGGGGATCCCACACTCGAGTGAAATTTCTTTAGTCAAAAAACCCTTAACTATAATTGTCATATTTGCTTGACAGTATAATGTAGAAATCCACCGCTGGAAATTAGGGCAAAATCCAAAACGACTTAAAACATTGGTAAAAAGTTTACCAATGTTTTTCTACCCTGTCAAAGGCTTTCTCTTGATCAATATTGACAGCAAGATACCAGTTTCATTGGTAATATTTATATAATCTAGAGTGTCACGCAAGAGAAATAAATTCTCAAAAATCGTCCTACCTGGGACGGAATAAGTTTGATCTTCTTGAAATAATCGAGGGTAACACTTTTGAAAGTCTGTTTGTAAGAGCTTTTGAACAAATTTTGTAATCAACATTGAGTAGCGAAATGGCCCGGCCACCAATTTTTGAGGTTTTTCTTATCATCTTTCTTGTATTAAAAGTAATCTAGTCACGCTTCCTTGCATTGAGTCACTGAGAGAATTATTTTCCAAACTAAATTTATAATTTCAAACAGAATAGGGCCTAAAAGATTCCAGAATTTAGCGTAAAATTCTTGAGGTAATCCGTCTGAACCGGGCCACGCATTGCTTGGGTGATTTCAGCCAAAGATAAAAATCCTTCGCAGGATAAAAATTTCGCTCTCACTTAATCTGTTTTCAAGTTTGTTCAAAAATTTGGTTTGGACTGTTAAATTAACAGGTTCTTGCAAGTACAAATTACGGTAAAAATCGAAATGAGCCGGAGTCTTGTGAAAAGACTTCAACACCGGCGGAGTTATAAATAGATTGAACAGTATTTTTTCTGAGCACGTAAAAAAGAATTTGGTAGGTTTTTCACTTTCTTCAAGCCATTTGACTCTGCTACGAATTTGGCTTCCTCTCATTTGGGATAAATTAATGGCCCGAATTTCTCTTTCAAGCGTTTCTATGGTGGTTTTCACTGAGTTATCTCCTTCAATGAGAGTCCGTTTAGCTTCGATCAAAGGATTTATAGTTGTTAATATCGCGATTTAACTTAATGTGCCTTGTTTACTTCGACCAAAATCTATAGCAACTAATCTTATAGATTCTTTAAGAAAATCCCACCAAGCTTGAATGGAAGAAAATGTTTTCCGGTGCAATACATGTTTCTTAATAATTTCTGAGACATTAAATTCTAAATTTAGCCTCCAAAGTAATGCATTATGCAAATTGGGGCTTAAATCAACAGAATCATGATCGGAAAAAACACAAGGTAAAATTTCACATTTTAAAAAGGAATCATACAAGTCCTGAGCAATAAAAAAATTATCCAAACGTGTACCGATAGTTTTATCCGCATTAAACCATGTGCATTGTATTTTTCAGTCGGCCGTGGTTTTTTTTTGTGTCATAAAAATACGTTCACTTGGATTCGTGGGTGCATAAGTATTAAACCAAATTAATTTTCGTGTCGTCGAGTTCAGTTAAAACACTAACAATTCTACCAGAAGAATCTTTTTTCCATTGTAAACATTTGAAATCAGTATTTTCAGCGACAAGAATGGCATCGCCGCCTTGTTTACCAAGAGCAGGCAACCAGAAACTTTTACCGCGCCATAAATAGCTGTCAGAGAATTTATCGCATTTTGTCTTGTCGCTAAAGTTTCTTGTAAACAAATAAAATCAGAACGGGAATTTTTCGCAAAATCAAAAACACAGCGTTGTTTGGCTTCATTGCCAAAACCACGGATATTCAAAGTTGTAAATTTAGCTCTGAATGCAAAAACTTGGAGAAAATTCTTCTGGTAAAATTAAGCTTACATATTAACTAAGGCCCGGTTCAGACGCCGAACTTTTCATGAGCCGAACCTAATACCTTGAATTAAGTACATGAAAAGTTCGGCGTCTGAATCAATTAAGAACGGCTATTTGAATTTGGAACGGCTGAGCCGTTCTTTTCGCCTGGCTCAGCCGGGAATTTCGGCTTTGGAACGGCTTTGATTCAGACGCCGAACTTTTCATGAGCCGAACCTAATGCATAAATTATTATAACGACTGGTGCATGTTCTGACATCTTTGCCTGAAAATCGCTCACCTTTTGATTTGTTTCTCTTCGAACTGAATTAAGTTCGGCTAATTAAGTTCGGCGTCTGAATCAACAGGCGTACTTTTGTTAATTTGGGTCGGTCCAAATTCGAATTAAGTTCGGCTCATGAAAAGTTCGGCGTCTGAACTGGGCCTAAACAATTTTTGAAAATCACATTTAGACAGTTACTTGCTTTTCTGTTTATGTTTGTTTGTCCGATGTCCAGTGTTTCTCCTCTTCGGCAAAGGTTGTTCGCCGTCATATTCAGAACGTTCGAGAGTTTTAGTGTCCGTTTTCTCCGATCCTTTGGTACTGGAAAAATCCGTAATAAAATCACACATCTCCCCGCATTGAAAAATGTATGAAGTTCCCCGAAGCAAGATTTTATCCAAGAAAGCTCTTCTTTTTCCACTAAAGCAGCTTCTGAGTATCCCTTAATTAGTATCTCTGTCTTGAGTAGCAAACCGCGAAAAAATGCAGGGAAATAACGACTTTTCTTCTCCGCTAAAACACTGACCAGCGAAAGATCCAAACTTTTTAAAACGTGTTCACCGAGCTGACGGCTGTGTAGCCGCGCGAAAAACAAAGCCAGCTCTATATTCCTCCAAAAACGCTTGATTTGCAGAGTCACACAGCCTCAAATGCGGTCTTGACCACTGTTCGAGAAATTGTGAAACCTGTCTTAAGTAGCAAACCGCGAAAATGCAGGGAAATAACGACTTTTAAACGGTTTTCTCGGTTTTCTCCGCTAAACACAGCTCCAACTAACGTGTTTACCGAGCTGACGTGACATTCGCCATGTAGCTGCGCGAAGGCGCGAAAATCAAAGCCTCGCTTTCGTTTCAAAATGCCCAACACGGGGGGCGGCGGGCGGACGGACACGCGCCCGCGAAACATTCCGCTGGTCATGACCATGAAAAATGACGGCATGGGTTCTATGAGTATGGCGCTCCGCGCGGGCCTTCGGCCCGCAGAGCTCCGCTAAAAATTAATGAAAGGCAAACAACCGAAAGAAGTGAAATTAATTCGGATTCCTACCACGCTTATATTTCTTCCTTCGCTGTCCACTGTTCACTTCTTATTAAATAAGCGCTATGTATGTATTCGTCTAAATTGCCTTCTTCATGTTCGTTTAAACATGTTTTAGCGGGTTTCCGTCATGAAGGTATCGTAGAATTAATCGCGAGTGTCAAATACTTTCGCAGTGTCTTCTTGAGTAATTTCCTTACGCATATTGAATATGAAACTGTTAGATGCAACAGAGAAAACACAACTCGCACTTTGTGACTGGTCACCTCGCATCAACAAACAACAGGTATAGTTAGGTATGTACTCCACCGCGGTCAAACGAGAGAAATTTTCAAAAGTCAACCAAAGTACTTCAAAGTTAAGGTTGTCATTTTCACTGTTTATTAAAAGTTTCATATATTAACAATACATTGTCAACTCACTAAACGTTTTGAAAGTTTACGAAAAAAAGTTCTAAGCGTTTGAAAACTATGAACCGCAGAACTGTCGGCGCCATTTGCCAACACAATTTTGCTCAGGCACGAAGCGTTTTGATCAGTTTTCAACGATCGAAAAGAAGCTTATTATTTTGAGCCGGAAAGATGAAAATATAGTTACATAAACTAATTATTTTATACATCCTTGCCCACGTTTCCACTTAATACTAAATGGAATCCCACCAAATAAAACGAAAAACGCCTCGGACGTGTGACCGCGATGAAGGTTTGAACAATCCCGCCATCCCCAGAGTTGCGCAATACTGCACATTTGTGGACGACCAAACTGTATTTTATACTTGGTCGCTACGCCCAAGTAATTATGCTGATGTGCTAAATTGAGAAGATTTTAGAAAATCACTGAGGTGGAACAGTAGGTTATTATTGTGATCAGTGAGGTGGAACAGGAGGTTACTATTTTTAGCGGAGCACTTGCCAGGCCGAAGGCCTGGCTGCGCAGCTCCATACTCATAGAACCTATCGCCGTCATATTTCATGGTCATGGCTAGCGGAATGTTTCGCGGGTGCGTGTCCGTCCGCCCGCCGTGGACAGCCGTGTTGGAACAACATCCGGGATCTTGAAAGCTAGGCTTTGTCAGTTTTCGCGCGGCCACACAGCCGTGAGCTCGGTAAACACTTTTAGTTGTTTTGTTGTGTCTAGCGGAGAATTAAAGTCGTTATTTTCCTGCATTTTTTCGCGGTTTGCTACTCAAGACAGGGATACTAATTAAGGGATACTCAGAAGCCGCTTTAGTGGAAAAAGACGAGCTTTAAGGGATAAAATCTTGCTTCGAGGAACTTCATGTATTACGTTATTATCAATGCGGGAGATGTTTGTTTTCTATGGATTTCAAAACCAGAAGCGGAGATTTGAATTTCCAAGCAAGCGAGGAACTTAAAGGTAAAACAGATTACAGTTTTCGATGAGAATTTATGTTGATATCAATCTGTGAGTGACTTTTTATTAGTGTTATTGTTAGTTTTGGAGAATTGATTTTAAAACATGCTTAAATTCAGTTGTATCGATCTCTTGAAGTTCATCGAAGAAAGCTTCAACTCGATGAGCTATAATTAAATGGTACGCGTTTTGCTTTTAAACGTAAACTAATGGAGATTTGAATAAATTTTTTCGAAAGAAGATTGTGTTGTCCATTTTTATGTGTTTGCTCATTCATTAGATAGATTGAAAAGCGATTTTATGTAAACAAAACAAGACTTTGATTTTATAGTACAGTTCTATCTTCACTCGCATCGCCTTATGCAAATATGTTTGTGTATTTTTGCAATTTTTGATTTTCAAATCAGTTTCTCGGGCAATTTTTGACAAACATAAACTGTATTTTATTCGGAAACTGGTGGTACTAGTTATTCTAGACAGAGAAAAGTTGTTTTTGTGAACTTTTGTACGGTCTATAAAAATGTACTGTGCAGACGGTCGCGTAATACTGTTTTTGAGAATTGCTAAAATTGAAAATAGCCCGTTCGTCAATCTTAATTCTTGTGCTTCCAACCTTTCACCTTAGTTAAGTTTCACCTTAGTTAAGTTTCACCTTAGTAAAGCTTGTTCAAAGTGCGACGCTGCTAGGCTTGGGCTATGTATATATATTAATAATAACCTCCTGTTCCACCTCACTGACCACAATAATGACCTGTTGTTCCATTTCAGTGAGCATGTATGCGGATTATTACAAATAATAACCTGTTCAAAACAATGAAAAGGTACATTAAGGTGGCAAAAGCATCGATTTTTTTTTTAAACGGTTAAAGTTTTGCACAAGGAGTATCTATCATATCCGTCTCATGTTTCTAGAGAAAGCTAATTGTTATGTGCCCTTTCAACATTCGGGGTTCATATAGATAATCTCTTTTTAAAAGTAACCGGTTAACGTATTTGTTTTTTTCTTCTTTGTTTTCGTTTTTTGCTTTATATAGTGACTTGAGAAGATATCGAACAGTCAAGATAGTGTTTCACGAGGAAATCTAACTCACCGTAAAAAATAACGTTCGTGTTTTCTCCTTTCTTTTCGTTTGTAATATATCAAACACGAGGATGCGTGTTACATCAGAATAACAAAACACAGAGAAGTAGGTTGAAAAACAAGGGGGGAGGGGAGGGGAGTAATATATCAAACACGAGGAAGAGTGTTACATCAGGATATCTAGACACCAAGAAGTGGGTTGAAAAACAAGGGGGGAGGGGAGGGGAGTAATATATCAAACACGAGGAAGCGTGTTTCATCAGGATAACAAAACACCGAGAAGTAGGTTGAAAAACAAGGGGGGAGGGGAGGGGAGTAATATATCAAACACAAGGAAGAGTGTTTCATCAGGATAACAAAACACCGAGAAGTAGGTTGAAAAACAAGGGGGGAGGGGAGGGGAGTAATATATCAAACACGAGGAAGAGTGTTACATCAGGATAACAAAACACCGAGAAGTAGGTTGAAAAACAAGGGGGGAGGGGAGGGGAGTAATATATCAAACACGAGGAAGAGTGTTTCATCAGGATAACAAAACACCGAGAAGTAGGTTGAAAAACAAGGGGGGAGGGGAGGGGAGTAATATATCGAACACGAGGAAGAGTGTGTTACATCAGGAAACACCGAGAAGTAGGTTGAAAAACAAGGGGGGAGGGGAGGGGAGTAATATATCGAACACGAGGAAGAGTGTTTCATCAGGAAACACCAAGAAGTAGGTTGAAAAACAAGGGGGGAGGGGAGGGGAGTAATATATCAAACACGAGGAAGAGTGTGTTACATCAGGATAACAAAACACCGAGAAGTAGGTTGAAAAACAAGGGGGGAGGGGAGGGGAGTAATATATCAAACACGAGGAAGAGTGTTACATCAGGATAACAAAACACCGAGAAGTAGGTTGAAAAACAAGGGGGGAGGGGAGGGGAGTAATATATCAAACACGAGGAAGAGTGTTTCATCAGGATAACAAAACACCGAGAAGTAGGTTGAAAAACAAGGGGGGAGGGGAGGGGAGTAATATATCAAACACAAGGAAGAGTGTTTCATCAGGATAACAAAACACCGAGA
This sequence comes from Cladopsammia gracilis, assembly GCA_022457155.1. Classification (NCBI taxonomy): domain Eukaryota; kingdom Metazoa; phylum Cnidaria; class Anthozoa; order Scleractinia; family Dendrophylliidae; genus Cladopsammia; species Cladopsammia gracilis. The sequence continues at coordinate 1,368,701 of JAJGOT010000089.1, read as the reverse complement.
AGTAGGTTGAAAAACAAGGGGGGAGGGGAGGGGAGTAATATATCAAACACGAGGAAGCGTGTTACATCAGGATAACAAAACACCGAGAAGTAGGTTGAAAAACAAGGGGGGAGGGGAGGGGAGTAATATATCAAACACGAGGAAGAGTGTGTTACATCAGGATAACAAAACACCGAGAAGTAGGTTGAAAAAACGAGCCTTGTTTTTGTAACCGACTTCTTGGTGTATAGATACAAGATAATGTATCATTTCGAGTGTTTGATATATCTTCCAAAACTGATCATTAAATGCAGAGAAAACAAAGAAATATAATCGCACAATCTATGTTAATTTGAGATCGGGTTTCCTAACGGGCAGACCTGCACCTTTCGTAACGCCTCACAGGATTGGCTAAGAAAACAATAGAACAAACAACACAACAATGGACACTAGCCCTAAAAACAATAGAGGTGCTCCTTATCCAGGTCCAATGAAACTAGAGGTTCCGAAGAGGTGCAGGCCTACTGTTCCTAACCATTGTCACGCTTATGATTTACTTTGTTTTGAACAAATGTGATGATTTATTTATGACTTTGAGAAGCCCAGGTGAACAACGCTTTCTTGTGTTTGATATATTCCATGAAGTGCAAACTGCAAGGTCAATTAGAAAAAAAATGTAATATAGTTATTTATAGGACTAATTTATTTAATAAATATAATAAACACTTTTGCCAAAAAAGAGTGACAAAATATAATTTTTTTTAGTTAACAAAGTATAGTATTCATGAGTTCATTGCTTAACTTTATATTACTACATGATTAAACATACAAGTCATAGAAATAAAGGAATGATCAACAAAGATACATGTGTAATCAATCAAAAACAACTTCTTACACCCATAACATATATCAAGATCAGGTACTCAGAGTTAGGGGAATTTGCATGTTAGCATTGAGACTGTTAAGATGTTTTAACATCATAATTTATTTTTTTTTTTTTTTCATTTTAAACAGACACAGAGCAATGGGTGATGTGGAAGCAATGGTGGACATCTTCACCCATACCCCACTAAAGAAATTACTACATCGCATGAAATATTCGTCAACCAAAGAAAGGTATGTGTTCTTCAAAATTAATATGAATGACACTTGATTTAATGTCCTCAACTCAGTTGTATCTGGAGTGAGTGTAGCAAACAAGTGTTCCAGACTCAAGACGATATTTCAGGGTTTGATACCACTTACAGTACAGTTGAATCCCGCTTAACAAACACCTTCTTTGGTCCTGGCTGAACGCCTATACATTTTCTCTAAAATTTACCCGCTTAGGGTAATATGGACACCCATTAAAACGAACAAAGGACAGTTTTTCCCATCCCCATTAAAATAATCTCATACAAAGTTTGTACAATCTTTGTAAACTGAATTCTTATGTGCGGTAAGTTTAGTTGATAACAACTGGAAATACCGCAGACTAACCTTAACTGGGAAAATCGTAGTACTAAAAAGCTTAATAGCTTCTCAAATTGTCTACATTTCTGCGTCTCTCTGCACAAACGAGTCCATAATCAAAGAGATAAATAAGCTATTTTACCTGTTTCTATGGAATGGAAAAACTGATAAAATAAAACGTGACATAATGGTAAATAACTACCCAGACGGTGGTCTCAAAATGATTGATATACATTCTTTTAACAAGGCCTTGAAGGTATCATGGATTAAAAAATATTTGGATACTGACAATCATGGCAAATGGAAATTGTTTTTTGACATTCACTTTAAGAAGTTTGGCTATGGCCTCCTTTTTACAGGCAACCTTAATGAAAAAGATGCAAATAAGATTTTTAATACAACAGACAATTTCTTAAAAGAACTTCTTTTAATTTGGTCAGAAACAAATTTTGAAGAGCAATTAACATCTGAAAAGCAGTTTCTTGAAAATAGTCTATGGTTCAACTCTTTGGTGCGAATTAACAACGCCCCAATTTTCTACAAGGAATGGGAATGTAGAGGTATCAGGAAAATAAAACACTTAAAAGATAGTAATAATACTTTTTTCACCTTTCAAGAGCTGCAGAAAAAGTACGGCTTTAAAATCAAGCCCTTAACATATTTAGGACTTATTTCTGCCTTAAAAACTCTCCGGAGAGCAAGTAACCTACGCGACCTCACAGATAATGATAATGAATATGAAAGCTTCTTGACCAAATTAATCAAATCTCAAAAATCAAATAGACTTGTGTATGATAAACTTGTTGCGAAGAAGGCCTCTGCTCCTACCCTCAGCCAACAGAAATGGCTTAAAGACTGTAGTTTGAAGCAAAACGATGTAAACTGGAGCGCTGCTTACCTACTAGCCCCCCAAACCACAGGATGCACAAAACTTCGTGAATTCCAGTTTAGACTTCTGCACAGGAGACTACCGACAAATGATTTTTTAACCAAAATGCGAATAAAAGAGAACCCGCAGTGTTCTTTTTGTCAAAAAGAATGTGAAAAACTAACTCATCTTTTCTGGAGTTGCCATACAACAACACTTTTCTGGGAAAGCGTAATAGCGCGGCTAAGGGCCTTTCAAATCATTCAAGATCATTTCTCTTTGGATATATCTTTGGCACTTGGCTTAAAACCTGATTCATCAAAATTTCATCACCAAATCAATTTTTGTTTTCTTGTTGCCAGACACTTCATCTGGCTCTGTAAAATGAAAGATTCTACTCCATCACTCCACGGTTTTCTTAAATACCTTTAATCGATCCACAGTATACATGTTCACGGAATTGCAAACCAACCCTTACCTAAGGAATGGGTATTCCTAAACGGCATCTCTTAAGAATATTTGACTCTTTTGGAGCCATCTCCCTCATACCCCTAACACTACTTACTCATACACAAAAGACCTTTTTAGCTACTTCCATCGTTTAACTGCTATAAAGTCTTTTTCTTCGCCTCACCCCTTATTTTCTTTTTATTTATTTATTTATCTATTTTATTTTATTTTATTTTTATTATTGTTTTTTTTTTTTGCAGTTTCTCAATTTCTTTTCTTTATTGTTACTCAACATATGTGTAGTAAGATATTTTGTTTAAATAACGCCGCTCTTTGTAAGTATCTGTTAATATGTAAGAGGAACACTTAATAAAGAAAAAAAAAAAGTTTAGTTGATATCGTTTACGGACACTGTACATTTGCAGATACCACGCAGCTCTTAAAAACCTCTAATTTCATTGGACCTGGGTATCACACAGCTCTATTGTTTTCAGCGCTAGGGTCCATTGCTGTTTTGCTTGTTCTATTGTTTTCTTAGCAAATCAGAGAAGACCTTGTAAGAGCTGCGTACTGCCCCTACATTTGGGAATCTTGTCTACAACGATTGCCATTGTTTTTAGTTTGTTCAAGTGTCAGTTCCAGGGTTCTCGATAACTTTTTAATCAACTGTTCTATTTCAGTTAACAGTCGTAACAATGTGGCCCATGGCCAAAAGGTCTTACTAAACATTGTATTGAAACACCTTGATTCACAGCTGTAATACTTACTAGTGACACCCCTCACAGGTGTTACGGGTTACGGGTTCAACTGAAAACACTGAGTTCTTACCATACTTTTTGTTTATTGTAGATTGGAGTATTACATTTCACAAAGTGGATTTAAACAACAGCAGGCAATTTTAGAAGGTAAGGTCATGTTTTATGTCCATGCATTTATGCTTTTCCAAAACAATTCAGTACATACACTGTACTGCACAGTGTATGTACTGAATTATGTATGACTTTGTCCCCTGAAAGAAGTTGTTTTTTGTCACAGTTAAAAGGCACCTTCACACACAAAAGATATATCAAAATTGATTCTTGTATTTTACAAGAGGATTTTTTCTTTCTTTTTTCGCGAGTTAACATTAATTTGCTACTTTCTTGTTGTGTTCTAGAAAACCTTTGCAAACTGGATGCATGCAGCAAGAACATGGCGATCAAGAAGCTGCTGAAAGAGGGGATTACATATAACTCCCTGAAAACAATCTTTGAAGAGTGCTGCTCTTTCATGGATTTCTATGAGGTGATGAAAAGTTATGGAATTGAACGCAAGGTTGCCAAAGTCATAGCCTTGCATTTTAGCGGAAAGGGGCTCGAAAACCAGGGATCAAGAGCGTATTCAAAGCTCCATGAGGAGAAATTAGCCGCTTCTAATTCATTGCAAGAGTCACCAGAACAACAGACAAATAGGGATCAAGTGCAACATGACCACTCCGCTTCTACTTCAAAACAAGAGTCACCAGAACTTCAGACAAATGGAGATCAAGTACAGCATAGGCACTCTGAACGTGAACAGAAACCAAAGATGTCTGCTGAAAGAAGTCGACCAGAATCCAAATCATGTAACCAGGCTGAAGGTGGCGAAGACTGGGAAAGTGAAGCAGCGATGGCTGGACCTCGTAAAAACTTTACTCTGAAGTGCACTATCCCCACTCCTCTGAGCCTTGACGTTGATGACTTCTCATCCGCTCAATCGGGAAAAACCAAGGGGAAATTAAGTCAGAGAGAAAAGCGAGAAAACCCATCTTCATGTAGTGGTTCCAAGGTTGCCCATTCCCATTCTGAAGGACGTGAAAATCGAAATGCCGAGGTCAATAGTAAGAAGCCCCGTGCTAAAGTGACAGAAGCAGAAGCTAGAGAAAAAACCTCTCGCCCAAAATCTAAGTTTTCGACAGATTCGAGAGAAAAAAGAGTTGGGAGATCAAACAAACCTGTGAAAGATAGCAAATGGGAGGGCAAGGCGAAAAGGGAAGCCGTGGTTTCGACAAAGGGAAGTAAAAAGGAGTTCATCAAGGAGAAGACACCAAAATCAACTAATACACCCCAAAAACGTTCCAGTGTTAAGGAAACTGAACAATGTGGTAATGAGATTTCTCTAAATGGACAAGAATCATCAAACAAGATGGAACTGCAATTCCAAGGCTCACCTTGTGATCAGAGTCGTTCCTCAGGTGAAGATTTACTTAGGACGATAGATAAAGAGTTACATTCTACAGTCATTTCCAGTCTGAACGATGACTTGTCCACAAAAGAGGTCAAACAGTTATTCACCAGTGTTTTCATAGGGGATATTGCTATTCTTGTTCCTGTTGAAAACAGTGGAGGTTCTGATTCTAAAATGAATGATGAAAATGAGTTACATGAAACTGGTTCAAATAACAAAGACCAAACTGCTGTTGCTGATTTTAACAGAGGAATAGACACATCCCCAGTAAACTTAGAATCGTCTGCAGATGCTATGAAACCTGGACAGATGGAAACTACTACTCAATCTGACAACAATGCAACTCGTCCACAGTCAACACAAGGAGCTCTTGATACTCGTCTTCACGACCAGCCTAAAAAATATAGTATTCCCGAATGTAAGAAAGTGGTTGACACAGAGGAAGATAATGATAAGAAGCTGATGGGGAATCCATTATTGACTTCAAGCAATGAAGAAAGTAATAGTCAGATGGAATCTAGTTTGATGACAGGTGAGAGCAATTCTATAAAAGACAGCAATGAGAAAATTGCATTTTGCAGCGACAATAGCAACATTTGTGGTGAGAACATTTCAAAAGGTGGGGAATCAGTGATTGCCATAGACAAAACTAGCCACCAAGAGAAAACGTCTGATCTCGAATTGGCTGTTGTTACTTTCCAAGATCCTGTGCTTGCAGAGAAAAATGAATCGAGTCAAAATGAGCTGGTGATGGGGAAAAGTGATAACACCAGTATTCCATGGCAAGAGTTGCAGCAAATGCCACATGCATCTTTCCCAGAACACGCGTTGGACCAGCCAGCATGTGGAAGATTTGTCATGAGTGAAGGATTGGCATGTCAGGATGTGAACACTGATGATGTGGACCACTCTCGTCACGATTTACAGGCTGAACTCTCATCAGAAAGTAGCAGTACCAGTGGCGAGTCTGTGGATGCTTTTTCACGTCAACCTCCTCTTGGTGCTGAGCGAGGGTTTACTCCTGACACAGTTCATCAACAGCCGGATCAAACTGCTTGGGTAGGAAGCATGAATGAGGGGATGTATCTAACGCCTTCCATTCCAGGCGTGAACTATCCTCAGGGGTCCTTTCCATCATATGTTAATCCATATGGGACATTTCATCAAGCACAGCAGGCGCTGCCTCTTTTAAAGCCATACTTCACATCATTTGGCTATCCCAATCAAATCCGGTCCATTGTTCCACCTCACATGATGCAAACCCATCCCCAAGTGTTCATGCCGCCATACCTTCAGTACAGAAATCAAATGATGTTCTCCAGTGCAGTTCCACCAGTTGCTGGATTTCCCCCAGCTACAATGCCACCATCACAATATCGGCCACAGATGTACCAAGTTTGGCAAGGCTCCACAGGTTTCACTTGTCCCCCTGTGACATTTTATGGCAATCCCTTTGGGCTAGCACAAGAAACAACAGGTGCAATGTTAGATGTCGAAAGCACACAACCCACAACTACTCTATCACTAGTTACGCCAGCAGTTGAGTATCCAAGCCTAGCAATGGACTTCAGTTGCTCACCTGTTGGTGATGCGAAAGAAGAGTCCGGTTCTGAGTTGTCGTCAACTGCTTCAAGTGACAGTCCATTTGAAGTGATAAAAGCACCTGCAAGCAGTTGCTTTCACACACTTTGCGACCATTCTACTCTTAATAATGAATTAATTTCCGCACAATTGGAAGACGATCCGGGTTGTTCAATGTTATTAACAAATGAAGGGAATCAGAATGACACTGTGCTTTTGAAAGGAAAAGATGTCTCGTCTGGTGAAGTATCAGAAAACAGAAATGTTGACCAAATCTTTAGCTTGGCTCAGCTATGTTACAATGAGGTATCTGAAAATGGTAAAGAACACCTTAACAAGACAACAGACTCGTGTTTTTTGGATAACTCGAAGGAGTATTTCAGCCACCCTCTATCTCAAGCCCAAGGTGAGCCTGGTCATAAACAGATTACTATCTTGTCTCGTGAGGAGAGTGCAGTGGCAATGGGAAGACGACTATCACCTGATGGTAGCTGCATGGACGCTGTTTGTTTTGATTCACTAAGTGATGCCAGCTCAGCACAGAAACGTGATAGACCTTTGCAAGAAAAGAGCTCATCTGGAAGGACTTGGAAAGATCCGTCAAAAGACTACAATAGTTCCCGGCCACGTAATGTCCCATGGAAAGACAGGAATCCATCTCAAGGAAGCCGCAACAGAAGAAACAAGCCTACAGGCACACAACCAAGTTCTGTTGTAGTTTCATCGTCAAACCACGAGCAACCAACTAATGGAGCTTCAAGTGATATCATTCCTGTTTTAAGTCCAGATTCTGGTAAAAGCAACAAAACAGAACGCAGTCAAAGAACAGTAAGGTTCTCAAACGAACACACTGAATATGATTCAACAAACTGGAATCCCCATGGGGGCGGAAAGGTTGCCTCGGCTGACAAGAATGACCGGTCTGACTACAGTCGAAACCAGAAGGTAAATGATTAAGAGACGAATCAGACATCCCTGATTGATAAGGGTTTGTCAAAATCTTTGAGGGTGGAGGATCGCAATGCGGGTAGGTTGTACGAAGGCAGGCCACAAAGGCATACAGAGAAAAGAACTGTTGTGGATTCAAAACCAGCCCATGTCAGGGGCAACTCAAACAAAAGAGTTCATGACATGGTGACGAGGCAACCGTACACAGCATGGAGAAACGATCGCAGAAACATCCTTCGAGAGCAAAGGAACCAGAAACAAATTCAAAAATAGACCCAAATAACAACTCAGGCTAGGGTAAAAAATAATTGTTTCGGGAGGCTTTTAAATGCAATGTTGATCTCTTGTACACTATTCACTAGCCTGATGCGAGAACACCTCGGGGGGTGTTCACAGTGTTGTGAATAGGTTTTGTCGATTCATCACGCTACTTTCCAGTAGCAAATGATAAAATCCAGTTGAAATTGTCACGTGTGTGGTAACATTATTCACAGGCGAAGAACTGTTTTGTTAAGTTAACCATTTGCGCTTGTAAAATGTTTCCGTTTTGTTCCAGTTTTTTTAATTAGCGACTCTAAGAATAGTCAAGGTAAATCGGACTAGCATAAATTCTCCTTTCAAATTGGCTTCTCAAATAATAGTAACACATTACACGTATGGTGGAACAAGTTGGCCTATCTCTTATTCAACAATTTTTTGGCTGGTCACTTTGGTAATAATATCTGAACCTTTTCACTCCCAAGAATCGAGAACATCATAAATTCATTTTGGAAAGTACTGAAAAACAAACAGTACGATTAGGAGGTACTGCTGACGAGCTTTCGTTTGAAATGTCACACTGTGGGATTTCATCCCAATCAAATGTAAAAACCACCTTGTACAGCATTATAAACAGTTGTCAGTACCACAGGAAAGTACTGTTCAGTAGCTTTCATTTGAATGGTCACACTTTAGGATTTCATCCACAGACTCAAAAGTAGGAACCACCTTGTAGAGCATAATAAACAGTACCACAGGAAAGTACTGCTCAGTAGCTTTCATTTGAATGGTCACACTTTAGGGTTTCATCCAAAGACTGAAAAGTTAGAACCACCTTGTACAGCATAATAAACAGTACCACAGGAAAGTACTGCTCAGTAGCTTTCATTTGAATTGTCACACTTTAGGATTTCATCCACAGACTCAAAAGTTAGAACCACCTTATACAGCATAATAAACAGTACCACGGGAAAGTACTGCTCAGTAGCTTTCATTTGAATTGTCACACTTTAGGATTTCATTCACAGACTGAAAAATTAGAACCACCTTGGTTTCTTTAAGTTGGAATAAAATGCAGTGAGAGACAGAGAAGACTGGTTTAGCAGCATAGTTTCTTTTTTATTTCAATATTTCATTTTTTGGTGATGAAACTCGAGCTCAAAAAAAATTATGTTGATTGTGACATTTTCATCATCCAAATGTTTGTTCAATTTGTTTATACATAGAAGATTAAAGAGACCTTGCGTGTTTTGATAAACTTGTTGTTTTGATAAACTTGTTGTGTTGTTGTTTGAATACTACTTTGTTTAATTACAGTTAAAGGGAGACTGCCCGCAGAAATAACTATATTTTGCTTCTTAATTTCCATGTTATATCGCAAAATACAACCAAATATACATATACAACTATATTAGATGAAAAGATTCTGTGGAGCAAAACAGAAGCAGTAGTTTGGAGATAAAGTGCAGGATTACAAGGATGGAAGTGGATTACAGTTCATCAAATTTGATTTTGTGACAGGCTGTCAACAAATCAAAGTTTCCATTCTGGTGAAATTTTGAGGGGTTTTAGCCGTTGTTTTGTCTTTTTAGATCATTATTGTAAAATGTCGAGCTTGGGCACACTATAAAATCTCGATGGTTTCGACTATTCCCAGAAGAATTAAACGAGATATTTCGTGGAAATTCGATAAAAATTTCAAACTGACAGGTATCTTGTATTTTGAAAGCACTTCCTGGCTGCCGGGTATCTACAATAGACACTACGTTCACAAGATCGACCTATTTCTGACGTCGCTTTTTGGCTTCAACACGGCCATTATTTAGGTGGCTCCATATTGTTCAGCCCTCTCGTCTTTTGCATTCCATTACAGCTAGCCCGGTGGTATGGCTAAAAACCTTTACTTGAAACCAGTAAATATTTTATCAGTCAACAAAGTGGTATCCAAATGACGTCATCATTCGTTGCCATGGCAACGCGAAAATACGCTATTTTGGACCATTTGAGGCTAATAACTTATAAACTACACGGTGAAAGTTTTTGTTTTCGATATATTTTTCTTTAATTGGCAAGAGAAACATTTTAACAATTTTTTTTAAAAATTCTGTACATAGAGTTCAGAGCTACCTTAAATTTATATAAAAATGACATATCTCTGAATACTATGTACAGATTTTTTTAAAAATTGGCACAAATGCTTGTTATGTTTATAAGACAAAAATATATAAAAATCAAAAAGTTTCACCGAGCAGTTTTGAAGTTATTAGCCTCAAAAAAATTAAAAATGGGATCTTTTTGGCCTCTTTTGACGTTGCCATGGTAACAAATTTTGATGTCGTAGCCACCTAAATTTGTTTATTGGTTAAGTGTTTACAAACCTGTACTAAACGTTTTCTCTTAACTTTACTGGTGTAGCTGTGATTGAATATCATAGATGTATCATGATGGGAATGTTTAAACTTAGGAGCCACCTTAAAGTAAGGTATTTTATGAAGCCCAATACCTGCCTTTGGGTTCAAAATATTTTTGCATCCGTAGGCAACACAAGTCGTTGGCATATTCGCAGAGCAGAGCTATTTTCGCAGCAATAAGTCACTGGAAATCCTTGAGATGATAAAAATCCATCTCCTTGCGTGACGTCACTCGACCCAGACCTCGTACTTGGTAATGGAATAAAGTATGGCAACTTTTCATAACTTTGGCGGGCCATACAAATTCGAGGCTTTGAGGAAAACCGAAAATTTTTGCGGCATTTTGTTCAGAAAAATAGGAATATTTTTGTAACCAAAAAACGTTTTTGTGGGTTGAAAACCTATAACTCCCACACAATAGTTTGTTGTACTCCCTTGTCTGACGAGGTTTGCAAGCCTTGAAACACTTCACATGCGCGGTTTCTCTCTTTCCCATACGATACGACTCGGTCATTTGCATTTTGTATAATCTTGATTTTGACTTCCAGGAATAGTCGGGAGATTTTAGTAGATTCAAAATCATGATCATATTGGATTAATAAATAGTTTTATTACTAGTAGTAATCATAGATTATAGTGCGTCTCCTTATCCCGTGACACCTCGTCTTGACCTAGTACCTCAGTTTCATGAATTAATTCAGCCACTGTTTAAAAGGGCTAAGTCGCGAGATATGTCACGCAGGCAAAAACGTCGGGCCGACATTAAACAAATTCACGCTATCTCCGTGGGATCGGGCAAAATCCTGCCATGCTGTGTACTCTGAAAGGTCTCAGATTTTTCCGACATATAAGTAGTCTATTTGTCTTGATTTCTGAAATCATACTCCTCAGTACATGTACTAATACCGGAACCGGAAATGAGAAATTTCTGAGAAAGCCTGAAAAAGTGCTCCCGTGATAAACTTCTTGGACACCGCATTAATGGAGCATGAAATCGACGATTAAGTCACGCAACATTCAACGTATATTTCGCAGGATTTTTCGGATAAAATTACAACTACCAGTTGCAAGTAAGACACAAGACTGTTGAATATAATTCCTTTATTAGCTAGACAAATTTAGTCACAAAACTGCGAAATCTTTAGTCGCAAATGCGCCCGATGCAGGCGCAATTTCGAGCACTGTAAAGTTAATCTGCGTTCGGCTGGCGCGGCCGGTCAGTGAATTATTGCTACAAGACATACAGCGAATTGCACTGTACCGTAGAACATCGCGAAGAACGACGTCGGTATTTAGGTGAAAGCTTCCCAAATCAGGCAGAGAACCACAGCAAAATCAAGATAGAACATTCAAAACATACCAGTAGTAGTAGGCATTGAAACATTGAGCCGTACGATTCCAAAATCGGAAAAATATCCGAAACTAAATCAAGACAAATAGATTATTCACAACCCCAGCTCCCTAGGATGATGCCAGATTTCCACGAGCTGGGAATGCTGGATACTATTGTGACGTTTCAAGATGGCGCAGATTTGGTACCGACACTTTTCTCGATTCGTTCCGCTATAGACGACGCGCTAAGCATGCTGGGTATTGTGACGTTTCAAGATGGCGCAGATTTGGTACCGACACTTTTCTCGATTCGTTCCGCTTAGCCGACAAGATTAGGAAGCGTCTCCTTCGTCGACGCAACAACAAAGTACTTTGGAAATCGCGAGGAACAGAAAGTTTGATGGCAGATTTTTAGACATAAAATGCAATGAGGTTTGTTCGAGGGAAACATCGAAATCATGTGTGCATGAACTGCATAACTGTTACCCTTACAATAATCTCAAGCAATACAAATTTGTCTTCACTTTCTGGATGCTTTGGCAGGCGAATTTCATTCTTCGTTTCCATCAGATGAAAAAAAGAATAAAGTATAGAGCAAATGATAACGTGATCTCTCTGAAGTGCGGCCGCTCATAAAAATAAACTCCGTTATTTCACTACAAACACCTTTTCACTGAGTTCTTAGTTTGGAATTTTAACCGCGTTAATAAAAAAATAATAATCCAGTTGACGTTTCACAACTCTGGCGCAATTATTGATCAAGGAAATTTTCGTATTCAAAAGACCCTTAAGTCTTGGCACACAACAAATTGACAAAAGCTGTTGCAGTTGAAAACGGCAGGCGGGAAAGCGCATACTCCCGCGGGTTTAAAGTGATGACAGATGAATCATATATGATTGCAGATTTCCGTGTTGAGAGGGGCGGTGTACATTTCAGTTATTTCGACAACAAGCAGTCGCTCTTTCTTTAAGCACTTTCTCGCTTGGTTATAAATCAGTGAAGGAAAAGATTTCATCCTGCGTAGCCGCAGCAAAGTTCAGCGTTGTTTGACAGAAGTGCAGGTACGTGTAGAAACGCAATTTTCAACACATAAAACAGTTAGGTTTGGCGTAAAAGCGTATCGATGAGTCGCGTGATTAGAAACTTAATCTGTATTTTGATTGTCTAGAACTTGCACACAACAGTTTGTGTATTGGCTTTGTCTGAAAAGTTTTAGGTTTGCAAACACGTTGTGTCGGCGGTTTCTTTGTTTCCCATTTACTTTCTCATCCTGCTGATGCATACCGTCTTGAGGGAAAAGCCCCCGATAAAACGATAGATCCCGATGATTTGTATTTGATCTTAACTCCTGTCTTCCAGGAAAAGCCGCGAGAGCAGATTTAAGATCACGGTCATATTACATTATTAATTTTCACTTTGAAAGCACAGCACTTTAGCCCAGCGAAATCTCGGGCAACATGAAAAACACAGAGTTTAGAAATCTGAAGGCAGTTTTGATCGAAGACAATCGATTTGCGTAAACAGACTACCACGACAAATGTAGGAGTTATAGCTGATTTTGATCCCAAATTAACAAAGCAACATTTGGCTTCTATTTTGTATTTGAATTGCCTTCTCTGTTTTGCAATGTCCTAGTCAAGTACTTGATAAGTATTTGGAAGAAATATGTTAAATTTGAAGATGGAATTAGGATGTGAAAATCCCGAAATTTACGTTTGCGTTTCAACTTTATCAAATCATAGATTATGTCACGACACTTTGCCATGTCTTCTTCGGAAAAATGTTGGTCAAAAACTCATAAATCGTTATGAACAAGAGGCTAGCTGGTAGCCTGTACTCATGCGCTTGCATAAGAACGTTTTATGGTTTATTTTAACTGGGTCACGCACCCCCTTCCCTCCCAACGAATTTTGCGTGACATGTAAGTCTTGTTTTGTTTACATAATATCAGATCTCATTTATTACCACTGAATTTACAACTGAATTTAAACACGTTTTATAAGCATTTCTCCAAAACTAGCGACAACACAAACAAAAATTCAATCGCAAATTGATATCAACATAAATTCTCATCGAAAAATGTAATTTCTTTTCCAAAAGCTAGTGGCTTGACTACGGGCACGCCGAAATCACGAGGTCGCGTGTCAACCAATCAGACCAGTGAAAGTCGTCCTGCGGGATACGAGAAACTTTAAAAAACAAGGCGACTTGTGACTACAAAAAGCGGGACGAAAAGAAACCAAACCGAAACCTTGACTCATGCCGCTATGCGCATGAGTAATTATTCTTTGAACTATTCAACAGAATAATAGTGATACCTTTTTTTTTCATGATGCTTTTTTAAATCCATCATGCATGCAACTTTTGTCTCCTAACACAGGTCATGCAAGTTAAGCAATATTTATCAATCAAATTCAGCTTAATGTTCTATTTTGCAATTTTGCATTCGAAATTTTTATTTCTCTGTCATTTTTCTTTTAGGTCGATCCAAACCGTTCTTTCTTAATAAGTGTTTCGCAAAATTTTAAGTCCGCTTCCAAAGCGACAAAACTTTTGAATAGAGTGACTGACTACTTAGCGCGTTTCGCTTTGTTCTGAGGAATGTAACGAAAATTATACAAAGTTCATCATTCGTTTAGAAATTCCTCAGTCTGTTTCCCTTACCCGTAAGGCTGGCCAATATTTGTGGAAATAACAGTAGAAGTAGTTAAGCTACAAATGCATTATTCACCACAATACTAGTATTGCAAACGGTTAAATTAGCAGAATCGATTCAAGTTCATCCAAGGCCTTGCAAGCGATAGTATGTTGCATCGGCTTTTTCTGACGGGCAATCGACTTGCGTGAACAGACAACGACGACAAATTGCGATATTGCAGGAGTTATAGCTGATTTTGATCCTAAATTAACAGAGCAATATTTAGCTTCTATTTTGTATTAGAATTGCCTTCTCTGCAGCTCTGTTACGCAATGTACTACAACCTCGGACAAAACTGTTGCGACACTTTTCATCTATTTCTAAATTTTAGGCCCAATTTCCGCGTCAACAAACATAAAGAAATCCCCCCTCCTCACCACCCCCCCCCCCCCCCATGCAATGTTGTTTTGTTCTAAAACCTGTCTGATTCAAATGCAGTAATACCCAAAAGTATACCAAAATGTAAGGGTAATTTCAGTTTGTCTCAACTAGTTTTGTCCGGGGTTGTAGCACGTATGGCCAGGATTGACTTCTTCAGCGATTTTACCATTTTTTGTTTCATATTTATGGGAAGGTAACGATTTTTCGCTAGCGGGTTGCGACTTTACAAAATTTGCGATTTTTCGCAGCCTCAACGATTTTTCGCATTACTGCCGTTTATTCGTAAACTTTTGTCGTAGGTGTTAAAATGCTTCATTTTTGCCATGTTACATTCCGTGCTCTTACGTTTGACAAATGCATGGTCGTTTCGTCGTGGCACAATCAAAACGGCTAATTCAGTGTAAACTACTTAACAACTTTGCATTTTTGTGCGCCTTGTGCTGTGGTCAGATGTTATAAAAGAACCGAAACCGAAGCTATTTTGTTTAAACGAGTGATCCCTTATCGTGAGACTGCGGGTCGTGTGCGAATTATGTATCCTTAGAAAAGCTATTTATTATTTGCATACTGGCGGGACAAGCTTGCGTGATAGTCAGTGTTTACCCTGTCGTGGTAAAATAAAGAATGCTTTCAAAAGAGCTCTCCGCAAATTGCTATTCAATATTTTAGAAAAGGGGGATGACTATATTCAAATCTCCATGATTATTAATAAAGTATAAGTACATAGATACACTTACTATAGTCAGAGAATCCTTGTCTTAATTCAATTAGATCACTTAACTTCTGTGTTTTTATTCATTATTATGTGCAATCTGCAAGGCTTTTCAATAGTATAAGGTTTTTGATTTTGTAGATATTTGTATTTTTCATGTACTTGTTTTGCCCCGCCCCGATTAGCTTTCCAGCTATTTGCAGGGCAAACAAATCAGTCAACTCTTTCATTATTATACTAAGAATACATTGTTGTTGTCGTTTATTGTTGAATAAATTGTTGTTGTTGTCGTTGTTGTTGTCCACGGATTGTGCAAATGGTAAGTAAAACTTCTGAACGGGAAATTCCGAACGCCATTACGACAATTACTTGGGAATAATTTCGGGGAAAATATGAAGAAGAGAATCCATTTTGAGTCGGGATTATTTTAGGGTCAATTTGGAATCTTATTTTGGTGTTGGATGTCATTACGGGCTCGGGATCATTTTGCGGGGTGTACAGTTTTGACAATCATGTATATCAGGTATATTTTGTTTGCAGATTGCTTTATTCATCACGCATGTTGTTTGCACTTTTAATGTATCTCTGTAAATAAGCATTTTTAAGACATTTTTTAAACAATGATACTTTTATCTATGATTTTAATTTCAGTATTTGGGAGTTTAATTGAGGAAAAGTCCTAGAAACAGGAGGAAAGGATTATGGAAGGTGCCTGGTCGTATTATGAGGCTGGAGACTATGAAAAGAGTATAGAACAAGGAAAACAAATGCTAAGTGCTGCCAAGGAAACTGGAGACAAGCAAACTGAAACTGACGCGTACGATGTTCTAGCCAGGTCGTATTACGAGGCTGGAGACTACGAAAAGAGTATAGAACAAGGAAAACAATTGCTAAGTGCTGCCATGGAAACTGGAAACAAGGAAGGGGAAGTAGAAGCGTACACTGTTCTAGCCTGGTCGTATCACAAGGCTGGAGACTACGAAAAGAGCATAGAACAAGGAAAACAATTGCTAAGTGCTGCCAAGGAAACTGGAAACAAGGAAGGGGAAGTAGCAGCGTACACTGTTCCAGCCTGGTCGTATTACGAGGCTGGAGACTACGAAAAGAGCATAGAACAAGGAAAACAAATGCTAAGTGCTGCCAAGGAAACTGGAAACAAGGAAGGGGAAGTAGCAGCGTACACTGTTCTAGCCTGGTCGTATTACGAGGCTGGAGACTACGAAAAGAGCATAGAACAAGGAAAACAATTGCTAAGTGCTGCCAAGGAAACTGGAAACAAGGAAGGGGAAGTAGCAGCGTACAATGTTCTAGCCTGGTCGTATTACGAGGCTGGACACTACGAAAAGAGTATAGAACAAGGAAAACAATTGCTAAGTGCTGCCAAGGAAACTGGAAACAAGGAAGGGGAAGTAGCAGCGTACAATGTTCTAGCCTGGTCGTATCACGAGGCTGGAGACTACGAAAAGAGTATAGAACAAGGAAAACAAATGCTAAGTGCTGCCAAGGAAACTGGAAACAAGGAAGGGGAAGTAGAAGCGTACAATGTTCTAGCCAGGTCGTATTACAAGGCTGGAGACTACGAAAAGAGTATAGAACAAGGAAAACAATTGCTAAGTGCTGCCAAGGAAACAGGAAACAAGGAAAGGGAAGTAGAAGCGTACGATGTTCTAGCCAAGTCGTATCACGGACTTGGAGATCACATTCAAGGTAATGAGTATAGCAAACCCCAAAGGAATTTGCAAAAAGAGCATTAGAAGATCAGTGATCAGATGACATGCGCGAAAAAATGCGCAGTAGCAATGTGCGCGAACGTCCTTAAGGGATTAAATGTAGTTGGGCTTCGATTGTATGGAATTTTGCTTCTGACAAACTCTTTGAACATAACGATAAAGGTCACAAGGCAAACTGTTTGGAACGGTAACGATTTTAGATGAAATGTACAAAATGTGTTATAGGACGGGTAACGGTAACGGGCGCTATTACGAAGGTTGCACTATTTGCTAATTTGTTTCCAGGCGAAGGAGCACCATTAATTGCGTCATGTGATCGCTTAGGCCATTGAGGAGAAGAGACTATTTAACAGCGATTTAAAAATAGAAATTAATAGATAAGGGAGCCCACAGGAGGATTTTCAAAAAGCAAAAGCTTTTAAGGCAATGAGCTCCGAACCCGGTCTAATTAAGTATAAAGCCAGTATGTTAGACCTTTTTTAGTATTGCCTTTTTCTGTCTAGCTTTCTAGTTCATCTGATATCCTTTTATATATACAATATTATCATAATTAATCATATAGGGGCATGTAAATTAGTTTTTTATGATTTAGGGGAGGGCCATAGGTTTGTCACTTTTTAACTGTAAAGTGTCACCCAAGTAAAATAAAGTTATTTATTTACAGTCGAACCTCCCGTAAACGGACACCATTGAGACCAGAAAAAGTGTCCGTTTAAGAGATGTGTCTACTTATGGGAGGTTAAAAATGTAGTGTTTGTATGTGGCTGGGACCACGACTAAGTGTCCGCTTATGGGAGGTGTCCACCTACGGGAGGTGTCCGTTAGCGGAGGTTCGAGGTTTATTTATTTATTTATTTATTTATTTATTTATGTACCTTTGTACCTTCAAGGTCAAAAACGCCAACAAAACCATGTGACAAAGACGTTTGCCGTGCTTCGTAACCATTGCTTTTATGTTGCATGCATGTTAGAAGCAAAAGCTCACGCAAGCTATTAAAGACTATCAAAGTCCAATCAGAGAAACACACAACCGTAATTTGTTATTAGTCATTTTTGTTGTGTATTTTACTGTTATATGTAGCACGTTTTCACGATGACAGACGCGAAAAAATACTAGCAGAAGGAGGTTTAGAAGAACGGACAGGTTCAGAAGATTTCAAAGAAACTAAAGAAGAAGAATATGCAGCCTACGCAGGACTTCCAAGTAGCAGTCCAGGTAAAGAGGTCCGAACATTTCCATCCATTTATTCTGAATTATAATACTGATTAATTTGCTACCGAAAAAAAGGTTTTTGGATTGATCTCAGTTTAAAGAAAAAAAATGATAACGTAAATTGTACCAAACAGACTCTGGGTTTACTGTGAATTATTGGCCAAAGCATTTGAAGGGTGATGTTTATTCAGTAAACCAGCTAGAACAACTTGAGCCTGGAGAATAAGACTTGTTGTAAATAAATCAAATGTGACAAAACAAACATTACAGTACATCTTTTGTACGAGAAAACAAACGTTCAACCCTTCCGTTATCTAAGTAATCAAAAGTAATTTAGTCATAGCCAAGTCATCGACGTTATTGATTCGCCTAATAGCAATGTTTAATGTTTGACTTATCTAACAAAGTAAGCTTTTGTCATTAATATTTATCTGCCGCTCGTCTCCAAAGCTTTGCTAAAAACAGCAAATCGACGATATTCTGACTCGTCACAAGGCACACTTCATATCCAGATTTTACCGAATTAACATGAATTTCATGTCTTGTCTTATTCAGGCATCAAACGCAGTGAGTTTTGTTGAATGGAAACATCGAAATCATTTGCATGACCTACTATGAAAACCATTCGCGATAGCCTGTTCCAGGCTCCGAGATAGTGGGGAACGCGCGAAGTAAAAAAAGAGAAAAACAACTGGGATATCTCGGAGCCTGGAACAGGCTAATTGCGTGAATGTTACCGACTATGATTGCAGCAGAGCATACGTGTATATTCGGTGATCAGACAAACACATGTTATGTAACAGTTTCACTATACAAAACGACAAGAAATATTGGCTGATTTTGTTTCTAGGCGAACAAGCACCATGCCCATTAATTGCGTCATGTGATCACTAAGGCCAATCAGTAGCAGAAACTATTTAGCGGCGATTTATAATTAGAAATAAGTGGAAAATAGAACTCACAGAAGGAAAGTTATGGTTTCTACTGGTCAGTTGCTCCAAAGAAGTATAAAGCCTATGTACCTGTGTACCTTCAAAAACGCTAACAAAACCATGTAACAAAGACGTTTGCCGTGTGTTGTAACCATTGCATTTATGTTGTATGTTAGAAGCAAAAGCTCACGCGAGCTATCAAAGACTATCAAAGTCCAATCAGAGAAACACAGAAGCATAATTTGTTATTAGTCATTGTTGTTGTGTATTTTACTGTTACATGTAGCACATTGCATGTTAGAAGCAAAAGCTCACGCGAGCTATCAAACAAAGACGTTATCATGTAACAAAGACGTTTGCCATGCGTTGTAACCATTGCTTTTATGTTGCATGTTAGAAGCAAAAGCTCACGCGAGCTATTAAGACTATCAAAGTCCAATCAGAGAAAAACACAACCGTAATTTATCTGATATCGTCTCCAAGGTTCGCTAAAACAACAAATTGTCGATATTCAGACTCGTCAAAAGGCACACTTCATATCCAGATTTTACTGATTAAAGGTGGCTCCTAATAGTTTTAACATTCCCATCATGATACATCTATGATATTCAATAACAGCTACACCAGTAATTAAGAGAATAGTTTACTACATGTTTGTAAACACTTAAGCAATAAACAAATTTAGGTGGCTACGACATCAAAATCTGTTACCATGACAACGTCAAAAGAGGCCAAAAATACCCCATTTTCAACCTTTTGAGGCTAATAACTTTAAAACTGCACGGTGAAATTTTTTGATTTTTATATATTTTCGTCTTATAAACATAACAAACATTTGTGCCAATTTTGAAAAAAAAATCTGTACATAGGATTCAGAGATATTGCCATTTTTACATAAATTTAG
This sequence comes from Cladopsammia gracilis, assembly GCA_022457155.1. Classification (NCBI taxonomy): domain Eukaryota; kingdom Metazoa; phylum Cnidaria; class Anthozoa; order Scleractinia; family Dendrophylliidae; genus Cladopsammia; species Cladopsammia gracilis. Next base: position 1,348,646 of record JAJGOT010000089.1, on the reverse strand, counting down.
GGTAGCTCTGAACTCTATGTACAGAATTAAAAAAAAATTGTTATAATGTTTCTCTTGCCAATTAAACAAAAATACAACGAAAACAAAAACTTTCACTTATAAATTATTAGCTTCAAATGGTCCAAAATAGCGTTTTTTGGACCTCTTTTCGCATTGCCATGGCAACGAATGATGACGTCATTTGGATACCACTTTGTTGACTGATAAAAGATTTACTGGTTTCAAGTAATAAAAGATTTTTAGCCACACCATCGGGCTAGCTGTAATGGTAAGCAAAACACGAGAGGGCTAAACAATATGGAGCCACCTTAACATGAATTTCATGCTGTCTTATTTTGCGAAATGCGCAAAATAGAAATATAGTCGACTCTCCCTATTACGGACACTCTCGGGACCGGGATTTGGTGTCCGTATTTAACATACTTACAGTGGAGGTATTTCATGAATTTATATTTTCATTGACTGCAGCCGTATTCCAGAGCCTTTTCCACACGTAAAGAGCATTAAAACAGAACGGAACTTCATACGCTTTTGTACAGTATATTTAACAAATAGATTCCATTTTGCCGTGTGTCTGTTCAGCTATAGATAACAGATGACGTCAAAATGTGGTAAGAACAAAATAGTGGCACACGAGCCGCAGGCGAGTGTGTCACTGATGTTGTTACCACATTTTGACGTCTTCTGTGATCTATAACTGAACAGACACACGGCCAAATGGAATCTATTTGTTTTATACAATGAACAGAAAAGTAAAAAGAGTAAAATTACGAACTTGCCACGTAGCGCTCGACTGTTCGTAGATTTGTTCCAGTTTGGTATTTTTCAATTCGCCAAGAACACTTTTCGTCTTGATTTCTTCTTTTTCTTGCTTGTAAACAGCTCCTGCTTAACATTTTTCGAGGCTTTCACTTGCTCAACCCAAAATATACTCGCAAAGATTTTCAAAACTTGCGCCATGTTGGACAAAACAAAGCAAACAATTTTTCTATGACGTCAGCCGTGCGTCTGTACTCTGATAGATCATAGGCAACGACCAATCACAGAGCGCGTAGTATTCAGCTCATTGTATAAAGTAGTTTAGTACGTTGATCCCAAGAATCAGGAATTGCATCTATGCATTATTATCATTTCATGCTGTGCATAATTAACATTTGAAAATCTGTGGGATTTTTTTTAAGCATTAAGCTGAAAATAAACTATTCATTACATGGCCGTCACTTCTCTTTAACAAAATATATATCGAAACGGCTCTGGGTAACTCACCTTTCAATGGAAACTTCGCTGACGTTATCGTCAAGGAGGCTAAATTCGTGCGTAACGTTAAACTGACCTCTTCGAATTAGAAAAGCAGCAATGTTTTGGACACTGTCAAGAACGTCCTTGTAACTCTTTAAAAGAAGAAACACAAATCCAGCCAGAAAGACAAAGGTGTCGACAAAATACGGAAAATATGTTTTACATTTAAGATATAATTTTAATGTTTTTTTTTTTCTTCATTTAAAGTGTCTGTTGTAATTTTTCGGTGGACTAACTCGAATGGTTCGTATGTTCCCTTCTAGTCCTTCCCCACTGCAATAATATATATTTTTTCTTTCTTATGTAATTTAGCTAAATTTTCTTCTTTATATATGTATATATATATATATGTTCTATGTGTGATACCATTGTTTCAACTAATGCAGTGAAAATGGAATAAATAAAAAAAATAATAAAAATTAAAATGTGCTTTAATGTTCAAAGATGCCGCTCGGTGTCCGCTTTAAATTTATATTTTAAATATATATTTTTTTCTTCGTTTTTCTGTAGTTATTATGTGCAAAGAACGAAAATAATAATTACTTCCCGAGGATAAGAAGAAAAATCGAAATCGTTTTTTAGCCGCTCAAAGATGCGTCTCACTTCGGTTGAAAAGTGGCACAATATGGTGCTGTGTTCAGACACTGGGTACCCAAGATATCAACATGTTCACATTCTGAGTGTACCAGCGAATTGTGGGTACACAAAGCAGTGGTTTTGTGGGTAAAGTGCCTCGGAACTAAAGCAAAACGCATGCACACTGGGAACCATTGCCCACGAGACTTTAGTACCCGAGTACAAGATCTCAACCTTGTACTTGGGCACCGGCACCGTGCCCGAATTCTGGTGTGGGTACATGAAAAAAAAAGGTGTGTTCACATAGTGCCCAGCGATAATTGTACTCGGGCACCGTGCTCGGGCACCAAGTGTGAACATAGCCTTAGTAGCTCAGCGTCTCAGAGGCTCGCCAGTTGAGTTGAAAGCTTATTGAAAGCAGAGGTTTTATTTTTTGGCTCGGTAACCAGCGTTTATGTAACGCGAATAACATATTTGAAATGCAAACACATATATTTAACAGTTATAGTGCAAAAGTGAAGCGCTATATCAGGCTTAAATCAGGCGACATTGCGCAAGCTTGAGCACTATAACTGTTTTATAATTCAACACATTGATAACAAATTACAATTTTGAGAAAAAAAAAACATTGAGATATACAAAGTTTTATTAAGTAAAAAGGCTTACAATAATATTTTTACCTCGCATCATTTCTTACACAACAAGCAGCGAATGCCGAAAATTTTGCAAAGATAAAAGTAATTTAGCATATACAATTTGATAGTTTCTATCACATAGAAGAGCTTTCGTCTACGTAAAGAACGGGACAGAGTAGTGACTTCACGAATTAAAACAGTAAAATGGCATAGAATTTCTTAGTTACAATTGTTTCGTGTGTTGAAAAGTTCAATTCAGAATCAAAACAAATTGAACAAACACACGGCCACCGAAACATAGCGGCGAAAAGTCTGAAAGAACTGCAGCGTGGACAGTATGTCTTACAAAAATCCACAGCTGAAAGATGCAAGAAACGGTTAAAATATCGTTACCTGTAGTTGATGTGGCTTTTCAGTCCCTTCCATCAGCACCACTGAAATTTTCAAATATCGAAGTACGCCGGAGTGACTCGATTGCTATTGTTTACAAACTTGCTCGTTTTAGTTCCTACAGGCCGTAATGGCGAGATCGTTTAACTTCAATCCGCTTAAAAGATCAGAAACTTTTCTGAGGAAGCATCAAGTCTATATCATATTCCGAGGCATTTTCCAAAAATTGTGCTCCTTCATTTATTCCTTGTCGAGCCGGCGGTTTAACTTTGAACCAGCTTTCATTCAGCTTCCCCAAGAAACACTACGACCGCGACAACGCGCCGAAAATTTTGTCCAATCATGTGATCAATAATTTTTCTATTTTATTTTCTTTTTTTTTTCTTTTTTTTTTCCCTTTATTATCTTTTCTACCAAAAACACGAAATTGCAGCAGCGATCATTTTCACTTTACTTCAAAATGCGAAATTTACCTTCATCGCTGGATATACGTCATGTAGACATAGCGTTTATCGATATATTTTTGACCATATTTGGGCAGTGTATCAATGTGCTGAATTATAATACATAATATTAGTGACTCGGCCGTTCTCCTTTGCCAATTCTGAAGTTCATTGATCGCGCGTGGAGGTTATGAGTTTATTTTATTGGCTTGGCAGTTCGCCCGTCTACTTAAAGTTTTCTATTCAATGAGAAGGATATACAGCTTAGCTGCTTGGCGACTCGCAAGTTGAAAGTTTCTAAATTATATTGATACGTGTATGTTCTGCATATCTGAGGTGGTATTTTTCAGGCGGCTTGCTAATTGAATGTGAATGGTGTATTTTTTAAGTATGTACGTATACATAAGCTTCTTAGTTCAGTGTCTTGCCAGCGAGTTGAAAGTTAAAGAAAATTTTAACCGCTTGGCGGCTTGTAAGCGAGTTCAAAGCATTGTGTTGTAGTGTTTATATTTATCTGTCTGATTTTTATTTCATTGTATACTTAGCGAAAATTTGATGTGATTGAACACACAATCACAAATCACGTTGTTGAACAACTGCCGTGAGAAGAACAGTAACGTTAACAAATTATCTCAATAAATGCCACTTGACCTTCCTGTGTGAAACAATTACGCTACAATTTTTTAGTTTATATCTGTTTCCATGTTTCATGTCTCTATTATCTGTATTTTCAACCAGATCTTATAATGTTGCTCTCATGTATTTTTTACATATGTAAATGTCCTCCAAGTGTTTCGTATAGAAATTAATACAATACTATGAGTTTATTGACGCTCTCGCTAAAATGCACGAGTCAAATTTTCTTACAGCGTTTGTTAACCATTACAGTAACACTAGCTTTGGCATTTAAAATCCATTGGTTTTCATATTTATAAAATACAGCCTAAGAAAACTATCTATCTCCCTTTAATTTCCTCCATCTAATCAGATGATTATTGCAATTTGGTCAGCGGTCTCTTTAAAAATAATTTATGATATAATTGTAATTAGTAATTAAGAGTCAGTAGTCAGTAACAGCAGCTCCATTGAGGTTTGCCAAGAACACAGTCGTGGACGGAGCCCGGACAACCCTGGAAGGCAGAGCATTCCATTCCTTTATAGTGCACACAAACATCCTAGTTTCGAATTGTTTGTGCGAGAAAGCCTGGTAACTCTTTTTTAGCATTAAGTCGAGGCTGAGGGGAATAAACACGTGGGCGCTTTAATATTTTGAAAGCAACTAGAATAACGATAACTTAAAAATGAGGTATTGTGCCATCTCTGTGTGTACAAATAATTCTAAAAAAAGGCCAGACCGTAACTTCTTCGATTTCCCGAGCGAGGGGAAGCTTAGAAGAACATGGAGCACCTTCGCCGTCGCGCTGAAAAGGAGTTTGAGTCCGTCACAAACTTGCCCATTTCGAGACAAAACACATTGTGAAGACCCTGTCTGGAATTAAAAAGTTAGTAAAAGGGACGGTTCCACACAACATAAGGGACTTTAAGCAATGACGACGGAGGGCTCTACTACGACTACCGGAAGTCAATTTCTGACATCTGTCGCTAATGTTCAGCCGTAGTATGAAATTTGATTACGTGAGCGGGATAGTTTGGCCGTAGTTGCCACTAAGTCGGGTTTATTTCGCGTCTGTATCATTTTCTTACGGATTTCTCAGTATTAAAGTGTTTCAACGGGCCTTATATCATTTTTAGTCAATGACAATGTAATTTTTCTCAAACTTGCCGCCCCAAAAAGTGTGATTCTATCACGAATTTACCAACAGTTTTGGCGATTGAAATTGAAGTGCCGGCATAGTGAAGCGAAAATCGCAAGCTCAAAGATTTTATCGCTGAAAGTCCCCCAGCTTTAAAAGTTGAATGAACATGCTTTTATGCCTTATATATGCGATGAAAGGATTCTACTTATGCTTGAATTTACTTTTAGTTACAATTATATTTAGTAGTTAGTCGTTTTAATTCGTACTTTGAAAACTTAATACATTGTTATTGTTGTGTTAAAAATGCAAAAAATGTACGGCAAAAGTTGAAAGATTCGTTCAGAAATCATCTCTGGTCCCAACAAAGAAAAATAAAGTTCACAGTCTCTTGAAAAATGCCATTCCGTTCTCAGAAACCTAAAAAAAAGAACCTTAGATAGGTTTTCAACTTCTTAGCCGTCGATATCATTTGGCAAACAACTTCCCATTTCACTGTTCTTCGAGCGCTCACTTGTACTCTCTACAGTCCCCTTTGTCACGGTAGCCGTAGTAGCGTCTTCCGTAGTGCTTTGCATAAAGTCCCTAGTCCATCGACAAACAGTCCCACGAAGTCCAAGTCAAGTCCAAGTCAAGTCCAAGTCAACAAGAAAAACGGATGCGAAGAAAACGACGTTCGAGCGAACACAAAGACGTAATGCTTCCCGCAAACATTTCCCGTGTGTCATCTGATGTCGCTCTGAAGGATCACGACAACGTCCCTGACAATGACAAAGTTAATATAACCAACACTTCTCAAACTATCCAAAAGGTCAACGAAGTAAAAGACTATGTTTCGTCTCTTGCTAAACGGACATTGACCAACAACAAATGGAGGATCTTGCTCAAAATGTAGAAAAATTAAGAACTGACAACAAGACACTTCGCAACAAACTCAATAACAAGGCAGCATTGAAACGCAAATATTTTATGGACAACGTGTTAAAAAACGAGTCCGTGACATTTTATGTAGGAATTCCAACTTTGGCTTGTCTGATGGCAACATTTAATTTTCGGAAACCTTTGGCTGAGAAAATGAAGTACTGGGACACCAGTAAGTAAACTTTCAAAAGAAACTCTCTGTCAAAAAGAGTGGCAAAAAGAGAAGTCTTGCAATCTCTCAAGAATTTATTTTGACCTTGGTAAGACTTCGACTAGGACTACTTGTGCAACACCTGTCAGACGTTTTAGCTATTTCTAAATCTTCTTTTAGTTGGTTTGGTTTACGTCATATTTAACTAATCGCACACAACGATGTCTCGTTAATGGTTCTCTTTCTGAAATATGTTCACTTAAATGTGGGGTACCGCAGGGAACAATCCTAGGCCCCCTTTTATTTCTCATATACATTAACAACTTGCCAAACTGCCTAACATCATGCCAGCCTAGAATGTATGCTGATGACACTCACATCACTTATGCGGACGCTGATGTGAATTCAATACAGTTAAACCTGAATCACGATTTGGATAATCTAAACAAGTGGCTTATCTCTAACAAACTTTTTTTGAACACTGCCAAAACTGAATTCATGCTAATTGCTTCTAGACAAAAATTGTGTACTTTGTCAAACGCACCTGAGCTCTTGATTGATAATATTCCAATAGAACAAGTTTCCTCTGTTAAATCGCTTGGAATATTTATTGATGAAAATCTACGGTGGCAAATACACATCGATAAATTATCTAAAAAGATCGCTTCCGGGATAGGAGCCATAAAAAGAATTAGACCTTTTGTGCCCCCATCTACTCTTCATTATATATACAACGCGCTAATTCAATCTCACTTCAATTACTGCAATCTTGTTTGGGGTAATTGTGGTAAAACGTTATTTGAAAGGCTACAGAAGCTTCAGAACCGTGCCGCTCGTGTTTTAATTCCTTTTCTAGCTATGACGCGGACGCCAACTGCCTAATAAGACAACTCGATTGGAAAGATTTGAGCACACAGTTTCAAATACAGAAAATCATAATGGTATACAAGTGTTTAAATGGTCTTGTTCCTGAATACCTGTCCTCTAAATTTGTTATACGAAATGGAATGCGCTATTCCGTGAGGGACTCTGATAACAAACTAGTCGTCCCGTTCCCACGAACTAATTATATGAAAAATAGCTTTAGTTATAGCGGAGCAGTTCTCTGGAACAGCCTACCCTGTGATATGAGAGAAATGAAATCTCTAAGTCAATTTAAACGTTCAGCTTATCTGAATTTTTAATTTAAACTACACACGGCATTCATGAAAAACAGGTTATTAGATTAATTGTAGTAAGCTTTGAAATTTGTTTAGGCTAGTTAGGTTAGCTAGGTTAGGTTCCTGATGATTTTACCGTGTTTAAATAAGATTTAAAGTTACAGTTACAGTTACAGGTGTTTACTACCTGGATCTGCTTCCTAGCTATAACCTTGAAAGACGTCTTATTAATTTGGCCTTCAAAGGAATCAGTAAGAAAAAAAAGTTACCTCGGTCGTTTAAAAATTACCCCTCCACCAGGGTTGCAATTGATTGCACGGAGATATTTATTCAGAAGCCTGCCTCTCCTGCCGCCCAGCGAGCTACGTGGAGCGAGTATAAAGGCCATAATACTATGAAAACTTTAGTGGGAATAACTCCATCAGGATTTTTCAGTTTTTTGTCGAAACTGTGGAGTGGGAGTACAAGCGACGAAAACTCGCTCAGAAGAGTGGGATTTTGGAACTAATTCAGGAAGGAGACCGCGTCATGGCAGACAGAGGCTTCATAATTAGAGACCTACTTACAAAGCGAAAGGCCTACCATAACATGCCCCCCTTCTCCAAAAAGGAAACTTATATTTGCATTTCCTTCAGAACAGTGTCGTCACAACTGCAAGAATTAAGTACTTCCTCCAAAAACTAGTTTGCATGCAGCAGGTAAACATGATCACACAACCATAATTATGATGAGGATTTATCCTGTTCGTGGACAGATGTGGAGAGGGGGGTTCCTTGAGTGCTTCATTTTGTCTTTGAATTTTCGCCAGTCGTCAGCCATTTTGACTCACAACAGTGCGCAAGGCATCATGAGTACAACACATGGCTACTCCGCAATGCATTCTGGGCTGTGGCAGCGATATTTGTTTTCATTTTACTTTAAAACAAGACGCTGTTCTAAAGAGTCTAAAGTTAAGAATTCATAACTCGAATAGTATTCCATCGATTCAATTGAATTAAAGACTGAATAACGGCTAAAGATATCAGAATTTATCTGCCACTATAATTTAATTTTCGCCGGCGAGCATATCAAGAAAGCGTTGAAGCTAGCCGAGACGCCAACTGACCAGTATTCTTCTCCTCGTAACGCTTGACTGAGTTTGACGCACGCGCATTAGAGCCCAATTGCAAATTCGTGCACTACCAAACTGCATTTTATAACTTGGGCTCTCCGCCCAAGTAACAAGACGCTGTGGGAGCGTATACTTGGGCGTCGTTGTATTAGGCGTATTGGAATGAAAATATCTTGGAAAATCTTCATGCACGTCAGTTTAGGGTTTGATGATAGGGAGTGCACTGAGTATTGGGATAGTCTTGTATGTCGTTGACTGTTGGTGCACATTTGTAAATTGGAAAACGTGTAGACTTTCGTGAAGTGCGGGTGTAAGGATTATATTTAACGCTTGTAGAATTTGGAAAAGCTTAATTGTGGCCAGCGAAACTGCAAGGAAAACAGAGAATTCATGGCAGCGAATATTCTGTATTCAGGTTTCAAATTACCCTTTTGACATATGCAAATTCGGTGCACTTTTTCCTGACAACTACAACAAACTTAAAAGGGCTAAATTTGTTTTCTGTCTTTTCTGCTACGTACCTTTCCCCGCTGTATGACATCGATTATTATATTTAGTTTCATTCAAGATTTATCTTCATAATTGGTAAACATGAAGTTCAGAAAGAATTTTAAACATGAATTTTGCGTGACGCTGGACTTGGGGCCCTTGTTTACATAAATTAGTGACCTGTTTTGGTTTCGTTCACTTTCTGACTGAAAACTCACTCCACTCGAAATTTTTCCATAGCCGTTCACAGCCAGCCGTTCGAAATTTTTGTTCTGTTTCGGCCGTTCACTGCAAGCCGTTCAAAATAATTGTTCAGGCGTTCAAATGAAATTCGATCTGTTGGCAGATCTCGTTGCCTAGCACGTGATCAAAATCTGCCGTGAAGAAATCGTTCTTCTTGCACTTTTCTCGATGTAGTGCGAAAGTTATTTTATTGTTATATCTAGAAGAACTAGTCGTTTGAAACTGTATTTTTGTAATGGACGATTTTATATAAGTGACGATTTGTCCGCCCGTTTTAGCGCACGGATGGGAAATTGTCATAAATCGGACCGTTCCATTCTATAAAAGAGTCTAAAGATGTACATGTACCTTTGAGAATTCATAACTCGAATAATATTCCATCGATTCAATTGAATTAAAGACTGAATAACGGCTAAAGAGTAAGCGATCAAGATATCGGAATTTATCTGCCACTAGAATTTAATTTTCGCCGGCGAGCATATCAAGAAAGCGTTGAAGCTAGCCGAGACGCCAGCTGACCACAGTATTCTTCTCGTCGTTACGCTTGACTGAGTTTGACGCACGCGCATTAGAGCCCAATTGCAAATTCGTGCACTACCAAACTGCATTTTATAACTTGGGCTCTCCGCCCAAGTAACAAGACGCTGTGGGAGCGTATACTTGGGCGTCGTTGTATTAGGCATATTGGAGAATAATTGTCTTGGGAATCTGCATGCACGTTATTTCACACGGTTTGATGATAAGGAGTATTCGGATAGTGCGGAGCAGTCTAACAAAGAAGCGCGTTTAACCGTCTAAAACAAGAAGACACAGTACACTTAGCGTGCGAGATCGCACGCAAATTATTAAAGTAGCGTGTCCATTGTGTCAAAAGACGAGTACATACTGAAAAATACAAATCGGTACCTACTTTGTACTTACCGTTGAAAAATAGGCCGTATGTCAGAGTTTCCCGATGGTTGTTATTGGTTTTAGCTAAATCTTGTAACTAGCTGGTCTGTGTTTCCGACACTTTTGAGGTGAATGCAAATGTAGCCGCAAAGTGGCCTTTCGAAGCCATGATGTAATTGCCTGGTCCGGACCCGAGGTCAAAACAACTTTTCCAATTGAAAGTTTTGCTGGAAGTATTCCCGCCGTTATTATAATAAAGTTTGAATGAAACTTATAAATTTAATCAAAGTTAACGTCAGAAGTGATAATTTAGGAGGAGAGAAACAAATTTAGCCCTTTGAAATATATTTTTTCAGTTGAGGTAAAAATGTTGCAATTTGCATAATGTGAAAGTAATTTGAAACCTTTCCAGTAACGCATAACGCAGCTGTTTCATAAAACATCTCGCAATCAGACACACGAAAATATATCCAGTTTTTTTTTCCTCTGTATCCGAAACACAGAAAAGAAAATTAAATAAAGAAGTGATCGCTTTAAGGTTATTTTCGCCCGAGAATCATTTACTAGCGGAAGCAAAACTCGCAAGAAACTTTTCGCAAGACACTGCGTGCATTGTTTACATCTTCTCTCGGCGGTGAATTTTTGCACCCTAAGTCTGTTCCTTCAACTTCACGAAATAAAAATTAATGAAAGGCAAACAACCGAAAGAAGTGAAATTAATTGGGATTCCTACCACGCTTATATTTCTTCCTTCGCTGTCCACTGTTCACTTCTTTTTAAATAAGCGCTATAATGTATGTATAAATTATCTTCTTCATGTTCGTTTAAACATGTTTTAGCGGGTTTCCGTCATGAAGGTATCGTAGAATTTAAAAATCGCGAGTGTCAAATACTTTCGCAGTGTCTTCTTGAGTAATTTCCTTACGCATATTGAATATGAAAATGTTAGATGCAACAGAGAAAACACAACTCGCACTTTGTGACGTTCGCCCCGCATCAACAAACAACAGGTGTACTCCACCGCGGTCAAACGAGAGAAATTTGCAAAAGTTAACCAAAGTACTTCAAAGTTAAAGTTGTCATTTTCTCTGTTTATTAAAAGTTTCATATATTAACAATACACTGTCAACTCACTAAACGTTTTGAAAGTTTACTAAAAAAAAGTTCTAAGCGTTTGAAAACTATGAACCGCAGAACTGTCGGCGCCATTTGCCAACACAATTTTGCTCAGGCACGAAGCGTTTTGATCAGTTTTCAACGATCGAAAAGAATCTCGTTATTTTGAGCCGGAAAGATGAAAAGATAGTTACATAAACTAATTATTTTATACATCCTTGCCCACGTTTCCACTTGATACTAAATGAATCCCACCAAATAAAACGAAAAACGCCTCGGACGTGTAACCGCGGTGAAGGTTTGAACAATCCCGCCATCCCCAGAGTTGCGCAATACTGCACATTTGTGTATGACCAAACTGCATTTTAATACTTGGTCGCTACGCCCAAGTAATGATTTCATTTGATTTTAAATAAATAAAACAAATTTTAATATTTTGCTTGTAAGAGTTATATTATTTTCCTTTCGCCTTACTTTTTATAAAAATTTATTTTTTATTTTTATTTTATTTCATTTTTAAATTTATTTTTTATTTTTATTTTATTTTTAAATTTGAACATATATTTTTTAAAAATTATTTTTGATTTTGATTTTATTTTGTTTTCAAATTTGAATAACATCTTATTTTTTGTTATGATTTTATTTACTTTTTTTTAATAAAACATGATTGTTTTTCAAAATACGCAGTTTTCCTTATGGCAGTCCTAGGCCACCATGGAGAAGTCATGGGTCCAAAATTTGAGTGAACGTGGATGGGGAAGTAATTTCCCTCCTGGCGATGTGATCTTGGAATTAATCAAGTCGTCACGTTCCATCATTTGATTGTCAAGTTTTGGAACCTTCATTTCGGCCGCATTCTTGCAGAGTTCTAGCAGTTCAGCCCTTTTTTCTGTTTTTGCCGTCCACGGATATTTGAATATCTCTTTCCTTTAGGAAATTTTGAAGCTCTGGAACGTTCATACTTGCAAACGTTGGATCGCTATGTTGACGAGCTATGTCCCTCAGCCTTGACTTGATGCCATAATGTAGTTACCAGTTTTTCTCGTACAAACAATTCGAAACTGGGCTATTGAAACCATGTATTGATCCCTCGTTTCTCTGGGACTGACAGTACTATGGTAGTTCTTGTGGATTATCTTATTGATTAATATCAAAACCCCTTTTGCTGCGGTTGGTGACAGATAATTCGAGTAATATAAGCATCCCTGGCCGTGACATTTTATCGCCTATAAATCAAAAGCTCCCATCGCTGGCTCATATTTGAGCGACCATTCCCTACAAAAACGTGTCGAAATGTAGTTACATAGAAATTTTGAATTTAGACATGTGCTTTAATAGTCGATTTGGTTGACTTTTTTGCTTTGCCAAATGTATCTTTTCAACGCGTAAAGCAATGTACGGTATATTTAAATTATAAACACGGCTCAACATCTTTTAAAATAATGAATACGCGATATGATATGTACGACATTTAAGGTCTACATACACTGTTCCGAGTAGAAAAATCTAAGGATATATTTTCACTTGAGGAACTGGGGCCAGTTGCATAAAACTCAACATCGGACGTTAATGCTAACGTCTGATGTTAAAATAGTAACTTTGACTGGGCTGAACGCCCGACTTTAGCTGTTACGTCTGACGTTAAGTTTCATGCAACTGGCCCCAGATCCACTGACGACATATGGAGGTTGACCTTTAGCGCATAAACGTGTTCATTTTTCTCCTATTTCAAGCAATCCGAATTTGTGTCACTTTTGTTCCGAACCGAAAGTTCCTGTTCCTGTTTGTAGAATAATTAAGATTTTATTGGACGCTGAACACTGGGAACTAGTTTAAGTTTGCAGGGTCTTGAAACCCCCCGAATACTGTTTACCATGTGCTTTTGAATCGATCGTTCGAAGAAATGTGTTGTGTTTTATAGTTGTTAAAACATCGTGTAATTTTCGTTCATATTGGACAATAAACCGCTCAAAGACATGGTCCTTCGAGCCGGATCAACATTATCGAAGATTGTTTGAAGATACGAGCGGAAAGGAGAGTTGGACCTCCGTTTGTTGTTGTGAAGAATTTGGTCAAGTTGGTCTTCGCATTGCGGCGATTGGCGCCATCATTTTGAGGACTTTACGGAAACTCTGGTGGATTTTAAGGAACATTGTGACTATTCAAGGTTAGTCCAGTTTTTGTGTCGAAATGTCAAAAGAGCTAGAAGCTATTAAGAAGAAGAGACGTTTTCTTAGAAAGTCCGTGACGGACGCTTTGAAGTCAGTCGATGATGCACTTTCACTCCCGGATAACCATGCGAGAATTCAGGTTTTAAAAGATAACATTGCAAGGAAATGGAATGATTTACAAGAGGTACAGGCTTCAATGTGTACTCTTTTAGAAGAGTCAGAAATTGATGGTGAATGTCAAGGGCACAATGAATATGAAATACGTATGATTGAGTATATGGCCAAGATGACGCAGTACTTGGAAAGTAAACATGTCGCTAAGATAGGTACGGGGAGTGATTCAACAACCTCGTCATGCCCTAAGGTACAGGTCAAGCTACCGAAGATTGAACTGCCAACCTTCGATGGAGATGTTCTGAGTTGGCAGCCTTATTACCAGTCGATCAAAGTGTCAGTTGTTGATAATCCATCTTTAGCAGATGTCCAGAAATTAGAATACCTAATGAGATCATTAAAGGATTCGGCTGCCGAGGCAGTCAAGGGATTTGCAGTGGTACAATCGAATTATCAGCCGGTTTTGGCGACCCTGAGGGAAAGATTTGGCCATCCCAGGGTGATCCTTGATGCACACGTAAGATCTCTGATTCATTTACCACGCTTGAGCTCTGAAGATGCATTGTCCATGCGTAAATTCTATGATCAAGTAGTTGGACATGTTCGTTCTGTTGAATCTATGGGTGAGAAGTATAATTCTGAAACTTTGGCTCCTGTTCTTGTGCCTCTAATTGTTGACAAGCTGCCAAAAGACGTCGTTGAAAAATGGGAACTAGAACTTGGGGATCATAAAGACCTTGGTAAAGAGGACTGTGTGGAAGTAAAAACATTGTTTGCCTTCTTGGAGCAATTGATAAGAGCGAAAGAGTCTTCACAGCCTCCCTCTCTCGACTCAAAGCCTCCTGCAAAGGATAGTCTTGGGAATCGTGGACCCCGTTTCAAGTTTAACCCTTCACGAAAGTCGTCCACCTTTTCATTACCTGTAACAACTCAATATAGCAAGTGTGTCATTTGTCAGAAAAACCATGGTGTGTGGTACTGGTGCGTTAGTTTTCTGTCATTGCCAGTGAAGGAAAGGTTCAGAAAGGTGTTGTCTAAGGGGTTGTGCTTTCGGTGCCTTGAATTTGGTCATAGAGCTGAAGTGTGCCAAAAGCCTTCTTGCAAATACTGCCAGGGTAAACATCACAGTCTCCTGCATTTGGATTCAGTCAAGCCTTATGAAGAAGAAGTCAAGACAAAAACCGCTGAATTACCATCCTCATCCTCAGGTCCTCCTGTGTCGTCTTCGGTTGTGGCAAGCTCCATTGCAGTCAAATCAGTGGGAAAGGTGATTCTGCAAACTGTACCAGCTGTTTTGTGTGGATCGAATGGGTGCTCAAAGGTTGTCAGATGTTTCTTTGATCCTGGTTCGCAAATGTCCTTTGTTAGGCAGAGTGTTGTTGATGAGGTTGGTCTGGATGGGAAGAGTGTTAGGATTGCAGTCTCTGGATTTGGAGGAAAGCCAACTAAGGACACTTTGAGAAAGAGAATTGCTTTTACTGTGGCACCTGTTAACAAACCTGGAAAACCTCAATGTATTGAAGCACTTACTGCTCCAGTTATATGCCGTCCAGCCGAAGCTGTCGATATTCATCCCTCAAGATGGTTTCATCTTCAAGACTTAAAGTTTCCTGAAGAATTTCCCAGAGGTGAGCAGGAGATAGACGTGCTCATCGGCATGGATTTCTATTATTCCTTTGTGTCAAGAGACATTGTAAGAGGTGGTTACAATGAACCAGTTGCAGTTCGCACATCCTTAGGTTGGGTCTTCTGTGGACCAACAGGTGGTCATGACCAAGAATGCACTGTGTCTATGAATGTTCAAGTTTCTACTGAGGAACAATTGAATGAAACACTTCAAAAGTTCTGGAATTTGGAGTCCATTGGTATCAAACCTGTTGAAAGTTCAGTTTCTACTACCAACAGTAAAGCCATGGTCTTAAAGAAGTTTGAAGACACTTTAACATACAAAGATGGTCGATATGAAGTGTCATTGCCATGGAAAGAGGATAACGTTGTATTGAAAGATAACTACAAGCAAGCAGAAAGTAGGCTGTACAATCTAGAAAAGAAGTTGCTCCAAGATCCAGCCAAAGCCAAGTCCTATCGAGAGGCCATTAACAAGTATGTGCAAGACGGTGTAGCAGAGGAAGTACCCTGTGAGCAAATTGCACCACCAGATGGGCGCCCTGTGTTCTACCTTCCACATCATGCAATCATAAGAGAAGATAAGCAGACAACTAAGACAAGGGTTGTGTTTGATGCATCTGCGAGGGATAGTAATGGCGTGTCTCTTAACAGCTGCTTAGAAGCGGGCCCTGCATTGCAGCCGGATTTGGTTGGGATCCTTTTGCGCTTCCGAAAGAATCAAGTGGGTATTATGGGTGATATTGAGAAGATGTTTTTACAGATTTGCTTGAAAGAAGAAGATAGGGATTCGCATCGTTACCTGTGGAGGGATCTGGACACTGATGCCATGCCTAAGATTTATCGGATGACAAGGGTCACATTTGGAGTTATTTCCAGTCCGTTTCTTGCCATCTGCACCATTCAAGAGCATGCAAGAAGATTTAAAGAAACATTTCCTGAGGCATCAAGCGAAATCCTGAGGAACACTTATGTTGATGACTTTGCTTCAGGGAAAGATGGAGTGCACGAAGCACTGAAATTGCAGCGAAGTTCAACAGAGCTTATGGAGCAAGCAGCTTTCAATTTGACAAAATGGTCCAGCAATTCGCCTGGGCTTATGCAAGCCATTCCTGAGAAAGATAGAGCATCAGATAGTTTGATCAAGTTGGAGAGTGACCTACCGGGAGCCTATCCAATCACGAAAGCTTTGGGCTTAAGGTGGAATACGAGAACAGACAGCCTTGTCTTTATGATTGAAGTGGACTCTCTGAAGTTAAGATCAGAGACATTGTACACAAAGAGAGAGCTAGCTTCTTTGGCGGCTAAGATATTCGACCCAATTGGTCTCATTGCCCCCTTTACAGTGAGGTCAAAGTTATTGCTTCAAAGTTTGTGGACCCAGGGTGTTGGTTGGGATGATGAAATACCTGTGGAAACCTCGATTAAGTGGATTCAGTGGGTTCAAAAGCTTCCAGAGCTTGAGCAACTTAATATTCAAAGGTGTTACACTGATTGGCCATTTAGTGAGAACGCTAAGGTGGAATTACATGCATTTGGTGACGCGTCAGAAGCTGCTTATGCCACTGCTGTTTATCTCAGAGTTGTTGCTGAAGACGGAAAGGCATCCACCAGTCTTGTGATGTCTAAGACAAGAGTGGCTCCTGTTCGAAAGATTACCCTTCCTCGTCTAGAGCTGATGGCTGCTGTGATTACTGCTCGACTATGCACCTATGTTAAAGATGTAATTGATTGTCCCATAAGCCGCATTGTCTGTTGGACAGACAATTCTTCAACCTTACACTGGATCAGAGGATCAGCCACCCAGTGGAAACCATTCGTTGCTAATCGTGTTATTGAGATACAGTCGCTGTTGGATCCTAGTGTTTGGAGATATTGTCCAGGATCGCAGAACCCAGCTGATCTACCTACCCGAGGCTTATCTGTAAGTCAGTTGAAAGAGAGTCGTTTGTGGTGGAAAGGACCCTCTTGGTTACAAGAGTCCGAAAGAGATTGGCCTGAGGACTTAAGGTGATTCCTCAGAAATAAAAGTTGTCGAACGATTTTTTTTAAATTTTCCCTAACAGCTCCCTACCATAATTTGTTTCGAAAAATTCAATAAAAAAGATAGGTCACCATGCTCGGTAAAGAGATATGATGGACCAATGTTGCCCCATTTATGCCTATAGCAATACCAATCACGCACGTCATTATTTGATCGGTTCATGTTTCTTTTCCCGGTAACCCGTGAAAGCAAAGTTTACAATTCTTCAAAACAACTCGATAGGTTAAAGTCTCCACCATATGGGAACACTTTAAAATAAAATTTATAAAAACGTCACACAACTTCAAATGACACGGACTCAAAACGTTCCTCGCGTCCATGTTTTCAAGGTCATCAATTTGCTCCCACGAGTCGACTGATTTGATAACGTTTTTAGCGATATCTTTTTTTCCTGTCGAGGAATTTTTTTTTTAACTTTGTTAACTTAAAAAGCATTAATTTAACATCAAAATGATGCAATAAAAAATATAGGTCACCGTGCTCGTTAGAGAGAAAAAGACAGTCGTATTTTCTAACGAGCTTGCGGGCCTTTGATAAAAAACATTCCATCCTAAAAAGAGTGTTGTTATCAACTGGCTGCCATGAAAGGACAATTACGTGTGTTATGCGCAGTACAGGATGCGCAGTGCAATACTGAGGAATCACCTTAAGGTCCAAATCGTCGAATGTAATTGTTGATATGGAGAGAAAGAGTAAAGCTAGTGTTAGTTGTGTTGTGCAACCCAAAGAGCCAGTTATTGACTTCACGAGGTTCAGCAAGTACGGTCGTTTGTTAAGAACTGTTGCCTGGATCAGAAGGTTCATTTGCAACTCAAAGCTGAAGGAAGAGGAAAGGTTGGTCAGCCCTTTAACTGGATTTGAGATACAAGAGGCAGAGAAATGGTTGATAACCCATGTACAAGAAGAAAGTTTTCCTGAAGAAATTCCATTGGTTAAACGCCGAAGTCCCTTGAACAACAGCAAGCTTGCAAATTTAAACCCATTTCTGTGTCCTACTAGTGATTTGTTTCGCGTTGGAGGAAGAATTTATAAGTCGCTGTTACCAGAAGAGGAGAAGCATCCCATTATCTTGCCTTCTAATCATCCTGTTGTCAAGCTCTTGATTAATGATGTTCATTGCCGTGAACTCCATGCTGGTGTTGAGCACACTTTATCAGTCCTGCGACAGAAATTTTGGCTGATCAAAGGAAGATCGACAGTCCGTCAGACATTAAAGAACTGCTTACTTTGTCGCCATTACCAAACAAAGCCGTTTTCGCAGCGGATGGCACCACTTCCTGAGGATAGAATCAAACCTACCCCACCATTCACCAATGTGGGTCTGGATTTTGCTGGTCCTTTGTATTTGAAAGACAGTGGTGACAAGGCTTACATTTGTTTATTTACTTGTGCAGTTACCCGTGCGGTACACTTGGAGTTGGTGAGCAACATGACAGTTGAACGATTTCTCCTTGCCTTACGACGCATGGTTGCAAGAAGAGGAATGTGCAGAATTATTTGGTCAGATAATGCAAAAACATTTAAAGCTGCTAACAAAGAGCTACAGCAATGCTGGAGAGTACTGGAAGCTGACCAAACTCAGGTCGCATTGTCAGAAAAGAAGATTCAGTGGAAGTTCATTGTGGAAAGAGCCCCATGGTGGGGTGGCTTTTACGAGCGACTAGTAAAGAGTGTCAAGACACCTCTGAAGAAAGTCTTCGCCAAAGCAATGTTGGATGCCGAACAGCTAACTACCATTTTGGCTGAAATTGAGGCGCAGCTGAACAGTCGTCCTCTTACTTACCTTGGTGCAGACCCTGGTGATTACAGTGTTATTACCCCTGCACAGATTCTTATTGGAAGAAATCTCCAAGCATTTCCAACTAACGATACCCGTGTTTCAGAACACACGTCTAGAGCCATCACCAAGCGTTTTGAGTATCATCAGAGACTTGTAAATGGATTTTGGAGGCGTTGGCATGCTGAGTATCTGAAGTCTCTGACACCCCTCAAGAAATGGTATAAAGTTGGTCGTGAAATCCATGAAGGGGACTTGGTCCTTGTGAGTGAGGATCGCGTAGCTCGGGGTCAGTGGTCACGTGCACGCGTGGAAGCCATCCATCCAGGTCGTGATGGTCTTATCCGGTCCGTTTCCTTACGAACCACATCTGGAAGTCTTACCCGTCGTCCAGTGCAGCGGCTACACCTGTTTGAAGCCTGCGATGCTGATCTAGCTGCTGAACTTGATTGAACTTGACTTGATGGAAGCATGTTGAACAATTTGTCGTTGAACTTTATTAACTTTGACACGTTCATGTATTGATGCACTCCCAGCATCGGGCGGGAGGATGTTCCGAACCGAAAGTTCCTGTTCCTGTTTGTAGAATAATTAAGATTTTATTGGACGCTGAACACTGGGAACTAGTTTAAGTTTGCAGGGTCTTGGAACCCCCCGAATACTGTTTACCACGTGCTTTTGAATCGATCGTTCGAAGAAATGTGTTGTGTTTTATAGTTGTTAAAACATCGTGTAATTTTCGTTCATATTGGACAATAAACCGCTCAAAGACAACTCTTAAGACATGGAAGACAAATTTGGTTTATATATCAAAGGACTCCACGTGCGGAACAACTTTAAGATTATTGTTGTTCAATTTCGTTTACAAAAACATAGTTATTGTAATTCCGGATTCACGTTGTTCTTGTTACGCACCGCATTCGAAACAAAACTAATTTAAAACATTGTGACGTAGTGAGTGAGTGAGTATTCATTTGCATATATGTCCCCGTTACCGATAACCGGCCCGTTCAATTCCATGTGGGCTTCCATCTTACACCCTACAGAATCTACGACACTTCCACTCTCTTCAACGAAATCTTCGACTATTCTTTCACCCAGCAAAATAACACATTGCAAAATATTTTAAATAATCAACCTCCCAAATAGTCAATAAACAAACAACAGTCACAATTACTATCTCAAAAACACTTAAAACAAAATTTTGTAGAACTTTCTAGAACAGACGTAAAAAAGTGACCCAGAAGCACAGCTCATTTTATAAATCGGGCAGGCTTGGCACCAGCCCGATTAAGAATATTAACCTTAACAACAAGCGCTTTTATTGAATAACAACTTCCCTCGACGTACCCTTTCTGATGTCTAGCTACATCTCTTGTCCGCTCTCTTGTTCGCCATAATTCCCGCAGCAATTTGTTAACGTATTTACCTCATAGTGTAATATTGCACTGGTTTTGGCCGCGCACAAATTGGAGCCGCTTTTTAGCGCCAATAACCTAACTTTGAGACAATAAAAAAGCGTTTCGCATCGTCTTTAACACTTTAAACCCTTTATTCGAAGGTCTAAAAAGGTGAAACTTTCGATATATCAAAAAAGAAAATACATTTTATGATCTTTTATAGCGGAGCACTTGCCGGGCCGAAGGCCCGGCTGCGCAGCCCCATTCTCATAGAACCATGCCCGTTATTTTTTATGGTCATGGCTAGCGGAATGTTTCGAGGGCGCGCGTGTGCCCGCCCTCCGCCGCCGTCGCGCAGGACTAGCTCGCGGGCGCGTATGACGTCGCAAAACATGCGCGTACGACGTCATGTTGAAACCAAAGCGAGGCTTTGTTTTTCGCGCGGTTACACGGCCGAATGTCACGTCAGCTAGAAAAACACTTTGATGTTTTGCTGTGAATTTACTAAGCGGAGAAAACCGTTTAAATTAAAGGCGTTATTTCCCTGAATATTTCGCGGTTTGCTACTCAAGACAAGGATTCTAATTAAGGAATACTCAGAAGCCGCTTTAGTGGAAAAAGACGTGCTTTCAGGGATAAAATCTTGCTTCGAGGAACTTCATGTATTACGTTTTTATCAATGCGGGAGATGTTTGTTTTCTACGGATTTCAGAACCAGAAGAGGAGATTTGAATTTCCAAGCAAGCGAGGGACTTAAAGGTAAAATAGATTACAGTTTTCGATGAGAATTTATGTTGATATCAATCTGTGAGTGACTTTTTATTGGTGTTATTGTTAGTTTTGGAGAATTGATTTTAAAACGTGCTTAAATTCAGTTGTATCGATCTCTTGAATTTCATCGAAGAAAGCTTGAACTCGATGAGCTATAATTAAATGGTACACATTTTGCTTTTAAACGTAAACTAATGGAGATTTGAATAAATTTTTTCGAAAGAAGATTGTGTTGTCCATTTTTATGTGTTTGCTCATTCATTAGATAGTTTGAAAAGCGATTTTATGTAAACAAAACAAGACTTTGATTTTTTCTATCTTCACTCGCATCGCCTTATGCAAATATGTTTGTGTATTTTTGCAATTTTTGATTTTTAAATCAGTTTCTCGGGCAATTTTTGACAAACAAAAACTGTATTTTATTCGGAAAGTAGTGGTACTAGTTATTCTAGACAGAGAAAAGTTGTTTTTGTGAACTTTTGTACGGTCCATAAAAATGTACTGTGCAGACGGTCGCGTAATACTGTTTTTGAGAATTGCTAAAATTGAAAATAGCCTGTTCGTCAATCTTAATTCTTGTGCTTCCGACCTTTCACCTTAGTTAAGTTTCACCTTAGTTAAGTTTCACCTTAGTTAAGCTTGTTCAAAGTGCGACGCTGTTAGGCTTGGGCTATCTATATATATTACACTTTAACGAGAGTGAAAACAATGAAATTGTGACGTCGGGACCGAATCAAGTGTCCGTAAGTCCGTTGTAGCGAGAGTCTAATTGCGAGAGCTTATGACTAAAGGTTTGTTTCTATGGCTAGCTATATACTTATATACTTCTCTTGTGTTATTTTTTCACCAACTAATCAATGAACAAGTTATGCAAAAACACACATGAAATATACAACATCAACAAAAACAGATCACTAAAACCAATAGACCATTTGCAAGTTGCTTTATATGACCTTGTAATGAAAGCAAGCCGGCTTGGTGCACAACTTTCATATGAAAATTAGTTTTCATTCACATAGAAATAAAACTCTTTTTCATGCGAATGACTGCGCAGCAGGATTCGCTTAGATGATGACGAAAAGTGCAAATCGGAAATGGCCAATCTGTCTGAATACCTAAATTAAAGTAGTCACACTTGATTTGTCATTGTACAGTTTAATTTTTTTTTTCGCTCTTTCGCTGCTATAATTGTTAACTGTGGATTACAAGGGTTTTTGTACGGTTTACTGCCTTGTTAGAGTTGGATGAAACAATGGATAATTTGTCGATGTTAAAGGATTATCGAAAGCTTAAAACTTAAAATTACAAAACATCAAGAACATCTAAAACTAATCTTATGTTGTTTCGTAGTATTCACAAGATGGTTCTTAGAGCCCGTTGATTGCGGACCAGCACCAGTGTTTTCTAAGTAATAGATGGCGATCTGAAGCCCATTAACTCCAAAATAACATAACACGTTCATAACTGTAGAAAATCGAATTATGTTACTTTTTTAGATGAACAGTTGCTTCACGACGATGGCGACGACAATGACGATGGTGGTGGTGATGATGGTAACCACGGCAACATGGGCGACGCTGTAAATGACGAGGTTGCAAAGGAACAAGATTTGATCCAGCAATTTCATGAACTCCAACTTTTGGGACAAGAGGAAGACCCGGTTGAACAAGATCCAGATAAAACAAAAATACATGAGTGAGTACATGGTTATGTGGTACTCTGACTAACTAAGACTGACCAGAAGTTTTTTCTTCTTATTAGCCAAATGCGTGACAGTGTTCAATCAGTCATTTAATGACCTTTTTCTCTTGAACAAAAGTAACAGGGCCAAGAAAAAAAAACAGAAAACTACATTCTCATATTTCTCGGATATTTGTACCGGCAAACTGAATGCCGCTGGGTTGTTGGTTAAAGTGGTTGTTGTTGTTTTTTGACTTGTCACGTGATCTACAGTAAAACTGGCTAATTTCTTCAGGCTTTCTTCTTGTTGTTTACCCTGGGTGCCAGAGGTTTTTCTCACGCTCTAATTTCTCTAATGTTACACGCCTCTCATGTCTCATATTTTCACCGTGAGAAAAGCCTCTTGGGTAAGTCGCGATTCTTTTCATAGCGCCGAAGCATTAAAGGACCCTAGTCATCCAAAATGCACTGCGCGCTCAAACAGAGAAATCCGCCATTTTCGATGTCATCGAAATTACCGAACATCGAATAGGAATCTTACCGCATCGTCCCAAGTTGTAGAAATGAAACTCTGTAATTGTTATCGTTGCTTTTTTGAATTATTATTCTATCGGTTTGAATGATTTTTTCGTAGTTTTGCGCTACCGGTAGACAAATTTTTGACATCCAAAGTCAATGGTCTTATGGCCTCACGGTTTCACAAGCGCGGACGGCCGAGGGCGCCAGGAAATGTAAAGAAGACTATTCTTCGCGAATCGACTTTCCACCTTTGGATTGCGAGCAAAAGTGAGGTTGGAATCGTACGGCTAAACCATAGCCAGTTTGCCGAATTGTTGTTGTTAAAGAATACTGGATACTGGATACTGGATTTTTTATTGGTTTTTAACACTATTACATTAATTAATTGATATAAATTTAAAGAAATACAATTTAAATATTTACAAACCCGCTTATAGCATAGCTAATCTAGGCGGGTTGTACTTATTACAGTCATATTTACCAAACATAAAGTGATTTAAAAAAAACAGCTACTAAATAAATAAACATACACATTAATAATTAATCAAGCACAAAGGTAAAAAAAGTAAAGCAAATTAAGAGGTGTAAAGTAGATTAACGGCTAAATGTAGGTTTGAAAGCTATAGTGTATAATAATTACTTGTGTTTAAAATCTGTATTAGAGAATGGGCATCAACATAATAGTCCTCAATTTCAAGTACAGTTAGAAGCAACTTATGAATGTACAACAGTTTCATCCGGCCGTGAGAATTATGAAACAGCAAACATGCTGGAGATTCAAATATTTCACAAACTGATTTCATGATGGATGCAATAACGCCATTCGTTTAACAACGAAAGTACAGCCTAGCTCCGAGACACGCAACTTAAACGGCGCAGAATAAACTCTGAGGAGTCGAAAACAATTGTAATACAGGTGTGTGTCATTATTCTATGGATCATTGATGAAGAAACACTATCTCGGAAGCTATGCTAACCGCAGACTTGCGTTCACACAAAATAACGGACTGAGAAATTAACTCAGTGATCCTAGCAATCAGCGACTACTACTGATCTTTCAAACTATGCGCTAAAGAAACAATCTTAGTATGCCGAGAACTAGCAAACAGCGATGGCATAACTAAATATTCTCATAGTAAACGGCTCTGGAAAGCGTAAAAATATTTTTCCTTAGGTCAAAGAATCGGCAACATTGAGAACAACAGTCCTGTTATATCTTAATTTTGACCTATAAAAAGAAGACAATCTCTCAGACACGTACTTGGGATAACCCTATGCTAAAGCCGGGCTGAAATGCTTTTTTGCGACAAGCAGGATTTGTGCTGGGCCTGTCAGCTTTTATAACGATATTTTTATAAATATCTCGCCTCTGAACTTTCGCGACGATACATACCAAAAAATTGCCCCCTGAAAGGAGATATTTGCTTCGGGCGTGCGCGTAACTAAAACGAACTTATAATATATGAACTGTGTAGCGCCAATCGTATAAAATGAATATGTTTAAAAAATGCTATTAAACCGCTTTTGAAACTAAAAATGAACTACTGCCCATGCACAGTTGAGCTCGAACGGCCTGGGCGCTAGTCCGCGCAAGTCACCCGATAGAAGCCAAAATGGGCTCAGTCGAAGCATATTGCACTGACAAAATGGCAAAATGACGGGTTTTTTTAAATTATATTTCCCACCAAAATGTTTACTAGATACCAGTCTCTTCAAAACCCAGTGTGGATGTTGACATTACGCCTATTAAAATGAGTTATACCGCTAAAAGCGATGACCGCGCGGTAGAACTCCATACAAGCCTTTAAGTGACATTGGTCACTTCACGGTCAAAATGAGGGCACTATTTTTAAAGTTATTCAAATATTTTAACGTTTGCAGATAGAATAATAACCAAATTACTGAAATCCGAGTGTGGATTTCCGAAAAGTAATTCATAAATGGGCGAAATTTTGATTTTCCCTTCCAAAAAATGGCGTTTTCGCTGTGATTTTAAGGGTCAAATTGGGGGTCTGGGGATGAGTTAAAAAATTAGAGGCAAATGTCATCCAATTTTTTGCCATGCCTTACTTCTGGCCACGCGCCTCGTGTAAAAAAACCGAAACTCCCGTATGTAAACAAAAACAAAGGTGTGGCTTACTAGGGTCCTTTAACAATCTCGCTTATGCGAAAACATCAAGTATCAGGGTGTTTTACTGATTGACTCTTGACGATCGCCTGTGCGATTTTTGGATCTATCAAGTGTTGCTATTCCTCACAGCGGCCACCACTCTTTAAAAGTGAGCGAACAGTCTGGTCTGGTCATTAACTAACTTATAAGAAAGAATATTGTAATTTACATGCAACTTTTTATGGGTTTCCTAATGGACTTTAACCTTTAACACATTAACACATGATTGATTACGATTGATCGAACAATAATTGATTGATTGATTGATTGACTGACTGATTATCTGATTGCAGAGGAACAGTGACATGTGAAGGTGCCCATTGGGACCTCAAACAAGGTGCTGTCCAACTGGCGTTCTCTCCTGGTGCTGTGTCTGAGCCCATTTCAATAATGGTCCTCGAATGGAAATGCAGTGCCTGTTCTCCCCAGCTGCAAGAGCATGAAGCCATTGTCAGCAATGTAATTGAAATATCTACCAGGAATGGCCAACCCCTGGAATTTAATGCTAAGGTGATGTTGATGCTCTATCACAGTGCGCCAGACTTGCAGGGCTACGAACTGGTCATAAAAATGCAGATCGACAAGGAAATCAGTGAATGGGTAGACGTGGATGGAACCGAGGACTTGCGGCGTCTTCGAGGTTGCCATATTTTCTTTGTGAAAGTATCCTGTATCAGATCCCTGTAATGTTTGTTGTGTAAATTCCGTATGCTTATTGCCCCTGCAAATATTCTATATCAGTGGTAAAAACCAGTGGTGCTACCTCCCTTAAAACACGCTTAATTAACATTCCATTAAATCGAGGTGTCGTAGAAAAGTGCGAAACTGAACCAGGAACTACGCCAGACTAAAATGTGGGGAAAGAATAGCCTCAAAAACCAAAGGGCCGGTCTGGGTCTTGGTACCAGAATATTAAGCATTAATCCCAGTTTTACCTTTGCACTTTTCACTTTAATGAAAAATATTAAAAGTACTGTTTTGGCAGTAAAGTTGACAAAAACTGTCTAATTTAACATTTTAACGGTTTAGTGGATCCTGAATAACGACCTTAGTGGTCTTAAGGGCGTTTGCACTAATTGTTAATGCGCATCATTACTGCGCATGCAATAAATGTCGCAACGCATTCTCCGTCATGCATGAGCACGCGCGCAAAGGAAGAAATATAAAGAAAGAAAAGAAATCTAAACAGAAAAGGGGCTGGTAGCCGTTGCGTTAGCTTTGCTCGGATTGAACTCGCTTGGATGGCCGGTAACCCTCACTTTTTTTGGCTAGATAATTCTCTTTTCTAATTCTCGGCAGGAATGAAAGGCTCCTGTGAACCAACCCGTGAATAAGAAATGCTTTACACATCGCTGGCGCATATTTGAGCGACCCTTCCTTGCAAAAAAAGAAATTTTGAATTTAGACATGTGCTTAGTCGATTTGGTTGAGGAGACACTCGTTAAGTTTGTGGAAGCTTTAGTGCATTAAGATATACATACATACATAGATACATAACTTTATTTAATTAATTTATTACAATAAGATTGCTAATGTTTTTTTTATCGCGTGACGCAATGTATGGTATGTTTAAATTATAAACACGGCTCGATATCTTTTATTATAATATAGAGGAAAAAATTACTGAATGCTGATTGGCTGACGAAGAAGGCATTTTTTATTAATTGAGGGCAAAATTACTCACTCCTGATTGGTCGAGCATTAAAATTACTCACTCGTGATTGGTTGAGCGCGTCGTTCTCGTTGCAATCAGTTGGCTTGGCGGGATTTAGAAGAAAATTTGCAAACGGAGCGCTCGCGTGTTTCGCCGGAGATTTTGTTATAAAAAAGGTATGAAATAGGAAGATACCTAAGAAAGGAATTCTACAGGTGAATTACAGCATTTTACGCCAAACAGGAAACGATTATTTGTGTCAAATCTTGGCTGCAGGCCAGTTTGCGATGTTGAAGACCTCGAAGAAATTCATTCATGGCGACAAAAGGTTTTAAAGTTCCATCACTTCATTGAAAAAATGCGGATTTCTGCAGACCTAAAGCAAAGAACTTTGACAGATTTTGTTGAAAGGGAAAATATACGTTTAACAGGAGAAAGAATAAAGCTAAAAGAAGTGAAAGAAAGCAATTAAATCGCCAAACGTGCAAGCAAGTGTGAACTCTCGCCATTTGTTGTTGTTATCAAAGCGGCAAAAACTTCAAAACACAGGTACGCGTAAATAAAACTTGCTTTGTTTTTGTCGTAAAATGTCTTGTATTGATAAAAATCAGGCGATATTCTCTAGATGTACATAACAGCCAAATGTATGTTTGACCGAATAGAAATTTATTTAACCACAGTGAGTTGAAAAGTTTTTCTTGTAAGTTTGCGAGAGAGTATTTTCACTTCGGATAGTTTCAAGTCTGAGTGACTCTTAAAAATTCTGAAAGGTTTCCCTATAATTCCTTCTACATTATAAACAAGTAATCGCATGTTCCCTCGTAAAATTAAGAATTACTATCACTTGTGTTTTCAGAAGCTGAAAACACGCGTGATATTAATCCTTAATTTTACTCGGGCCCATGCGATTACATATACAAATACCGTATTCCGCGAGACGATACGTGTGATCTTCAAGGTCTGCATATTATGTCCAGTAGAAAAACGCAAGGATATATTTTCACTTGAAGAACAGATCCACTGACGACATATGAAAGTTGACCTTTAGCGCATAACCGTGTCCAGTTCTCTCCTATTTCAAACAAGGCGTATTTGTATTGTCACGCTAAGAAATGAAAGACATAAATTAAATTTCGTTTATCTATCAAAGCACTCGAAATGCAAAATACCTTTAAGCTTTTTTGCTGTTCATATTCGTTTACATCCTCGAAGACCCAGGGGCAATTAGTTGGGGAGCGACGAAAATCGGCATAAGTTTTCAAACAAGACCGAATTTTTCAAAATTAGAGTGGTCCTTCAGAAATCTTATCTCCGAAACGAAGTCGGTGCCTCAATTTTTTTTGCATTTCTGACACGAGTAACTCGTTACCTAGCTGTAGTAGATTTCAACGCGAACGTCATTGGGCCGTCAAAGGCTTGTTATAAACTTTAATTGACTGTTAACTTTTTAGGCAGTTTTATAGTCAACAACTGTGCTGGATAAAGCTAATCCTAGAAAAATCAATGGGTTAGGAATTGAACCCGTCGCCGTTTATCTTTACTATTAACACTGTGACCCGTTAGACTGTCAAAGCTATTTATATGCTTTCTTTTCTTGTTGGCTAAAATACTTTCCTTTGACACATCTGTTTATCGAGACTGTTTCTTCTCAAAATAACAATTGTCAAAGTAATAAGGTATGTGAAGAAATATCATCAGTGCATCGATTGTCATCCACACCAAGTTTATGTGGGGGTTTTTGCCGGTTGTTTTTTAATTATCCGTTATATTGGTTACAGGTATCGATAACTACGCTTCTTCTCAGGACATGTCCGACTTAAACTGTTTTATTGCACGAGCTAACATAACTGAATGCTCCACGTACACAGTGGTTTCCCGTCTCAAGTCGTCTCCCTCCTACACCATCACATCGAATGGTGGTTCACTTGACCTTCCCTATTATCCAGGCGTGACTGTGGATATCCCTGAGAAAGCTGTTGCACCCAACACAACGTTTCCTCTGGTGTTAAAGGTAGGCTTGATTTTGTAACCGCCATCTTGTTAACTTAGCTGTTACAATACCAGTCTAAAGAACAGGAGGTTAGAGTTCTTATATAGTCAAACCATCTATCAAGATTCCGTGAGAGGAACAGACCGTAATTTATGAGTGGTTTCAATAGATTGCTTAAATGTGAATACTACCTTTTCGGTAACTACAATCTCTGTTTTTGCCTGATGAGTTTGTAGGTCACGATTTTGTTTTGCAAACCTTTAATTCAAACTTAAGACGTCCTAACATATGTAGGATACTAAAACGTGAGCTGTCATGATGAGTTTTTCATTTTGGATAAGGAAGGTGGACAGACAAACCGAAATGTTTTGGTGGTTTTGAGTGCTCGCTTGGGAGATCTATTTAGAGTGCGGTGCCCAAAAGTGTGACCACTTTCAATTTATTTTTATTCTTATAAATTTTGTTTCCAGTCGTGACAGATAACATATGAACGTCCGAACATAAACAGATACATGATCCATACCCATGCCTGTAATAAAAACTGAAATATTACGTTTACTCTTGTTTGTTTGTTGTTTTCTTGCTTGTAATTATATTGTGAAATGATATATATGAAATAAATCATATATGAACTGCGGAAATGAAATCTTATATTCTTGTTGTCATCAGTCTACGCCACTACGGAGTCACATGAAATGTGCATACGCGTTGCTGGTCATTGCTTTGCGTTTCACTGGAATAGTACATTGTTTGTGAGTGCTTTCTGTCTTTAATCACTGGGAATCTTCAACTTCGCCGCTTATTTCAATGGAGTTATACCTAGGAAGGAAGGTAAGCTCCAAATTTCGGTGACTTACTAATTTTTTTTCACAGATTGGGCGATTTTCTTTTCGAAAAGACTAGTGAAGATACCACGCCATCGGCCCATGTGAATGGCACCTCCAACAGCTCTTCTAGCAGGGAAAATCCTATAACTGTTTCCAGTAACAAAGACCTTGCTATGTCTCTGGATAACATAAACGAAAACATGGGTAAAATGGCTAGCCTTTTGGCTAAATTGTGTGAATAACACAGGCGAGCGCCCACCGGGCTCAAAACGAAAGTCCACATCCGACGTCTCGGATATTTCAGACTCTGAGTCTGAAGAGAACTCTCGCACTTTAGGCAAACGAAGCCGTTGCGATAGCCACACGGATGAAAATATCAATATCCACGCTAGTGACGAGCTGGACGATGCAGACGACATTCAAATGCTCACCGAGCGTTCTCCGGCCACCGGCCAAAAAGAGCGGGAAACCCCCGCAACAAAAAAAAGAGACAAAGCTCCTTCGAGATTTCGCCAACAGCTTTGAGGAGGATGACGCCACCGCTGATTTCCCTTTCGTAAACGGTCGATGCCATTATTAGCAAACGGTCGATGCCATTTTTAACGGTCGATGCCATCATTAGCATTCATTAGTAACCAAGCCTTCTTGTAATGGTCGATGCTATTTCTCTCTAGTTTATGCCTGGATTGGGACGAAAATAGGCTATCATTATTAGATCAAATTGGGCCTAGGTAAAGCGATTATTAGATCTAAGCTAGATTCACGGTTAGGTGAGATTTAGGGTTAGGGTGACCCGTTATTGATATATATTAAGAAAAGCATCTTTTATAATTAAATTTTTCTTGGGTTTGCCGGATCAACCCAGTGGTCTAGTGGTAAGAGAGAGATGTTAGCATGCAGAGGTTCCGGGTTCGATTCCAGGTAATTATATTCCATTTTTCTTTTTCTGATAGAAAAAATAATTCTAAAATTGGTGAAAATTTTTCTAAGTGTCGCTAAAATGGCAACGAACGTTTACGAAAGGGAAATGCGCCTGACGGCGAGAAAGTCCAGCAAAAGCTGGCTGATATTGCTCGAAAACGATGGGACAAAAAGCTGTCCTCCGATAAAATTAAAAGCTTGGCCGACAAATACAAACAGCCTCAAAACTGCTCTGACATAACGGCTATAAGAGTCAATCCCGAGATCTGGAATCAGATGAATGCTAAGAAAAGGAAAACAGATCTGAAGATATAAATTTACAGCAAATTATCCGCAAAATCACATTTGCAACTTTACAAACAACAAACATGCTGATTCATAATTCTTCTGCCTCAGATAACAACAAAATAATGGCACAAGTGGACACCATTACAGTGATGGGGAACTTAAACACGCAACTAGCCCAGTTGCGAAGAGATGAAATTAAGGTGGCTCCTAATAGTTTAAACATTCCCATCATGATACATCTATGATATTCAATCACAGGTACACCAGTAAAGTTAAGAGAAAACTTTTAGTACAGGTTTGTAAACACTTAACCAGTGAACAAATTTAGGTGGCTACGACATCAAAATTTGTTACCACGGCAACGTCAAAAGAGGTCAAAAAGACCCCATTTTCAACCTTTTGAGGCTAATAACTTCAAAACTGCTCGGTGAAATTTTTTGATTTTTATATATTTTCGTCTTATAAACATAACAAACATTTGTGCCAATTTTCAAAAAAATCTGTACATAGGATTCAGAGATATGTCATTTTTACGTTCATTTAAGGTAGCTCTGAACTCTACGTACAGAATTTTTAAAAAAGATGTTAAAATGTTTCTCTTGCCAATTAAACAAAAATATATCGAAAACAAAGACTTTCACCGTGTAGTTTATAAGTTATTAGGCTCAAATGGTCTAAAATAGCGTATTTTTGACCTCTTTTCGCGTTGCCATGGCAACGAATGATGACGTCATTTGGATACCACTTTGTTGACTGATAAAAGATTTACTGGTTTCAAGTAAAATATTTTTAGCCACACCATCGGGCTAACTGTGATGGAATACAAAAGACGAGAGGGCTGAACAATATGGAGCCACCTTAAACCATCATTGAAAGCTGAGTATTCTTCCATTTGTTGTGCTGAAGTGCCTATCAACAGCAGTACCTTTTCAGGGACGACCTGGCCAAACAGTTGCGAGATGCTAAAGTAGCGAGCAAAATTAGTTACTACTTTGCAAACACATCTAAGAACGGGTCCTATAGTAGAGGGAAACAGCACAGTTCTCAACAACATGACCGCTACTCTAAAGGCCCCCCAAAAGTTTTTTTTGTGGAAAGGCCAACAAAAAGAAAAAAATCACCAAACACCGACAAGAAATGATGGAACAACTGCTTCAAATAACTACCATGGTAAGTGGGTTTGAAAGTTTTCTGCCCAACTTATTGAATTACTTATAAAATTTATGCAACACATTTAAGGCTGGACAGGTGGCTGCTCTGAATTTTTGGGAGCGAGTTTTGAATGTACTGCTACCCTATTCAACATAGACTGCCTAACCAAATCTTTTTGGAGCAAGAGTACCCCTTTGTTTGTCAGGAAGTCCATAAATTACTTGAGAAAGGTATCATCACAAAGGTGTCACCTAGGCCTGGGCAAATCTTTTCTAGTATACTTCTCCGCCCCAAGAAGGATGGATCTCACCGCCTTATACGTAACATTAAAAAGTTTAATGAGGCAGTGAGCCACTATCATTTTAAAATGGATTCACTTTCCACCATAACTAAACTTGTCACCAAAAACTGTTTTATGACGTCTGTTGACTTGAAGGATGCCTATTACTCCATTCCTGTTAAGTCTTCATATCGAAAATTTTTACGCTTTATCTGGGAAGGGAATTTATATGAATTTACCTGCTTCCCAATGGTTTGTCCTTAAGCCTCCCCTATCTACTTTGCACAAGCAAGAGTACACTGCTGGCTGGCCTTTATTTGCAAGGACAAACTTATGAGAAATGTGTCCAAAATGTATTATACAATGAACTGAATACTACGCGCTCTGTGATTGGTCGTTGGCTATGATCTATCAGAGTACAGACGCACGGCTGACGTCATAGAAAAATTGTCCAACATGGCGCACAGTTTTGAAAATGCTTGCGAGATTACTCTGGATTGGGCAAGTGAAAGCCTCGAAAAATGTTTAGCAGGAGCTGTTTACGAGCAAGAAAAAGAAGAATCCAAGACGAAAAGTATTCTTGGCGACTTGAAAAATACCTAAACTGGAACAAATCTTCGAACAGTCGAGCGCTACGAGGCAAGTTCGTAATTTTACTCTTTTTACTTTTCTGTTCATTGTATAAAACAAATAGATTCCATTTGGCCGTGTGTCTGTTCAGTTATAGATCACAGAAGACGTCAAAATGTGGTAAGAACATCAGTGACACACTCGCCTGCGGCTCGTGTGCCACTTTTTTGTTCTTACCACATTTTGACGTCATCTGTGGTCTATAACTGAACAGACACACGGCCAAATGGAATCTATTTGTTAAACAGACACTACTCTATTGTTTGACAAATTAGGTTTGGTCGTGCATCCGGAGAAGTCCATTTTCATACCTTCACAAGTCCTTACTATCCTGGGCTTTGTAATAAACTCGGTAACTGTGACAATACAACTGACCAGGGAGAAAGCTACTGGTTTACAAAGGGCCTGTACTGAGTTACTAGCAAGCTCGTCTCTATCTATTAGGGAAGTAGCAAGTGTCATCGGGAAAATAGTTTCTAATTTCCCTGGGGTCATGCATGGGGCTGTTTACTACCGACACATGGATAAAGATAAATCTCAAGCCCTTAAGAGAACAAGGGGTAATTTTGATGCCTCGATGTCTTTGTCCAGCCATAGTTAACCTGAATTACAGTGGTGGATACAAAATGTGGACAATGCGTACAATGTAATAAACGATCCACAACCTCACCATCAAATAACAACAGATGCTTCCCTTGTGGGATGGGGGCCTGAATTTGCAAGGGTATCCTCAGGATGAAATTGGTCCCAAATGGAGTCTAAACACCATATCAATTATTTGGAAATGCTGGCTATTCTTTAAGGTCTTCAGACGTTTGCTAAAAACAAAAACAAAAACAACACACATATCAGAATAATGTGTGACAACACTACAGCAGTAAATGTGATTAACCACATGGGAACAAGTGACTCAGATATTTGTAATTCTATAGCTGAGGAGATCTGGAAATGGTGTATAGTTCATAAAATATGGCTCAGTGCAGCACATATTCCTGGCAAACAAAATCTTATTACAGATTTTTAATCCAGAAGAAACCAGAGAGAATCTGAGTGGAAGCTTGTCAAATTGTCACTTTTTAATGCCCTTTAAAGACTAGACTTCAAACCTGACACTGACTTATTTGCCTCGTATAAACCACCAATTTCCGAAATATGTGTCCTACAGACCTGACCCAGAGGCGTTTGCCATCGATGCATTTAGCCTAGATTGGTCCAGTTTTAATTGTTATGCTTTCCCTCCTATCAGTGTTATTCCAACAGTGTTATAAAAGCTGAAGAGCGAGGGAGCACAGGGGTTTGTGTGCCGCCGGATTGGCCAACACAAACATGGTATCCAGTAGTTCTCCAGCTACTCAAACAAAAACCAGTGTATCTCAAAGCAAGGAAAGACCTATTTCAGTTGCCAAGCCATCCCAAGGAAACTCATCCAATCTGGCAAAAAATGAACCTACTCGAAAAGATGTTCTTATGGCCTCATGGAGAGAGGGTACCTCCAAGCAGTACCAAACTTACCTTAGCAGATGGCAACAGTGCTGTAGAGACAAAAACATTGATGTATTTCAACCTGGAATAACGAAAGGAATTGAATTTCTTGTCTCATTATACAAATCAGGTCTAGGGTACAGTGCTATAAACACAGCGCGCTCTGCGCTTTTCTCAATCCTTGTTTTAAAGGATGGAGTGAAGTTTGGAGAGCACCCATAAACAATTCGTTGTTAACTGTTTATTAATTAATTATCACATATTTTACAGAAAGCAATATCCACTGCTCGCAGTTAGCAAGTTAGCTAGTCGAGGCGAGCAGTGGTTACACGTATGTAATACATATACAGATAGATCACAAGAAAGACTAGAGAAAAAGAGTAGTTAAATAAATAAACAAATAAATAAAAATAAATTTAATTAAGTTTACAATCATAGACATCGCAATTATAAGAAGCCGAGTTTTCAAGAAATTTTTGTAATTAAGTCTGGTAAATCAATATAATCATTTTCTTCTGAAAGTATTCGGATTTTTGAGTTGAAACCAGCCCTGCCCAAATATACTGAAATTTGGGACGTTAAGGTTGTATTAGGATATTTGAAAACTTTTGATACTTTGAGTTCATTGTCTCTTAAAGAGCTTACTTTAAATTTGACCATGTTACTTTGCCACACAACTGTATAGCGAGAACAGTCTATACACGAGTTTGATGTTAACTATATTCAAGAAATGGATGACAGATACAGAATAACTATTTGCGAGAAACTGAATCAGCTAGACTAAACCTGGATGACATCTAGCACCCATTGATTTACTTGCTTATCAAAACGATTAGAAACTCTGCGTGGTAGAATATGTTAGGGAATACTTGCAGCGCACGGAACAGTTGCGAAACGGACACTCGCAGTTACTGATGAGCTATATCAAGCCATTTAAGCCTGTTTCCAAGGATACCATTTGTAGGTGGGTCAAGCAAGTGTTAGAGTCAGCTGGTATTGTTCTCTGCTCATAGCAGCAGAGCTGCATCCATCAGCGTCTAGTTGCAAGGCCAAAGGTTTAAACTTAGCAGAGATTATGAAGAGTGCAGGGTGATCAAAATCAAGCACTTTTGCGAGATTTTATGGTAAACCTGTTGACACGGCTACAGTTAATTTTGGCTCAGTGCTGCTGAATTCAGACACTGTGATCTGATTTTGTAATTTATTTCTCATGTATGGGGATAAAATGTTTACATCTATTAGTAGTTTTGAAGTATCATGTGACTCCGTAGTGACGTAGACTGGTGACAAGGTAGAATTATAAACTTAAACGAGACTTAGCTGTAAGTAGAAGTTTGATTACGATTCTATCTTGTCATCAGTCCGGAACGAAGGAGTCACATGCCCTCATCCACCTTCCCTTCCGTCTCCTTCGTTCCTTTTTCTCCTGTACCACTCACGTTGAATACTGACCAGCAACGCGCATGCGCATCTCATGTGACTCCTTTGTTCCGGACTGATAACAAGATAGAATCGTAATCAAACTTCAATTTACAGGTAAGTCTCGTTTAATTTTATAATTTTAACTTTGCAAGATATTCTTCGGAGATGTCATCATTTTATATTTCTTTCGTGTAATTGTCCAATCAAATGAGAGCACTTTTAATTTAATGTGCCTTCTTTTGTGCAATAGCCAATCAGAATTCAGAAGCCGAATAATGCTGAACCAAAACAAGCGATGTTGAAGAAGGTGGGAAACATCTGTTTCAAGAATGCTTCAGGGCCTTTACCTTTAACGATCTTTCAAGTGAAGTTTTCCGTTTGTAACTTACCAATCAACTTTTCTATTCAGTTTCTTAAAACCCATCCAATGAGATTCACAGTTTGTTACCAAAACCGCGTAGGAGGCCCACATATCATTTAAGGAGACAGAAGAATTTCGACCCATACAGAACTAATACTAAGAGATTTGCGGACACTTTTATCAACAAGTGTAGCTCTATGGCAATGTAAGTGTTTATCTATCTATCTATCTATCTATCTATCTATCTATCTATCTATCTATCTATCTATCTATCTATCTATCTATCTATCTATCTATCTATCTATCTATCTATCTATCAAAAAAAAGTATCTTCTGGTATTGGAATCCTAAGAAGAATAAAACCTTTTGTACCCACCGCTAATTTGATTAACATCTATAGCTCAATTGTTGAGCCGTATTTTGATTATTGTAGTATTGTGTGGGACAACATTAGCGAGCACCTCACCAGTAGGTTGCAAAAACTACAAAATCGTGCTGCACGGGTTATATCCGGTGCCGAGTTCAGGACTTCAATAGATGTATTATTAAGTAGCTTAGGTTGGACTAGCCTTAAAGAAAGAAGAAATAAGCAAAAAGCGCTTATGATGTTTAAAATTATAAATGGCATGGCACCAGCCTATTTACAGAATATTTTTACGAATAACATCGGGCGTTCGACTTATAATCTAAGGACTTATAGTTACAATCTAGCTTTACCGGTAGCTAAAACTGATTACTACCGAAAAAGCTTTGCATACACCGGAGCGAAAGTTTGGAATTTATTACCAGAAGAGATAAAATCTGAAAAGTCCGCGAGTGCATTCAAAAACAAACTAGCATCTCTCAATCTCCCTATTGAATTTTAGTATTTTTCCGAATTATTGCTCTGTTTTAACCGAAATACTTATTTTATTCATAGTTAACTTATCATATTCATAGTTAATATACTATCAACGTTCTACGCCTAGAATAAATTTGTAACTCCAAAATGGGGAATGTTGTTGGAAAATCGTGCGATTCGACATCTACTCACTGCAATTTCGTTATGAAGAATTTCATGTCACTGCTCAAAATCAAATTGATATAAGGGGGCTTTTTGTTACCGCGAAACTTCCAGAATCTAGATTTTATTGTCTCTTTGATCAGTTTGCTACATTTCGTGTATGTCGCTTCCACTTATTAATTAGTTGTCCTTGTTTGAAGTTTTCATTAGTTCTATTGTTTGCTTTGTCGCCGCTATGGTTACGTAATTTGTCAAGTTTTGTGTATAAATTCAGTCCTGATTGTCAGTATGTCCTAGGTTTTTTATATCATTAAGTCAGGACACCGTTAAGGTAATGTTTGTTAGTCGCATTCATACAATTGTAGGTTTCTACGCGTGCTGGCAGATGCGGGTCATCTCAACGTCTACAAATTGTCGCTTAAAGTTTATATGCCTTTTTTTCCTGAACAAAATCCGGAAACCAAATAGAAACCTAACCTTAATGCACTCAGTCATCTCGTAAAACCCAGGCTAGTCGATATTCGGCGAGATAGTCTCAGCGGTAGATAATTGTTACAAACAGACCCATTCCAACCCAGATTCCATCATCAAGTTCTCAGTTTTCTGAGGACTTAAAAGTTTTGTTTTTAGTCGTGAACATCTGAACATGAACCGAGATATATGATCCATACCTATGTCTGTGAAACCTTGAAAAGCAAAAGGTGTGGAGTTGTGCTTGAGGATAGTTTTTTAAATCAACGGAAGATAAACACTATTTTTATTTGACGCAGGATTTGAAGAACATTATTATTATTATTCTATATTGTCAGGAAGCCTATAGTGCATAAGCCCCCGGCTTCTATGTAGGCTTCCTTGTCACTACCACATTAAACATTTTGTAGTCTATCGTCTTTTAAGTTATTATGAATTTCTAGTGTGTTGTATTATTATTATTGTTATTATGTGTTCTCTACCAAGATGTATTTGTACGGCCTTTCCTACGAATCATCTGCTCCCGAGGTGTTGAGTTCTTAAAGCCCGTCACAATTCATTTGCCAGTTCATGTTCGAGGCGGACCTAAAGGAATTTCGGATCCCTTATCTTACCATGTCAGAGTATTGTTTCAGAGGTCTGATGGTGAATATAAAGAATGAATCGATATCACAAGTGATCTTGAACATCCTGCAAGCTTTGATGGGACGTCTGTTAAGTTCCAAGTTATTGTTATTATTATTGTTATTACATCTTGTTCTCATTGTTATTATTATTATTATTATTATTATTATTATTAATATATATACATATATTTTTTTTAATGTGGTTAATGGCAAAATAAATAAAATGGAAATGAAAATGGAAATAAACATTGTTTTCGAATAGCGAAACACCGAGTGTTATGAATCAGCCATAAATCAGTGGTTGTAACTCCGCCGAGATCGCGCGGCGGTTTCGCCTTCCTTTTATACCGAAAGACAGCCAAACATACGGCAATTCGAACATAAATACATAATTACCTCAGGATATTGTTGAATTATTACACCAATGATACTTGCAGGAGAAATTAGTAATAGCCATTATGTTATTCTGGCCGTGGAAAATGCGTCCTCGCAGCTAACTGATACGTCGCCTGGCGACTACAGCAGGTAAGCTGACGTCGGTTTGCCAAAATTTAACCTTTATCATTTTGCATTTCGGTGTTATTTTCAAGGTCAAAAACGCCAAAGTTCAGTTGGAAAAGCGTCCAAAAATGGCATTCCCAAAACAGCAATTTTGCCTTCGTAACATCGCTTGTTGCCTTGATTTTGTTCTTGAGTTGGCTGGAACTATCTTCGACTTCTGATTGGATAATCAGCTCGAAGGAATGCAAATTAATTAAATCACTGTAAGTAACATGAGTTCTATTTATCTTCACCGCCAAGTGAGAAGTATATAGTTAGTTGCCGCTGTGGTTAATAGTAAGTCTCTGGAAGGTTATCTTGACAATTAGATTGGCCAGGTTTTGCGAGTGTTTATCGACTGGGGTTTTAAGGACTACAGTATGGAGAGGAATTCAAGGTCTACCGTAACCAGACCGTTGATCTCGCAAAATCTGCAGAAGTGTAACAGAGATATCTTGGCAGAACTCTTATTCTTGTAATCCCAATTCTACAGGCGCAAGAAATTCCAATTGAAGAATACGAAGACCAAGATGTATTTGTAGGGCCTTTCCTACGAATCATCTGCTCCCGAGGTGTTGAGTTCTTAAAGCCCGTCACAATTCATTTGCCAGTTCATGTTCGAGGCGGACCTAAAGGAATTTCGGATCCCTTATCTTACCATGTCAGAGTGTTGTTTCAGAGGTCTGATGGTGAATATAAAGAATGGATCGATATCACAAGTGATCTTGAACATCCTGCAAGCTTTGATGGGACGTCTGTTAAGTTCCAAGTTAA
The DNA here is from genome assembly GCA_022457155.1 of Cladopsammia gracilis. Taxonomy (NCBI): domain Eukaryota; kingdom Metazoa; phylum Cnidaria; class Anthozoa; order Scleractinia; family Dendrophylliidae; genus Cladopsammia; species Cladopsammia gracilis. The sequence goes on along the minus strand of JAJGOT010000089.1, from coordinate 1,308,774 downwards.
ACACTTCTGTAGGTATGGAATAAAGTTAGTTATGTATGAAGTAGAAATGACAGGTGACCACATGAAGATAATAAGCAATGAAAATATGAAGCTTGTGGGTTGTGGCTAAAAGTGACAAAATCAGAATAACCGCATCCCACAAACCTTATATTTTATTTTAATCGCATGTTGTCTTCATGTGGGATCCCTGAGCCCAAGTACAGATATTTACTATGGCATGCTGATGAGACCATACAAAACCGAAACAGCTGTCCATGGCTGCTAAAACTTGGTCTCACTATTTATTCTGGTAGATCTAGGGATTATGCCTTAACTACCAACGTGCCTAAGGTGTCCTATTTATCCATAATCGGGTAAGAGAACACCTGAACAATGTCAAAATAATTACACCAAAAAATGCATTTTACATTCGAAAATACAAACCTGAGCTCAATTCCCGAGAGGAATGCATTGAACTTAAAGATCTTTTGTTTTAGTTAGAACTATCTACAGAACTCTAATTTCTTTTGTTCTCATCAGAACTCATAATTTATTGTTTATTACTATCGCCATTATTTGTACAGCTAATTATCTATTGTTCATTACTATCGCCTACTTACTAGTGGTTCCTAATGGCAGGTAATAAGTGCTGCGAGCAGATGATCTAGTTATAAAGCATCATATTTCTTAATTGCCCGAAAAAATATTGGGAGGTATTGGGTAGTAATGTCCAAAATTGATTGTAGTAATGAGGAATCATTAGAAGATCCAGTGTCTTCGGTGTCTTTTGATTTAGGTATTAGGAGTCGAGATATGTAGGCCAAATCATCAAATAAACTAACGCGTACAAGAAGAAGAACAACGACAATAAAGCTAAGCATGAATAAATGTCTTTTAATGTATATGTTTCCGACCACATTGTTTTTTTTTTGGCAAATTGACCACCGAGCGCATTCGCTCAGTTCGGTTTGTTTGCGACCATAATAATGGGTCGTTTAGCACATTGGCCACCAGGCGCATTCGCTCAGTTCGTTTTTCTGCGACCATAATCGATCGCTTGATACACAGGCCACCGAGCACACTCGCCAAGTTCAGTTTATTTGTCACGGCTCAACTCGTGATTTGGTTTGTAGGTCGTTTTATGTCGCTCCTTTCGCATGATTTGCAGTCAACGATACTTTGAAATCAACGATGCTTTGAAAAAAAAATGTCCGAGGGACTGACCGACCCAGTTTGCATTGCGCGCTTCTATTATTGTTATGATACGGCTCTATTCCATATTTGGGCAAGCATATCACCTCTTGCACGAGTGCATTTCTCTTCCACAATACAGTATGGACTTTCAGGGGCCCTGAAAATGGTGGATGAACCAACGTAGGCGCGCAAGGCAAACTGGGTAGGTCAGATTCTTTAAGTGACACGGTAGCAAAGCGGTACAAATTATACTCATCAAGTATACCAATCAAGTGCATCAAGTCCTACACGGACACGTCCGGCCTTTGGAATAGCTCGCGAAGGGAAAGCACTTGTTTGAGCCAGCGTTGTGCTGTTGAACCGTACAAAGCGAGGCAAAATGAGCAACTAACACACGTCGAGAATCAAAACGGTATCTGAGTTAAACAGGACAGCTGCGAGCCTAGCGAGCACCAATTATTTGTGTCACCCACGTCACAACTTCATTTTATAATCCTGTACTATAGAATATTTTCTTATTCCCTGATGATGTCGTTAATCGGCGAAAGCTCGGAATAAAACAAAATACAGTAGCTTAAGGCCTCACTTGACCCGCTTACTTGTTATTATATTGTTCAATTAGATTCTCAGATATAGCATTGGGTTTAAAATCCAGCGTAAAATTCATCATGTGTTTTCATTGCTCCCCATTGGTTTTTCGGTTCATTCTTCTGCAATTGTCTGTGCTCATGTCCTTTTTCATCACATCTCCTTGTAGTATTTCTCAGTGATTAGAATTTTTGTCTTTTTTCGTGTAATTTTTGAATGTTATTTTAAGACTTTCTATTTAAATTCGGTTAGACTGTTTGAACCTTGTTTCATTTGTGTACGCCATTTTGTTTCTCCATAGCTCTAGAATTGAGATCCGTTCAGCTATCATAGCTGTCAATCATTTTTAATTTCACTTTTTTGCACTCGATTTCAACTTTTTTCACTCAATTTTAACTTTCTGCACTGTTTGGGATAATTAACATTCTCTCGGTATATATCTTATAAGTGTCATAATCACGATGTACAATTTAGGCGAAAATGCATTGGATAATGTATGCGGCAAGAAATGACAGCTTGTGTAATTACGGTACATGAAAATGCGGGCTCGAAATGCTCGAAACGTCAGGTATTTTAATCTTTTTACCTTATTAACCCAGTTGATAAAAACAAATTTTTATGTTTCATTTCTTCGCCGACACAGCACTACAGTTCCTTTAGAAATTGACCCCTTTAATAACGTAACAGTTCAGTATTTGAAAAAAGAAATATTAAATAAAATACGAGTTAATCGTTATTACCGTTAATACCGTTAATCGGTATTCTTCCGCAAGTGAATAAGATTCCTCAGCATTTCATTCATGACATAAACACAATAGCCAGCTATCACATCACCGACGTTATAAATGTATTCCCGTGCAAATTAATGAGATTCCCCCGCGAAACAAATACTGTAGTACATTCAAATGAAATATATTGAGCAGAACAGAATATTTGACCTGAAGGCCTGTAGTTCGAGCCCTAAAATGTTTACTCCGTATTGTCTTTCCTCTACCAAGAGCTATAGCTTGGTGCCAGTAGACTGATGCAGACTAGTATTTACTTCCAAAGGTATCTCGTTACCACTTCAACTGATTCTCCCCAAACTTTGCCAAAATTCAGGGATAAGCAAAAAGCTGCTGAAGATGGCATGTGCTAACAGCAAATGTTCTTGACAAAGTCACTTTAGAGGGGTGGCATCCATATATGCTGTATCAAGCTCCCTTTTGCTGGTTTATGGTGGGGCTACTCTGTATAATCTTAGTCGCGCACCCGAGCCAGAAGGCTCATAACGGCCGGAGCTTAAACCCGGTTTCTATAGCATGAAGCGACTAGGAATATTGCTACTCCCCCCTGGATGGGATGCTAGTCCATCGCAGGGTTACCCCCAGCATTTTGTCGCCGGTACCCATTTATACACCTGGGTGGAGAGAGACAGTGTGGAGTAAAGTTTCTTGTCTAAGGAAACAACACGACGGCAGAGACCAGGCTTCGAACCACCGAAAGTCCGACGCGCTAACCACTACACCACCGTGCCGCCCACCTGTATAATCTTACTCTGTTTTTTTTTTCTTTTGTCAGATATACTTGTTTGGTTAGTCGAGACAGTGATCCTGCAAATCTCGATCGCCTGTCCAGCCTCATTTCGAATCAGCCCACAGTGGCTGCCTTCTTCGCTTACTTTCGTCCATCACCTCAGCCTTGGATCGACTGCATTTTGTGCCTTATTTGCTGCCCCGTTCACTTAAGAAAAGAGTCACTACAAGAGATTAAAGACGACGGCATAACACCAAGTGAGGATCATTCTACGATACTCATGATACCAGGGCATGACAAGGCGTACGTGTTTGTATCAAAGGGGAAGATTGATGTAACCCACTTAAAGGACTTTCATCTCAGGTAAGTATAGATACCACCAAATAAAGAAAGATATCGAACGAAGGGAAGGAATCACGTCTTTAATAATTGAATGAATGAACAATTTTTGTAACAGAATTGTCAATATTTGAATCGTATAGTATGTCTTAACTGTCGAGTGCTGAAAAGGAAATGTCTATTTCACGAGTATAAATATTATTGTGCGCATTATATAACATGAAAGTGAGTTTGGTTTGAGATAACTAAAAATACAGGTTAAAAAACCCAGACATTTCATGAAAACGGTCCTTATTCATCCTTGTGGTTTGCAGTTATAGAAGGTAGCGTGGTCGAGTGGTTAAAGCGCTGGACGTGACGTCTGGAGGTCTCGAGCTCATAGTCCCGTTCTAACCAGTAGCTGGAGATGTTTTACGTTTCTAAATAGCCAAATGGTCTTAATCCTAGCTATCATTATGTTTCGATTTACAATTATATTTGTTTCTATTGTTGTGTTTGTTTCATCATCCCTGAAAAGCTTCATGCGAGGGGAGCATACATGTAAATAAGTATTTATTCATTTATATTTATATTTATCGTTTTGCTCACGATGTAGTCATCTTAGATGTGGATCGTGACGTAAAACTCCTTACTGCTGTCTTCAGACGATCGGTACCACCGCGCACCTCTGAGGGAATGATTTAACAACGACAATGAGTAGTTATGTCAGGCACTATGGCTCACTTTAGCGTAAACCCAAGCAGATCTACGCCCCCTCTAGCGTAAAACCATTTCGACCACTTTAGCAGAACCGAAGCAGATCTACCGCTCCTCATGCAGAAAAACTCTAACGCTCAAACTAAAGCAGAAAACCCACAAATCACAAAAAATAAGCAGAAACAAAATCGACATTTCCGTTCACCGCTCATTCCAGCAGAAACAAAAATGCGCATCCCCGTTCACCGCTCATTCAAGCGCAAACCTGACCTGCTCAAAATCCCCAGGGGAGTGTATCCAAACCAGTTTCAACTTTATTCAAACAACGCTTATCATAAACAAACCGGAAGTCTTTTTCTTGGTATTGATTGACCACCTCTTTTGTTTTTGGATCTCGTGTGATATGCCTTTCATTGATCAGCGTTATTCTTTCTTTTTATTTGTTGATGATCCGCTTCATTTCCTTCAAATTCAAATATTGACTGTTCTCGTGATTCAACGTGAATTCTTTTACTTTGCATGTGATCTTTCCTTTTGCCGTTACATAGCTATAAGATTTTGGGCCGCTGCCACACCACTCAACAACCGGATCGCCGCCCAGTTCATTTGTGATTTCTCCAAGCATATCACCCGTTTCAACAGTTGCCCCTCCAGGCCTTTGAACAAACCAAGCACTGTCTGTATTAAATCCCAACACTTGCTCTCCAAGAGTGTCGAGCACATCATAAAGCATCAACCTTGCGTGGCTTGTTGTGAAGGCAGCAACAAAGATATTGGTGCAGTTTGCATTTTCAATAAAGTGTCCTTTCATATCGAACGTCATCTGAACCATGTCGGCATTTATGAAATGAATGAACAGATTATCGACTCGGTCATCTAGCAAAATCTCAAAAAACTCTTTCGGCTCAGTTACATATTTGTTTTGTTTCATGTTGTTTCTTTGCCCAAACTTTCCCCAAAGACTGTTGAGGCACGTTTTCGCAATTGTCCGCTTTCCAGGATTAAATTCGATTTTTCCCAACTCAATATCCAAGCGGTCTTTGACAATTTGTTTGAAATGTTCTTCTGGTGCATATTTGCATCCAGGACCAGTTTTCAATGCAGAGCTTTCAAGCTTGATCTTCAAGAACTTTTTAACATATTCTTTGAACAGATCTTCCGTGGTCTAAGGGAAATTCCAAACCTCATAAATCTTTTCAATCTCATAGCCTTTTTCAAGGGCTTTGTGCATTTCATCGAGGCACCAGATCCCCACGAAAGATCTTTCAGACTTTGAATGATCGCATTTCTGTTGTTTTGTTTCTGCGCATTTTCGACAAAGTGGGAACAACAACAACTTTGAATTTCCGCATTGAATCTTTTATGGCAAAACAGGGCGATAAAGGCCTCGAGGGGGAGAAACTTTGCATTTAATGGACCAAAACCAGCTCGCATCAAACGCTTCTGGCTCCACGACCTTTTCTAGATGCCCAACAGGATATTTCTTGAAGAACTGCACTGTTGACGAAATCCACATAACCGCCTGATTCATTCTCTTTGAAATTATAGGCGAGTTTGGTTATGTTTGTTCTGCCTCCCAAGAAGGCATTTCTTGGATCAAAAGGTTCCACACAGTCGCGTTTCCAATCATTTTTCATGAAAAATGCGAATTCATGGCTTTGTTTGAGCTCACATTCTTTGGCTTCAACCAGTTCAAACCTAGCCGTCCTTATTTTGGCATTTTTTCAATGGTCCTTTTCTGCAGTGTTGCCATATCGATTTGATTCTTGGAGATGATTGTGTCGCCATTGTAGCATTTTTCGCAGCCATGCCAGAAACACCCTTGGAATTCAAAAACTGTCTGAGTTTCCTCGCAAAAACCATCGACTGAATTTTGCCATCTTGTAACAACAACTTTTGTTGTTACAACGTGTTGAATATTCCAACCATGCTTTTGTGTCAAAAAATCAAGCCATGCAATCGATATCAAGTTTAAAAACTCTCTGCTTCATCCTGAGTTTTTAAACCTGATAATTATACAGTAGAGTGAGTTTTTTAAACTACATAATAAAAATAATATAAAGCCAACACAATATTCCATAACATAAGCAATCTGTGTGTGACACGAATTCCACTAATTTTATAAACCTGGAAGGTGAACATCAGACCTAACAGTAAATTTATGTACTAAGTTGCAAAAAATGTATAGACATAATTACTTTGTTGTTCAAGCATCCAGTCTAAAGTTTCTTCAACAGAACCTGTAGCAAGGAGTTTCATCCTGACATCTTGTTCATTGGCATTGGGGATCACATCCAATATTTCACCAAGCATTGCATCAAAGTTCTGTGGATCAAAAGATGCCATTGAGAATAACATTTTACTTGAAAACCATTGCTGGGAGAGAAAGAATATTGTGTTTTTTTTCCATTTCAAATCTCATCTCAAGTTATTATAATCAGCTCACCTTTACAGGTACTGATGCTGAAGAGAATTCACCAGTTGGCTCCGTGGTGTTTCTAATTAAAAAGCATTAATAGTAGAATAAGTAAGTAATGTAAGATCACAAAAACTGACTTGTTGCACTTAGCCTTAAATTAAATCCAAAACAATGTCAGAACTTAGTATTTTGATTGCCTTTTATTACCAAATGGAGGTACATTTGTATATTAATGTGTCTTTGATAAAAAAACAATTAACCCTTAATTCATGGGATATACTGACAAACATTAATTACATATAAACCATGAGTAACTAAAGGAAGAGTTTTTTAGGCAAACCTCTCCTCTGTGCTTGACTTTTTTACCGTTAGGGTGTGTACATAATTATCCCTATCGTCCCTTGACTCCTGTGGAATAAAAAAAGCACAGCCCTATCACTATGCATGTATATCTGTTTCTCTATTAGCTATAACTGAATGACTTTGAATCAAGTAACAATTCAGCAATGGTCGTTGTATCTTACAAGTACTTCACTTATTCAAAACTTAAATTCAAATGGAAATAAAATCGATTAAAAGAACCAACGAGTAGGAGAAAAAAGTTTCCATTCACTAAAGGCTAGAAATTAAAAACCTTGTGTGGGACACAACCCCGATATAACGATCTTCGATATCACGATATGCATTTTACGTACACTGTATTTCTTTAGGTTTTGATTAAGATCTAAAAAATAACATAGACAAGAACATAATATGGGTGCAAAAAATATGGTAAATATAGAGAACACTGTACTCATAAACCTAAGCGAGACTAGATAGAAGAGTATCCATTTCAAATGTTCATTACGCATATTTAATCTCACATTCCATCCATTACACACCTCACATCCGTCCCCTGTCTCCTTGGATGACCCTCCCTCACAGATCATCTGATGGTCTGGAAATAACGTTAGGGGCACATCATTTTTACAATTTATGCAAATTACCTTTGGGGCATTTTGCAAATTACTAACAGCCGTGCTTTTCTGAATGTACAACAAATATAAAAATTAATACCGAAAAAAGATTCAACTTTATTCTCCTGATTTGAATAGATCTGGACTCACCACTTCACAATTAAACAGGGTTTCCTTGAAGCTAGGGGAGGGGGTTGACATGCAAAATTTTCACGTCTTACTTTACATCCTGTATCTGGTTCTGACTGGCATAAAATAGGACAGAATTCCATAATATTTCCATGTATTCAAATAAGTCAAGGGGCTATTATTTGTCGAAGTTCTCTTGAAAGGAGATTACAGACCTTCTAGTGCTGTTCTTAGATCTTGCCACTCTTAAGCTGCTCAGTTGATTCCAATGGACAAAAACTAACCTACCTGTACGGGAAGTGGACTGCGATCTAAGTCTTTTTGCAGGGGCCGGATATAACCAATGGCCTGTCCAAGACAATCTTTAAGATACGGAATGTCGTAGCCCATGGTTGGAATGGGAATTAATTAAATCCAGGCTTCGTCTCGCTCCAGAAGATCTTAACAATTGAAACCCTCCTCCTTCACTTAGTTTTGGAAATTCTTTCAACAAAGAAGACTGCAACTGTTGGTAGCCTCCGTACATTTCGAAAGTAATTTTTTTTTCGCCGAGAACTGCTTCTTTTAAAATTACTTTCTCCTCTCTTGAAGGCACCACCAACTGGTCTGATTCACACAGGCAGATGAACGTCTGAGTCCAGGTTTCCTTTGGTCTAAAACTTTTTTGGGGCCCACTTGAGGAAGCACTTGGTCGAAATCGCTTAAAGGGTTGACGGAAACTAACTTTACCGGCAGATGCGCCCTGACTGTAAAACGGAAAAAGACGCGCCATTTCTTGTAATTCTACCCTTTCAGTAGAAGCGGCAGGAACTTGAACTGAAGCTACAGATCGGTGCGCTGGAAGCTGTTGCGGATGATCTGTCGACGTGCATGGTGACCTCAGGATATCCACCGCTTCATTCAGCAATGTTAATGCTCGTTGATAATTTTCTCCTTTTCCGTCGGAATCGCTCACATCTTTAATTTCCTTCGACGCCATTTTCAAACCTCCTGCAAGAAAGGCGCGAAGAAGCCTGCGCGAAGACGTCAGTCAGTAATCAGCGGTGCTTTTGCGGCTCAGGTACAAGCGGTCAATCGATATTGAATCGATATTGAATAATTGAATCGCAACAAGCCATAATTCAATGAAGTTCATAAAGTAAGAAATTGCATGACAAACAGATATAATTAAATGACTAAATGACCAGGGATAATTTAATGACAAAAAGTAGTAATTGAAAGATAATATCGAACATAATTGAATGTCAAGCAGGCATGATGAGATGTAGTAATTGAATGACAAGGGAACATAATTGAGAAACAAACGGACATAATCGAATGACAAGAAGACATAATTGAAAAACAAACGGACATAATTGAATGACAAGAGAACATAATTGAATGACAAGAAGACATAATTGAATGACAAGAAGACATAATTGAAAAACAAACGGACATAATTGAATGACAAGAGAACATAATTGAATGACAAGAAGACATAATTGAATGACAAGAAGGAGAAGACATAATTGAAAAACAAACGGACATAATTGAATGACAAGAGAACATAATTGAATGACAAGAAGACATAATTGAATGACAAGGGAACATAATTGAAAAACAAACGGACATAATTGAACGACAAGAAGACATAATTGAATGACAAGAAGACATAATTGAAAAACAAACGGACATAATTGAACGACAAGAAGACATAATTGAATGACAAGAAGACATAATTGAAAAACAAACGGACATAATTGAATGACAAGAGAACATAATTGAATGACAAGATGACATAATTGAATGACAAGAAGACATAATTGAATGACAAGAGAACATAATTGAATGACAAGAAGACATAATTGAATGACAAGAAGACATAATTGAATGACAAGAAGACATAATTGAAAAACAAACGGACATAATTGAATGACAAGAGAACATAATTGAAAAACAAACGGACATAATTGAATGACAAGGGAACATAATTGAAAAACAAACGGACATAATTGAACGACAAGAAGACATAATTGAATGACAAGAAGACATAATTGAATGACAAGAAGACATAATTGAACGACAAGAAGACATAATTGAATGACAAGAAGACATAATTGAATGACAAGAAGACATAATTGAATGACAAGAATACATAATTGAATGACAAGCAGACATAATTGAATGACAAGCAGACATAATTGAATCTGCACAGTGAATAGTATTTTTGATATGAAAACTGCTTCATATTCAGGCGGCGTAATCTTCCATTTATGCATGTGAATGATGGATCGTGTATAATTTGAAAACTTTTTAGTTGCTTGTCGATTTACGTTCAATGCGGTACTAACCGCGTTAACATTGTACCAAGCGCACCAACAACCACAGGGATCACTACGGTTTTCATATTATTATTATTATTATTATTATTATTATTATTATTATTATTATTAACACTTTCATCCGTCATCCCACTGGAAAGAATTCAACGCAAATCGTATATTTCCCTTCTGTTTGAAGGCGATACATTTGAAACCCAATTCTTCCCGAGTATAAATTAGAGTCATCTTTGTTGGTGATTTGTAAATTATAATCTTTTTTTATTGAATAAATGCGGTGAACCGGCAAAATCAGTTATTCCCGTCACGATCATATTATATTCAGAGCTGTATTCATTCACGAGAAGACGACCAGCAACAACATATGTAGACCAGCTGCGACTGGTTTGAGCATTGCTGAACTGAAGAGCATCATGGAAAACTGGAAGGAATGGATGAAGCTAGTTAATGGAGTTCGAGTTCGCTCGTTCGCTCGTTCGCTCGAAATAAGCATTCATTCACATCCTCCATTAAATATCTGAACTGATCCTTCAAGTGGGAAGTTGGCGTGACATGTGACTTATTGATATAATCTTGCAATTCCTTTTTCAATCTTAAAAACATATCTCCTGAAGCCAATTTATCCGTTTTTTTTATCATCTAACTTCTTGATTTTTCCATCAATATAATTTTTATTCATAACATCGCCCATATTTGAAAAACCTTCATCAAAATCTGCTACATTAACTATCATATTATTTCTAGCGTCAAAATATCCATCATCGTCTTTACCTAATTTCGTTTCTAGTGCATCATCTACGTATTTTTTATTGGCTGCTTGGTCGATTGCTGTTGGGTCTTTCACATTATAAACTGTATTGTTTCCCATATCCAAACTAGTTTCTATTGGAAGCGTCTCTTTTCGGGATAAGAAGATATTCTTGGCATCATTGTAGGAGACCAGATTGTTGTAATTTCCTGCCAGATGTTGATAAGTCTGTTGCTTTGATTGGACAACATTGAAAAGTTCTTTCAAATCAATATCTTTGACGACTTCATGAGTTGGGGCAGGAGCATCAGGATGGAATTTTTTCAGAGTCACCATATTGACAGCAGAAAGATCATTGTCTTCATCCGTGTCCATATTTGTGATAAGTTTCCTATTCATGCCAATTCCTCCAGGAGAAATCAATTTGTTTCCTCTGAGGTCTAAATCTCCAGTCATATGAGAGGATCCGTCAACCATCAATGAATCTGCCCTCACTTGTTTTCGAGACTTGTTTCAAGCGTATCAACTTGGTGTTTGACGATTGCGTCATCATTGTCAACTCCTTCTGCAACATTGGCCAGTCGTTTTTGTTGGATATCATAATTGTCGTTGACGTCCAATTTCATTCCGCCGCTTTGCGGCCCGAAATTTTTTATGTATTCGCTCCAATCAACATTAGTGTACCTTTTTTGACACTTTTCTTTTCTTTGTCAAGGAAAATGAATTCGAAGGGCCCAAGTTTGTTGAACAGTTGGGAATCAATCAAGTTCTCTTTTGCAATAAGATCCAAATGTTTTCTTGTTGCTGACGGATAGAGAATCGTGTGTGAATAATTCAAACGAATTTTTTGTGGAACATCATAATATGACTGACAAAGATAAATTGGACTGATTCCGTGATGTCTTCCATCAGTCCAATGATTTGCAATCAGTTTTTGAATCCTGTCAGGGTCATTCATAAGATCATCAAAAACAACCACTTTTCTGTTGTTGTTTGGATATTCTGATGTATCCAGAATCTCATCTGGTCCGAGCAGCTCAAGCACATTATACCCGACCTTTTTGCTTTGGTGAGTAAAAATAAATTTTGTCATAATAAATGAGAGGTTTTCGGAGCATATGCATAAGCGTGTTTGTTTTTCCACAGCGAATTTGGCCAGCCACAAGCATTCTGAAATGTTCGTCCAAGAAATCATTCAGTCTTCGCTTTGATTCGGCTTCGTAATTTGTATCAGTTTGGAATATGAACTCCCGATTCCGATTCACCGAAGAAGAAAGCGACCGTCTTTGTAATATATTTCGTCTTGAATATCCACTTTATGACAACCGAAAGGATGCTGAACAACTTGCAGAGATACTTGAAACTAAGACGAATCTTGAAACTAAATTGATGGAGTATCTAGAAACAACTTTGAAAAGAAAACCACTTTTGACATACATCGAAGAATTGAAAAAATCATTGGATGAGCTTGCAATGATAATTAAATACAAAGAGGCAATTCAATATATAATGCGTTTCAACAGATAAGTGACAAAAACAACACTTATCTTTTGAGATAACTGTCAAAACAACACTTATCTTTTGAGATAAATGTTGTTTTAACACTTAAAATGGACCTTGCAAAAATTAAAAAGTTTGCGGAAAATGAATATGAAGGATATCAAATTGCGAAAGCAGTACCTGCAGTAAAGAATGAAGTGAAAGACAAAGAACAATGGAGAGATATTGCCATGAGTGGTTATTTTAAAACCCTCCGTGAACCCCTGATTGAGCAACAGAAAAAAAAACATATGAAAAACAGGATAAAGTGATTGAGCAACTGAGGGAAAATCAATAAGCTTTGACTGATGGCTTCAAAGACTTGGTAGAGAGTAATAGAGATATTATTACGCTGCATACAGAATTACCACAACTTCCAGGCCTTCCTGATGATAGAATAATTTTAAATAATTATCATTATACTAAGCCCAATGAATTGATGAATACGAAAAATCAAGATCTAAACGAGTTAAACGAGGGTGTTAAGAAAACTGTTAAAATTATTTCGAATAAAATAAGCGGCTTAAAGAGGAGCAAAAAAAAAGACACGCAAAAAATTTTAGATGAAATTAAATTTTATAAAAGAGAGCAAAAGACATTAAACGCTTATGAACAGACAATTGGGCATGTATTGGATTTACGTCAACATTATTCAAAGCCTAAAGAACCAAAAACAGGAGAAGGAGCCAAGCGACTTCGACTGAAAAGGCCGCAAGGCGGCGGAATCCGCAAATACAGGCAGCCAAAAAGAAATGCTAACAAAATTCAAGAGACCACTATGGAGGTCTTTTGATTGATGTCGGACGATTGTTGAACGAAATGAAACTTGATGCTTATCGAGGTGGACAACTTGTCTATCAAGCAGATGCTGACAAATCTTTGATCAATCTTCTCACAAAGAGGTTCAATCCACAAATCAAATATTCCATGAATGCTGTGAGAGTGTTGAATTGTTCAATGATTTGAACATGTTGTCAAATCTTCCCCGACACAGATCTTCAGGAAAGTCAAGGATGGTTGGATCGAGCGTTATGTATTATCAAAAGCCAGAAGAATTAGCAGACAGAATCAAGATAATCGTGGGTTCAATGGCTGCTGGCAACAATTCCCCAGTTCTGAAGAATGACCTTTCACAAATAAATGATGAACTCTTGAAAATCGGAGCAATCACAAAAGAAATGCATGAAAAACTTTTGTCAAATATATAAAATAATGGATGTCAACAGAGTTCTTGTTTACAAATCAGTGGATGCAAGAAAACAAAACCCTCGAAATAAACCGGGAAATTTCACTGTAAAGTTTTTCCGGAGTTGATTCTGGACGAAAATAAACAGCACTATCTTTCTTTGGATCATCTTTCCATGACTGCAAGCTGGCATAATATTAGACCTGAATATAACAACAACAAGTTAGTGATTTCAAAAGACAAAGGAAAGACGTGGGAAACAATCAACTTTCCAACAGCAGTTTATGATTATGAAGACATCAACGAATTCATTCACAACAGAATTGGGAAAAGTGACGAATCATATGGAATCAACGTGTTGTTTGATTTGTCAACTTTCAAAGTTTTCATTCAACTGCAAGAGAACTTTCAAATTGATTTTGTAAACAGTGGACGTTTTCACGTCTTGTTGGGGTTTGATTCAGCAGTCCTGAATCGACCTGAAAACAAGCGCCTTTGGAACGAATTTTCCTAATATATCAAATAGTGTTGATAATCTCTATCTCAGAAGCGGTCTTTTAAGTGATTCAATTATCTCAGGGAAAAGCTCAAGTGTGCTTTACACCTTCTCTACGAGCACCAAAACAAGACCCCTCCCCTTTGAAATTCAACCAACAAATTACTTGTGGAATAAAATAAATACAAAAACAATTTCTGAAGCCACATTCTATTTCACTGATGATAAAGACCGAGAAGTTGGTTTGAATGATATTGATATTTCGTTGACGGTCGTAATGAAAGAAGTTTAACTAAAATGGAAGAAAGAAGAGAAAGAGATCCTGATACAGGAGAAATAAGTTATGTGGGTTCTGGATTATTTGATGTTTTGTCAAAAATTGGAACAAATTAAAATTAACAGGAAAAACAGCTTCGAAGCTGACTTCAAAGGCAGCAGAAAAACTCATGGAAAAAGGCGCTGAAAAAGTTGGAGGAAAAAACTGGGCAGGTCCTTGGTGAAAAAAATTATAAGTTTTCGACAAAGAGAAAACCAATTTCCCTAGAAACAAAAGGAAAAGAAATTGGTGAAATTTTGAGAAATGCATCAACCCCCGATGAATACAAATATATAAAGATATTTACAATGATGTGATTTAAAAAGAAAAAAATATAACATGGTTTTAAAATATGAACGGAAACTTTAGAAACCTAAAATTTGTTAAGAGATGAATACACATATTATAATTTAGAAACTCCACTGAATGATAATGTCGTGAATAACAATAGACAAACAAAAGAGGATTATCGATTCACAGTTGATAATTCCTCAGAAGCAAACACAATTGATTGGTACAACGCATATTTGGAAGTTGACTTTAAACTTGTTACAACGGCTGATAGCGCAACTGGAATAACAGCAGGACCAAATAATGGTAATCAAGATTGCACAACAACAAATGGACATACATTCATAAAAGCAATAGAAGTTGAAGGCGATGGCATAACAGTATATAACAAACCACGAGCCAATGAATCGTCAACTGTGTTGTCTCTCCTGAAATATACAAAAAGTTATGCAGACACAGTTGGAAAAGATCAATTTTTCTATCCAGACACCTCAACGGGAACTACAGAAGCACGACCAAACCAGGCGCTTAAAAATGAGGGTTTTGCCAGGCGAAAAACAACAACAATTTTAAATAACCCGCAGTTAGCATAGCTAATCGAGGCGGGTTGTCAAAAATAAGAACAAAAATTAACAATACCTAATAATATGACTGAAATTAACATTAGCTCCTAGTAATATGACTGAAAAGAAAAACTTATTATAAACAGATGAGGCGGCTGTGAATAAAATTTTCAATTCCCCTGAATTTATACGGTTATTTTGCAGCTTTCAAAAATAATCTTCACCCAAATATAAGGACAGAAATTTTGTTGAAACTGGAAAATGATAATAATATAATTTTCAGAAAACATCTTAACATCTTATAGTTGAAATTTAGATGTGGGAAATTTTTTATAACATTGTTACAAAAATATGCCAATCATCAATGCTAACAAAAAGATCTATTTTTGAATGACAGTGGAACCTTCTTGAATTATCATTTAAATTACAAATAATGTGGACACAAGATTCTCACGCATGAGAAACATTTTTGAAAATATAGGTTTTGAAAATGATTCTCACGCGTGAGAAACAACTTTAACGCTGGTCAATGAAAGGCATATCACAAGAGATCCAAAAACAAAAAAGGTGGCCAATCAATACCAAGAAAAAGACTTCCGGTTTGTTTACGACAAACATTGTTTGAAACCGGTTGAAACTGGTCTTGATACGCTTCCATGGGGCTTCTGAGTCGGATGTCATTTTGGTTCTGCCTTGGGCTAGCAGAGAACAAGGATGTCATTATTGAGTTCCGCTGGTTTGGGCGTTATGCGGGTTTGAACAGATTGGAGACGTTCTGCTTGAGTTTCTGCGTTGAGGTGTTTCTGCTAGAGGGGGCGTAGATCTGCTTGAGTTTACGCTAAAATGAGCCATAGTGTCTGACATAATTCACACATTTAGGCCCCACATGTAGAATTGAAGCGAGAACATTTCGGTCGGCCATGTTGACTATTCGCGCGGTTAAAGACTGGATCTGATACTGTTACGTCAGCGTATTCAAAAATATCCGGATTCGACCGTCCACACGATGCCGAACTCGTAGCGTATTCAAAAATTTCCACTCTGGAGAGCGAATTCAAAATCCGCAACAAAAAAGTTGCGGATTCAAAAATATCCGGATACGTGTGGACGGGGCCTTAGTCAACCTTATCGCCTGATGGAAACCAGCAGGATGCGGTCGACTAGTCACAATCCACATTGATAGTTATTACACCACAAGACAAACAATAAAGGACGCTGTGAATATATGCATGAAGTAGTGACTTGATAACATTGTTATACTTTTGACGTGTTTGAGCACAGCCTGAGAGCAAAATATCCCATGTTCGTTTGATCCACGTTTAAAGTCATGTTTTTTTTTTCGCAAGGCCATAATTTATGTGTTTTGACGAGTTACACCGCTGTCTAGCTTTAAGGAACAAAAAAAAATTATCACAAAAACAAATAAACTGTACTGCTTTTCTCAACTGTGAAAAACAGTGCATAAATAACTTTTTTGGTATTAAATGATCTAGGGACCCTCCTATCACCTAACCAAAATTTGTTCAGTCATGTATGGTAAATGTGACTTAGAGATGTTGGAATGAAAATCATTTTTGGTTTCATTTACGAAGCAAGATCACTGATGGCTCAAGTGAACATGAATGTGGTCATCGGTTACTGGATATTTATCTTTAACAGGTTTGAAAGTAATGCACCCTTCAGGAAAGAATTGCCGGTTTGTTTGGGCAACGACCAAGTTCCACTACGAGTGGAATTTTACAAAACCCCCTCAAAAGAAAAATTGCTGGCTACATGTACATTGTTCGTGCCAACTCCAAGTGTTCATCGTACGGTAAGTGCTACCCAAAGCGTTTCATTCGCCATTTTACAGATCAGAGCTAATGTCATTGTAATATGTTTGAACCAATCACCATCTTAATAACAGTTTACCATTTATACAAGTTCAGTTTGAAATCATTGCAAGTTGTGGGACCTCTATGGAAAAAGAACAAAGGGATACACAATACTTTGTTATCAGGCCGTTATATTTAGAAATGCAAGGGGTATTTTGGTTCCTTAAAAAGTTTGGGAATACTGATAAAGCGGAAGCGGAAAGCTATCATCTGGACAATTGTCAGTCAAATAAAGTTAAACAAAATATGACACTCATAAATGAACTGAAACTATAAAATAAATTTAAAATACACTTAAATAATTTAATGTTCACGAGAATAAATAGCGTCTGAGCTTGTTTTTAAAAAATTTCAAATTTTCTGCTTCGGCAATTTCTTTAGGTGATTTATTTAAGTTTGAAACGGTGGTTGGCTCTTAAGTGACGAAAATCGTGTGTAAACGTAAAAGAATGTTGAGGGGTCGAGTCCATTAAGTCTGTTTATTGTCTTATAACATTCAGTAAGCGAGGAAAATGATCTTCTTTGTTATAGCATTGTAGCATTTGTTGTAGCATTGGTTCTTCATAAGACATGTCACACCCAATAGTTCCAACTGCCCACTTGGATGCTCTACGTTGTACTTTTTCCAAAGCGTTTAAATCTTTTTTGAGGTGCGGACACCAGACTGGAGAGCAGTACTCAAGTATAAGACGTACTAGGCTCTTATAAAGTTTCGAAAACAATTTTTGATTTTTAGAACCAACTGTAAGTCTTATAAATCCAAGGACGCTGTTTGCCTTATTTGCGCCTTTATTGGCTTGCAAGCTCCACGACAGGTTCGAACTAATATGAATTCCAAGATGCTTGACTTTCAAATGGACAGATACATCTTTCAAATGGTTACCACATAGATGATATTGAGGACTTGAACTGTCATTCCTTTTAGAAATACGCATTACTTCGCATTTATCAGTGTTAAATTTTAATTGCCAGTCACTGCTCCAAGATTCCAATCGAGTAAGATCCTTTTGCAGTTCATCCACATCCTCCCTAGTGTTATTCAGTCAATACCCTGTACACCTTCATATCATCTGCGAAGAGTTTTGTGTATGATGTGATGGTTCTTGAAATATCATTAAAGTATAAATGAGAAATAAAATGGGTCTCAATACGGTTCCCTGGGGTACACCAGACAAAACGGAAGTGCAAGATGAATAGTGTCCTCGCAGAACGACTTGTTGGTATCGATTTCGTAGAAAGCATCTAAGCCAAGACAGAAGTGGATTTCGGATACCATATGCAAATATATATGTCGTTCGTGTGGCACCGAATCAAAAGTTTTCGAAAGATCTAACAATATGACTTCAGTTGTTAATCGTTTGTTTCTCTCACGGGCCCAATCATGAAACGATGATAATAGTTGACTGACAAACAAGATTTCCCTTTCAGGAAGCCAAATTGTTCGGGAATAAAGATCTCATTAGTTATCCAAAACTGTACAAGACGATGTCGAACTATCATTTCACATGCTTTGCATACCAGTGATGTTAGCGAGACAGGGCGATAATTTTTTCGATCGTTTTTGGCACCTTTCGTGTGTAATGGAGTAAATATCAGCTAATTTTCAGTTGTGTGGTAATATGCCTTATGTAAAGGACACATTGAAGACGTCACTAAGTGATGGAGCCAAAGTTCCAGCGCATTTCTTTAAGATCATGGGATGAATACTATCCTGGCCAGGAGATTTTCATTGTGAGGTTTCAACTCGCATAGAATCTAGGTAACATCCTCAGGTGCACAGTGTAGAAGACTAAGATCCGTGTCTTTGATAACTTGATCAAATGATGTAAAAACTGAAGCAAAATATTTATTCATACACCCAGCGATGTCTGCTTCGTTTGTTAACATGTTGCATTGCCTACAATTAAATCAGCTCTTGTAGGTTGCAGAACCATTTAAGTTAGGAAATTGTCAAATATTATATCCAAAAATAGTTCGTAATTGATTGAATTGTTCAGTATTAACCTATTATCCCAATCCACGTCCTTGAGATTAAAATTGTTGGAAGGGCGTAAAAGGAGACTAGCCGCCTTTCTCCAACACTCAGTAGAATGGAACTCAGTAAGGCAGTCCTTTTACTCTTCAATAGTGTGCTCTTTACAGTCCAGTAACTACACAATGTTCTGCTCAGAATGTTTTTCACGTAGCTTTTATCTGGGCTGAGAATTAGCTATCAATCAATGTCAAAAACAGATCAAAAGGTAATGTAGGCTAACGTAAGCCTTATCGTGATTGGTTAGGACAAATCATTAACATATATTACTTCGATATGTTTGTCAGAGCCAAAGCTGACTCCTCTTGCAATTTTCACTAGCATTTCGGAGCTACTCAGCCAAAACAAAACTACAGGAGAAATATAAAAATTACAAGGTTGAGTTCTACTGTAAAGTCTAGACATTTACAAGGACAATGAACGCAAAAATATCATTTGAAAGTCATTTCATAATGTAGAAAAACTGAAGACGACAAGCTTCTTCATCGTACATGATTGGTTAAGTTTAGCCCAGCCCATTCCATATCATTAAGGTGGTACGTGTCAACTAGTGGCTCTGTATTGGTACTAAGTGACCCCAAATGACCTTCATTGGCAATAGATTCTGCCCTGACACCCATCGGCGTAAGTCCAATAGGTCAACCAAGAAGTGTAAAATTAATATTTCAATGATCGCAAGGTTGCTCAGTGAAATACAGCTTTAAAGTAGAATTTCTACGAAATATGAACTGGTATTATCACAGAAAGAAATATA
The DNA here is from genome assembly GCA_022457155.1 of Cladopsammia gracilis. Classification (NCBI taxonomy): domain Eukaryota; kingdom Metazoa; phylum Cnidaria; class Anthozoa; order Scleractinia; family Dendrophylliidae; genus Cladopsammia; species Cladopsammia gracilis. The sequence continues at coordinate 1,288,842 of JAJGOT010000089.1, read as the reverse complement.
GTTTCCTTACACGAGAAATGGATAAAATACAAGAATAGGCAGCAACTATTTGCCTACAAGACTAATTTCCTTTTTCAAAATACCGAGTGTTAATTATGACAAAACATCTTTTCTATACCGAAATCATACTAGGAGAAAACATCATTTGATCACTACGAAAAATACTCACAAGAGTACAAGTAAAAAGCGAGTCAACAATGGTTTTAAATGTGCAATGATTATATAAGTCTTATTGCATATTATTTGCAACCCCAATTTCCATTGTATACATGTAGACTGCAACAGTTTTAAAGATACGTTTACTCGTCTGGAAAGCGAAATCCCTCAAATCAAAAGTCGTCTGTGTGACCTGGGGGAGGAAAGTGCGCTCACAGGGGTGGATACAATGAAAACAAATTCTTAGGCATATACCCGTAGCCACCCCCCATAAAGAAATCCTGGATCCGCTCTTGGCTCGGATGCAACAAACAGCACACGAAGGCGGGGGGTCCTATGGGAAAAGAAGCGAGAGTGGTCAACACCACCTCTCCAGTTGCCTGTACCATATTTGACTATTTCATTTATACTGCGAGCCTTCATAAGGGTCCCTATATTGCTGTTTGTACTGGTACCAACCCGTTTGGAGAAATCAGCGATTCAAGCAAGTCTTCCCTCGCGCCGACCCTAGCGCGGCGCGCCGCTTGTCGCTGCTCCCCACCATCTAAACGGAAGAGGCTATACACGGGTGGCTCGCCCGGGTGACTCGATGAGTCCTTTTGCCTCGACCGCGTCGTTGTTTTTTGCCACAACGCAGTCAATTTCTGAGCAGCAAATGCACTCTTCAACTCGATTGAGTCTGACAGCTTCCACACTTACACTTTCGAATAATCGCTGATGATCGCTTATTTGTTACATATGTAACACCACGAAAACACTTCCAACACCGCGGGAAATATTTTCACATGAAAAGAACTACAAGGACTAAATATTCCATCACAAGAAATATGACACAGAAATCTTATTGTTACCTTTTTTATTGTTTTTTATTGTTATTCTTTCGCCAATGAAATGTTGTTACAAAATTGTAGCTTGCCACACGATATTTATATTCGCTTACCAGTCTGTGTTTTCCAATCGCTCGAATTGCTCCTCATCGGACTGGTTTGTAAAGTCCGTACCTGAGCTAGTTTCACTGTCATACGGCTCAAGTAGTTTTTTTCTTTTTCTTTTCTTTTTTCTTTTTTTTTTGGGGGGGGGGGGAGGTGCACACTTACCTTTTTGAATACGCTTATACATAATCTTACTTTAGCTAAATGAATCTGAATTTGATACCAGATGTTAGAATTGGATGAAAGTTTTGAATGATGCTCTTTTTATGCTAATCAGCGTTTCCATAGCAACGGTAAACAAATATGGCGAAAAAACAGTTGAAATATAAGCGGTCAAAACATTCCATAAGTCTCACAAATTATCATTAAATTACCACAGAAAGTTTCCTCATATTTTACTCCCTTCAAATAGCTCTGACTAATTCCTCGGCAATAAAGAGATCGAGCTTTTCAGTCAAATGCAGTTTAAAAAGAGTGAAAACGTCAAGCACAACTGCATTTGAATGAAAAGCTCGATTTCTTTATTGCCGAGGAGCATAAGCGCATTCAAAAAGGAAATGTGACCCCCCAAAAAAACTACTTGGAGCCACCTCAAACAGATAAGACTGCGTTTCCTCACAGTTTGCTAATGTTGTTTATTCAGTAAAATCGATATCACTGTCTTGCGAGGAATAAGAATAACAAGAAGAACTACGCGAATCCCCAGAATCCATTATTACGTGTTGTCTACTAAGGATCTTGAGTTCTCTTTTCTTACGTCATAGCACGTGACCTGGGAAATAGACTGCTTTACTTCCGGTCATCTAATTGGGGGTGATATTTCCCCATTTTCATCGCGATTTTGATCTTTTTAAAAGGTTTTACTTACTTTTTTCGTCTTTTGATCGTTATTTTAGTACAAAAGCTACATTTTAAGCAAATGTTTGTATGTTGTATAGATATCACTTTAATGCAAAAATGAAGCATGACATTCTTGTTCTTCAACTTTTTTACACTAACCGTTCCTTTCAGGACTCCAAGATACCTACACCTCATCAACGACCTGGTACGTTTTCTGAAATTTGTTCCGTGTTTCTACTTCTCTTGTCTTGTATTATTTTCTTAGTCTAGAATTTATTTTCAGGATTCACTGTTATTGACAGCTGTCAACGACGTGCTTGTTTAATTTTTTTGCGAAGTTTAAATCTCATTAAATAGCGTACTCTCGCGCCTGTTGCTTGGGCTCCAGAAAACCTTTTGCTATAAGCACCTTCCGGAATTGACATCTAAAACTCATAAAAGTTCTACGTCTGTAAAACGGAAACCATACGACACACGAAAAGAGACTTTGAAAGAGACATGTTTAATGATGCGTGCGTTCTCCCCCCCCCCCCCCCCCCCCCCCGCAATGTTGCGTTAAAAATAGTTATAATCGCGCGAGCAATGAAGGAGTCATGCTTTTTTCATTTTTTTGCAGCATTGAAGGGGAGAGAGGGACCACTGTCCCAACAAATGTGTCTGGGATTATGGGTTAATCTTTATTTACAAATGAGCTTTATCCGTGAGAGTATATGTTTGTACTAAGCGTGGGGATGGCTTTGATTTAATTTTTTTCATTTGAAACGTTTGCACAAATATATTTTCCCTCTTTTCCATAAACAAACTATTTGCCCGTCTTTGCTTTGCATTTTCAGGATTTAAACGAATGGGATTTGCGAAGAAATGGGGACGAAAAGGTAATTTGTTTTTCTTTACTTTGACACAATGTTTTAAGGCATTTGTTGGAAAGTATAAATAAAACTGTCACATTTGTCTAACATGGTTCGATATATAAATTCGGTTGTGAAGCAAAGTGTGCTTTTCTTGTGGTTTGTAGCCTGCGGCTTAGTGTTAGTGACGTCAAAGGGAAACTTAATATGCATTCCGCACATAGAGAAAAAAACCGGTTTTAGAAACGTAACACAAGGATAAAAAATGTCTTTAGCGTGTCAACGTCACAAATAACACAGCATTCATTCCCTGTTGCTTGTTCTTCTGTCGGAGAAAGAGTTTTAAAAGACAAATGGTCAGTGTGTTCAAATAACAATGAACCACAATCACTTATGTTGTTTGGCTTGTTAGCTTTCCATTTAATGAAAACCCGTCTTCAGGCCGTGATAGGCCTTCACACTGGATGAGGAAAATGTTAACATTCTCATAGCATGACACTTTTATTCTCCGGCACTTTTTATGCCTGTCTAGAAAGTTCTAGAAAATTCTTTTTCAAGTGTTTTTGAGATAAAGAGTTTAGATGAATTGTTTAAAAGGTTGGCGCTTTTCCGAATGGCTTCACATTTAGAAACATATATCGTGCTGTAGCGTTTACCGAAGTCTTGAAAAATCCATTTAAAGTCCAAAGATCGGTTTTAAGGTGTTTAAGGTGGCTAAACTGGATTTTTTGAGGGCGATACTCCCCAAGTTTGAGCATTAACTACGATGCCATTAACGATGCTATGGAAAAACGGTCACCACAGCTGTATTATATAAAGATGAAAATTTGTTAAGACCAGTGTTATATTATCATCGGAGTTGCCATAGCAACGCAATGATGCCATGATGTTTTTTACTTGCCGTCCTATTTCTCAGCACCAGGAGGTTTTTCGATAATCGCTTAAGGGAGCTTGTACCTACCATAGCAGCCTCGATTATGGCAAAGATTGAACAAATTCTACAAGAGCGTGTTAGAAATTTTGGGGGATGAAGTTTGGGGATTATAAATACAGTGAAAACCATACTATCGACATGATTGGCTAATATCTAAAGAAGAGGATGCGCTTTGGGAATGCAGTTTCATCTCATAGTATTTTGATTCCATCTGAGATCGTGTGTGAAAATGTCAGGGGGATTGCTTTGGCCGATTGCGGAAAAGAAAGAATTGATTGGTGTGCGTTCAGATGCTCTTGTTGCCATTTTTGTATGTTATTTGGTGTACGCCTACAAATGTGGTGATAATTTGGAAACCGCTTGATAATGTTTTTTGACAATCTTGAGATTAATCATCAATTTATATGGCCTGCAAGCTTCAAGGACATTTATAATAAATTTAAAACATGTAAGGCAATAAAAGAAAAGGACAGATAAGGACGAATAAGGACAGATGAGGACGAATAAGGACAGAAAAGGATGAATAAGGACAAAAAAGGACGAATAAGGACAGAAAAGGACAGATAAGGACGAATAAGGACAGATAAGTGTGATAGGCTCCCATAAGCCCCAACGGGTGTAAACTCCCCATAAGCCCTTGCGGCAATAGAAAATAAAGAGACGAGCACATGGTCAAAATGGTGTGTTTTGTCAGTTTATTAACTTCCATCCCGGGTTAATTTACCACGAATTACGCGACCTTGGCGGTCTATCGAGGACGGGGTTAACAAATTGGTGGTCCGTGAGAGGCAATACCGTCGACAGATGCGAGCAAGATCGTGTTTTACGTGGGAAAAGTTACTGAATGCAATCGAGTAATAGCGATCGATCGAGCAGACTTAGTGACAACAAGTTCTTCGGAGGACAAAAACTGGAAATTCATCTCAAGGGGATTAACTGTCTGTGACTTTAACATTGCCGAGGTAAGCGACCTAAAGCCTGTAGTTCTGAGTGAAGTATTGCGAAGAGTTTTACCGCGAAAGACGATTGTGTTGAGTTGAACGGCAGTAGGCTTATTAGAGTCAAATTCAAGATGGCGGAAGAGTTCCAATTGCGAATACTAAGTGAACTTTGTAAGGCATCAGTGGAAAGCGTAGGGTCGGTGGCGAAGCATTTAGAATAAACTGACTTACAGGGCAAGACAAAAGTTTCGATTATCAATAAAATTGGAAAAGTCATTGAAGAGAAATTGACTAGCATGGCCGAAGAGGAGAAAGTGAGTTTTCTCCAAGATATCGCTACGATTATGGTTGACATGCCACCACCACTTCAAGAGGTTGATAAGGATAAGAGTGAGTTACTTATTCTAAAGAAAGAGATCGAAACACTTAAATTAATGCAAGAGCAGAAAATCAAGGAGGCTGAGGCCAAGGTAGATAGTACCAAGATTAAAACAGAGGTTAACTCACAGTCAGGTGATGATATGACATCCCCTCTTCATTCTCTTATCGAATCCACGAGTGTACTTAGACGCCAGTTCAAGATAACGGGCCAGATTGGAGACCCAGGTCAAAAGGACAAGTTGCATTATAATTCATTACGGAGACAAATTGATACGGCCATGGAACAAAAGTATAAGGAGCATGAGATTGTGGATGGGGTAATTCGCGCTATCAGCCCTGGGCTTGTTTTAAGGAGCTATCTAGAGTCCTTTGACACTCTGTCTCTTGACCGTCTAAAGAAAATTCTTCGTAGTCATTATGGGGTTAAGAACACTACGGAACTGTACCAAAGTTTAGCGTCTATTTGCCAAAGTGGAAAGGAGACACCACAAGCGTTTTTAATGCGAGCCCTTGACTTAAGACAGAAGATACTCTTTGCAAGTAAAGAAGGGGAGGACTCTTTAAAGTATGACACGGGTCACGTGCAACAGCTCTTTCGTAGGACTGTTGAAACTGGCCTACAAGATGAGAGTATTAGAACCAAGCTCCGCCCCTATCTGGCTAACCCACTGATTGAAGATGACGAACTCATTCACCAGTTAAATGTTGCAGTTTCATCTGAAGAGGAACGGGTTCGAAAATTGAAGAGCCAATCCAAACCAAAGCCAGCTTATGTATCCCAGATTGGCCAGGAACAGGAATCACCTGAGGTACCTGTTGGTATTGGTAAGGGATCCACCCCCAAGAAGGATCCTAACTTACAGAGCGGGACAAAAGCAGAGCTGCAAGAACTCAAGGCTGAAGTAGAAGCATTGAAGACTGAGCTCAAGAGTAGACCTGGAACAAATCGTCAACCAGACCTAGGAGGAGGAAACGGATGGAGCTATGGGAGGGGACGGGGAAGACGCGACTCAAGACCCCGACTATCCAAGTGCCAAGCCTGCCTTGAGAAGGGGGAAGACCGATGTTACCATTGCTTTAAATGTGGAAGCGACAGTCACTATGCCATTGGTTGCCGTCAGGGTCTGTCACCTGGACAGGAATCGCTAAACGGGAGCCGGCTACTTGTGCGGGACCAGAAGTAGCCGACGCGCCACATGTGTCCCACCGATGTAACTGCTGCGCCAGAGTAGAAACGCAAGTCCCATATCGACGCTATTCCCAATGCCAGGTGGTATGGTACTGCTCTCGAAGATGTCAGAAGGAACAGTGGCCTGACCATATAAAGATATGCCAAGCAATAAAGGAGCTATCACAAAGAGAGAACCTAGACACTACTGAAACAGCGTTTGTCAGTCACCTGACACCCACACAGCATGCAAAAGTTGTTAATCTAGTTGGACAAAAATGCACAGTTAATTGTCTGTTGAATGATGCTGAAGTAACCGTCCTTTGGGATACGGGTGCCCAGGTTTCAATAATGACAAAAAGCCTGCTAGAGGAAAAACTTCCGGGAACAGTGGTGAGAGACATATCAGAATTGATCAATGTAGGGCTTGATCTTACAGCAGCTAATGGAACTAAGATTCCTTTCATCGGATGGGCAGACGTGAGGGTGCGACTTCCTTCATCTGCAGAGGAAGAACCAGACGTACACGTTCCATTTCTGATTACAATTAATCGTTTAGAACTGCCAATACTAGGCTACAATGTCATTGAAGAGTTAGTGAAGATGGCTGCGAAAGAAAGGGGATCTACCTCAGGATTCGACATCCTAAGTTCCCTCAAAGCAGGATTTCCGAATAGTGACGAGAGTCGGTTGGAAGCTTTGATTAATCTGATACAAGCCCCAGGTGAAGATTACCTTTGCACAGTTCGAACATCAAAGAAAGACATTGTCATCCCGCAAGGCCAAATGATTAATGTGTCATGCAGAGCAAATACTGGGCCCGTGTCAACTAAAATGCCAGTGCTATTTGAACCCGACGAGTTGTCCCAGTGGCCAACAGGTCTGCAGATATATGAAACACTGAAGACGGTGAAGAAGGGATCTGTGTCACGTATTGACATTGAAGTTCACAACACAAGTCAACATGACATTGTACTCCCCAACCGTACCCCGCTGGGTAGATTGCAATTGATAAAGTCAGTTACACCGATGGAAGTTAAACTAGCAGACCCATGCAATGGCAAAGGACCGGGATATCAGTGCAGTGATAACTGGGGTACTACTACCGGAGTAAAAGAGGAAGAACTTTCACAAGAACCAGAAAATGTTGTGCCGGAGGTTGATATGACTGGATTGACAAACGAACAGCAGAAAATAGTCCGAAAGATGGTTAAAGAGGAGGCGGCATCCTTCGCCAAGAATGAAGATGATATAGGGTGCATGGAAGCTCTTGAGATGGAAATTGACTTGTCAGACAGTACGCCTGTCCAGCGGAATTACATGTCAATCCCTAGACCCCTGTATCAAGAAGTGAAAAACTACATTGAGGACCTAATGAACAAACAGTTCATCACCAAATCGCGATCATCTTATTCATCGCCTGTAGTGTGCGTTAGAAAGAAGGACGGCTCTCTACGTTTGTGCGTGGACTATAGGGAATTGAATCGACGTACTGTTCCTGACCGACACCCTATCCCACGGATTCAAGAAACCTTGGATAGTTTAGATGGCAACTCCTGGTTCAGCGTGTTAGACCAAGGGAAGGCTTATCACCAGGGTTTCATTGGACCGAAAAGCCGACCTTACACCGCTTTCATCACACCGTGGGGTTTATATGAATGGGTACGTATACCCTTTGGACTGACCAATGCACCTGCCAATTTCCAAAGGTACATGGAACATTGCCTTGGTGAATTAAGCGATGAAATAGCCATCCCCTATTTAGATGATGTGATCGTCTTTAGCCAGTCCTTTGAGGAACATGTGGAACATGTGCGAAAAGTACTCCGACGCCTTCGGCAGCATGGTATTAAACTCAAGCCTTCCAAATGTAAACTGTTCCGAAAAGAAGTTTGTTTTCTGGGGCGTGTTGTCTCGAAAGATGGGTACAGAGTGGATCCGAGCGGAATAACTGCTGTTACTGGTCTTGCAGAAAAAAAGCCAACAACTGTGGGTGAAGTGAGGCAGCTGGTTGGGTTTCTGAGCTATTATCGTCGATATATCCCAAACTTTGCCAGAATTGCCAAGCCTTTGTATGAACTGCTAAACACGCCAAAGACTGGAAGTACATTCAAACACTCCAGTAAAAGAAGATCAGACAAAAGGAACGGCCAGTTACCATCTGCATCACCAATCTTGTGGACTGAAACCCATCAACAATCACTGGAAGAACTTATTGGACATCTCACTAACCCACCAGTAATGGCCTACCCCGATTATGAAAAGCCATTTATTGTTCACACAGACGCGTGCAAGGATGGTCTTGGTGCAGTCCTCTATCAGCGACAGGGTGGAAAAACCAGGGTCATCGCATATGCTTCACGTACTCTCACATCAGCTGAGAAGAATTATAATCTTCATGCCGGCAAATTGGAATTTCTTGCATTGAAATGGGCCGTAACAGAGCAATTTCGGGATTATCTTTATTATGCGCCCGAGTTCACGGTGTATACCGACAACAACCCACTGACATACATATTGACTTCTGCTAAGTTGAATGCAACAAGTTTGCGTTGGGTCGGAGAACTAGCAGACTTCAGGTTTCAAGTGAAATATCGCCCAGGCAAGTCCAATAACGATGCTGATACGTTGTCGCGGATGCCCCTGAACATTGAGGACTACATGGACACATGCTGTGAAGGAAGTAGCTTAGACGTTGTGCAGGCAGCTATCTGTTCCATACAATTTCAAGGCCAAGATGACCTTCCATGGCTAACAGTTTTGTCAGATTCGATCACAGCCATTGGTGATGACCACAGCAATCCCAGCATAGAGAAGTGCGTTGATTTAAGGCAAGCTCAAGAATGGGACCCAGTGATTAGTAGGGTTGTACACTTCATAAATACAGGAAAACGCCCATCAATTAAAGAAAGTAAAGATGAATCAAGAGATGTCCAACGACTACTGTTTGAGTGGAACAAACTGACTCTAGGAAGGGACAATGTCTTATACCGTAAGACGAGTGAACACCAACAAGTGGTACTACCCCAACAGCTGCGTAGGACCGTTTTCAAAGAACTTCATGAGGACATGGGCCATTTAGGTGCTGAAAGAGTATTTGATTTGGCTAGAGCACGGTTTTACTGGCCACACATGAAGAACGACATCACTCATTATGTTACCAAAGTGTGCAGATGCCTAAAGCAGAAACCACCTGTAGCCAAGCAGAGAGAGCCACTACATCCGATTATCACCACAGCACCCTTCCAAATGGTATCACTGGATTTCCTCCATCTTGAAACAAGTGCAGGTGGCTACCAATACATATTGGTAGTAATGGATCACTTCACTCGATATGCTCAAGCTTATGCAACCAAAGACAAGTCTGCGAAGACAGCAGCGGAAAAAGTGTACAATGACTTTATCTTGCGATTTGGACTGCCTGAAACAATCCACCATGATCAAGGCGGCGAATTTGAGAACAAATTGTTTTACAATTTAGATAAGCTCATTGGGGCTCGCCACTCAAGAACAACACCGTACCATCCCCAAGGAAATGGACAAATTGAACGATTCAATAGGACATTACTGTCAATGCTTCGGACTCTGCCGGAGAAGCACAAGTCAAGGTGGCGCGATCATCTTCACAAAGTGGTACATGCGTACAACTGTACAAAGAACGATTCTACGGGTTACGCGCCATTTTTCCTTTTATTTGGCAGAGCCCCGCGCCTTCCTATTGACCTGATGTTTAATCTTAAGCCACCTGCTGGATTTAGTTCCTATCCAGAGTATGTCAAGAAATGGCGAAATGCTATGTCAGAAGCATACAAGATAGCCTCAGAAACTGCTCAGCGAAATGCTCTGCGAGGAAAAAAACAGTTTGACAAGAAGGTGCGAAGAATTGTGCTGATGCCCGGAGATAGAGTGCTTGTTCGAAACATGAGTGAACGAGGAGGACCAGGAAAGTTAAGGTCATACTGGGAAAGCGAAGTACATGTTGTCGTCGAGCAGAAGGGTAAAGATGTGCCAGTGTACGAAGTCAGACCGGAGTCAGGAATGAAGAAAGCAAGAGTTCTACACCGCAACTTACTGTTACCATGCACTTATTTACCGGTGGATGAATCCAACTTGCAAGTTTCTCAAACTTCTCGAAGCAGTAGCAGACAACGTAAGCAGACAAAGGAGTCACAGAACCAGCAATCTCTTGTTCCAGCCCCATCAATGGCCAGTCAAGAAGACTATGATGAAGACGTGCCATCACTTGTTCCAAGCCAGTTACAACCCTGTGCTCAGGCCAACACCACTGAACAACCCCTTGCAGAGCAGTTGAACACACACGACTCTACAATCACTGGTAATGGCTGTAACCATCCACAGGAGGATGTCACTGAGCTGGCTTTTGATGACTTGCCAAATGAGAGTGCTCAGGATACCAAGTCTGAGTCAGCAGAGGAAATAGAGCAGTCTCATGTTCTTGAAGCCGACAACTCTGAGGGAGACAGACCACAACGACTCCGACGAGCTCCTGTTCGTTTGACTTACGATGTCCCAGGTCAGCCTGTGTATTACCTTGCAGTAACCACCAACATACATACTGCTTCAGTGACACCAACTCCAGCCCCAACGTGGTTCAGGATGACACCAACATACCAACCGGTATGGCATTGGCCGCAGTATGGTCTACCCATCCAAGCAATGTACTATGTCTGTTCCTGAGAAACCAATGGAAACACTCTAGAGGATGCCCAAACCAGGACAAACAAGGAGATGAACAATGTAGCTGTCCATATCTAATTTTTTTTTCTAACAAAAAACTTTATGACCAGGTGAACATGTTAAATATTAACATACTGAGCAACGTGTTCTTAAGGATTCATTCCTTTAGGAATCGCTTAATAATCGCTTAAGGGAGCTTGTACCTGCCATAGCAGCCTCGATTATGGCAAAGATTGAACAAATTCTACAAGAGCGTGTTAGAAATTTTGGGGGATGAAGTTTGGGGATTATAAATACAGTGAAAACCATACTATCGACATGATTGGCTAATATCTAAAGAAGAGGATGCGCTTTGGGAATGCAGTTTCATCTCATAGTATTTTGATTCCATCTGAGATCGTGTGTGAAAATGTGAGGGGGATTGCTTTGGCCGATTGCGGAAAAGAAAGAATTGATTGGTGTGCGTTCAGATGCTCTTGTTGCCATTTTTGTATGTTATTTGGTGTACGCCTACAAATGTGGTGATAATTTGGAAACCGCTTGATAATGTTTTTTGACAATCTTGAGATTAATCATCAATTTATATGGCCTGCAAGCTTCAAGGACATTTATAATAAATTTAAAACATGTAAGGCAATAAAAGAAAAGGACAGATAAGGACGAATAAGGACAGAAAAGGACAAATAAGGACGAATAAGGACAGATAAGGACGAATAAGGACATATAAGGACGAATAAGGACAGAAAAGGACAGAAAAGGACAGATAAGGACGAATAAGGACAGAAAAGGACACATAAGGACGAATAAGGACAGAAAGGGATGAATAAGGACAGAAAAGGACAGAAAAGGACAGATAAGGACGAATAAGGACAGAAAAGGACAGATAAGGACGAATAAGGACAGAAAAGGACAGATAAGGACGAATAAGGACAGATGAGGACGAATAAGGACAGATAAGGACAGATAAGGACAGAAAAGGACCGATAAGGACGAATAAGGACAGATAAGGACAGATAAGGACGAATAAGGACAGATAAGGATGAATAAGGACAGAAAAGGACAGATGAGGACGAATAAGGACAGAAAAGGACAGATAAGGACAGAAAAGGACAGATAAGGACGAATAAGGACAGAAAAGGACAGATAAGGACGAATAAGGACAGAAGGGGATAAATAAGGACAGATGAGGACAGAAAAGGACAGATAAGGACGAACAACGACAGATAAGGACAAATAAGGACAGATAAGGACGAATAAGGACAGAAAGGAATGAATAAGGACAGATGAGGACTGGTGAGGACAGGTAAGGTCAAGAATAAAACGGATACTTAAGCAATAGAACACATTTTCTATGACTTTACCGGCGTAATAGAACCACGCGGGATGTTGGGAGAACACGAGAAAAGCTTGTAAACCACGAGCCGTAGGCGAGTGGTTTACAAGCTTTTCGAGTGTTCTCCCAACATCCCAAGTGGTTCTATTACGCCGGTAAAGTCATAGAAAATGTGTTCTATTGCTTTTATGAAATGACTATGAAAAGCGTTTGGAAAGAGAGAAATTTGTTGTCGTTTTGTACCGATCAAGTAGCTTGTTCTCATAACATTCATCATATAACCGGGAAAACCAATCAGAGCCGCTGAAAGAATGAACTTTACACGATGCCACTGACAAAGCTGCACTGACAAAATTCACGGGTTCAACGAAAGTGATGAAAAGTTTTGGCGCTTTGAAATTCGTCAGTTGGAATTTATCAGCTGAAAGAAGAAAATATATTCAATGATTCAAAAGTTCTTTGAATGGGAAATCCAGAAAATTGTGTCCGGAATCTGCCGCGCAAACATGAATGTACGAGGAAAGTTTGAAAGCCTAAAATTTTTATGGCGTATGTTGGATTCAAAGATTGCCTTCTTGTCAAGAATTTTTCAATTGGAATAAAGGTTAGTTCCAGAAACTCAGCTTCTGAAAATGTTTTCGACTTTATCCACTTACTTTGAAGTGTACAATTATTTGAAGCCCGTACTTCTCTACATTTTAAGTTCAGAATGAAAACTAAGCTCATTGTTTTTTAAGCCTACAGTTGAATTGTTTGATCATTCCATGCAAATAATTTGTTTAACCATAAACCTATAATTTTTGTTAGCTTCATTTTCTTCTTGCTAATTGATCATCCTTGCTTGGACACATAATCAGAATTTAAACTGCATCGGGTACAAAAGTATTCGATGAAAAAATCTCAAAAACAAAACACGATAAAGCGCAAGATAAGCTTAAATGGAATCGGCGTAAAATAATTATCCTAAACAACAAAGCTATGAGCTTTTTAATTCCACTGTGAAAATCCGTCTTATTTAGAAGTTATCTTAGGATTTGTAGGAACATTTATAAACTTCAGTTCAGTGAATTTCAATTGAAAATTCCTCAGTTTGAAAGCCATTGTTTTCTCTTTGGGATCCATAATTTTTGAGCTTTCCACTAATAGCTAAACCTTCAGTTCAATGAACTTCATAAAGTACATATCGAGGTTGTTTTGATTGTCATTGATCGCTGCATGTAAGCCTTTCCAAGCCAATATTAAATGAAAATATATTCCTGTTGTTGATATCAGTTTTAAAATATTAAAGCTTAGTGTTCTTTTGTCGTTAAGCCGTTTTTTGTTTGCGTGCGTGGGAAATTTTTTTTTATTTTGTAGGTTTGAGCAGCAACTTATCGTTTACAAGAAACATATCTTCTCTTCTCATCTTCTAACAGACCACAATATGCAATAAGACACTAAACCGGCTCGTGTTGTGAAATTCTTTCTCCTCACGCTTGTGTTGATGCAATGGAAAATTGAACTTTGTTTACTTTACAGTTTCGCTTGCGCGGTTTTCTATGAGTTTACCGGCACAATAGTTAATAGGTCTTTGGCCAATCAGAACGCGCGTAGTATCTCAGTTATTTTATAAAACATAATATAGTACACAACATCACTGTAGCACTACAATAGAGGGCGACTATATGGTGTACTACCACAGAGTATATACCGTCCCCCGCGACCTTAACGAAACTTCCAGAATGTCACGCAAATCACGCAAAGCAATTTTCGTAACAATATGGTTGTTCATTCAAATCCAGAAAGCGTTTTCTACTTCCCATCAAAACAACAAAAAACACATATCATTGCATTAATTTTTTTTAAGAAAAAGTAACTCTAAATCCAAAAGTGTACATTTGCAGCAAACTTCCAACTTATTACTCTGCATTCACTAAGAAAAATTTCCATCAATATTTCAGCAGACTGGGCAATTATCATTCAATCAGAGCTAGTCTTGCAAACTTAAAATATCCTTAAGCACGACCAAGAGGGATTCTGGGTAATACAACCATACCGGCGGCATGCAAGTCTACCTACCTCTGTTTGATACATTTTTAATAAGTGTCGAGCCACCCAGACCTACTGGCAAAATATTGCACTGATCGCATTCTTTAGAAGTCAAAAGTCGTCCAAATTGCCTTGGTAGGTCTCGAAATCCAACCACAGAAGGGCAAGAGAGACAACTTCACTCACGGAGCGCCATGTTTTGCTACAAATACTTTTGGCGCTCCAGTCATCGTCAAATCATCTGTCACCCCTGGTTTCTTTCAGACGTTTGCCGCTACCCACCATTCCAGCTTAATGATGCCAGCCTGGGGGTTTCTGCAGTGAAAAATGACTCGAAAAAGCACTTATAAACCAAATTCTTACCTGATTCGAGTCCGTGTGATCACTAATCGAGCGAGCAACGGCTGAATACTGACGTCACAATGAAAACTCGAGCCCACGGTGAATTGAAACAGCATATATTTTTATGTCAGCTATTTATATGCAGTCACGAAATTCTACAGATTGCCTGGCCCCTCAAAACTGCTTAGGAACCCACAGAAATTTGACAATTAAAGGGTTAAGTGATTACCGAAAAAAAAAACCGTCCTGGTGCCGAGAAATAGGACGGCAAGTATAAAACGTCATGGCGTCATTGCGTTGCAGCGAGGGGGGACTGGCGTTGCTAAAGTACAAGAAGGACTATAATTCTAGGAGCCAGAGAAAGAAGGTGAACCGCTTCATTCGTATCTGGCTGACCTCACACTGGGACGCCTCTGCAGCACTGAATAAAAAAACAACGAACAAATCGGCGCTCTTGTGTATTATGAGGCAAGGAAGGCAGAGGATGTTTTATGCCAATTTGTTAGTGGGCTCAAGAAGGGTCTCACAGAAGTATTGATTCGGCAGGATGTTCTTCTAATGACTCCAGTTGAAACTGTTGTCAAGAGAATTGCCACACTGGAGGAGGAAAATGGCGGAGTGCTGAAGGTGGCTTCTGTAAATGAATCAATTGGGAAAGATAATCCTACAGGTTTAAGCGACAAGCTCGGTGAAATTGAAGAGATTTTCAGTAGGACGGGGGAACAGAAGCTAGGGCAGTTGGCCGGAAGCTCCCACAGCCCTTTGTCTGCAGCAGTGCGAAGGGGAGGAAAACGGACGGGGTAGGTGGAGACGTGGTCCAAGGCCCACTTATGTCTGCAGAGCTTGCAAGGGTCGTGGTCACTGGATCCGTAGCTGCTCGACTTTAAACGACTTTAAACGAGTTTAAACGAGGACCAAGGACCCCAATTCCAGCCCTAGACACTAGCCAAGGGGTCAACTACCCATACCGTTCTCCGAAAGAGCCATTTGTTAACACAGTGCACGAAGTTAAGGCTGCAGGTAGAAAGAGTTATCATGTTGAGGGGACAGCGAATAAAGAGAAGTCAATCTTCCTGGTCGATACAGGTGCAGACGTGAGCCTGATATTTGCAAATACTCCTGGTTTGGTTGTCAAGGATTCTCCAGTCTATCCGGTTTCAATTACACACCAGCCCATTACAGTTTGTGGAGAAGCAGAAGTAGTGTTGGAATTGGGCGATGTTTGTACACAGTGGAAATTCCTCGTGGTTGATAACCTCAGGGAGTCTCTTTCAGGAGCGGATTTCATTGAAAACCACCACGAGATTTCATGGGGGATCCGTGATCGATGTTGCGCTGTGATGATGTACATGGAGATGTAGATGTAGATGATTGGAAAATACCACTGGTTGATCATCGTAAATGGAGGTTTTTGAGTGAAAGCTGTTAATCTGTCGGACGAGAATGTGATGCTGTTCAAGAACCAGAAAGTTGGATTTGTTACTGACATTGATGACTGCTCAGAACCTTTTAACCTGGCTATGGAAACTGATTGTCCTACGGTGTCTTACATGGCAGATGATTTGCCCAAAAGGAGTATTGAGGAACTTGGCATTTCCTTGTCAGACAGTGACCTCAGTGCCACCCAGAAAGGACTGCGCGGAAATTTACTTCGCTCTTATGCTGATGTCTTTTAATTTCAAAGGGTAAACGTGACTTGGGAAAAAATACCTCAGGGTGCAACATCACATTCCTCTGAAAACTGATGCTTCTCCAGTTAAGCAGCAGCTTCGTAGAGTTCCTTTTGCCTATCAAGAAGGAGTCAAGTCAGACCTGAAAGCCATGTTGAAAGATGGGGTTATCAAGAAATCTACCTCCCAGTGGGCTAGTATTATGGTCATTGTAAAGAAGCCATCAGGGGATCTGAGAATATGTGTGGATTTACAGGAAATTACATGAAGTTGCCCTCTCCCCAATATCACCGAAACACTAGACCGGTTGGCCGATGCAAAGTTTTTTACAATAATCGACATAGTTTTTTTTTATTACATCACTTACGAAACAGTACAATATTTAAAAAAACGATGCTTACACTACTTACAATGCGATACTTATACAACTTGCAAGTATAGTACTTTCGCTACTTTTTTTTGTTGTTGAACATACACACGTACAGTTGAACATTCACAAAAGACAATTTGCAACAAAACGAAAACTACGACTTGAAGCTGACAAAAAAGAAACCTAACACAGTAAAAACATTAGTGGTAACTAAAATTAAATAGGAGCGCAATCAGTCAAGAAAACAGAATTTTATCTCATATTTAAAAGAGACGAGAAAACAGACCATTTTGTTCTGAAATCATTTTCGCGACCAGTCATACAAGAAATATATTTTTCTAGACAAATTTTATCACGAGCTAGGAAAACAAATTCATTAAAGATGTAAAGTTTACCGTTTAGAGCTTTTACGTAAAGAAAATACTTTCCTATAATGACTAAATGATTGAGGGCTAAACAGAATTTAGAAACATTATTAATAATGCCAAACATAATTTCTTTTATTGAAAGCGATAATTTTGAGTTCACCATGCGTGAAGCCCAATCCAGAAACTCCTTCCAGAACAAAGTGGCTTGCGTGCACTCAGTGAAAAGATGAATGATGGTGTGATCTGCTGGACAAAAAGGGCAGCGTGGGGAGTCTTCTTTTTTCATTTTAAATAATAAGGTCTTAGTGCACAGAATATTGTGAATAATGTTGTACTGGAATATTGATAGCTTTACTTCTTTTGCTACTTCAAAAGGCAATAGATATAATTTTCTCAAATCATCCTTCTGGTAGCCAAAATTTAAGAGTCTTTTCTCACAAGTCGGCGGAGGCATTGATCGAAGAGACAGCAGCTTACTATAAATTTTTTTGCAAGTCATTTCCTCTATTAATATTTGCGGTGTTAAGCTTTGTTCGAGGGAGCAGTTAAGGAGTTTTTTTCCAATTTTGAGGGATGGCGTTAACAAGGCTAAAGTACTGTAAGAAATTGCATCTTACGTTAAATTTATTACGAAAAGAGTCGAAGGACAGAAAGCAGTTTTGCTGTGTATCAAAGAGGTCGTTAATTTTGAGAATTCCTGCATAGCGCCAGTGCTGCAAGTACATAGATTTTTTTTATCAGACTTAATAAACTTATTATTCCAAACTATCTGTTCACGAACATCGTTTTTGCTTTTTTGGTTGGAAGCTATTACGTCTTGCCAGAATATGATTATTTCATGATAAAACGCTGGAAGGCATTTGCTCAGATTAAAGTGTCTATATTGCCTGCAGGGTTTTTCTGGTTTTAGTAACTTTAATATATATAGATAGGCTTAGCCTAACAGCGGAGCTCTCTGAACAGAAACGATGATGATAAGCTTAACTTAGGTGAAAGGTCGGAAGCACAAGAAAAGTTAGAATTAAGATTGACGACCAGGCTACTTTTCAATTTTAGCAATAGCTTATTACGCGACCGTCTGCACAGTACATTTAGACTGCACAAATTCCACAAAAGCTTACTGTTTGAGAAATGTGAAACCTCTCTTGAGTAACAAACCGCGAAATAAAGCAGGGAAAAACGATTTTGCAAACCATTTTCTCCGCTAAACACAACAAAAGTTTTTTTTTTTCTTTTAAAATGTTTTATTTCTCAATAACAAATCCCTAAAGTTTACAATATTATCCTGAGAGGCTAGTCATTTCCGGTTACAAGGCCTTCCTGAGTTAAGGCTATTCATTTCCGGTTACAATAATACAAGGTCAGTTCCGGTTTACAGTCACTTGAAAGTCTAGTCCATACGGGATTATTTATAAAGTTCATTTCCGGTTGTTTGGTCCACTTGGATATCCTTTCTGGTTTGCACATGATTACTTTAGTCATTTCTGGTAATGAATGATGAGTTCCCAGTAGCTAAATTATTAGAATCACAAGCTTTGACTGTTGTATTTCACAACAGTTGGATGAAGAATTTAGTCTAGACGAGGTTTACTGACAAATAGCATTTAATAATCGGTAAGGCGTGCTGTACGACATTTTTACTAACCCCTAGTATCTTAGACTGTGATAGTGAATGAGTTTCTGCAAAATAGTGAGTCTAGAAAAGGTCTAGGATAAGGTAGGATTTTTCGTTGTTTAGTCTAGAATAGGGTTGCAAAATGCAGCTAAAATGGTCTAGTATAGGTTAAGGGTTTCAGAGTCCCAGCGGCACACCCCCGTGATGTCATTCCTTATGTCCCTTGCAGTGGCCCGAGAGTTCTCGGTGCCATTGTGAAAAGTTGCTTTATTTCGAAAAACCCATATACCATAAGTATGGTCTTAATGAGCGTGCTCGAATGTCATTCTCGTCGTCAGCAGAAGTCCATTAGGTAAAACAAACTAGTCTTAACATTAACTAAAAACCAAGTATTGAGTAGTGCCGATAGGGTGGGAGTGAAAACACCCCACACCCTTCCACAGGTTCAAATTTTAATCTAGCTTGGAAAGGCGTGGTAACCAGTTATCCGGTTCCACATTTGCAGTACCATTGCTAAAGCAGACACCCAAGATTAACATTCTTGACACCCACGTCAGGCCATAACGAGTGTCCGGACGTGAGCACCAAGCTCCTAACTTCATGGCTTCTGTACTCTTTGCCACATTTAATTTAGTCCCTGTACCTGTCTCGTAATTGTGAAGTAAAGTAAACAATTTGTCTAAAGAAAAAATGTTGCTTACAAAACATGTGGAGTCATCCCCATATTGGTGAATTTTAGAACGCTTTCCTCAGGCTTCTGGAAGGAGAAAACGTTTAGTAGTATCATCCTTTCTTATACTGGTAGCCAAAACCTGCACATAAAATGTACAAAAGTGGAGACCGGGGATCCCACACTCGAGTGAAATTTCTTTAGTCAAAAAACCATTAACTATAATTGTCATATTTGCTTGACAGTATAATGTAGAAATCCACCGCTGGAAATTAGGGCAAAATCCAAAACGACTTAAAACATTGGTAAAAAGTTTACCAATGTTTTTCTACCCTGTCAAAGGCTTTCTCTTGATCAATAGTGACAGCAAGATACCAGTTTCATTGGTAATATTTATATAATCTAGAGTGTCACGCAAGAGAAATAAATTCTCAAAAATCGTCCTACCTGGGACGGAATAAGTTTGATCTTCTTGAAATAATCGAGGGTAACACTTTTGAAAGTCTGTTTGTAAGAGCTTTTGAACAAATTTTGTAATCAACATTGAGTAGCGAAATGGCCAGGCCACCAATTTTTGAGGTTTTTCTTATCATCTTTCTTGTATTAAAAGTAATCTAGTCACGCTTCCTTGCATTGAATCACTGAGAGAATTATTTTCCAAACTAAATTTATAATTTCAAACAGAATAGGGCCTAAAAGATCCCAGAATTTAGCGTAAAATTCTTGAGGTAATCCGTCTGAACCGGGCCACGCATTGCTTGGGTAATTTCAGCCAAAGATAAAAATCCTTCGCAGGATAAAAATTTCGCTCTCACTTAATCTGTTTTCAAGTTTGTTCAAAAATTTGGTTTGGACTGTTAAATTAACAGGTTCTTGCAAGTACAAATTACGGTAAAAATCGAAATGAGCCGGAGTCTTGTGAAAAGACTTCAACACCGGCGGAGTTATAAATAGATTGAACAGTATTTTTTCTCAGCACGTAAAAAAGAATTTGGTAGGTTTTTCACTTTCTTCAAGCCATTTGACTCTGCTACGAATTTGGCTTCCTCTCATTTGGGATAAATTAATGGCCCAAATTTCTCTTTCAAGCGTTTCTATGGTGGTTTTCACTGAGTTATCTCCTTCAATGAGAGTCCGTTTGGCTTCGATCAAAGGATTTATAGTTGTTAATATCGCGATTTAACTTAATGTGCCTTGTTTACTTCGACCAAAATCTATAGCAACTAATCTTATAGATTCTTTAAGAAAATCCCACCAAGCTTGAATGGAAGTAAATGTTTTCCGGTGCAATACATGTTTCTTAATAATTTCTGAGATATTAAATTCTAAATTTAGCCTCCAAAGTAATGCATTATGCAAATTGGGGCTTAAATCAACAGAATCATGATCGGAAAAAACACAAGGTAAAATTTCACATTTTAAAAAGGAATCATACAAGTTCTGAGCAATAAAAAAATTATCCAAACGTGTACCGATAGTTTTATCCGCATTAAACCATGTGCATTGTATTTTTCAGTCGGCCGTGGTTTTTTTTTGTGTCATAAAAATACGTTCACTTGGATTCGTGGGTGCATAAGTATAAAACCAAATTAATTTTCGTGTCGTCGAGTTCAGTTAAAACACTAACAATTCTACCAGAAGAATCTTTTTTCCATTGTAAACATTTGAAATCAGTATTTTCAGCGACAAGAATGGCATCGCCGCCTTGTTTACCAAGAGCGGGCAACCAGAAACTTTTACCGCGCCATAAATAGCTGTCAGAGAATGGCTAGTTCTAAAATGGGGAACGGGGAATCGGGGAATCGGAGAACGGGGAATGGGGAACGGGGAACGGGGAACGGGGAATCTCTAAAATGGGGAATCTCTAAAATAGGGAATCTCTAAAATGGGGAATCTCTAAAATGGGGAATCTCTAAAATGGGGAATCTCTAAAATAGGGAATCTTGAAAGCAGCTGTTACGAGGGCCGTAAGTAAAGCTGTCCGCTCGCGATAAAACTGAAATTCATGATGGCTACAAACTAGAAGTCAGGCGATGCGTTATGACGTTCATTTATGGATGTACTCTAGTGTAAATTCACACGACTCCTAGGAAGACCATGTAATTATGATACGATTTCGTGTATAAATAAAGATTGATGATGATGATGACCATTTAATTTTTATCGGAAGGGGAGGGAGGGGAGGGGGGGTTGGGGCAATTTCTTCTGAGTGTAATTTTTTTTTCAGCATCACTATTTGCAAGAATTTTTTTTACCAAAATGCTTGAATTTTTTTTTACGTGCTTTCTTGTGCACTATTATTTTCTCTTAAATTTCTTCTGCAGGAATTTTTTTTTTGGTAATTGCTCACCCCCCTCCCCCCACAAAAATTAAATTGTCCGTCCCTCACCGTGTTTTGTTTCATATTGTGTGACAAATCAAGTAAATCATGCTGCGACACTTATAGTGTCTGGTTCATAAGTGTAAATATCCGGTCTCGATTGCGAAACCGTCACACGAAAACTCCAAAAAAAAAATCACTTTGCTTTTCGGTAAGTTTGAAAGAAAAATTAACAACTTCTCGTTATATTTTTTCACACCCGAAGAGAAAAGCTCAATTTATCTGCAAGATCTCGTAAGTTCGCGAACGTGACCGCTTTGCGTTTTCTCGTGCCGGCGTCATGCCCGCGGTTGGTCCGAACCGTGTAGGACGAGAACTGCGAGAGGAGTATTCCTTCAAATCTTGATTTTAGAGGGTGGTAAAGGGTTTTTTCGTGAGCCGTGAAAGGCCTTTTTTCCCCCCGTGAATTGTGAAATGGCTATTTTTTTCTCGTGAAACGTGATTTGGTTACATAACCCGTAAACCGTGAATCGACTTTTTTTCATGAGCACTGCAAAATGACTGTTGTTTTTTCTCGTGAAATGCTACTGTAAACCGTGATTCTTTCTTCCTCCCAAAACATTATCCAGTAAGGACCAGTAAGCGTTTAACTACGCCGGTGGTAAATTGCGCGTCGAATGCATGACCGTGACTGATCGTCATTCTGGACCCCAGATCACTCTACGAGGTTAGGTAATTTTTACACAACATCAGCAAAACAAAGGACTCAGCTTTCTTTTTACATCAGGAAGAACGAGGAGTGAACGGTCGATGAAGACAACAAACAAAGCTGTACTTTGGATGTAATTTAATTAGCAAAAAGTAAGGAATTTTTTTTCGTGAAATGACCATTTTATTCTCCGTGAAACGTGAAATGACAATTTTATTTTTCGTGAAACGTGATCTAGACCCCCCCCCCCCCCCCTCTTTACCACCCTCATTTTAGTTGGCTGTACGAGATTAGAAAGGCGGCGCTCCGTCGTCACCCGCGATATCTTTAAGTTGAGAATTTATAATAATCCAAAAATTAAAATACCAACTATTAAAAAGAAAAAATCACCAAAAAAATTAACTCATCTTGGAAAAATTGGGAATCTTGCAAAAATTCAAGAAAAACTTTATGGCGGGGTGGCATCCCCCCCCCCCCCCCCCCTTGTACACCCGAGAGTTAATCGGTACATAAAGTTACAATATTACAAGGAATTTCCCGTTTGCTTACCTCTATGTAACATCGACGTGCATTGAAAAGGGAGTGGAAAAAATTCATCTGTCCACTGTTAACGGCCGCAAACCCCCTCGGAACGAAAAAGCGCAGCGTGTAAATCGTCGTTACTTATGCCAACTTTTTTTAAGTAATGCTATATTTTTTCTGCAACTTGGGTGGGATAAATGCGTTATCTCCGCAATTATTTTTTAGTATTTTTTTTTATCTCCGCAATTATCAGTCATTAATTTAAATGCTTTTTGTCACTACATAGTCTGTATGACTGCTCTGCTCTGCAGTCCGAATAGGGCGTTCGCTCAATACACTGAGATATGCAGGTTCCTTGATGATGATGCTGTGATAACATGAGAACATCTCTGTCCCCCTTCCAACTGAATCGTGCTATCATTTTTCGCATTGATTCTGAATTGCTACAATGAGCCGCCGCAAAACGTCTTTTTCCTTGCTTTTCACTCTAATAAGGATAACACATGTCAAATTGAACAAAGGAAACTCGGGTTTCATTCTCAGTGGCAAGAGTTCCATTGTAAGTGTTCGGTTAGTACAGGTTTTTGACATTGACAAATGACTATTTATTCCATGTCCGCTTTAATTAAAAGAGGCAGTTTTTACAGTAAACATGGGAACAAAATTTTGGGACATCGACAATACAGGTTTGACTGTATTTTTTTTCTTCCACAAAACTTCACTAGTTTCTGGTGTACTTTAAAAAAAGAAGTGCTCACATTCGTCGTTCGTGCTCACTTTCGGCGCCGTCGCACGAAGGAATTTGTTATCCTAGGAAGACGAATTTTTCACATGGTACCACAGGCAGCCCAAGCGGTGTGTAATACGTGTGGTGATTTTCTCACTTATCTGCCATGTGCTTCTAGCCTCCACGTGCAAATGTTCATAGTAGCCATGTTATAGTCTTTTGACCATGGCGTTCAAAATACCCTTTATAAAGTCCAGCAAGTCCTTTTCACATGGGTACTTTGATGTTTTGTTCTTCAAGTTTTTCTATGGCGCAAGAAAATGGCAAATAGATGTGTCGCGCGGAAGCGCTGACCTTGGTTTGCATAATTAATACCTTTCCGCTCTCCCTACGTTTCTTAGGAAGAAAGGGAAAACTGTTCGCAGTCATGTTTAGTTTTTTGTGATCTCCAGTTTTCATGTTAGGAATAAGAAAATATAAAATTGTGCATGGTTCATTTGATTAGAAGCTTGTATACTTGTTGGCTGTGTTTGATAAAAAATCTAATTAACTGACCGCTACAAAACTGATTTTAAACTACACACAGAAAGATTTGACTATAGATCTAGCGAAACTCCTTATAATGTTCCAAAAGTCAATGAGTGTAAGAAAGAATGTTAATGTTCAAATGAAGATGTGAGGGACACTTACTGGCGATAAAAGTGAAACTAGACCCTATTTTAGAGATTCCCTATTTTAGAGATTCCCCATTTTAGAGATTCCCCATTTTAGAGATTCCCTATTTTAGAGATTCCCCATTTTAGAGATACCCTATTTTAGAGATTCCCCAATTTAGAGATTCCCTATTTTAGAGATTCCCCATTTTAGAGATTCCCCGTTCCCCGTTCCCCGTTCCCCGTTCCCCATTCCCCGTTCCCCGATTCCCCGTTCCCTATTTTAGAACTAGCCGTCAGAGAATTTATCGCATTTTGTCTTGTCGCTAAAGTTTCTTGTAAACAAATAAAATCAGAACGGGAATTTTTCGCAAAATCAAAAACACAGCGTTGTTTGGCTTCATTGCCAAAACCACGGATATTCAAAGTTGTAAATTTAGCTCTGAATGCAAAAACTTGGAGAAAATTCTTCTGGTAAAATTAAGCTTACATATTAACTAAACAATTTTTGAAAATCACATTTAGACAGTTACTTGCTTTTCTGTTTATGTTTGTTTGTCCGATGTCCAGTGTTTCTCCTCTTCGGCAAAGGTTGTTCGCCGTCATATTCAGAACGTTCGAGAGTTTTAGTGTCCGTTTTCTCCGATCCTTTGGTACTGGAAAAATCCGTAATAAAATCACACATCTCCCCGCATTGAAAAATGTATGAAGTTCCCCGAAGCAAGATTTTATCCAAGAAAGCTCTTCTTTTTCCACTAAAGCAGCTTCTGAGTATCCCTTAATTAGTATCTCTGTCTTGAGTAGCAAACCGCGAAAAAATGCAGGGAAATAACGACTTTTCTTCTCCGCTAAAACACTGACCAGCGAAAGATCCAAACTTTTTAAAACGTGTTCACCGAGCTGTCGGCTGTGTAGCCGCGCGAAAAACAAAGCCAGCTCTATATTCCTCCAAAAACGCTTGATTTGCAGAGTCACACAGCCTCAAATGCGGTCTTGACCACTGTTCGAGAAATTGTGAAACCTGTCTTAAGTAGCAAACCGCGAAAATGCAGGGAAATAACGACTTTTAAACGGTTTTCTCAGTTTTCTCCGCTAAACACAGCTCCAACTAACGTGTTTACCGAGCTGACGTGACATTCGCCATGTAGCTGCGCGAAGGCGCGAAAATCAAAGCCTCGCTTTCGTTTCAAAATGCCCAACACGGGGGGCGGCGGGCGGACACGCGCCCGCGAAACATTCCGCTGGTCATGACCATGAAAAATGACGGCATGGGTTCTATGAGTATGGCGCTCCGCGCGGGCCTTCGGCCCGCAGAGCTCCGCTATAAAGCGTAGAAAACTGTCCAAAACTTTTTCTTGGCATTTTGAACCGTTTTGGCCTGGAAAATTCGGTTTAAAGTTCCCGCTTGAGCCACGCCCTTCAAGGTTGGCCGAGCGATCATACCAAAAGAGCCTAAGCCTAGTGACGTCACATGACGTCACTTCAGGAACGGAGATTATCTTCACAAGAGTCTTCACAAGTACTTCACAAGTCTGCTTTCAATTCGTGAGGCACGATGCCTGATAGATGTGTTGTTTTTGGCTGTTCAAATACGAATAACCAGGAGAAAGGAATCTCCCTACATAAAATTCTTTTTTTAAACGATCATCGCAGTGAAGGAAAGGCAAGGAGAAGAAAATGGATTGATTTCGTGCAGCTGAAGCGAGGAAAGTGGCAGCCAACTGCTTCGGCCCGTGTGTATTCGTGTCACTTCGCTTCAGAAGATTTTACCGACACAATTTCGTTTGCCAGTGTCAAGAGGCGTCGAAAACTCCTAACAGATGCAATCGGAGTGTGACTGTGCCCAAATTTCAAGAAACACTTGGGAAAAGGAGGAATTATCAAGCAGAAGTCGCCGTCAGGTTCGTGACCGCGTGAGTTTTGAGTTTGTTTATAAACGCGATGTCAAAACTAATTATCACATTTTAATTTGCATTTTCTCGAACTGTTCTATAATATTGTAGATTCTCAAGGAAATCGTTGCCTCTGATTCAGCGGGATGTTCTTCTCAGTTTGCTGACACTGAAGCAGTATCTTGCGAAGATTCTGACGAGATGGAACCGACTCGCCATGATGTTGACCTCGCGTGCTCATCAAGCACCACACCGATTCCAGCGAATCACGAATATGACCCAGAACCTCTGGTGAGTACATTATTGTTTGGCGTATATGTTTGCCATTTCTAGAAGGCTCCCAAGCGTAAAAAACTAGAATTTTTTAAACATAACTGAAGCGTCTTGTATTTGCAGATTTAGTATTAAATCAAAATAAATATAACATGTCGTGCATACATGTATATATATACATCCTAGTTGGGACTTGCGAAAACATTTCGCTTGTTTCCTGTACGTAAATTCTTAACAAGTTCTCTCTGTTTTGCGTTGTGTTTAAAGACAAGCCTGTAACTTTTACTTGCAAAACACCCTGATGCATTCGAAGTCTCCTTGCCGGTTGAAACGTCTAGGAGAAATAAATAAGTTTTACAATTTTAGTTTACACAGTGCTAGTGCTGCTCACTATATAGTTCCATTTTTTACAAATTGTTTGGCGTATTTTGTGCATTTCTAAAAGGTTCCTAATCTTCGAAAACTGAAAATTTCTAAACACTACTGAAGTGTCTTTTATGTATAATTATCGTTTTGAGAATTGTAGAAATTTTACGGATATATAGAAACCTTCGAGTCTCCTTCGCTCTATTTCAATAATATTATAAGCTTGCATGAATTGTATACTAGCGAAAAATGTATTTCACCTCTATTGAACATAACCTAGCGAAAAAATTTATGCGTGCACATTTTCCAAAAAGCGTTTTTGCCTGGACTGGAGTGAATGACTTAATCATAATTTCACCTCTATTGAACATAACTTTGTTATTGTTTACAGACAAAAGATTTCGCAGTCCAGACGAAAGGTTGTACTGGCTGTGCCAGCCTAAAAGAGGAACTGCGCCAAATGGGCAACAAGCTGATAGAGTTGAAGGAGAAAAATGATGCCTTGACGAGAAAGCCTGCTACTACTTCAACAAGTTAGTGTGTTAGTCAAATAAACAACGGCAGATTAAACTGTAATTTGATATTTTTTTTTTTGGTTTCACACAATTATTTTATACATTGTTGTTGTTGTTTCTTGTTGAATAAATTGTTGTTGTTGTTGTTGTTGTTGTTTTGCAAATCATATCATGATGAGTCTAATTAAGCTTATATTGCAATTTCTTTTGTTGTTGTTTTTTTTTTTTTCAAATAAAGGTATTCAATGTGACCGCATTTATGAACAGGCTTTTAGTAATGCTGACGAGGGTGCACTAGCAGAAAACAGCAATGCTGAAGGGGAAGGTGAACCAAAAGAGCCGGATGACGAAATAGAAAAAGATGACTTAGAAATGATAGAAGAGGAGCCTGAGTATGATGACATGTCTGACGCAAACTACAAGCCAGACACTGACACTGATACTGGGACAGAAACCGAAACAGACAATGAAGATGACAACATCATCAAAGGGCCAAGGTAACAACTTACCTACAGGTGTCTTTTTATGCCCCCTCAGTTGGATTTTAAATTGAATTTTTATTTATGCCAAGGTAACGAAAACGTCTTTTGTCATTTCAATTGCAGGTTACATGATAATAATCTACGAACCAAGTCCCAAACATATTGTATTTTTATCAAAGCTACTCCTGCTATTCCAGTTCTGTTATTCGTGCTGGGCCGACCATCCACTAGTTAAAACCCGTGAAATTGGTACCATGGCAGTGATCACAACCTGGTGCCTGCTGCGCTCGGTCCGTACGCCATGACCTCGATCCAAATATTTTCCCGTCCGGCCCTCCCACTTAGTCAATAAGTGCATAGTAATGATTTCATGTATTTTTCTTTTCTTTATGTATGTATTTATATTTTTATGTTGTATTGAATTGTATTATATCTCATTTAAGTTTCAAATTAAAAAAAATACTTTTTAGACATGTCAACATATTTTGTGAGAAAAATAAGATATAGCTACTGGAAAGAGAAAATAATTAAAATTTTAACTTGGCCACATATCCATATCCCTTTCCTTGGAGCAGAATAACGAATTAACAGGATCACACTTAAGATTTGCCTTCAACAGAATGTAAAGGGGCTGTAGCTGCATTGGAGCAAATACTTCTATACAGTACATATAATTGTAAACAATGGGACACGCAACTCGCTGCATAATTAAATAAACATGACGCAAACTTACTCGTCTTCCGTGCCAGTTTGCCTGTATCTTCTGCCATCTTGGGTCCTATATTTGGCTGCTGCAGACCGCAAAGACCATCGACATAAACACACCGGACTAAAGTCAGGGTGCAGCGTAACACAGCTGGGCGAGGAGTCCACTTCTTGAAGAACTAAATTGCTGCTGAGTGACTGCACGCAACCGTCTATTTCTTAGCAACACTCACATTCCCTTGCATTTTGTAATAGTTCAACGTTGCAATTACCACACTTGCACCTAAAAGTAATATTTAAATGCCAATTTTTATCTCGTTAATGCGCATGCGCAGCTCGGAGTCGAGTACGAAAAAGGGGCAAAAGTTGTTAACAAAATTTTGTGGACTTTTGTCCGGGGGGGTTTCTTGTCCCTTCTTTATAGAAGCTATATTAGGGCATTGAGGATATGGTTGGTTAAACCGGTTAGGATTTCAAGAAGGGCGTCACATACTGCCACTAAAATGTTTGGGGAGCACCCCCGGACCTATTGTTAATTTCCCTAGGGTATTGGGATGTCAGAACTTGTCATGAACTTGTCATATCTCACATTACGTTACCGCGAAGGTATTAGCTAGTCCTTCTTAAATTTCGATATCTCACGTTACCTATCAGTTTCAATCATTTGTCGTAAAGCCATTGAAGCTGCTTTAGAAGGGATGCGTTTTCTTGGGAAACGCAGTTTGAGAATTTCACGGTGTATTTTTACGAATTGAGACGTTTAAAGAAAGTTAAATGGGACAGGAAAGTTTGTGTTTTAATATGAACGATATGGCAGAGCAAAATAGCATGAACTTTGCGTTTTTTGAGGAGCACCCCCGGACCTATTGTTAATTTCCCTAGGGTATTGGGATGTCATGAACTTGTCATAATTATCTCACGCTACGTCACCACAAAGGTATTACAGTTCTTATTTAGTTTCGATATCTCACGTTACCTACGGTATCAATAATCTTTCAAATTTCAAATCATTGCCATTAATAGATTTAGGTACATGGTAGAATGTATTGACGGTGATAAAAATTGCGCTTTGATTATGCAATAGTATGCAAGGGACCTTGTGATTTTGCAGACTTAGTCAAACTATTTCTTGTTTGCTGCAATTCTCTCTACAGTTCTATTCGTATACAAGTAAAATTTTGTTGACAAAGCAAGCATTTTAACAACCATTTTATAAGCGATCTGAGCGTTTCAATTCAAGACAGACATTGGAACTTATTATTACGGACTTAATTGAGAAGATATTATTTGAGTGCCAATACGAAGAAAATATCAAGAAGTGGATAGGATTTTATCGCATACACCGCCACTAAAATTTTTGGGGAGTACTCCCGGACCTATGTTAATTTCCCTAGGGAATTGGCATGTCATATTTTTTTTTTTAAGTTTTGATATATAGCGTTACATATCAATCTTTTAAATTTGTTTTTTACGTAGATGTGTCCGAGACGGCATTGATCTTCAAAGGTTCAAGAAATTTGTGTTTTTCTTGTCAATCATATGTCGTAAAGCCATTAGTGCTCATTTAGAAGGGTAAAAAAGGTCAAATGTTCTTGGGAAACGCAGTTTGACTGAAAATTTCACGGTGTATTTTTAAAATGAATGGAGACGTTCTGAGGAAGTTAAATGGCAAGGGAGCAAAAACAATAATTACTAAGTTCAATTTATGAAATGAATGGCTTTGAGTTCTCATAGTATGTTATCATTTGATGAACTTTTGATATTAAATTACCGATCACGCGAACGAAATCATTGCCATTATTAGATTTAGGTACATGGTAGAATGTATTGACGGTGATAAAAATTGCGCTTTGATTATGCAATAGCATGCAAGGGATCTCGTGATTTTGCTGAACAAACTAATTGTGCAAATGTAGAAGTTATTGTTTGCTGCAATTCTTTCTACAGTTCTATTCGTGTACAAGTAAAAGTTTGTTGTTCTGAATTGAATGACAAAGCAAGCATTTTAACAACCATTTTATAAGCGATTTCAGCGTTTCGATTCAAGACATACATTGGCATTATTACGGACTTACTTGAGAAGATATTAGGGCCATTTATACGGGAGAAAATAAGACGCGTCTTATCTAAGACGCGACTTAAATAAGATGCAAAGTGTACCATTTATACGTTTGCGTCCAACATAAGACGCGAAGATCACGTATAAATGGTTCGCGTCTTATTTTTGATACGGCGCACTTGTTGTTCACGTCTTATTTAGAACACGAAAGCATTTATACGAGGAAGTTCACGTCTTATTTAAGACGCGGACAAAATAAGAACAGCTGAAAACCCTGTTCTAAGATAAGACGCGTCTTATTTAAGTCGCGTCTAAAATAAGACACGAATGCTTATTTTGTACTGTTTATACGATCGGTTCGCGTCTTATTTAAGTCGCGTCTTAGATAAGACGCGTCTTATTTTCTGTCGTATAAATGGCCCTATTATTTGAGTGCCAATACTACTCAAGTAAAAACCATTTGATTAACGTTTTTTCACCTTTTTTCCGGATCCATGGTTGTGGCGTGCAGGAAAGACAGAAACATTTCCGGTGAAGATCACAAGAAAAGACAGAAAAGTCAGAAAAATATAGCACTGCGACAGCTTGAGACTCAGTTGAAGTAAAAAGTAGTGAAAATTGCTTTTCAGTGTTTGCCTGGCTTTGACAGCTTTCGTAATAAAGTTTCCTTTTTATCATTGTGGAATGTCCGGTTTCCGGAAGATTAGAAAGAACGGGAGAGAGCGAATCTTAAAAATGAAATTAAAGTTGGAAAAATAAATATTTGCTCAATTCTTTCTTTGAGGAATAGAGTAATTCTAAGGATATGCACTTTTTGTCCTGACTTCCTGACTGAATTTAAGTCTCAAAATAGCAATGAACAATGCGCTATATATTTTAAACGATTATACGTGAATGGACTCTGACCGATCAATGACAGACGAGTAGCACGCAACATTTTAGAATCACCATAGGTGTCATAGGTCATGATCAGTAATCAGTTCTTTTCTTCTTCAAAATCTCCGTAAAATTCTAAGATGTTTATGTCTTATATATAAAGATCTACAAACGCGGATAAACGTAAACAGTTTTCCGATGCGTTGTGGCACACATCAAAGATTAAGATAGGATGATCCTAGCTTGTTTTTGAACCGGTTCTGCTTGACATTTCTGACAGTCCTCAGAGAATTAATTCTGTATGGCGATGATCCGCAATTTGCACCTACAGTTTCATAGTTGAGACTAGTTGAACCTCTCAAACTCCCCGTAATCTCGAACTCAAATCCATTTCCTTTCGGTGACCTTCGATTTTCTTTTATGTCATATACTATACGAGTCTAATGAGAGTGCGAGATGTCAGGAGTTCAACTGTATTTTCGAGGTCTTCAGTGCATGTGATTTCAGACTAATTTTCTGAACTTACAATCATGGGTGGCCAACGACCACTGATGTATAAATCTTCAAGGTTACCTTCATCATATTCCTTCCCAAAAAGTCATAAAATACCATTAAAAGAATTCACTTACCTTTTGCATCCTTCCGAGGCTTTTGAGTCTTATGAGCCTTGTGTGATTTGTGTCGACTTCTGCTTTTTTTTACTTTTTTCGTTTCCTGTTTTCCTCCTTGTGTTTTACCATGCGGGAAGAGTTACTTATTGACTGTTATTTGACGATATAAGATCACCAAAGATCTGTACAACTCTGCAATTGATCCCGGCACCGCAAATGATCCCGGACCGCAAATGATCCCCAAATGGGACCGCAAATGATCCCGGACCGCAAATGATCCCCAAATTGGACCGCAAATGATCCCGGACCGCAAATGATCCCCAAATTGGACCGCAAATGATCCCGAACCGCAAATGATCCCCATAGAGGACCGCAAATGATCCCGCTTATAAATAATAATGGAATGGTGTGGATTTTTTTTACTAGAGCTGTGCATATACATCTAGTTTATGCCTAAGCCTGGATTTCTTACTGTCGCGTATTTTTTACGTGCGTAAATATAATAAGAAATGATGTATGAACAGCTTGTGCAAAAGTTTAAGCGAGTTGTTCATACATCATCTCTTATTTTTATTTGCGCTCGTAAAAATTACGCGACATTGGAAATGCACCTTAAAATTAAAAAAAATATATATATATATATAATATCATATGTATACAGACTTATACATATTTTTAAAAAGAGTAACTATTTAATCTAAGAATATGAATTAATAAAAAACGCGTTAGGTCGTCTAAAAAGTTAAAGAGCCCAGTGTCTGTAGTAAAGAAGTCAGTAACGCAGGACTTACTTATCACCAGCCCTCCAACGCCAAAAGATGGCAATTGTTTATTCCATGCGATGAATGACCAAATAATTTGCCTGGGGATGGTATCCCAGAGCGTCTCAGAATTACGCTTTAGCCTGGTTAATTATCTCAGACTAAACCCAACCACACCAGACGGAGCTCATTTCAGAGATTTTGTCAATCATGGCGCATGGAAGACCTATCTACGAAGAATGGCAAAGGATGGATAGTGGGGGACTGGATTGCATTGTTGGGACTGATCAACATGTTAAATATCCCGGTGGCGATAGACTCAAGTTTAGGAGAGGCAGGATTAAAAGTCATTCATTCAGCTGGGTATGAAGATGACGACAACGATAAAAGCAACGGAGGTATGGCGTTACTTAGCCATGAAGCTGAGCTACACTATCACAGTCTGGAACCAATAGACCTTTCAGCTTCTAAGAGTCCGCGACGTTCCAGTGTGCGACCGAACAGTTAAAAAACAAGTACGGCGAGGGAAAAGTTTATACGGAGGAGATTTGTCCAGTAACTGTGGAAAAATGTTTCAATGTTACACCCAAGGCGTCTTTGACAGTGGTGGAGCATTGCAGGTCTATTCCAATGACTGTTTTTTTTTGTGATGTTTGCTTAATGCATGAACTTTTTTTGAGCCTAGTAGGTGAACATAAAGGGGACGAGCAGACCTGGAAGAAAACTAATTAGCCTGTAACATTGCGTTATGTTCCTGGTAATGTTTTTTCCTTTGAAATACCAAATGTATGGTTTGACTAAATGAATGTCCAGTTTATAAGTAGGGATATGCGACGTATGTTGCGTGGGCATCAATAGAATCTGCTCACAATTTTATGATTTCAAATAAAACGAATTACGTTTTTGTTGATTGAGAGTAAATCCAATAGTGTCGTAACGAAATTCTTTAGCTGTTTAAAAACATTGTCAGGAAATCAATTTGAATCCTAAATGAAAAAAATCGTTGCAATATGTTTTAGTTCTGTTTAAATATCAATAAATAAAGATAGTAAATTTTTTTAACCTTCGTTCATCTTTCCCAAATTTCGATTGATAAGAAAATTGCCATTGTAATGCCATACAAGTCATTGCTCATGACTTTTATTGATTTGGTGGCTTCTAAAAGAGCCCTTAAGTCCTCTATGACTGCAATGTCTAACTCCATGATTAGACCTACAGGTATTTTCAATCTTTTTCTCAATGTCCTCTATCCTGCCAATACCCATATCCAGTTGACTGGTGCGACGCGCATTTTGTCCTTCTGCTATACTGAATAAATACAGGCAGCAAGTCGCCTCGTCTTACCCCATGCACCCGATGTAGCCACAAAGCCATTGTATACTACATCTGTATGCAATACCTCGTATAAAAACGAAACAGATAATTCGTAAACAAGTTATCAGATTATATATATGACGCAACTGTCAGAAACAAAACACGCGCGAAGACATACAGGTCAAACCCATTCGTGTCCATTCAGAAGTGTTGCTACTTTACCCGCTAAAAATTAACATCAACTTCAATAGACCATTTAGCAACTTTACACATATTACCTATCACATCTTGACTATATTTACCTATCAAAGGCACTCGACTTTTCCAATTCTTCTTGTTGTTTTTTTTTATTACCTTACGTTCTCTCGCATTAACGAGATGGCTTTAAGAGCCCTTTGATTTAGTATTTGTTTCGATAGTCGTGTTTTGCTAATAAAGTTTGTTGGCAGGTTGGTAAACAAGATGGCGGCGCAGTTACCAAGTTTCTTTTTCTACGACTCTTTCGAGTCGGTTTTGCAACTCTTGCTGCCTTTCCTCGATGATTTTCCTTTCGCGATTATACTCTTCAATCCATTCTTCATCTGCTAGCGGCTCCTCACAGTACGGACCTTCCTCACGATCAGAGTCCGGCTCTTCCAAATGTTCCTCAAACTCGATCGCTTTGCCATATGCTTACACTGGAGGTAAATGCTCCTTTCCTCTTCGGCCGTTTGGGTTGCCCCACACCACCTCTGTCTTCGAGGCCTTGAGGATTTACATCCGCCATCACGTCATAGACCACATTTCTTGTAGCCTGTGAACAGGCTTCTTTTTGGGGAATTGGGTTAGGTTAAAATCGGCGAGCGAAGCGAGGACTGGGGAAGAGGGAAAGGGCGACGAAGCCTGTGGACTCGCCTTTGATGCCGCCGTTCCATGATACCAGAGTCTGGTATCACGACCTGATTGGTCAGATCACTTGGTGTTGACGACACATGTTGACATCTCAAATGCCTGGCTCCCTAAATTTCCATTATTATTCCATTTGCTGGCTCAAATGATAGGACCCAAATGATAAACAAACATGGCAACTCGTCGCATGCAATTTTCAGATCTCGATTTTGAGAAAACTTTGAGCGATTCGTTGCGAAATGTTTCGCATGTACCGAGACTTAAAAAAGAGCAAAAGCTGTGTCTAAAGTCTGTGGCAGAAAAGCAAGATGTTTTTGGAATTTTGCCGACTGGATTTACAAAACAGCAACCATGCTGCAGATTATCTATATTTGTTGGATGCCAAATCAAACGCTATTACAAAACAACGAGGGTTTATCCCAGCTCCACTGAGACACACTACTCAACTACAGAATTTACTAAGGAGCTAAAAATTATTGCAATAATTCATGATTTCATTGCAGTGGAATTATAGACTACGGCTTTTTGAGACTCGGATCTAAGATGCCTATTACCGTGTGGCCGGAAACACTATAATCCGCCGAGATCAAAAGGTCAATATCATCGAAGAGAACAAATTCATACTGTGATTTAAAGGCGCAATTCTCTCTGAGCTGAAGTCTTACTGGGAAAGCTTTATACTTTAGGCTTTTTAAATACTTTTTTGCGAAGAGTGGGAGTCGTGTTTAGCCTGTCTATTTTTATACTACTACCGATGCATTCAACAGAATAATATATATAGATAGGCTTAGCCTAACAGCGGAGCTCTCTGTAAGAGACCACGTTTGGTGAACACAAAAGACTTTATTCTCACAGTAGAACTACACGTACGGCCATGTTGACAAACCCGACAAGAGCACATGGCCAAGCTGGACTGTGATTGGCTGGTTAATAACAATGACGTATCGTTACACTCTCTGAACAGAAACGATGATGATAAGCTTAACTAGGTGAAAGGTCGGAAGCACAAGAATAATTAGAATTAAGATTGACGACCTGGCTATTTTTCAATTTTAGCAATTCTCAAAAACAGTAAGCTTATTACGCTACCGTCTGCACAGTGCATTTAGACTGCACAAATTCCACAAAAGCTCACTGTTTCTGAAATGTGAAACCTCTCTTGAGTAGCAAACCGCGAAAAAAAGCAGGGGAAAACGATTTTGCAAACCGTTTTCTCCGCTAAACACAACAAAAGTGTTTTTTTCCTTTTAAAATGTTTTATTCATCAATAACAAATCCCTAAAGTTTAGAATATTATCCTGAGAGGCTAGTCATTTCCGGTTACAAGGCATCCTGCGTTATAAAGCTAGTCATTTCCGGTTACAATAATACAAGGTCAGTTCCGGTTTACATGAGTCACTTGAAAGTCTATAGTCCATAAGGGATTATTTATAAAGTTCATTTCCGGTCGTTTGGTCCACTTGAAAGTCCTTTCTGGTTTGCACATGATTACTTTAGTCATTTCTGGTATTGAATGATGAGTTGCCAGTAGCTAAATTATTTATAGAGTCACAAGCTTTGACTGTTGTATTTCACAAATATTCGGATGACACCACAAAGCAGAAAATTTCTATTTGGTCATTCGGGAGAAATCAATTTGCCCGGGGGGAGGGGGTACTCCCATATATGAGCTATATAGGTATGTGCCGCTGTCAAGGGTATGGTTTTCAAGCAGTTTAGTCTGGGATAGGGTATAGTAATCCGAAATTTTTGGTCTAGAATAGGATATCATTTTCCACAAAACTGATCAGTTGCATGAAGAATTTAGTCTAGACGAGGTTTACTGGCAAATGGAAAAATTTTAAGGTGTGCTGTACGACATTTTTACTGACCCCTGGTATCTTAGACTGTGATAGTGAACAAGTTTCTGCAAAATAGTGAGTCTAGAAAAGGTCTAGGATAGGGTAGGATTTTTCGGTGTTTATTCTAGAATAGGGTTGCAAAATGCAGCTAAAATGGTCTAGTATAGGTTAAGGTTCTCAGAGTCCCACCCCCCCCCCCCCCCCCCCCGGGGGGCAATTTGCAACTGTGTTGTGATGTTATTCCTTATGTCCCTTACAGTGTCCCAAGAGTTCTCGGTGCCATTGTGAAAATTTAAGTTGCTTTATTTCGAAAACCCATATACCATAAAGTATGGTCTTAATGAAAAAGAAAATAGTCTTAACATTAACTAAAAACCTAGTAATGAGTAGTGCCGATAGGGTGGTAGTGAAAACACCCCACAACCTTTCACAGGTTCAAATTTTAATCTACTAGCTTGGAAAGGCGTGAGGACCTCATGGCTTCTGTACTCTTTGCCACGTTTAATTTAGTCCCTGTACCTGTCTCGTATTTGTGAAGTATAAAAGTAAACAATTTGTCTAAAGAAAAAAATGTCCTTTACAAAACATTTGGAGTCATTCGCTTATTGGCGAATTTTAAAACGCTTTCCTCAGGCTTCTGGAATGAGAAAACCTTCAATAGTATCATCCTTTCTTATACTGATCGCCAAAACTTCTGCGCATAAAATGTACAAAAGTGGAGACCGGGGATCTCCCTGCCTCACCCCCCACTCGAGTGGAATTTCTTTGGTCAAAAACACATTAACTATAATTTTCATATTTGCTTGACAGTATAATGTAGAAATCCACCGCTGGAAATTAGGGCCAAATCCAAAACGACTTAAAACATTGGTAAAAAGTTTTCCAATGTTTTTCTACCATGTCAATTGTCAAAGGCTTTCTCTTGATCAATATTCAGCAAGATACCAGTTTCATTGGTAATATTTATATAATATTTTAGAGTGTCACGCAAGAGAAATAAATTCTCAAAAATCGTCCTACCTGGGACGGAACAAGTTTGATCTTCTTGAAATAATCGAGGGTAACAATTTTGAAAGTCTGTTTGTAAGAGCTTTTGAACAAATTTTGTAATCAACATTGAGTAGCGAAATGGCGGGGTCACCATTGTTTGAGGTTTTTCTTATCATCTTTCTTGTAAAGTAATCTAGTCACGCTTCCTTGCATTGAATCACTGAGAGAATTATTTTCCAAACTAAATTTATAATTTCGAACAAAATAGGGCCTAAAAGATCCCAGAATTTAACGAAAAATTGTTGAGGTAATCCGTCTGAACCGGGGGTTTTCCCTGAAGAAAGTCCACGCATTGCGTGGGTAATTTCAGCCAAAGATAAAAATCCTTCGCAGGATAAAATTTCGCTCTCACTTAATCTGTTTACAAGTTTGTTCAAAAATTCGGTTTGGACTGTTAAATTAACAGGTTCTTGCAAGTACAAATTACGGTAAAAATCGAAATGGGCCGGAATCTTGTGAAAAGACTTCAACACCGGCGGAGTTATAAATAGATTGAACAGTATTTTTCTGAGCACGTGAATTTGGTAAGTTTTTCACCTTCTTCAAGCCATTTGACTCTGCTACGAATTTGGCTTCCTCTCATTTGGGATAAATTAATGGCCCGAATTTCTCTTTCAAGCGTTTCTATGGTGGTTTTCGCTGAGCTATCTCCTTCAATAAGAGCCCGTTTAGCTTCGATCAAAGAATTTATAGTTGCGTGGCCTTTTAATATCGCGATTTAACTTAATATGCGTTGTTTACTTCGACCAAAATCTATAGCAACTAATTTTATAGATTCTTTAAGAAAATCCTACAAAGCTTGAATGGAAGTAAATGCTTTCCAGTACAATGCATGTTTCTTAATAATTTCTGAGATCATATCGCAAATATCAAATTCTAAATTTAGCCTCCAAAGTCCTGGTCCACGGGAAAATGCATTATGCAAATTGCGGCTTAAATCAACAGAATCATGATCGGAAAAAACACAAGGCAAAATTTCACATTTTAAAAAGGAATCATACAAGTCCTGAGCAATAAAAAAATTATCCAAACGTGTACCGATAGTTTTATCCGCATTATTACCATGTGCATTGTATTTTTCAGTCGGCCGTGTTTTTTTGCGCCAGAGAACACTGTGCAGATCTTTCAAATCCATGGAAATTGTAGGATTTCCTCCAAGCTTATCAGAAACGTTTTCAATGCAGTTAAAATCGCCAGCAATAATTTTAAAAGAGTTCGGAAAAAATATTCATGAATTGTGTCATAAAAGTACGTTCACTTGGATTCGTGGGTGCATAAGTATAAAACCAAATTAATTTTCGTGTCGTCGAGTTCAGTTAAAACACTAACAATTCTACCAGAAGAATCTTTTTTCCATTGTAAACTTTTCAGCGACAAGAATGGCAACGCCGCCTTGTTTACCAAGAGCGGGCGACCAGAAACTTTTACCGCGCCATTTCATTTAGCTGTCAGAGAATTTCTCGCATTTTGTCTTGTCGCTAAAGGTTCTTGTAAACAAATAAAATCAGAACGGGAATTTTTCGCAAAATCAAAAACAGAGCGTTGTTTCGCTTCATTGCCAAAACCACGGATATTCAAAGTTGTAAATTTAGCTCTGAATGCA
Organism: Cladopsammia gracilis; assembly: GCA_022457155.1. Classification (NCBI taxonomy): domain Eukaryota; kingdom Metazoa; phylum Cnidaria; class Anthozoa; order Scleractinia; family Dendrophylliidae; genus Cladopsammia; species Cladopsammia gracilis. Next base: position 1,249,381 of record JAJGOT010000089.1, on the reverse strand, counting down.
AAAACTTGGAGAAAATTCTTCTGGTAAAATTAACACATTTAACTTAAGCTTAAGCTTAAGTCTTATTATTAAACTAAACAATTTTTGCAAATCACATTTAGACGTTACTTGCTTTTCTGCTTATGTTTGTTTGTCCGATGTCCAGTGTTTCTCTTCTCCGGCAAAGGTTGTTCGCCGTCATATTCATAACGTTCGAGAGTTTTAGTGTCCGTTTTCTCCGCTCCTATGGTACTGGATTCCGTAATATAAAAAACACTTAGCTCTATATTCCTCCAAAAACGCTTGATTTGCAGAGTCACACAGCCTCAAATGCGGTCTTGACCACTGTTTGTGAAACCTGTCTTAAGTAGCAAACCGCGAAAATGCAGGGAAATAACGACTTTTAAACGGTTTTCTCAGTTTTCTCCGCTAAACACAGCTCCAACTAACGTGTTTACCGAGCTGACGTGACATTCGCCATGTAGCTGCGCGAAGGCGCGAAAATCAAAGCCTCGCTTTCGTTTCAAAATGCCCAACACGGGGGGCGGCGGGCGGACACGCGCCCGCGAAACATTCCGCTGGTCATGACCATGAAAAATGACGGCATGGGTTCTATGAGTATGGCGCTCCGCGCGGGCCTTCGGCCCGCAGAGCTCCGCTAAAAACATGACAACTTGTTGACAATATAACAACAGGATAATTACTAGGGGGCGGAGCGGCGGCATCAAAGGCGAGTCCACAGGCTTCGCCGCCCCTTCCCTCCCCTTCCCTCTTCCCCAGTCCGCGCTCGGCTCGCTTCTCTCGCCAATTCCCCAAAAAGAAGCTTGTTCACATGCTACATTTCTCGGTACATTTATTTAAAGAGCACGATAGCCAAGCAAACTTCCTGGCCCATCCATCTCTTTTTCAACAGCGCGTTTAACCTCTTCAATATCCACGTCGTAGTTTGTAAACTTTATTCCGAAGTGGTGCAGACGGCGAGAAAGAGTCCTTAGGCTCCACGCATACATCGGATACTGGACTTTTATTACATCTAAAATCTCCGATTGCGCAAATTACGCAGAACGTACACTTTGAGATCGTTTTGTAATGCCAAATCATCTTCCAAATCTCCGTTCCTAATACGAGACGCCATGATGGATTGAGGAAAGGAGCGGTTGCGAGGCGATGGAAGCAACGAAAGGCATTGTGTGCTATGGCGTTGCTGGGCCGTGTGCGAATTTTTTTTTTTTTTTTTTAAGAAAAAAGCTATGGCGCTCCTGGGCCGTGTGCGAATTTTTTTATTATTTTTTTTTTTTTACAAAATAAATTATTTCGCTATGGCGCTCCTGGGCCAACCGCAAATAGTAACAAAAAAAAGGGAAAAAGTTTGAAAGTAAAACAAAAAAAAAAATAAAATAAAAAAATAAAAATAAAAATAAATAAAAAAATAAAAAATAAAAAAATAAAAGTTAAAAAAATTAAAAAAATTAAAAAATAAAGAAATTTAGTAAAAAAAGTGTTGGAAAATAAGCAAAAAATGCTATGGCGTGAATGGGCCACCATACTCTTGCCCCATGAGCGGAAATTGTAACGTGAGAAACATTATCAAGCCGATGTCACATCACCAGACACAAGAGTGACATATAGAGTGTTTTCACATGATGTCATAAAAATTAAAAAATCTAGAGTATACATCCTACAAAGCTGTTTCTAACATGGTATGTGAATACCAGCGTTATAATCTTTCACAAAAAGTTTCAGGTTTTAGCGGAGCTCTGCGGGCCGAAGGCCCGCGCGGAGCGCCATACTCATAGAACCGATGCCCGTCATTTTTCATGGTCATGGCCAGCGGAATGTTTCGCGGGCGGCGTCTGTCATGTCTGTCCGGTGTCCGAACGAACGTTTTTCGCGCGGCTACACAGCCGAATGTCACGTCAGCTGTACGCTCAACACTCTTGTTGAGTCAGTGGTTAACCGTTGAGTTTAGCCGAGAAAACCATTTGCAAAGTTGTTTTTCCCGGCATTTATCCGCGGTTTGCTATTCAAGACAGGTTTCACATTTCTCAAACAGTGGTCAAGACCGCATTTGAGGCTGCGTAACTCTGCAAGTCAAGCGTTTTGGAGGAATATAGAGCTAATTGCTTAAGCTTATTTTTAAACCTGATTTCGTCTTAACTTGAAGCTAGTATCATTACTTTACTGTTCTATATTGTGCAATTATTTTGGCTTGCATTTAAAAAGGTTTCAATTTTGAATAATTAGGTTATATAAAACGTGCTTAAATTCAGTTGTCAATTCATGATTTCTTTCATCGAAGACAATCAGTTCGGCCTCGATGAATGGTACGTTTTGCTTTTAAACATAAATTAATGGAGATTTGAACAATTTTTTTCGAAAGAAGATTGTGTCGTCCATTTTTATGTGTTTGTTCATTCATTACATTGGTTGAAAAACGATTTTATGTAAACAAAACAAGACTGATTTTATGGTAGAGTGGTTTTACTTCAACTGTGAAATAGATAGTACGATTTTACGCCGTAGTACTTCGTATCAGTTTCTATTATCCTCAAATATTACAGCGATTACAGTTAACCCGTGAAATAGTTAGTAGAATAGTACGGACTATTAGACATAATTCCATTGTTTTCTTTTGTTTAATTTGGACTATCACACACTAATTGTTAGATTGTGTTTCACGGGTTAACTGTAATCACTCTATCAAGGTCTAAAGCTAGTGTAATAGATAGTGATAGATAGTGTTACACACTAACTAATAGTTTCTGTTTCACAGTTGAAGTAAAATCACTCTACCGTTCTATCTTCACTCGCGTCACCTTAATTATGCAAATATGTTTGTGTATTTTTTTCAATTTTGATTTTCAAATCAGTTTCTTGGGCAATTTTTGACAAGCAACAAGTGTATTTTATTCGGAAAGTAGTCGTACTAGTTATTCTAGACGGAGAAAAAGTTGTTTTTGTGAACTTTTGTACGGTCTAAATGTACTGTGCAGACGGTCGCGTAATACTGTTTTTGAGAATTGCTAAAATTGAAAAATAGCCTTCGTCAATCTTAATTCTAGTGCTTTTAAACATAAATTAATGGAGATTTGAATATTTTTTTTCGAAAGAAGATTGTGTTGTCCATTTTTATGTGTTTGTTCATTCATTACATAGGTTGAAAAGCGATTTTATGTAAACAAAACAAGACTTTGATTTTATAGTACCTTTCTATCTTCACTCGCGTCGCCTTATGCAAATATGTTTGTATTTTTTGCAATTTTGATTTTCAAATCAGTTTCTCGGGCAATTTTTGACAAGCAACAAGTGTATTTTATTCGGAAAGTAGTCGTACTAGTTATTCTAGACGGAGAAAAAGTTTTTTTTGTGAACGTTTGGACGGTCTAAAATGTACTGTGCAGACGGTCGCGTAATACTGTTTTTGAGAATTGCTAAAATTGCAAAAATAGCCTTCGTCAATCTTAATTCTAGTGCTTTTGAACATAAATTAATGGAGATTTGAATAATTTTTTTCGAAAGAAGATTGTGTTGTCCATTTTTATGTGTTTGTTCATTCATTACATAGGTTGAAAAGCGATTTTATGTAAACAAAACAAGACTGATTTATATAGTACCGTTCAGACTCGCATTGCCTTATGCAAATATGTTTGTGTATTTTTGCAATTTTGATTTTCAAATTAGTTTCTCGGGCAATTTCTGACAAGCAACAAGTGTATTTTATTCGGAAAATAGTCGTTCTAGTTATTCTAGAAGGAGAAAAATTTGTTTTTGTGAACTTTTGTACGGTCTGAATGTACTGTGCAGACGGTCGCGTGATAAGCTTATTATTTTAGAGAATTGCTAAAATTGAAAAATAGCCTTCGTCAATCTTAATTCTAATGCTTCCGACCTTTCACCTTAGTTAAGATTGTTCACAAAGCGACGCTGTTAGGCTAAGCCTATCTATATATATTAACGATGTTTCGTTTTCGATTTATAAAGGTTGTTAATGTGTCACACAATTCGTCACGCTATTTCAGATAAGCCGTGAAAATAATGAATTATAGATGCTTATAAGCCGATTTCATGCCTCTTATAGTGAATACAATATTTTGTGATGAGATTTTTGGTGTTATTAAGACTTTAAAGTCTTTAAATTTTTGGCCGCCATGTTGGTGTCCCCAAGTGGGACACCAAGATGGCCGCTCCATACATTTTTTACTAAAAATGTCTTTACTCGTTCGCCCATAACTCTTGTATGAAATGCTGTTGCGCTTGACAATTTTGCCCTGATGTGTAGTTTTAAACTCTCTACAATTTCCTAAACATTTTAGAATCGAAAACTGCTTCAGAATTTTGATATGACGTCAGTGAAAACACTCTATATTGGCCTTTGCGACACTCAATTTAAGGAACGTTATAGAAACCACACATGCTCTTTCAGGAATAATAATATACATGAAAAAATTACTCGATTCTGATTGGCTAAGAGCAGTGCAGTTCAAGTGTAACACCAGTGCAAAACGTGTAACACCGGTGCAAAAAGTGTAACACCAGTGCAAATTACAAATCGAAAAAAAATGTTTTTTTTCTTTTCTTTTGCCAAAAAAAGAAGAAAAAAATTTCGAAAAAAAAATTTTGCAAAAAGAAAAAAAAATTTTCAAACAAAAATGGACGCAAATTTTTCCATGTATAATTATTAATAAGTAATCATACGGTTTTCTCGTTAAAAAGCGGCGAGTGCAATTTTGAGCTTTTTGAAAAACTCACAAGTGCAAATTAATCCCAAATTGAACTCGAAACCGTATGATTACCTATACTAAACGTTACAAAAACGCAACTGAATTAAGTAAATATATATGGAGCCTGAAAAGTCAATTATGAAATTAAGTGGCGAATTGTGAAACAAGCAAGATCGTATTCAAACATTAACAAAAAATGTAATTTGTGTTTATGGGAGAAGTACTTCATAATTTGTAAACCGGAAATTGTTTAAGCTGTTCACCAATTGTATCTTGACACGTCACACTAGAAGGTATTGTTCCTAATTTTCAAATTTGTATATCTTGAATGTATCCGTTATTTTTGGGCAGTTGCCTGATGATTGCTTCGAGGGAAGCATGAAACTCGGAGTAGCAAATATGTATTCTTTCTAAATGACAAAGCTCTGGTTTATACCCATTGAGTACTTTTATAGCAGATGAATAGTTCATTTTTTCCTCTACTAGTTGATGAATTGAGGTAACGCAACGAACGATTTATTGTAAAATTATAACATACGAAAATGGAACATGTCAGTAGAATGAGTAATAAACTGAAATGAAACGAACTATATTGTTAGATTTGCAATGGCAAATGAACGTACTAAATGTTCTGAGAACAAACTGAAACTGTTTACCGAGTCAGTGACACAGTCACACCGGTAATGGATAAGGTTACTCCACAAGCTTCTTGATGTAGTTGGATGTTGCATCAACAACCATCGTAATGTTCATTAAAAAAAAGCAAAGTCTGAAATTTGATCGGAAGTTAGGTCACTGCATGCCTGGTTTTTGGTGAGAAGGGATTGCAAAACATCAGTGAAAGCAGTAAACCATGTTTCATTGCCCTCAACATTTGCCGGGACATAGTCGCGTCGGACGAAATGACAGCCAACGGAAAATCCCCTCCTCCGTACATGTACCAACATTTCGAAAGTTTCATGTGATTGAAGGTCTAAACGCTCGTGATGAGATTGCGAAGCAACGCTGCTGCTTTGCGTAAGTTTCACATGATCGAAGTTCAAAACGCTCGTGATCAGATTGCGTTCTATGCAATCCATTCATTCTTAGTGGAAGTCCAAAAGGAATGCCCTAGAATCTGGCTACATACGTGCCGCACATGCATAATAGCAACCTTGAGATTAGGATTGCGGGCTCCTCTGGTCGCCCGCAATTACTCGTGGCGTTACGTTAAAATGCTTATTCTTCTGGTTTATTGAAATGTTCTTTTATTATTTTTTGACACCATTTGCCTTCTTTTAGCATTTGTTCCATAAATTTATAAACGGCATTTTCACCTCTATATACTTGCACTTCTTTGGTATATTTATCATCATAACAACAGATAACCTCATACCCATAACCACAATCAGTGCGTTTTTGATATGCCTTAGCATATGAATTGTTATTTGGTTTACTGCATCCATGTATTTTTTCTGTTATAGCTTGAAAATCAGCATAGATGACAAATGGTAGCGGTAATTGTTTATGAAAATTATTGAATTTTAATTAGTTATTCTCTTTTTCTGGCATTTTAACAGCTTGTTTACCATTAACAACTATACAAATTTCTTTATGATTATACTGTTTGGTAGTTACTGGAAATTCAATGCCTGAATAATCCAAATTTTGAATTTATACTGTTCTAATGATTTTTTTTCTTGTGGATTTAAATGTCTTATATGACACTATCGAAAACACTGATTATCTTTATTTTTCATGTTGATTAATCCTTTTGCCGAGTATCTTAATTCTGTTGGTAATTTAATATATGAATTACCTTTAACCCTCGGACGTACAAGGGGGGGGGGGGGGGGGGGGAGCGGATGGTTGCCACCACCCCTTAAGGCTTTTTTCCGATATTTTCAAGACCGTTTTAGATTAGCACATGCCATTTTCAGTAGCTGTTCATTTATCCCTGAGACACATTTTGGAAAAGTTTGGCGACAGCCGGTTGCTATGGTAACGAGATATGATGTCATAAGTAACATGTGGTCAACCCATTTTTGAAGAAAAAAGCGTGTTTTGAACTTTTTTTCAGCGAAAAAAACATATAAAATGCTACCAAAAGCATCAAAATGTTTAATTGTATGTTATTTTGTAACACTAGCAAACAATATTTGCAATTTTCGCATTTTCCCGATAAATTTGAATTTTTAGTGAAATTCAAGATGGCGGCCATCTTGGCGGCCATTTTGGATAACGTCACGGACCCCCAGTAGCGCCACAACCCAAAGTGTTTACTTTATCTTGTTAAGCACATCGCGGGCTATCTATTAGATGTAAAATATTTCCGAAATATTGCAACATTGCTAAGTTTTGGCTTTGTCCGTCTGATAGACTTACGTACCGTGGCCGGTATGGACAAATCACCTACATGTTATACACAAAACACACGCAAACTTAATAAAATGCACGCAAACTTAAAAATCCGCGAACAAACTTAAAAAAGTGCGAACAAACTTAATAAAATGCACGCAAACTTAATAAAATGACTACAAACTTTATAAAATGCAAGCAAACTTAATAAAACGCACGCAAACTTAATAAAATGACTACAAACTTTATAAAATGCACGCAAACTTAATAAATTGACTACAAACTTTATAAAATGTACCGGCAAACTTAATAAAACGCACGCAAACTTTATAAAATGCACGCAAACTTTATGAAATGAACGCAAACTTAAAAAACAATAGTGTGTGCAAACTTTATAAAATGCACGCAAACTAAATAAAATGACAACAAACTTTATAAAATACACGCAAACTTAATATAAAACGCACGAAAACTTTATAAAATGCACGCAAACTTTATGAAATGAACGCAAACTTAAAAAACAATAGTGTGTGCAAACTTTATAAAATGCACGCAAACTTAATAAAATAGCTACAAACTTTATAAAATGCACGCAAACTTAATAAAATGACTACAAAAAAGTAAAAAAAACGGTTATGCGCACTTAACGAAGGAAGGCCAGGTTGCTGAGCATACCAAGCATGCTGTCAAGTCCGATGTCGAGAAGGTGAGTTTTCTTGCCTTTTTTTATACCTCTAGGGAGATCAAGGACAATTCTGTCTCCTAGTTTATACTTCTTTTGTTTATTTACCTGAAAAGGTCGCTTATATTATTGCTGATGCGACCGAAAACGTTTATAATAATCAAGTGAAAATGTAAATTGACTGTGGGGAACTCCCTAAGCGGTATATAAGCTTATATTTACTGATTAGCTTATCTATAATAGCTGTATTCTAGAGCCTACAGGGAATGCATTCTGTGTCGTTGGCCAAGGAACTAGTGGTGATTCTTAATGAGAACATAAACGGAAGGTCTGAAATCCTGCCCTAAATAAAAGGGGTGGAAAATATAAAATATTAAGTCTTAATGTTTCTTTGTTTCTAGATAGTTGTGACTCTCAAGATTTTAACTCACCTATGGTCAGCTATGGTAACCATTTGGTTGTACATGTGTCTTTTGGAGTCCTGTCAAATCGGGCAATTTCATTGCCAAGAAGTCCAATTTTAACTGATTATAACACACTTCAAGAATGCATTCTTGGATACTTCAATGCAGGTTATACTTATAAAAAGATAGTTTTTTTCTTGGAATCAGTCTATGGAGTGTTGATGACAGTTAGATCATTGCGATACTTACTCAACAAAGTGTATGGTGTATACAGGCGAGGGAATGGTTCTCCTGATTGGCTAATTCGCCATGCCATAAGAAGTGAACTCAATGGGCCTGGAAAATTAGCAGGATATCGTTTTATGACCCAGGTGTTACGGCAAAAATACCATCTTAGGGTATCTAGAGATCAGGTGATGATATTATTAAGAGAGCTTGATCCTGAAGGATGTGCATCTCGTCAAAAAAGACGGTTATCTCGGCGTATCTACCGATGCCCAGGCTCTAATGCCACTTGGCATATCGATGGTTATGACAAACTAAAGCCATTTGGCTTTTGCATTAGTGGCTGTATTGATGGTTATTCTAGAAGACTTATGTTCTTGGAAGTTGCTTCCAGTAACAATGATCCCAAAATAATAGCTGGATACTTTCTGAAGTGTGTAAAAGAAGTTGGAGGATGCCCAAGGCTAGTACAAACAGACTGTGGAACTGAAAATTGCATTATTGCCAGTTTGCAATCAGTCTTCCGTGGCCAAGACCAAGACCAGTTTTCTGGACTTAGAAGCCATAGATATGGGACCTCAACATCAAACCAACGGATAGAAGCTTGGTGGTCAATCTTACGAAGATTTAGAAGTGAGTGGTGGATTAGTCTGTTTAAAGATTTAGCCAGTTATGGGGCATTTCAGAGTGGTAACCAGAAACATATGTTTTGCTTACAATATTGTTTCATGGACCTGATTCGAAAGGACCTTGATGAAGTAGCAGAGCTGTGGAACAGTCACACCATTAGGCCCAGTAGGATGGCAGAATGTCCTTCAGGAATACCTGATGAGATGTATTTTTTCCCTCAGAATTCAGGTAATTAAAAAATTTTTGTGGTAATCCACTAAACTACTGGGAACTCTAAGGTGGCATATTTATGCACAAAAGGGGGTGCATGCTCAATAAACCTGTTGGAACTCTTGTACACTACCAGCATCACGAAGCCTTCAAATACATTACTGACGATGGAGTGCTAAATGCCTCTGGCCAATTGCAAGGGGCCACAATAGAATCAAGATAAGTAGTAATATATTGGAATGGTCAAAACAGGGTTGTTTCCAATAAATATATTAATTCAAACTAAAAACAGAATGGCTTGGGCAAAACTGATGATACAAGTCAAGAAATTTGCAGGTCTACGGTAGATCCTAGTTCTCAAATTACAAAGTAACCCCTTGAGTCAGAGTAATGGTATTAATTTTGTTATTGAGGCATGAGGCAGCAGAACTACAAGTTTCCCATTGTACCCCCTTAACTTTAGAGTAACTTCCACTCCCAGTGAAGTTAGTTCTTAGTGATAATGTCCCTTACCGTCACATGCAGTTCTAACTCAGTGGTACACAAGCAACAGAAGCCAAACTTTTAAGATTTACAGGATTTGTTTGAATCATAACTTAAAACAAACTTCGAGTCGTTGCAGAATTGAGGATATAAAGCTCGAATAATCTGTATTTGAAAATTTAACGGAGTTTTTATTGACTTTTTACAAATACCACTAAGTCATTTGTGCAGACAAATCTGGAGTTGTCATTCCTTGGATCTGACATTCTGATTGCTTGAGCACATATTTTTTTCTCTGCAGGTGGCGTTGACATGAAATGCCAAGTAACAGGTGCAATGTTACAAATGGCAGAGGCCTATACCAGTAGCAACGGCTCTTGTTGTGGAAACAGAGATTTTGAAGAGTATTTAGACTATATTATGCAAAGGAATGCTTTACAAAAACCAAGAGACTGGAGGAAAGCCTTAGAGGTTTACTTTAGGTTGATAATGTTAGCAGAAATGCAGTAATGAATATTGTAAGTATCCTGTTTAAAGGTTGATGACCACCCAAAATCCCACATGCAAATAAAAAATGGTGTAGGTCTTGTTTTGATTTAGAGTGAGCACAAATTTCTGTTGCCTTTTTTAGTTCATATTTTGTAAAAAGGAATCAGTTGTTGAACAAAGCATCCAATTGCAGTTCAGCTTCAGTGTTTGGTAATAAGATGTTCCTTTCTACTTGTTTTCGTTGGGTCAACATTTTCTGAAAAAAGGTATAAATTGATCAAACATAAAAAAGAGAAAACAAAATAATGTAACTGCTGTCTCAATAATAAACGAGATTTATTGTTGTAAAATTGATATTTAACATTAAATCATACAGCATATGGAATATTAAAATTGAATGTCATTGTGACAACAATCAGCATATGAACTGGAAATTTTCCAAATATTAACAGCTATAGGCATTTTCTATATTTTGCATCATAACTAAGAGGTGGCTGGCAGATACTCCTTCATTCTGTGCTTCTGGTTTTGCGACTTTTTTTAATTAGAGGGTTCGAAAAAGTAAATATCAAAGGTCAGTTACTCCCTTTATACTCTGCCAGAACAACGTCAACCTTGAGTCTGCAAGTTATTATGCTTATGTTATGTTGTATTTTAAACTGATGAACTAACCTAAAAACGGAAGTACTTTTTGTTTATCATGGAGTACCTTCCTGTCAAAGTCAATAATAATTTATTGGATGAAATGACACAAAACTCAACTGTTGGAAAATGGCCATCTTTGAATGATGCCATGAAATACATGTATATGACAACATCAAAACACTGACCTTTTAAACAAACACTAAAAGTGCTTTAACCCATACACATAATTAAAAACAACAACAACAATTTCTGTCTTATCACTTATTTCATACATGTATACCACTTTTGTTTCAAACATGCATGGAAGCTCTGTTAAGCACACGTTTTTCGTATCTAAACTATATCAATCTCCCAGTTTTCCACAGCAAGAATACTGTTAAATTCTTCCCTTAATTCAGGGAATGATTGGTAGCTTGACGATAGCTCTAAAATGTAATTACATGTGTGTGCAATCGGTCTTCTAGCAATACCCTCTAGTTGGTTAAATGTTACTAAAATCTCTGGAAATAACATTAATTCTGAGCCACTCACAAAACGTAGGAACTTGGCTAGTTTATCAGAATCAATACCTAGGATATACCTCTTAAGATATTTCAGGGCATCCCGCTCTTGGTCATTGTTTGTGACAGCTTTAAGCCTATCAATTACCTTAGAGTTACTTGGTAACAGCTCTTCATATATTATATTCAGAGAAGCCATCGAGGAGAATGACGGTTTAAGGTGGATAAGAATGTCCCTCCAGCAGCGTGCAATATATTCAGGGCGCTGGATCAACTCCTTGTGAGCAATTTCAGTGATGATGTTGGTGATGTTATCCTTAGTTATTATCTTCTTACAGTTAAAAGTACTTAAAAGTTCAATAACCTGTTCATCTGACTCCTCAAAGTTGCCACTGAGGCACTTATCAATTACTGCCATTTCAGTTTCAGATAAATAGTTCTTAAAAGAGCCTATTAACATTTGTTCAGTAATGACAGACTCTCCAAACAAACAGCATCCCAAAAATGTTTTGGATAACTGTATAGGAAGGTACTGACAGCTGAGATAACCAGAAACAAGAATTGTGCCAATTGCCTCCCACTGTACACGCTGGTAATCATGACGAACAAAAGGGACTCGTTCTTTCTCCCCAAGCATGAGTGAGTCATAGACAATACTCCAAAACAAACTAAATGCATCTCTCAGCAACCCAGGACCTGTTCCCCCTTCCTTCTCCCCCTTCTGATTTATAAAAATGACCTCAATATCATCACAAAGTATACTTTGGTCAGAAAATATATTGGTCATGTCATCTCTGACATTTAGACGGTGGATTAATACTGTGCGAGTTTTCCCAGTCTTCTGGATGCCTGGATCCTGGGTGTTGCTTCCTTCTTGTTGTGTATGAAGGGTACTGCAAAGCAATTTTTATATTGCTGTTATTAGCTCTTCGACACCAACTATGCTGCTAACTCCTCCTCCCAAGGTGAAAAGTTTGATATTAAAATAATTCACATTCATTCACTAGATTTGTGTTTCTAGTGTCTGCTTCCTCACTATAATTTTGTGCTTTATTCCTACAGATAATACAATAACTTTGGTATTTTGCAAACACGGTCCTTCGAGTACATGTTTCCTTTGTATATTTCAAGAATCAATTACTAATAAAACACTCATGTGGCATGTTTGAAATGTGCCAGCTAGAGAGAACTGTATGCTATTAAGTGCCCTGTTAGTCCTACACAATTGCAAATTATTTGGCTCTAAAAGGTGGAGATGGATAACACAATCTTAAGGGCAATGACATTTTTGGACCATATTTCCCAATTTATGCAATTTTTCACCTGGTAAGCCCACCAGAAATCCCTTACAATATCATAACAATTATTATATGGCTAGAGCTTATAACCAGCATATTTCTTTATTGTATTTACCTCTCATCTCTACAAGATGATGTCTGCTCATTTTGGTTAGCAGGAAACACTGACACCTCAAGAGCCCTATCTTCATCTGAGCAAACATCTGGAGAAGTACATGTACCATCTGCATCATGGTTTGCTAACCACTTTGGATTGAATGTGACAACATCACCGGAAGAATCTAAAGTCTTGTCAAAGTAAAAACAAAAACAGAATGAGACACAACTTGAGCTTTAGTTATTCTCTACTAAAAAAAATAGTTTTAATGGAATCTGTTAAATTTCATTGTAAAGGAAACTCATACAAATACAATCATACAGCCTATACCTTGTCTAAAGTGTCTGTGGTATGTTCGTTGATGGGACTGTTGTCTTCACTGCCTGATGACCTACTGTCTGCTTAAAAAAAGGATAATATCTGTTCAGTATACCAGTAAGTTCCTGAATTGAAATTATCATATTTTTTGTGAACTGCCTTCCTATAACCTGTAGTGGCGTACATGTGGCATCTACCTTTTTCAGAAACAGCTACTCTCTGAAAAATTGTAAGTGACTTTGCATTTTTCTTTTTACAGAGGACTGCATTAATAGTCCTGCTGGATTGAAAAAAAAAACAACCTTGTTGACTCCAAGTTTGTTTTTTTCAGAGCACCCAAGAGAAATGCCAGAACTAGTATAACAGGGTGTGACAGGATCTCCAAAACTTACACTGGTCCTGTGAATCCTGAGAAACATACACAAGTTATAATATTGTGCTTTGCATTTAGAAATGTTTTGAACACCTATTATCAGATTGTAAATATTTTGACCAGCTAACAAATATGTATAGGTACCCGTAAAATCTTCTTCGTCGCAAAGATACAGTGTTATTCTTTGGTAGGGTTTTCCTAGACATTCTTTGTAATGTCGGAGAGTAAAGGGCTGGCTTGTACCAGGTATGTATTTCACTTGCTGAAAGTCTGGGTATAATAGAACAAATTCATGATCCCTCGGAAGTTGTTTGTTGAATGCCAGATGTTTCTCCAAGGCAACACGTTTTAGGGTAATATCTGTAATATTACACTTGACTTCTATAGGCAAGGAAGAACCCCTTCTCTGCTTAAGCTGACCATTGCTGCTGTAAACCAATCCAACTTTTATCTGTGAAATACAAGCACAATAAATATTCAATGTACTACTTTTTACGGAGTTCAGAAAACAGCCAAATTAAAAATAACAAGGTTTTATTTTATAGCTTCATGCATTCATTAGTTTGAACATACCTGAACTTGTTGATCACGGGTGTTTTTCTTCTTTTTTCCATCCAGTTTCCTCCCCACTTGCTTCATTTTATCTGCTTTTTTCACAGAACAGTCAAAAAGGGTTTGGTCTCCTCCAATTGCTCTTTGTGTCATGAAATCTTCAAATGACAAACTATTAGAAGCTGTGCTAGGTTCGGTAGTGTGGTATCGAGAACCACATGATCCACAGAATAAAGCAGTTGTAACATTTCTTGCCCCACATACTGAACAAAACATTCTAGAAAAAAGATTTCTCCGTTAACTGTCATATGTTACAATATTCCCAGTATACATATGGATGTATAGGTATGCATGTAATAGTACCGGTGTAGTTGAAAAATAATATTAAAAAAGTGACAATAGAAATAAACTTCCTAAGACAGTGAGGGAGAGGGGAGGTGGGTGCTTAATTCGTGAGGGGAGTGGGGATGGGGGTGCTATTTTGACTGAGGGGGCGGGCGCCTATTTGGAGGAAATGCGGGTTTAAAACTTCGGAGCCCGATTAGTGATTCGTGCTCGATTTTCCTTTTCTCGACTTTTTCTCGGAAAAAAGTCGAGCACGAATTTTGCGTGGCACTAATCGGGCTCCGTATAAAACAGTACTTAAACTTCACCGAATGCGCACTTAGCGTTTTGCTAAGGACACAGAATGTATTCCCTGAAGGCAATATGGATCTGTTATTTAAGCAATAGAACACATTTTCTATGACTTTACCGGCGTAAAAGAACCACGCGGGATGTTGGGAGAACACGAGAAAAGCTTGTAAACCACGAGCCGTAGGCGAGTGGTTTACAAGCTTTTCGAGTGTTCTCCCAACATCCCAAGTGGTTCTATTACGCCGGTAAAGTCATAGAAAATGTGTTCTATTGCTTTTATGAAATAACTATGAAAAGCGTTTGGAAAGAGAGAAATTTGTTGTAGTTTTGTGCCGATCAAGCAGCTTGTTCTCATAACATTCATCATATGACCGGGAAAACCAATCAGAGCCGCTGAAAGAATGAACTTTACACGATGCCACTGACAAAGCTGCACTGACAAAATTCACGGGTTCAACGAAAGTGAAAAGTTTTAGCGCTTTGAAATTCGTCAGTTGAAATTTATCAGCTGAAAGAAGAAAATATATTCATTGATTCAAAAGTTCTTTGAATGGGAAATCCAGAAAATTGTGTCCGGAATCTGCCGCCGCAAATTTATGAATGTACGAGGAAAGTTTGAAAGCCTAAAATTTTTATGGCGTATGTTGTTGCCTTCTTGTCAAGAATTTTTCAATTGGAATAAAGGTTAGTTCCAGAAACTCAGCTTCTGAAAATGTTTTCGACTTTATCCACTTACTTTGAAGTGTACAATGAAGCCCGTACTTCTCTACATTTTAAGTTCTGAATGAAAACTAAGCTCATTGTTTTTTAAGCCTACAGTTGAATTGTTTTAAGTTTATCATTCCATGCAAATAATTTGTTTAACCATAAACCTATAATTGTTAGCTTCATTTTCTTCTTGCCAATTGATCATCCTTGCTTGGACACATAATCAGAATTTAAACTGCATCGGGTACAAAAGTATTCAATGAAAAAATCTCAAAAACAAAACAAGATAAAGCGTAAGATAAGCTTAAGTCTTAAATGGAATCGGCGTAAAATAATTATCCTAAACAACAAAGCTATAAGCTTAAGCTTAAGCCTTGCTTTTTAATTCCACTGTGAAAATCCGTCTTATTTAGAAGTTATCTTTGGATTTGTAGGAACATTTATAAACTTCAGTTCAGTGAATTTCAATCGAAAATTCCTCAGTTTGGAAGCCATTGTTTTCTCTTTGGGATCCATAATTTTTGAGCTTTCCACTAATAGCTAAACCTTCCGTTCAATGAACTTCACAAAGTACATATCGAGGTTGTTTTGATTGTCATTGATCGCTGCATGTAAGCCTTTCCAAGCCAATGTTAAATGAAAATATATTCCTGTTGTTGATATCAGTTTTAAAATATTAAAGCTTAGTGTTCTTTTGTCGTTAAGCCGTTTTTTGTTTGCGTGCGTGGGAAATTTTTTTTTATTTTGTAGGTTTGAGCAGCAACTTATCGTTTACAAGAAACATATCTTCTCATCTTCTAACAGACCACAATATGCAATAAGACACTAAACCGGCTCGTGTTGTGAAATTCTTTCTCCTCACGCTTGTGTTGATGCAGTGGAAAATTGAACTTTGTTTACTTTACAGTTTCGCTTGCGCGGTTTTCTATGAGTTTACCGGCACAATAGTTAATAGGTCTTTGGCCAATCAGAACGCGCGTAGTATCTCAGTTATTTTATAATATGCTATAAACTTTAAACTCTCACTATAATTCCCAAGGACTATAGTGCAGTTTACGCCAATTTATACATTTTCATTTGATCAACGTTTTCTGTGGCAACAGCATTAAGAAATGTGACCTTTTCAGGTAATTCAACAAAAGAAGTATAAACTAAGAGATAGAATTGTCCTTGACCTCCATAGAGGCATAAAAAAGGCAAGAAAATAGCAGAAAATAGTAAACTCAAACTCACCTTACGCTCCGATCCAGGGTAGGATCAGAAGCAAACGCGTGTTTCGTATGCTGAGCAACCTGGCCTTCATTCGTCACGTGTGCATGACTGTTTTTCGTTTGCGTGGTTTTATAAGTTTTTTATTATGTTTGCGTGCATTTTATAAAGTTTGTAGCCATTTTATTAAGTTTGCGTGCATTTTATAAAGTTTAGTCATTTTATTAAGTTTGCGTGCGTTTTATAAAGTTTGTAGTCATTTTTTTAAGTTTGCGTGCGTTTTATTTAGTTTGCGTGCATTTTATAAAGTTTGTAGTCATTTTATTAAGTTTGCGTGCATTTTATAAAGTTTGTAGTCATTTTATTAAGTTTGCGTGCGTTTTACTAAGTTTGCGTGTATTTTATAAAGTTTGCGTGTATTTTATTAAGTTTGCGTTGATTTTATAAAGTTTGTTCGCGCTTTTTTAAGTTTGCGTGCATTTTATTAAGTTTGCGCGTGTGTTGTGTTTAACACGTAGGTGACTTGTCCATATCGGCCACCGTACTTACCCCATGAACATAATAAGTTACGTTCTAATTCACTACGTTCAAACGAACGTAAATTATTTTCGCCTTAAACACCCTGTAACGCAGACATAAAACTGCAACAAGAATATGGTTGGATTCTCCCAAGCAGAATCCTAAGAGAAATTACAAAGTAAACGCGTAAACATCGAACGCGAGTAAGAACTCACCACCAAAAAGCTAATTACCAGCAGGATATTTCGAATTCTTGTCTTCGTTACGTCTTCCATCGGACTTTGCCTTGCTTTTTCTGCTAGCGGATTCCTTCGCTTTCCTCGACTTCTTCTTGCCTTCCGGACCAGACGCCAAGTCGTCTAACACTAGTCAGCCTTCTTTAATCCTGTCGGGAATTTTGATGAACTTTTGCCTCATGGGATAAGGGTTTTGCCTTCAGCAACATTATATAAAGGTTGTTAATTCCTAGAATATTCGGCGGATATTCGGTTCAAAACAGAATTTAACTGGACGTAGAACTTGAATTGTTTCTGGTTTCCTTTGAATTTTAATTCGGCCGTGTCTTTCTCTATCTTGCTCTTCGACAGCTTCGACTCGATCTGCTTCCTCTTCGCTTTAAGCCGCGTGTTTAGAAACAATTTAAACAAGCCAAAGATTCGCTGAATAATCACGAGATTCGCCTGTTCGACAGTCGGAGATTAAGGCTGAACGTCAGAAGAATATTCACCGCGCGTCGCCGTCGTTTAACCTTTCCGAACCGACGCTAGCCGAAGAAACTAGTGCACCCGTGGAAACATTCACCGCGTGTTGAACCATTTGACCTCGTTGAATCGGACGTCACGGGAATATACAATATAATACGTTGTAAACTCGATTAGTTCTGCGAGAGAGAGAGGAAGAATGAATTCTGATTCACTCTTATATATACATCTGAAACAATGGAATAACAGACAAACAATAGAAGCACGCTGAAGCGTGCAAATCTCGCAATGCCTTAAAAACATCTTGTAACACGTGAAAATACATTTTTCATATCTTACAGCGGAGCACTTGCGCAGCCCCATACTCATAGAACCTAAGCCCGCATTTTTCATGGTCATGACCAGCGGAATGTTTCGCGGGCGCGTGTCTGCAACATGTGTGTCGCGCACGGCTAGCTAGCTCGCGGGCGCGTATGACGTCGCAAAACATGCGCGTATAACGCCACACGCGCGGCTACACAGCCGTCAGCTCGGTAAACACTTTAAATTTTTAAAAAAAGTTCGATCTTTCGCAGTGTTAGGCGGAGCAGTAAAGTCGTTATTTCCCTGGATTTTTTTCGCGGTTTGCTACTCAAGACAGGGATACTAATTAAGGAATACTCAGAAGCCGCTTTAGTGGGAAAAGAAGAGCTTTCAGGGATAAAATCTTGCTTCGAGGAACTTCATCAATGCAGGAGCAATGCGGGGAGATGCCTTGTTTTTATTACGGATTTCAGAACCAAAGAAGCGGAGTTTTAACGAATTTCCAAGCAGTCTAGTGCTTTAAAGGTAAAATAAATCACACTTTTCGATGGGAATTTATGTTGATATCAATTTTTGATTGACTTTTCCTTTGTGTTCTCTTAAGGTTTGGAGACATGTTTATGAAACGTTCAAATTAAGTCGTGTTGTTATCTTGAATTTGAACGAGGACAGCTCTGCCTTGATGCACAATAGATGGTACGTGTTCTGCTTTTAAACGTAAATTAATGGAGATTTGAATAAAATTTTTCGAAAGAAGATTGTGTTGTCCGTTTTTATGTCTTTGTTCATTCATT
This sequence comes from Cladopsammia gracilis, assembly GCA_022457155.1. Lineage (NCBI taxonomy): Eukaryota > Metazoa > Cnidaria > Anthozoa > Scleractinia > Dendrophylliidae > Cladopsammia > Cladopsammia gracilis. The sequence goes on along the minus strand of JAJGOT010000089.1, from coordinate 1,230,568 downwards.
ACATAGATTAAAAAGCTATTTTATGTAAACAAAACAAGACTTAGATTTTCTGTCTTCACTCCCGTCGCCTTATGCAAATATGTTTGTGTATTTTTGCAATTTTGATTTCCAAATCAGTTTCTCAGGCAATTTTTCACAAACAAAAACTGTATTTTATTCGGAAAGTAGTCGCACTAGTTATTCTAGACAGAGAAAAGTTGTTTTTGTGAACTTTTGTACGGTCTAAATGTACTGTGCAGACGGTCGGGTTATAGTGTTTTTGAGAATTGCTAAAATTGAAAATAGCCCGTTCGTCAATCTTAATAGCCCTTATCGTAGATGAGTACGCCACGCCAACATATCAGCGGTTTCTCGCTTTCTTGACCCTATAGTCTCGTTTTGATGTTTACGCTCTTCGTCGTCAGAGGTTCTCGTAAACATCAAAACGAGACTATAGGGTCAAGAAAGCAAGAAACCGCTGATATGTTGGCGTGGCGTACTCATCTACGATAAGGGCCATTCTTGTGCTTCCAACCTTTCACCTTAGTTAAGTTTCACCTTAGTTAAGCTTGTTCAAAGTGCTACGCTG